>OY986437.1:174559074-175759074 GCA_963920525.1 Dichetophora obliterata | reverse complement strand
TATTTTTGCGGTATCATTGTGTGTAGATTCAACTATTTCAAAACTTAAGGCATAGTTTCTGTTTGAGCAATAATTAAAAAGTTAAGGACCAATTCCCTGTATCTGTTTAAAACTTTAAATGCTTCTTTAAAAACGAGCGATATGTACATTTTTTTTACTTTTTACATATACATATGTATCTCGATTACTTGCACATAAAATCTTATTTTGTGCCCTTAACTGGTATGAACTTTGCGTTTGTTATTTAATTATCCCTAAAAATGAGAAGTAAAACATAAAAATCGGATAAAAATTGCTAGAGTTGTGATTCAGTTTTTGAAAAAATGTTTTTTTTCTTGTTGTAGTAAAAAAAATCTTAAAAATTCATTTTTGAAGAAATTGCAATAAAATGCTGTTGAAATGTTTTCTGAAAAATTTTAAATACATTGGAAAAATTTTTCATTGTTAATTAAATTTTCATTGTTAAAAAAAAAAAAAATAAACTATATTAGCGTTGATTTGCTCCTGGCAACCGCAAACTTAAGTTGATTTCAAATCTGAGTACGAACTCAGATTCAGCGACCAATTTTACATGAGGATAAAACTATGTTGTAATTTTTTGGTAGTTTTAATGCCAGTATAAGAATTCATAAATTGGAATTCATCCAGTTTACATTTTTGTAATTTCCGCTATAGCTCTTTTTATCTGTTGGCTGGAATCGCCAAGCATAGCCGATATATTCATTGTTGTGTCAAACTTTTCTTCATAGGGATTTATTATTTCTTTAAAAATTCCTTATCGTCAAAAAGACAAAGCGGCAAATTTTTTTTTAAACTAATTCTATACATCTTATAAAATCTGCTCTGTTTAACATTGTGTTTAATTTAATAACTACGGCTTTTTTCTTTACACCCTCGAGATGCGTTTCAACTTCACCAATTCGATCGTTAGGAGCTAGTTTATAATGCCGTTTTAAATTCGAAATACACTTTGCACTTAATTCTTTTCTGCAAGTTTCAACAAGGCAAGTTTATTTGTTTGTTTCTTCATTAGAAGTCGCGCATTTTTTATAACACAACTTTGACTTTGCATTGCTTTCTATTTTTTGAATTGCGTAAAAACCTACACGTGTCTTGGAAATATTTGCAACTGAAGCTATTCAGCGCAAAAAATTTACTAATTACGCCGAAATTTGCTACATTTGGCCAAAAACCAGTTCAATAAGCTGCACAGCAACCAGATTAGCATTTGTTTTTTACGCCACACGACGGTAGTGATCGATCTTAATGACCGACACAAACAAAGACAATTTTGCAAACACCACTTGTTCATGTTGGAAAAATTGTCTTTGTTTTGGTTTTGACAAAGGCCTGAATTCTCCAACATGAACATTTTGACGCAAGCATATGTGTAAAACTGAAACACAGAGAATTGTTGAGATCGAACTTTGTTTGAGTTTGTGACGCACAAGCAAATATTAAAACGAAGAATTCATGTTGGATGATCAACAACACGCAAACTCCGTTACACAAAAAGGAAATGAAAATAAAATTGTGTGTTGTGTGCTTCAAATAGTGTTTATTTACATTTATGTTGCAGATTTCTGTTACATGAGTGAAAACTTCTGTACCCTGATATGGGGGGTATCCCAAACAATGTATCAATTCAGGCTATTTTAAGCAAAGACTAAATTGGGATGAAATAAAGTTCTTTATGTTATTTTGTTCAAATGAAGTGATTATGATAAAAGTACTCGGGTTTTAAGAATTGAAGTTTGATTATAATAAAATAGAGCTTTCCTATTCCTCCTAGAGCTTTCTGGAAATTTTTTAATAAAAAGAGAAATACTAAGGGTCTTCCTAAAAATATGTATTTTAAAGATAAAACATCGAACAATATTGAGGATGCATGTAATATGTTTGCTGACTACTTCCAATCAAATTTTGTTTTAGATAATGTTCCTATACATCAAGATCGATCGCTATATAATGGAGAGCGAATCACTGATTTGGGCAGTTTAGTTCTTTCGGTAGAAAATGTTTTTAACGAGTTGTTGTCACTCGATATTAATAAGGGTGCTGGCCCCGATAATATCCCACCAATCGTCCTTAAAAAATGTGCTGCTGCACTTGCTCAGCCTCTTTAACTAATTTTTAATTTGTCCCTTGAGAAAGGTATATTTTTGGATATTTGGAAGGTTTCAATTATAGTTCCTATTCATAAATCTGGATCAAGACAAGACAAGACATTGGAAACTATAGACCAATATCTAAGTTACCATCAATTCCCAAATTGTTTGAAGCTTTAGTGAAAAAGCAGATCTATCAAGGCATTAAAAATTCGATATCTGAAAGCCAGCATGGTTTTGTCTCTGGAAAATCAACCTCTACAATCCTGGTTCTATTCACTCACTTAATAAAAAATGAATTGGAGAATGGTAAACAAATAGACGTTATTTTCACAGATTTCGCTAAAGCATTTGATGGAGTTCAGCACTCTATTCTAATTAATAAGCTCAGTCTAATGGGTTTTCATTCTTCACTCTTGTCTTGGCTTAGTGAGTACCTTTTAGGTCGTAGCCAAAATGTATGCATCGGAAAGACGATCTCAAAAGCAATAATTAATCATTCAGGTGTGCCACAGGGTAGCCACCTTGGGCCGTTGTTATTTATTCTTTTCATCAATGATCTTCCTAATTTTATACAGTACTCAGATTGCCTTATGTATGCTGATGATGTTAAGATTTTTAAATCTGTAAGCTCTCTCAGTGATCAATGGAGTTTACAAAGTGATTTAAATAGTCTGCACTCATGGTGTATGCTAAATAAACTTAATTTAAATTTGTCAAAATGCAACATAATGTCATTTTATATGATACGATCTCCAATGTTTTTTGATTACTCAATTTTATGCAACGCCTTGATAAGAGTAGATTCTAAATCTGATCTAGGTGTACTCTGTGATAAAAAGATGTCATTTTCAGGTCATTATGACAACATAATCAGCAGGGCTAATGCTATGATGGGATTCGTTAGACGCAACACTAGAAAGTTTGATGACCCGTATACCTTAAAGACTCTTTTCATTTCCATTATAAGATCAATACTTGAGTATGGGTGTGTAATATGGGACCCATTTTATGAGTCGCATAGTACAAGATTGGAAAAAGTCCAAAAACGTTTTACTCGTTTTGTTGTGAAAAAACTAAATTGGAATTTTATGCCAGAGTATAGCTCCCGATGTGCACTTATTGGGCTTAAATCTTTGAGTTCTAGAAGAAAATATTTTCTTATAACTTTTGTTCGAGATCTTTTAATGAATAATATTAACTGTGCGCCAATCCTCGCCCGTCTAAATATTTATGCTCCGGAAAGACACTTTAGGCAAAGAGATTTTTTTACATTCCGCACCATAGAACTAACTATGGCCGGAGCATGGTGTAAGAAATAGAGGTGTTAGTGAGTTTGACACTTCTCTCTCAAAATGAAAAAATTATATTTCCCCGCTCTTGTCAGAAGCAGCTGATGGTGAATTGCAATGAAAACAAATTTTGTTAAATTCGTGTCTTTCTGCAAGTTTATAAGATTTTTACTGAGATTAAAGTGAGAATGAAGTGATATGAAAAACAATAAAAAATATATGAGACGCTTTGCATTATGCAAAAAAAAAACTATGTGAATGCAAGACAATTTGCATGCTGGCCAAAGCTTCATGTCGGCGGCACCTTCCAGCGCACGTTTCTGATAAAATGGCAAAACATTAAATAACAAACTTGGCAAATCTGCGAAGACAACTGCAATAACTTTTTGTCAACACAAAACGGCACAAATAATTGCATTAAATATTTATTTATACTTAGTTCGCACAATAAAACTATAGCACATCATCTAGCAACTCAAACAAATAACACAATTTGACAACTATCAACTGTTCCGCTCTTTCGCTCAAAATTTTTTGACAGAAGCAAAGAAATTCATGGTATTGTCAAAAACTCACTAACACCTGGTTTTCTTACACCATGGCCGGAGTAATCCGATTTTTAACATGTGCACTGTCTATAACAGTGTAAGTGCTCGTATAGATTTCACTCAAAATAGAGAGGCATTTAAGCAAACTGTATTGAGTATTGTATAAATCCTTAATTTTATATTCTTATAATAATTCCATTATAATTATGGTTTTAGTGTAATTTAAGATGCAATAAATAGACTGTTAAACATTTTAGTCGATAGTTTATAAATAAATAAATAATAAATAATAAAAAAATAATGTATTTATTTTTAAAGATACGAGATATTTAAAGTTCGAGTTATATGGAGGGTACACCGAATAATGGTCTGATTATAGCCATTTTTGGTACGAATGGTTTTTGAAGTGATTTAAGAACAAATATGAAATTGTTTTACAAAATATTGAAGGAGTCTAAAGGTACATCGATTTTTAACTTTGTCTTATATGGGAGGTAGGCGTGATCATTGTCTGATTTGGCCAGTATTCAAAAAATTTCTTAATCTATGTAAAAAAGTCGTCCACACCAAATTTTGTTTTTCTGCGGCAACTGCAAATAGTTTTGGGCACAGCTTATATGAAACGGTTACACTGTGTGTCGTTGTTTTTATGAACGCATAATACAGAGCTTTTTGGTGACAATGAAGAATTAAATGATGATCTTTTACCAACTTATGGAGACGTCTTGCGATACATATTCTTCATATATCAACAGTTCGCCAACGATAACCCGAAAATTCCAAAGAAAGTTGTAACTCCTCATGTTACAAGTAAAATAATTGAAATATGGAAGAAACTGCCTGTAGCAATTATACTGACAAAAACTATATGCAATAAAATTGATCGCTTTATTAATCAATGTAAAGAAGTATCCATAAATAAAACTGCTCTGCTTAATGATTTGTTGGCTCGCTCCAATTTTTGTTTTCGTTTGCAAAATGTACTTGTAATTTACCATCATTAATACCAGAGACAAGGACAGAAAATTGTCCGTCTGATTTGACCTGGTCCTATCCATTTGAATTGGGTTCAGGTAGTATGGACTTGGATGTTCCAGCTGGTTATCGTTGCTGATCGTGGACAGTACATACAAAGGCTGAAGTTATCAAACTTTGCGATGGAATGCGAAAACTATGGTGTATCTCATAGAGCTGCAGCTGCACTTGCATCAACACTTATGAAAGATTTAAACATAAAAGACAAAAATTAACAAACCTTAATATTATATAAGAACAAAGTTCAAAGAGAACGAAATCGTTGTCAAAATTAGGTTTTTAGAAAACGATCCGACACTTCAACGCTGTTGGCATTTGCTTTTGATTCCAGAAAAGATGAAACGCTTGTTACTGAAATAATAAACAATAAGCACCATACACGCAAAATCAAAGAAGCTCATATGGTTTTTGTTCGTGAGCCACAATCTAAACTCATAGGACACTTAGTTTTGCAGGGAGAGAAAGCTGAAACAAAAGCACGCTATATAGCTGGCGTTCAGACGGTGAACCTGTTAATACAGGAATTATAGGTGGAATAAAAAAGTATAACAAAAGGACCACGAACATCAACAAGACCCTTGTCAGCATTATTGGATAGTTGCGATTATTTACTGGTGAATACAAATTACCTATACAATTTTATAAAAAAACGCATAAACATTTCTTTTTCATTTTTATAGGCGGTAGAAAATTTTGAGGAAATTATTCTTTGAAAAGTATGCCACCATCAACACTTGATATTAGTTTGTTGTCAACTAATTTCAATTAGGAAATGCGATTTCCAATGGTTCAGTATCGATAGATTTAGCAACCACAAAATTAGGTCCAATACATTATGCTCGATGGCTTACAAAAGCTGTTCGGATATTACGTGCATATGTCGCTACAGATGAACCATCAAATAATTTGCGAACCTTAGCTATATAGCTTATGAAAGTGTATATTCCTATGTACTTCATCGTTAAATGTTTCAATTTTATTGCATATGGTAGTGTTTTATTCTAAAAATTTATACCATAGACCAATTATCTTCCAACGAATTAGCGTTCAGTTAGTTACTCACGGCGTAATGGAAGACAACTGGTTTTTCGCAAACTCTAAAAGTATTTTGCCATCAATGATTTGCGATGACAGAAAATCAGTTCGAGAAATAAATCCAAAAAATTATATACATCAGGCAAAACCTGAACAGAACAGTATTAAGGGAGTACAAAAAACAAAACTTCATTTTTCTTGCGATGATTATCAGTTTGATCTATTTGAGTGATAATAATAATCTCTATGAGCCTCCATATACAAGAGAAATACCTCTTGAACACATAATAAATTATAGTGAAAGCGACGAGGCAAAGGAAATATATTTTATCAAGAGGAGCAGAAACTCAATGTTCGCTCTTGAGAATTATTTCAAGACTACAAAGATTGGGTTCTGCCAGCGTGATCAAGGCTCATTTATAAGGTTGTGGCGCTTGAGAGCGAGCTCGGTCGAACTGTCAGAATGGTTGAAAAGAAATGAAGAAAATTAATGCTTATAACAAAGAAAAGCACAGTGACAGTTCGAGCAAAGGCGGCGAAAAGAGTGCATTTCTCTCAAGTGCCACAACTTATAAATACACCTTGAGCGTGATGCTAATGTTGTTCTGCCGACGTTCTTGCTGACTGTTTCGGGGAGAGGTATTTTTAAAATTATGTGTGCACAAGCGAGCTGGGAATACGTTTGTTCTTTTCTGAATGCTTTGGCCTTTTTCTTCCTATTAGAATTGCGATCGTTTTGAATATTTTATTGAAATTAGGAAATTGCAAAAAAATTGTCAGCTTTGTTTTGGCTGAGCTTTGTTTACATTTTTTTGTCCTACATTTTTAAAGGAAAGATTTCTGTGCAAAAGCAAGCGGCAACAACTTTTGCTCTTTTTACTTTTTTCTTCCTACTAGAATTGCGATCATTTGGTATATTTAAGTAATTATGAATGAAATGAAGCAGAACAAGATTTCCTTGAATTAACCAATTTGTCGATATTCTAATGTTTTGATTCTCGACTTTTTTTGGCTGAGTTGTATTTACATTTTTTTGCTACATTTCTAGCAAGGAAGTTTCTAGCAAGATCGGTAAACCAAAGCGTGAAAAGCCAAAAACAGTGCGTACACCCGAGAATATTGCTGCTGTGCGTGAAGCGCCATCAACATCAATTCACCGTCGTTCTCAACAATTGAACATTTCGGAGACATCATTGAAACGAATTTTGCATAAAGACCTTGGTATGACGCCATACAAAGTCCAATTGGTTCAGGAGTTGAAGCAAATGCGTTTAAAAAAAAAAGTTATTTGGCGGACCCTTTATTATTTTTTACGTTATTCCCATAAGCGTACATCTCTCATATGAGGACAAAAAGAATGTAACCATCCGTGTTCGCATATGAGAGCTTTCACTGCATAAGGATAGGTTAAGAATTAGGATTAGGCAGGTTAATTAAAATTACTTAGAAATGTTTGCCGCTCCTTAGTTTTTAAGTTAGTAATTATTTTGTATATTATTATATTATATAATAAGAGTACATTATGTAATAAGATCTCAGTTTAGTTTTAATTTATTATATTAAATAATAAGAGTACATTTTAGTTTGTAAGTTCTTATATAACATAATTAGTCTTGTAGTTCGTAAGTATTATATTATATTAAATAATAAGCTAAATACTAATTTGTTTGGAAGTTTTAACTTTAGTAGTGGAAAGATAAGGTTTTCAGTGCAAATAGAATTAGTAAGTATCTACCTCTCAATATTTTAATTCAATTACTTAAAATTGTTTGTTTCATTGCAGTAATTATTTTAAAATAGTTTTATATAATCTGATAAAACAAGCGACGCATCAAATTAAAATAAATAAATTAATTAATAATACATTCCTGCAAACACTTCAAATAAATTGTTACTCTACTGTGTTGCTCAAATCTTACTTTTCTGCATTGTTCAAATCTATTTCAGAATAGTTTTTAAGAAAATTGCAATTATTTTAGCATAATTTATTAATAATTGTCTGATAATTTGAAGTATCGCATGTTTTATCAGATTGAAAAACAAAATCGCAAAAATCCCAATTATAACAAATTTCTATGAAATTTTGTTTAAATATTTTCTTCAACTATTTCTTAAAGTACAGGTACCAAAAAGTGTGCAATTATATTGGACACTTTGAACTTTTTTAAGATTAAAAAATGAAATATTAACAAATAAATGAATTTGAATTAAAGTTCCTTGGAATTGCAATTTAATATTTTCTGAAATTGTAATTTAAATTTTATAGTTGAGTATTATTTGATAAATAAATATAAATAAAAAATACAATAATATGTTCGATATTGGTAAATTGAAAGAAAAGCATTTTGGTTTATTTCACCAATATTTCTTTCAATGTACCAAATGATCGATATAGAAAGCTAATATTCTGTAATAAAATATAATTAAATATATTCATATAATATAATTGCAATTGCATGAAAAACTTCCTTGCTAGAAATGTAGCAAAAAAATGTAAATACAACTCAGCCAAAAAAAGTCGAGAATCAAAACATTAGAATATCGACAAATTGGTAAATTCAAGGAAATCTTGTTCTGCTTCATTTCATTCATAATTACTTAAATATACCAAATGATCGCAATTCTAGTAGGAATAAAAAAGTAAAAAGAGCAAAAGTTGTTGCCGCTTGCTTTTGCACAGAAATCTTTCCTTTAAAAATGTAGGACAAAAAAATGTAAACAAAGCTCAGCCAAAACAAAGCTGACAATTTTTTTGCAATTTCCTAATTTCAATAAAATATTCAAAACGATCGCAATTCTAATAGGAAGAAAAAGGCCAAAGCATTCAGAAAAGAATAAACGTATTCCCAGCTCGCTTGTGCACACATAATTTTAAAAATACCTCTCCCCGAAACAGTCAGCAAGAACATCGGCAGAACAACATAAGCATCACGCTAGCAAAACCCAATCTTTGTAGTCTAAATAATTCTCAAGAGCGAACACTGAGTTTCTGCTCCTCTTGATACAATATATTTTCTATGGACGAGGTGTTACTCAATGTAAAAATACCATGCCACATTCAGAACACGGAACGCAATGTGCAAGAGCTGACCAGAGTATCCAAACATATTACAGAAAAATATAAACCAGGATCAAGGAAAAAATGCCAAGATTTGAAAGCAAACAAAATTGTCTATAAATAAATACATATATAAAAGTCCTCATTAATAATTTTGCCTTTAGTTGTTTTTTTTTCAGTGTGCTTTTAAACCTGATTTAGAATTAATTTCAATGATTTAAAACTATTGAGACCATCTCAATCAAGAGCTTACTAATTTTATTGATAAAAATGCTTAATACTTAAAAAGATAGTTTTATCATTTCCTCAAACCATTATCAAATAAAAATTGTGACATGCTGGAAAAAAACTGTTAGTGCCATCAGCGTTCTTAAATTATACAGAAATCATTTTCAGACCTCTCGTACTATCGTCGCTGTAATTATTCTACTAAAAATATATAAACTTTTGTTTATTTTATTTATTAATATTTTACATTTTCAAAAATCCGGAGGACCCAAGTTTACCAAAAATATATGGTTTCTTCGCAAAAAATTCTTAAAATAAAATTAATTTTACGATTTTCACTGAGCCGGACTGCGAATAGTTTTTGAGTAAAATTTGACCCGCCTTTATATATATAGTTTATCTGAGGCCTGGGTTAATTTTGATTATTGAGAGATTTAGATAGGGTTCGCTTGAAAGAGAATTTTGACATAGAAGTTGAGTAGTATATAGAGATATTATTAAATTCTCTGCAGCAACGATTGACGGGTTCATTATTTGCATATGTAGTTTGGTGCTGATGTTCAGTTAGCAATCGAGTATGCCTACATTGAGAAAAAAACATACTTTAAAATTAAACAAAAAATTTTAAAATAGAAATTTAACTCATTTGCTTTTCTAGAAAAAAAAATTTAAAACAAGCGTGTTTAATTTTCAACTATAAGCTCATTTCTGTTTTTTTGTATAATTTTTTCTTATTATTTCCTTCCAATAACAAAAAATACGTCGCTATCAGAGATTGAATTAAAAAATTATGTACAGTAGAATCATTGACAATTATTGCCAGACAACTGAGACCCCGATTTTACATTTGAATGTTTGAAAAAAATTTTGAATTAGTCTTACAAGTATTGAACATAAGATGAGAAACGAACTAATTAATTATTTTGATAGTGAAAATATTTCAAGCCGCAATGAAATGCAAACTTCATCAAATGAAGTCAAAAAATTTCTTATTCAGGGGGTCCCAGGGGTCGCTGATAACGAATCTGACTTCGAAAATTCGAAAAAATTAAAAAAATGGCATCAAAAAAATGGCGGTTTAATTTATTTGTTTTAAATTTAACAACAATATTTGTAAATTTGTTTTAAAATATTTGTTTTAAATATTAAAGTTTCTGCATTCAATTTTTTGTTTAAATAAATGTGTTTAAAATTTAAATGTTTACAATGAATGTATATTTAAAAGCATTGTTTTGAAAACAAAAACCTTCGTTTTAAATTAAACTTTATAAAAATTTGTGTTTAGCTTAAATGAAATTGTTTCAAGCTCTATTTCAAAAACAAATTCTTTTAATATGAACACCATTTCATTTAATTCTAACACATATTTTCCTCACTGTAGTATGTCTTATTGGATCGTTAAAGGAAATCATATTAGAAATTGTTAGAGTTTCACACAAAAAAAGCAGAAGAAAACTAAGACTGGTTTTGTTGAGATGATTAAAGTAAGTGAATTTATTCAGTTCTTAACAAAAGCCCGTTACTTATGTGCTAATTGTAATTTAGTGTACATACGAGAGAGTATGTATTAGAGATTAAAGAATAGAGACAATTATATATAGCAACAGTATTGTACAAAAGTATTTGACTTAATAATACAATTTCAACACTCCCACTTATTATAAAGTTTAATTCAATTATGATTTGACAAGTTTTAAAACGTTTATGTTTTTACAAAATAACTCGAACTTTTCAGTAGATAGTGGTTTAGTTAAGGCATCTGCTAATTGATCTTGGGATGGAACAAAGCATAAGTTAAAAGATTCTTCAATATATTTTTCACGAATGAAGTGCACCCGAACATCGATATGCTTTGTCCTAGCATGGAATTCAGGATTTTTGATCAGCTTCAGAGCACTTTGATTATCGATGTGCAGCGTTGGTTTTGGACATTCAGTACCAAGCAGATCACGTATAAGCACATCAAGCCACATCAATTCTTTGACTGCTTCCGATGCAGCTACATACTCTGCTTCTGTTGTACTAAGAACTGTACATTGTTGCCTTTTTGATGACCAAGAGGTAGGACTTCCTCCAAGAAGACAGATGTGACCACTTGTTGAACGTCGTGTTGACACATCTCCAGCATAGTCTGCATCACTATAAATACAAAAAGATAAATTTTTGTTTGGTTTAAAAATGATTCCTAAATCCATAGAATATTTTAAATATTTAAAAATACGCTTGACAGCCTTTATATGGCATGCATTTGGCTTGTCCAAAAAACGGCTTACAACTCCCACTGCATAAGAAATGTCTGGTCTTGTCGCTATAGACAAGTATATGAGGCTGCCAACCGCTTCACGAAATGGATATGTTGTGACTACAGCTGAATTCTCCTCTAATATGGGCAATCTGCTTGCAAGGTCGCTGGGTGTAGAAACAGGAATTGAGTCCATCATGAAAAGTGGGAATTTTCTTAATACACGATCTATATAATTAGATTGGCAAACAAAGTATGAACCATCTTCTTTTTGTATAATTTGAAGTCCCAAATAATTGTTAGCTTTTGATAATTTCACTTCAAAAAATTTCTTCAAGTAATTAACAAACTCCTCTACATCTCGATAATTTTGCACAGCAATCAATCCATCATCTATGTACAGAGCTAGTATTATTTTGACATCATTGCGGTGAAGTACAAAAACACAGGAATCAGCTTTGGATATTCTAAATTCAAAATCAGTTTAAAGCTTAGTAAAGGTGGCATTCCAGCATCTCGATGCTTGTTTTAGGCCGTATAAACTTTTCCTTAATTTACATACTCGTCCAGATCCATCGTTGTATCCCTGTGGTTGATCCATAAATATTTCTTCTGTTAGATTTCCGTTTAAAAAAGCTGTTTTTATGTCGAACTGATATAGTGACATGCCTTTACTTGCTGCAATAGCAAACATAGCACGTATTGAAGTAAATTTCGCCACAGGGCTAAAAGTTTCAAAATAATCGACACCTTCTTGTTGATTAAAGCCCTTAGCTACCAAGCGAGCTTTGTAACGATCAATTTTATTGTCAGATGACAACTTAGCTTTATAAACCCACTTATTTTTAATTATTTTACGATTCAGTGGTCGATCAACGAGTTCCCATGTATTATTTTGATGATGGGCTTCCATTTCATCATTCATGGCTTTTCTCCAGTTGCAGCATCATCCGATCGTTGAGCTTCTTCATAAGTTGCTGGCTCAAAGCTACAACAAATAAAAGCATAACCATCAAGAGCAGTGGCATACATTCCTGAATTAATTCGTGGGCTATTTTGAGAATGACTCCGCAATTTCTTTCTGTAAGGTGTCAGAGAGAGTGAATCTTCATCTGTTTGCTCTGAACTAATATTTGATTCAACACTATCTTCTAAAGGTTCTTCATCCGATGAAGCATTTATTTTAGGTGTAAAGTTTTCATTTTGTTCGACGAAAGAAGGCACGTTTTAATCAAGTTGGACAACTGAATACTCTTTAAACAAAATATCCAACGAGATTTCAATTTTCTTCATTCCTTGCAACCACACACGAAAACTTTTAACGTTTTCAGCATATCCTACAAATATACCTGGCTTTGGCTTTCTATCCAGTTTTTGTCTTTTTTCTTTGGGAATGTGGATAAATACTTCGCAGCCAAAAGTTCTAAGACACGTAAAGTCTGGTTTGCGTTCATAGTACAACTCAAAGGGGGTCAAGCATTTAGTTGGGCTTGGTCCAAAACGATTTGTAATAAATACAGCCATGTTAAAAGCTTCTGCCCACAGACTCAGATGTAAGTTTTTTGCATGAAGCATTGTTCTTGCTAATTCAACAATAAATCGCATGTCTCTTTCTGCTCTACCATTTTGTTGTGGTGTATACGCAACACTAGTTTGGTGACAAATTCCATTTTCTTTTTAGAGTCTTTCTACTTCCTTATTTTTGAGCTCTAGACCATTGTCAGATCTGAGAATGCCTATGCTGCGGTTCAAAGTAGACTTCACAAAATTAATGTAGTTTTCTATCATTCCAAAAGCCTCAGATTTTTCTTTCATAAAGTAGACTACTCTAAAGTTGGAAAAATCATCCCTAAAAAGAATAAAATATCTAGAGCCACTTATTGAAGGTACCTGCATCGGTCCACAGAGGTCGGTATGTACTAACGCACATGCGGACTTAGCTCTAGAAACGCTATTTTTAAATGGAGATCTATGCATTTTTCCAAGAGCGCATGCATCACAAAAGAATTCGGAGCTATCAATGAATTTGATATCGTTCAATTTTAAAATATTTCTGACATGACATACATTCATATGTCCTAGACGCTCATGCCACGTTTGAAGTGACTCTAATTTAGAAGAATACCATTCAGTTTCAGTTAGCTTGCAGATTTTAAATAACATTTTGTACATGCGTTGACACCGAATACCAACAGCTGCTACCTCGCCATTAGCTTTAACTATTTTACATTTTTCGGACGTAGAAGTTAAGTGATAATTTTTGTCAAGGGCACTTCCAGAAGAAAATAAGTTTATTTTGACATCGGGGACATAATAAACATTGACTAGCCTCTTTTGAATCCATTCCTTGTCGTTAAAAGCTAATATACGAATGACGCGTTTGCCGAAAGCGTTAATTATACTACGATTGCCTATTGTTATGGGCACTCGGTTCTCAAGTTTTTCAAATTCACTGAACCACTCTCTGTGGAAAGTCATGTGCTCACTTGCACCTGAATCTAAAACCCAGTCATCAGCACAAACAACGTCAATTAAGTTTTTATTTGCACAAAAAAGAGCTTCTTCGTACCTAACATTACTTTCAGAGCCATAATTCAATTGCCTAGCATCTTTATTCTTATTTGGACACTTTGATTTCCAGTGGCCATATTGATTACATGAAAAGCATTTACCTGGGCGTTTTTTCTTATAATGACTCTGGTTTCTAATGTACTTCTCTCCATAAGCTTTTCTTGCGACGAGTGCATTGGCTTCTTCGCTTGTAGGTGGTATTGATTCCAACGATGAAATTTCTGATTCCAACGCGTTTTCTTTGTCTCTTCCTGTGTCTCTTTCATAATAAGCCGAGACCTGAGATTTTCAATTGTTTGATTTTTGATATCAGTCGACTCCCAAGCACTAAAAAAATGAGAAAAACGATTTGGTAGTGTCATTAAAATCTTTGCAATAAGCATAGACGGAGAGACGATTTCTCCAACGTCTCTTAATTGTTGCACCAGGCTTTCTAGCTTGCTCATGTGTGTTGATATATCATCTTCTTTGTTTTTCTGAAAGCTATAAAAACGTTGTTGCAATAAATTTATACTTGCACTTGATTTTTGTTCATAGATTGAACAAAGTTTGGCCCACATTTCTGATGAAGTTGTACAATGCATTATGTGTATTAATGGCTGTTGTCCCACACTCGTTGCTATGACCTTTTGAGCCTTGCGGTCTTTGGTATGCCAACTTCTAACATTAACTGCATTACTTCCAGTTGCATCAGCTGCAGGCAACGGCTCATCTCCAGTTGCTACTTCAAACAAATCGCTGGCGTTTAAAAGAATTTTCACTTGAAATTTCCAAATATTCCATTAATCTGCGCACTGCAACTTTTCAATTTTCATTGAATCCCTATCCATTTTAGAATTTGGCAATTAAATTATTGAAAAAACTCAGTATCTATTACGAATCCGAAATTATAAAAATTTCTCGCAAAACTGTGATGCAATAACCAGACTTAAAAAAACGCGTGTCTAACTATGGGTAGCTGGGCCCATAACCTGTTAGAGTTTCACACAAAAAAAGCAGCAGAAAACTAAGACTGGTTTTGTTGAGATGATTAAAGTAAGTGAATTTATTCAATTCTTAACAAAAGCCCGTTACTTATGTGCTAATTGTAATTTAGTGTACATACGAGAGAGTATGTATTAAAGATTAAAGAATAGAGACAATTATATATAGCAACAGTATTGTACAAAAGTATTTGACTTAATAATACAATTTCAACAGAAATGTATTCGCTGTGCATAGCACCATTGATTACCTCAAATTGAAGCATGTGCCCAATAATGAATTTCTTATTGATAATGGCATCGAATTTAAAAGGCTGAGTCTATATTCATATGATCGAAGGCAACAATAAAAATAGGGGTTGTACATTAGACTGTCCCTTATCTTTCGATTTTTAGAAACATCAATGGGCTGAAAGATTTTTTATGTGTTTTTATGTTCTAAGAACGAAACAAAAAAAAAAAATTTATAAAAATGGCAATATTAGACCATATTTACATTAAGTAAAAAAAAAACTTTTCTCTGCTTTTTATTAATATTTTGCATGTTTTGGAACACAAACAAAATAAATATGACATCTACAAAGTGTTTTATAAAGGGCGTGGTTTTCGCCACTGATGCATCGAAATTTCTCCCGTAGCCATTTCCCACTTTTTCATTAAATTAGTCCACTTTAGGTATTAAAATCAACAATAAATGAATACATTTTTATTATGCTATAAGTTGTATTACGTTTAATATAATAGTCTTGTTGCAGATTTCAACCGAAATCATAATTTTTTGTATAAATTTACATAAAAAATTGCAAAAATGAACGCCCCCTGGAGGGTTTAATTATAATTACAAATACAAATTAATTATAAGTCTTTTAAAATAGTATTTTTTGACAGTTCGAGAATATTTTTCGATCATTTTGAGCCACAATAAGCAAGTTTTGTAGCTGCGCTTCTGATTTTGTAATCTCGATAAATTCTTGGACAAGTTGTACCCCACGTGTCGTAACATCCTTTACAACACAAAGATCTTTAAAATATTTTTTACTCTCTGGTATTCTTCAACTTTTTCTTGTATTCTTGTATTCTTGGGGTACAACTTTTCCAAGAATTTCTCGAGCTTACAAAATCAGAAGCGCAGCTATAAAATTTGCTTATTGTGGCTTAAAATACTCGAAAAATATTATCGAATTGTCAAAAAGATACTCTTATAAGAGACTTATAATTAATTTGTATTTGTTATTATAATTTAACCCTCCAAGGAACGTACATTTTTGCAATTTTTTATGTATGTTTATACAAAATATAATGATTTCGGTCGAAAGCTGCAACGAGACTGCCTGTATTACTTTTTTGCGTGCCCGACGTAGGCTAAAATACTAGTTTCTTATTTTATCGTTAATTTTTATGAAGTTAAATTAATGTGATACAACTTATAGCATAATAAAAATGTATTTATTTATAATTGATTTTAATACTTAAATTGGACTAATTTCATGCAAAAGTGTGAAATGACTACGGGAGAAATTTCGATGCATCAGGGGCGGAAACCAGGCCTATTACAATATAAAAACTTTGTAGACTTCATATTTCTTGTGTATGTGTTCCAAAACATGCAAAATATTTATAAAAAGCAGGGAAAAAGTTTTTTTAATATATGTTAGTATGGTCTAATATTGGCATTGTTCAGAAACTTTCGGGTCCGATTGGCACAGGTAAACGTTGTCGAAAAAACAGTTTTTTTGGTTTCGTTCTTAGAACATAAAAACACATACAACAATCTTTCAGCCAATTGTTATTTCTAAAAATCGAAAAATAAGGGACAGTATATTGTACATGTCTCTTAGCGTTTATAGTAAGAACTGCTTTTGTATAGATTCAATTCTTTCTCTATTGGAATTTAAAGAAGGATATCCAAATTATGCAGGCATATTCAAGTATTGGGCGCACTAATGCACAGTACATGGATGTAGTGATTCATATATTATTGAATTCATTTGCTCGTCTTTTTATAAAACCATGCTGTTTGCTGGCCCTTTTGGACACAATTTTATCATAGTGCAGATTAAAGCGCATCTTGCAATCTAAGACAACTCCAAGATCCACTATATGGTTGACTCTTTTTAGTTCGGTACTGTTGAGGTGGTAGGTATGCAATGGAATTACGTTGTTCTTACGAGCTTATAACATTGTATTTATTGACATTAAGATGCACTTTATTTTGAAAACACCATTGCTTAAGAGACAAAATTTTTGATTGCAATAAATTTGCATCTGAATCTAATGAATTGCATAGTTCATTTTTAAGTCATCTCAATACATAAGATGTGGGATATCGTTCAGAACTAACAAATTGGATATGAATATGTTGAAAAGAAGAGAACCAAGATGACTACCTTGCGGAACTCTTGAGGAGACTACAATTTTTTCGATAGAACTCCCTGAAATGTAACAAACTGGGATCTGCTGTTTAGATATGATTTTAACCAACTTATTATGAACACCAAATTTTTCTAAATTATATATAAGAATGCTTTGATTAACTCGTTCAAAAGCTTTACTAAAATCAGTATAAACATCATCTATTTGGTGCCCATTTTCCATTTTAACTAAAACATCGGATTCCATTATCATGATATTAGTGGTGGTAGATCGCAATTTTCGGAACCCGTGTTGCTGTTCATTTAGACATGGGTTAATGATACTTGTTAGCTTATCACAAATAAGTTTTTCAAAAAGTTTTGGAATGGCTGACAAGATTGCTATGTCTCTATAATTTTCAACTGATTTTTTATCACCATTCTTGTAAATTGGTGTAATATAGAATGATTTCCAATATGAAGGAAATGCCCCACAAGGCAGTGATTCGGTGAAGATTATATATAATGGCAAAAGCTGTTGGTATAATGGCAAAAGCTCTTGGAACTTGTACCAAAGAGAGTATATATAAAGAGTTACAGAAACAGAGAAATTGCTCTTTAAAATATTTTCAAGCATGTAAGGATTGGGTTCTGCCGGCGCGCTGCTATTGTTATGCTGCCGACGTTCTTGAGGTCTGTTTTGGGCAGAGCTGTTGCTAAATCTATGTGTGCACAAGCGAGCTGGGAACATGTTTGTTATTTTTTCTTCCTATTAGAATTGCGATCATTTGGTATATTTAAAGAATTATGAATGAAATGAAGCAAAGCAACATTTCCTTGAATATACCAATTTTCAGATATTCTAATATTCTGTTTTGATTCTCAACTTTTTTTGGCTGAGTTTTATTTACATTTTTTTGCTACATTTCTAGCAAGGAAGATTTTTCATGCAATTGAAATTATATTTCATGAATATATTTTAATTATATATTATTTTAGAATTTTATCTTTTCTATATCCGATCATTTGGTAGATTCAAAGAAATATTTATGAAATAAAGCAAAACGGCTTTCTTTCAATTTACCAATATCGAACATAATACTGTATTTGAATTTAATTTTTACTCTAAAATTTTAATTACAAATTCCGAAAACTTATTAAATTAAATTAAATATTAATTAAAATTCATTTATTTATTTAGAATTAATTTTTTATTTTTAAAAAAGATCAAAGTTGCGAACATTATTGCACAATTTTTTAAACCTGTTTAAGAAAACATTTTCACAACATTTCATAGAAATTTTTGCAATTTTTTTTTTTAATACAGCTGATGTCTGATCAAGCATGCGATACTTTAAATCATCGGATATTCGAAATGCAGAATTCTAGATTATGTTAAAATAATTGTGATTTTCTTAAAAAAAATTCAGCACTTGATTTCTGCAAAAGAAATGCAGAAAAGTAACAATTTATTTGAAGTGTTTGCAGGATGGTATTATAAATTAATTTATAAAAATATTTAACATTTATTAAGTACATAATTGAATGAAATGAAATATTTTAAGTAATTGAATTCAAATATTGGGAGGTTTTTTACTTACTAATTCTATTTCCGCTGAAATCCTTATTCTTCCACCACTAAATTTAAAACTTCCAAGTATTTAGCTTATTATTATAATAATAAGAAACTACATGCAGGGCCGTAGACAAGGGGAGGTTTTGGGGGGATCAAACCCCCCGAGAGGTTCGACATATTAATAAGAATTAATACATTTCAGCAATTATTTCATTGAATCACTTTAATACGTTATAAAAAACTTAATAAGTCATATACTGAATTTGCGTTTACGTGTAAAATTCTGTGTCATGAGTTGAATCGTCTAAACAACAATAGTGAAAACCGATGTATCGTTATTTATTTATTTATTTATTTTTTTATTTAATCAATGGTATGTTAACCTTAAAAAATGCTTAAAAAAATGTACATGCAAAGAAATAGATATTACACTTTAATAAATTGAGTTTAATTGATTAAAAATTATCGTCTTAGTGACTGAAAAATCAATAGAATATACATTTGATAGGTTATTAAATTTTCGCAAAGTTCTCACGATTGGTGAATTAGAAGCCTAATTTTTTCTGTGCACTCCAATATTAAATGGTGCACTATTTCTTAATTTTTCAGATCATACGTGATACATTAACAATTATCATCACTACCCTTAACATCGGCAGTTGTAGATGATGGTAGTGATGATAACAGTAAAGCCAACAAGAATGACATATATATACTGAAAAAACCTTTCTAATTCGAGAGATTTTAAAGTATTCTTCAGCCACCAACTGATTTTAAATTTCCCTTGAGCGGTTCCCGAAAATTTAAAATTTAGCACCCATGGTTTTGTCACTGGAGTTTGTTGGCTTACTCCAAATATGCAAATGGATCCTATTTTAAGTTCTGCGTTTTCTTTAGCTCTGCTTATGGCGGCAGACAAATAGTCATTGGGACTACTTTGTAGTCAAGAGTTTTTTCCAATTACCTTTCGAATTAAAGATGTGAGCCTAAAACTAGTTTAATTTTTAAGGAATGTGTTAAGTTATTCATGATATTTTCAAAATAGATCTTACAGATTTGATTTTTCAAAGTTGATTTTTCAGAATTCTGACCCGATGAAAAGTTCTAACTCAATCTTTGAAGTAATTTTTTGGGTTGTGTAAATGAAGTTTGTGTAAAATGAAAATATTGGAGAGAAATTAAATATAGTTCTCATCTCCTAAATTTCTTAAAAAATACGTCCGTAATTCAATGGGTGTAACAGATTCACAGTAACAGATTTTATTTACAAACAGAAATCTTTGCTTTTATTTCTGTAGATTGTTTTTAATAAAAATGTAATTGCTTTTAGTAAATTCATGTTTTTTATTTATTATTTTTAATCAAAATTAAATGTTTCAATTAATTAAATTATTTTTACTAATCCTTACTAATTATACATTTTAATTTCTGTGAATTCTTTTATGAATGTGACGTTTTGGAAAAACGGGTAAGAAGTTGTAAAATTGTTTAACCAAGTGCGGCAAATTTATTAAAATAAAACCGTTTTATTCTTATTTTAATTAGTTTATTTTGACTATGTGACTATTTGTTGCATAATGAGCATAAAAACTATAAATGCGTATGGATAACCTATGAAAGATTATCAAAAGGGCTATAAACACCTCCTGGACTGTTTTCGTTTATCTATAATGAGTACCCTACAATATGCATTTTTTTATTTAATATATGTTATAGTATATTAACTTTTTTAATTTTCTTAAGGATAATAAAGAAAAAAAATTTTCTGTTTGTTTGACACCAATAACATTCTCATACCTTGAAAACTACCTTAGTACAATGAAGTTTTGTAGATAATCTAAAAAGCCAAAAAAGTATTCAAATTCAAAGTTTTGAAATTCGACGCAAATATCTTCGTTCTGTTTTAATATATATCATTCAATCTTCTTTTGTCTAAAAGTTCAATTAAAGTACTTGCAAAAAATTACTGCATCATTTCCATTACCTAAGGATTTTTATTTTTAATCTTTTTTAAAAAAAGGTCCAAAAAATGGTACAAAAGTTGTTTTTATTGTAAAAACAATTAAAACCGAAAATTGCAATTTTATATTCTTTCATATGTCGTATCACTCTTATGCAAAAACTATTTCAGTTTGACATAAAAATTTGTTTTTCTATTTCTTTTAAGAAAAATGCAATATTTCCCCCTTTGATTTTTGTGACGAACTAAATTTTTTAATATGTCGTTTTTATAATTTTTAAAAAATGCTTTGCCTTTAAGAGTAATTTCTTGGGCAGTCGCAAACAGAAAAAGGTACCATAAATTAAATCTCAAGCAATTCAGGGCTTTGTAACTTAAACGCTGAAATTTGGTAACTTGCGGACATGTCTTTCACTATTCGGCATTTTTAGAAACATTAAAACGAGACGTGTACATATGCTAAAATTTAAAATATATTCAACTTCTCGGTAACACTGGGTATATCAGCTAGTGTATAGAATAAAATAGCGTTAATTTGGCTGCACATTTTATTGTAAGACAACTTTAAATTGACAATTTAAAAATCTTTTATTTATGTAGGTACTAGTTCTTAGTACATATATTACAAAAACTGAATAATTTAGGACAATTCATTATAAAATTCTGAAATAAAATACAATTGTAATTGCATTGATATTTTTTTATATTAATTTTTAAAATCTTCTTTTTAAAAATTTAACAAACAAATGTAAACAAAAATAACCCAAATTTGCTTTTTTAACCACTTTTCGGCATTCATGAATATATAAATACAAAATAAAGATATCTACAAATCTATAAGTATAAAATTCTGAAAATCTGAAAATCTGAAAATCTAGAAAATAAAATGGAATTGCATCAAAAATCTTCTATTTAGAAATTTTGAAAAATAGATGTGTACAAAAATCAGCCAAAACAAAGCTGACAATTTTTGGGCATACTTTATAATCAAAACAGAACATAAGAATATCTGCAAATTGGTAAATTTTAGGAAAAGTTGCTTTGTGTCATTTCATTCATAATTCCTTAAATATACCAAATGATCGCAATTCTAATAGGAATAAAAAGGTAAAAAGAACAAACATGTTCCCAGCTCGCTTGTGCACACATAGATTTAACAACAGCTCTGCCCAAAACAGACCTCAAGAACGTCGGCAGCATAACAGTAGCAGCGCGTCGGCAGAACCCAATCCTTACATGCTTGAAAATATTTTAAAGAGCAATTTCTCTGTTTCTGTAACTCTTTATATATATACTCTTTGTTGAAACTTAATAAGTGACGAATTGAGAGAAACGTCAAGAGCAATGTATTAAAAATGCTGTCTGTCGTACATTTTTTTTCCAATTCGTACTATATGCTTATACTATACACTTACACTTCTTGTATTTTTGCTTTAACACTAATTCAACTGCTCTAGTTCCATTGTCAATGAATAAAAATTGGACAAAGCAATGAAGTGTTATACGGCCTTTATATTATCAGTGTTTTTGAGAAGTTTGTAAATTTTATTTCTCTGATTCCTCAGAAATCTGACATTTTTGTTTAGCCATGGTTCTGAGAGCTTATTATTTTTCTTTATTATTGGCACATAGCTTTCGATAGCGATACAAATGTTTTGATAAAATGTAGAGACAGCGCTATCTAAATCTTAGTTGAATAGAACATGATTCCAGTTTAGAGAATTAAGATACCATTTTATTCTTTCATAATAGGCGTTGACGTAGTTGTACGCAATGGAGTTATTATAAGATTGGGTAAAATTGATGTCATTAGCAGAGAAAACAACAAGAGCATGATTTGGGCGGTTGAAGTCACCAAGAATAACAACTTTATCTTCTTCTTTTAGGGTTGAGGAAAAGGTGGTCAGTGTTTCACATAACTCGTTGTATGTTGTTTCACTTGAGCCGGGAGGAATGTCAACAACACCTTTTTATATATTAAGACTTTTACCTGAACAAACTCTAATAATTCGGTGATCGAACAGTTTATGGTTAGGTGTTTCTATTAGCTCACTTGAGAAGGAATTCTGGGATGCTATTAAGACACCATCTCCTCGAGAAAGACCTGTTGCGGAGTAGTCCCGATCATTTCTGAAGACTATCAACAATTTCCTCATTGTTGAAGGTGTTGTTTAGCCATGTCTGAGTAAATACTAGATTTGTCGTCAAAATAAAGTTATTTTAGTTTGCTTCTCATGCTAGGACAGTTATGGTAGAATATATTTAAGAAAGGGGAGTTAGGGACGATAATATTGTTGTTGCTCTTTACCATATTTTTGGAGAACATAAACAAGTTTAGCTCTGACGTGAGCGCCGTAGGTGTAACGATCCGCTTTGGCTTGATCAATCTTCACACCGAGGTGCTCATGAAAGCGGACAAATAAATTACGCAAGTCTTCAACACCGGTAGGAAAACCTTCTGGCTGAATTAATTCTCTTAGATTAGTTTTGGTCTTGGCTTCAATGCATGTTGAATCCGGGGCTTTCTACATATAAGCGAGATACAGCGGCTTTTCCCTGAGGCGAGAAAGCGTATATCTGCCCTCAGTGCCATCGCAAGATTTTAGTGTCAATTCCACTTTTGGAATTCTAAAAATGACGTAAGACTACCAGATTGATAACAAAGTTCACTTGAAACTAAAGCAGGTTTTAGTAAGCCACTTCCGGTTGGTGGTGATAGATTAAGAGTAAGGGAAGGTGGGGAATCGTGGGCCACGTTTTTATTTTGTTAAATATCTTAAAAAAAATTTTTTGCAAATTGTAATATGGTATGCTCTTCTACATGAAATTAGGTAACTTTTGACTATTACACTTTCTTACAATTATTTTGTTTTTTCCGACTTTTCGTGGTTTGAAAAAAATTAGTGTTTTTGCGATTTTCAAAAATGATGGGGAATCGTGGGCCACCGCCGTAATTAAGTAAAAATCAAACAATTATGATGCAAAACTTTATTCAATTAGTAGAAATGACAAGTACTGTTATTTTAATCGAGAAAATGAAGAAGGATTGTGCAGAAGTTGTGACTTTTTCATGTACATCACGATTTGTGACAATATCCCTATTCTCTTCACCACTGCCATCGCATTGATCCTCACCACTTAGTTCTGAAGAAATGAAATCAACTTCAGTGAATCTGTTTGCATTGAATGGGAAAATTCAATAGTGATTCCTTTCAGGAATGTGATCATCGTATCATCGGAAGCAGTGGAAACATCAATATTTGCGTCTTTGAACTTTCCCATATAACGGCTCAATGTAGCTCGTGGTACATTATAGGTTTTGGCGATAACACGCATGGACTTTTCATTATTTTCCATCTGTTTGATAGCCTCCACAACAGCTGGGAAGTCAATTTTTTATCATATTTCCCATAATATCGTGGCATGATAGCTGAAAATTAACAAAGAAATAGGAAACACAGCCTCCATTTTGCACAAAACAACATAAACACAACATACCAATGTGATTGATATGAAAACTGTAAAAACACGGGTGGTCCACGATTCCCCACCAAAAGTGGCTCACGATTCCCCACAAGCTACTTTTTGCAAAACAACGGCGTGTAATTGACTCGTTGAAGTGTCATGCAAAATTACTTTTTTATGTTGAAAGGCAAAGGTCTAACGATAATAAAAAACATATTTACCTGTGTTTTGTCGTAGCAATTCGTCCAAGAATGATGGAAATCAAACACGCAAAAAAAGTTTTGCAGATACTTTTTTTTGGGCGAGTATTGTGCAAAGCAAATAAAACGCGTACGTTTGTCAACAACCAATGTAAAAATGATTTTAGGTTAAGAGAAAACAATAACAGTTGCATTTCACTATTTATCTCGACATACTGCCGAAAGGTAGCGGTGTCTCACGATTCCCCATGGCCCACGATTCCCCATGGCCCACGATTCCCCACTTTCCCCTATGAGAATGGATAAAATTAGGATATTTCTCATAGTTGGTTTCATTGTTAATAAGATTAAATGAAACCCGTTTACGTGTTTAATGTGTAGGCAATTTAGATGCTAGATTGCTTACATTGCTTACCTTATTATAAGATGAAGCCGTATTCTGGTTGACTATGGAAGAAAATATGGGGAAAATGCTAGTTTTCAGATATTAATTAGAATCTGACTTTAAGTAGGACTTAGGTTTCACAAACTTGCTTGATGAGTAAGTTTTAGGTTCAGGAACGGGTAGGTCTACATTTCCTAATAGAAATGAATTACGATAGAATTAGAATAAGAGTTAAACTTGGATTTAGAGCTAGAACGGGAATTTATATACGGAAAAGAGTTAGAGCTAGAACTATAATTACTTTTAGAATATGGATTGTCGTTAGTGCTAGAAGAATCGAAGCTTGTACTGCCAGCACTTTTTGTATATCTTGATGTCTTAGATTTTTTTCAAGGCTTATTCGTCCATTTGGTTTGCAACCACTCTCCGTATCTCTTATTGTTGGTGTTGAGGAACATCAACGCCAGCCCCGTATCTAGGGTACAGCGGCAGCATGCTAAGCATGCTCCAATATTCTGTGCACATGCTCTGATCGATTTGAAAAATTTCCTTGCATAAATCTTTTAATACTTAGGTACATATTAGGGAAGTCAACCCAGGGATCCCGGACGATTTAAGCCCCTTTAAGTACCGGGATTTTCTTTTCGGGATCCCGGAATTTTTAAATAAAACATTTATATAACAAATATTCATGTACACTGAGGAGCAAAACTGTAACATGATGTAACACTTCTCATTTCAGTAAACGTTATCTTTTCTAAATTATATTATCTTCTCTAACTACATATTTTTATTTTATAACATTATTGGTGCACTTTTCCTCTTTCTCCATAACCGGTTTAAAGTTAATCTAACAACAACGAAAAAACTAGCAGACAAAAATGAAAAAAATGGCAAATGTTACAGTTTTGCACTCAGTTCTTATTTATTGTTTTTTTAACGATTTTCGTGACAAAAAATATTATTAATAACATGTCCAGTTTCCTTTTGCTTTTTTTAATTCCTGGATATGATTGAGCATACTGAATGTATACCTCCTCACAAATTCTGGTGGTATAGCCTCCCAAACATCCTTAGTTCGCTCCCACAGCTCATTTACTCCTTTGAGCGGAGTATTTACGTAACTCCACAAATTTTCGATTGGATTCATATCCAAAGATTCTGGAGGCCATTTCAAGCTAGCAAATTTCTGTTTTTTTATCTAGTCTTTGACAACATATGTAGTGTGCTTTGAATCATTGTCTTGCTAAAAAATTAATTTTTCAGCAGCAAGACCCATATCTTCCACTACTCCTGGTAAATTTTGTTGCAGGATGGACAGGTATTGTTCCTTACGCATAATCCCATCGATGATTATTAAGGGGCCAACTTCATTTTGCGAAATACAACCCCAAACCATAATTGACCCACCCCCATGTTTCATTGTTTGCTTTCCATGATGTGGTTGGGCTGTATTTGGGTCCTTGGTCCAATACCAAATAACCTAAAATTCAAAAGAACAACGAAAAATATTGCTTCAAAATGTAAGTTCAAAGGATGTTTGGGAGGCTATAACACCAGAATTTGAATTTGATAACCACAAAGACGATTGGGGAAAACATTGATTTGGACACTCTGGACGCATAAATTGGATTGTTGCTGCTTTCTGGTGTGTATCGGTCATACGGTGGATGTGTCACTAAACTGTGGAATGACGAAACTGGTCGGCTAATATTTAGAGCAACAATGTCTTTGAAAATGTTCAAGCGTATGAATGGTTGCATTCGATTTGATGACCGCGAACAACGTATGGCCAACACTGCATCTACAAGTACTTCTGTACGTGACAAATTGGCACCGATTCGAAATGTAGACGATAAATGGAATCATAATTTGAAAGTTGCATACACACCAGGAAAAAACATTACCGTAGATGAACAGTTAGTTCCGTATCGTGGGCGATGTCCGTTTCGTCAGTATATTCCATCCAAGCCGGCGAAATATGGCATCAAAATTTGGGTGCTATGCGACTCAAAAAGCTGGTATGCATACAACACACAAATTTATGTTGGTCGGAATCCTAATGCCACTCCTGAACGTAATCTCGGACGTCGTGTTGTTTTGAATTTGGTGGAAGGACTTTCTGACAGAAATAAAACGTGTGAAAACTTTTTCACTTCGTATGAATTGGCAGAAGATTTACATAAGAATAGCATGACTATTTTGGGAACAATAAGGAACAAAAGGACTGAAATTCCTTCAGTTCTACTCGACATGCGTCAAAAGCCAATTTATCATACAGAAGTTGTATATGAACATAAATTGCAAGTAGTTATGTTGTCATATGTTCCTCGCCGGTACCGATTTGTGACATTGCTCAGTACATACCACAATGTTGTCAGCATAAATGAGAATAGTGAAAAGAAGAAACCTAACATCATTGAAGACTACAACAAAACCAAGAGTAGAGTTGATACTATGGATCAAATGGTGGCTACGTACACATGCAAACGAAAAGTCAATCGGTGGCCAATGGCATTTTTTGTAACATGCTTGATGTTAGTGCGTTGAATGCATTCGTGAAGTTCATTGCATTGTTCCCGAATTGGAAAAATTCTAAAACGAACCATAATATTCGTCGTCGCCTTTTTATCGAGGAGCTTGGATTGAATCTCGTTGAAAAACAGATTACTAAACGTAAAAAACAACCTCAAAGTAATGATACTTCCAGTGTTATTCAAAGAAATCGGGAGATTCGCCATTTACTAAGTACATCAAAACGAGGCCGATGCTACATCTGCACATTTAAAAATAACAAAAATCTTTTTGCTACACGCTGTGAAAAGTGTAGAAATTTTATTTGTGCTGAACATAATTTCAATTTATGCGAAAAATGTATAAATAATTGACAAAAGTTAAAAATTCAATTTTTTTTTCTAATATATGTAATATTCTAATTAATTTCATTCTAAAGCTACCTTTATGAAGTTCAAATGTATTAATATGATAGTAAACAATGTAATAAACATAACAAATCACAAAACATAAATGGTTGTTAATTTTTTTTTTAGCTTTTTTACATTTAAAAATATATATGTATGCGCGCGCATACAATGGGACCGATTAAATGTATTTCTCGAGGGACCGATGAGGGTTAATTTGATATGAATATAGAATTATAAAAAAGTTTTATTGAGGCTGAAAAAGATTGTTAAGACGATGAGTGTGAACCACTGGAGCAAAGACTTTGCAAAGTCAGCTATGTATTTAAAAATTGTCAGATATTCTGACTTAGAAAATAATTTTCTTTTGTGGTGAAGGCAATCGTGATCGAAACTTACAAATTGCTTACGATAATCGTACAACAATTTCTCCAACTAGCATAGAATCAGAACTGTCAAATGGAAAATAAGACGTGTTGATCAGCTTAATTTATTACTTTAAAAATAATTTAAACAAAAAATTTAATTTTGAAAAGTCTTTTCCAACCTTTATTTGCCTTAAACACAAAAAACATGAAGACGGTGTCTACAAACGAAAAATGGTACCATTTATATAATAATACCTTAAACTGTTCTGTACTTTATTTTTTATATTTTTTTTTTTAAATTAATACAATATGCTAGTAATTTTTTTGTTACTATGCAAATAAATGAACTATTCAATTTGATATATTTTATTAATACTCGTATATGGAATAAAAAAGTTTGACTTGCATTTTGAGGTCTTTCCATTTTTGAAATTAAACAACTGATTTACATGAAATTAAACAACTGACGAATGATTAGTTTTTTATGGAAGTTTAAGAACCACGTTCGTTAAACATATCATTGGGCTACTTAAAACTACCACACTTTTGGTTTTAAGAGATTTCATGTAAAACAACAAATAATATAAAAACCGCTGAGTAAAGTGTGGTATTAACAGCGGGGTTCGCACGATGCTACATGTTGTCACACCTGGCGTGATGGCCTTGAATTCAAAACATTTTGAATTCAAGAAAACATGTTGGAAGTCGGCTCTAACGAGCGTTCGAACGGTCAAATACGAGGCTTGTCCTACAAGGCGTGACAATATGTAGGACCATGTGAACCCCGCCAGTGCTACTGGTTTTTTTAACTACATTGAAAACAACGCAATTGTGAATACCCTTAATGTGTTTTGTTTTTTTTTTGTTGCTTTATAAGTGAATTAACTTAAATTTTTAGTTTCAAGTAATACATAATAAAAAATTATTTTAACTCTGCTTTGATAACTTACTGCAAGACGTATGTTTTTTTAATTTTTTGATCTCTCCCTCGTGAAATGCTTTTATTGTAAGTTTTTATTCTCATTTTTATATAAAAGAAAATTATAATAACATGTGTTTGAATAACAAGAGAATCTATAACAAAGCCATGTAAGTACAAATAAAAGTGTTTAATTGCTATTAACATAACATTAAGCCACGAAAACAATGAAACTATTTACTTCTTTAAGTTTTTAATCCTGAACTAATCACGGGATTCTGGCATTAAGATTTTTAATCCCGATAGTCCTGGGATCGAGAAAAGCTCTCCCTATTACATATGTCTTTACACCAGTGCTATCAAAAAATTGGTTCTTTAGCGCATTATCGTTAGAAGTGAAAATATCATTCCCACGTTGAACATACCCTGTGCCTTGTGAGCTCTGAACGTGACGTATAGAGCTGCCATGCTTATTATAAATTCACTTATTGACGATGTAAACCAATTTTAAAACTGACGAAATCTTTCAACGCATACTCTTGACAGTGAGTGATTTGGAAAAGACTTACTGTTATCATTGTTTAATAAGTGCTTTGACGTTATCAATGAGTTGAAAGCACGCTTTACGAAAAATAACTATATTTTGATTGAGGCATCTTTTGTTGAAAAACTGGACCTTAAATCATTGCAACTACTGTCAAAACCCTTCGAACTGCCGGAAGAATAGGAGATTCGATCAGCAAAATCAGTTTTCGAAGGGCAAAAAATTTAAACTAAAAGCAAATATGGTTTTTTTGCAATCTTTTAGTCATTTTAAAATAGCTTTTTCAAATGAGTATACATGTTAGAAACAATTGAGACAAAAAACAGCGGTTTTTGTTTCTCAGTTCTGAGTGAATATAACTAAACAAATTTGTTCACACATTAAAGACCTATCTTTGGAGAGTATAAAGAAAAATTATTATTATACTTTCAATTGCTTTTCAAACCTTAAGCGAGTTTTTCTCAGAACTACTTATTTGAGGTCGGTGCGTAACATAACTCAAAAAGTAATGCACCGATCTAAAGGAACTTTTGCAGACATCTTTTTATGATCAACATTTGTAGATGGGCGATCGTTTTTATTACAGGTTATTACTATTTCTTACAGGCAATAATAGGCAGATTTTTTAGGTGAAATACATCTGAAAATTGAATATTTTTCAATATACATAATTTTGTTCATCCGCACATTTTTAATAAATCACTTAGATTTGTTGATTTCAGATAACACTGTGATGCCAGGTTTTAAGCACCGACGCTTTTTTTTTAGCGTCTTTGAGCGTTTTTTGAGCATCTAACGTCACCACAGGATAAAGAATGAATATTTATTATATAAAAATTGCTACATGCTCTCTAAAGATAGATCTTTAATGTGTACAAAAATAGAGTAATTATATTCACTCAGAACTGAGAAAAAAATCGCAAAAATCTGTTTTTTCGGCTTCGAAAACCATTATGCCCCCTTAATATTGTCAAGATTTGATGAAGCGAAAAATCGAAATTTTTTTGATATAACCTACTGATCTCTTACTTATATTATGTGCAATATTAAACTTTAATAAAACAAGAAAAATGAATGAAAAGTTTAGATTTTTATACATCGACAGTTTTTTTGTAAATTTTTTGATTGCAGATAAAACAAAAATCTTGATGCTTGTACATGCCCAGACTTTGAATTCTAGATCCACTCATATTGACTTGGAATGTTTAGTTTTAAACTGCAAAATTTTTTTGCTTTATTGGATATCAAAGATATCTTTATTGGATATTTGTAAAATAAATGCCAAATTTATTACGAAAGTAAGTGCTCATCCAGAATATAGTTGTTTTAAGTGATGGATTAAGTTGGTACGAGGGGCTGAAATAGGTGGTGAGTCGCAAAGTGAAATGGCAGAGAGAGATCCAGGTTGTGAATTCTTGGCATTTTTGTTTTGTGGTAGACAAGTTGTTGATGAGCGAAAAGGCTATGTTATTGTGGGTACTGTTGATGGTGGAGGTCCGATTTGGGGTGGCTTCGTGATAACATTTTGAGTAGCAGCAATCGGTGTTATAAGTTCCGTAGTGTCAGAGGCAGTTAAAGAGTCCAAGTTACCTGGCAAAGAGCTAACCTACTGCAAACGATTGGATGCTTCCCTTATTTCCTCGAAAATAGAGGAAGAGTTATGATGAGGGGCTTGTGGATAACTTGATTCAACTCTATTGGGTGCAGATCTTGTTTCATACACTACATCTGCAAGCATCACTCGAAACACTTCAAGATCAACACTGATAGCATTCATTTTTTGATGTAATATTTCCAAAATTGGATCTGATTGCAGAAGTGATGGCTGGGGTTTTGCTTGATTGAAGTGCAATATCCACATCATAGCGCAAAGATGTAAGGGCACTCGGTATATTTTTGGCTGTATCATCATTTCTTAAAACGTCGAGACAGTTTTTAACTTCTATTTTAAACTCGTTTATGGCCGTCTTCCGAATAAAATGTCCGTGGTAGGATTTTCCGCAGAGACCATTGTAACTTAGCTTGAACACTCGCACTTCGCACCGAACTTTCTGGCTTGAAATTAAATTCTTAAATGTAAGATTTTGTTATTAGGTCGGTTTTCGAACTTAATTCAAGTAACTTGAAGTTGCTCAGGATCAAAAAGCCTGATAAAAAAAACCATGAAATATTTCTAAATTTGATCACTTGGAAAATAAATGTATATTACGAGTATTTCACATCCTTCTAAAAAAAGTTTTATACAAAAAGTCTTGCCCAAGTCATAGAGTTTTGCAAATTTTCAAGTCAAAGATCCAAGTCAAAAATAACTTCTGTTTTTTTTTAAAGTAACGCCAGCATTTACTTTTACTAATATCTTTAAATCCTTAGGGTCGATTGTTGTCATTGTTTTAACTTAATATAGTGCTATAAAATTACTACGCAAATATAAAAGAAAATTTTTAAAAACTAATTAAAAAACGCCAACATTAACTTTATTGGTATCTTTAAATCCTTAGGGTCGATTGTTGCCATTGTTTTAACTTAATATAGTTCTACATAATTACTCCGCACTAAACAAAAGAAAATTTTTAAAAATTAGACTTTTTTATTATTTTTTTAAAATATTTTTACGTACATATCGTACGTAACGCCAGTTTGGAAATGCTCATATACTTGTTTTGTAGTTGACGAGGAATTAATATTTTTTTAGTTCAATTGTACATTTTTATGTTTGAACTGCATTGACTGAACTTTGATTTATTACTGAAAATTTAAAAAAGGTCCTCAACAAAATTTCCAAGAGCTTTCCTGAGTAAACTTTTTTCTCTTTGTTTTAGATTTTTATACTGTTCAACTCTGTACATTTTTAAATTTGAAATTACATATCTGTGCGGTCCCTTTAATCTTTACATATAATTCAATATAACTATCAAACTATTGAAACAAACTGTAATTTTTCTTGGGATTATTGCTAATTTGTGCTGTTTGATCAGTATTTTGCACGTTTCATTGCTTACCGTAAAGTTGCAATACTTTTCCCATATTTTTAAAATCGCGAGTGTCCAATGCCCATACCCATATAAAATATTTTCATTAACTTTTTACAATATATTATAGAATATTTGTAAATTTGTGGTTTAAACCAACTTTTGATAGGTGTTTAACAACTTTGTCAATGCCGCAAATTTACCATTGTTTTTGAAAAAAATTTCCTCGTACAAAACCACCCAATTTATATAGATTTTCAAAAGTTTACTAGATAAATTAATGCAGTTGCGACGTTTAGTTTTATTTTATTTGAATTAGTCTGAGTTAGTTTGAGTTAGTCGTTATCAGCCATTTTTGATACATAAGAATATGTTACAAAATAACGACCTTCATCCCTTACATTTTGACATGCAACCTACGCAATCACTAATTGCATGCAGCCCACGGGCGCACGTCCAACTATTGCGCACATATGTTGACGTGATATCCTAAAACATCGCCGGCAATGAATGGGTGCTAGTAAAATAACCCTTGTTCGTCATCAGAATCTATTTGCCATTCAGGCAAAAGAATTGAAAATTGATTACAAGGAATGAGTGGGCCATATGTGCAAATATCCTGCGCAGTCACCTCTGTTGGGAGATTGCTGGTTTGAAATGTCAAACCCGCAGGAAGGATGTATTTTACAACGCAGCACTTCACCTAATTATTTGTTGCTTTGCGGTTTTAAATTTCTAGTACTTGGGACAATTATCACAAGTGTTTATTTGCTTAACGAATACTTGTTCAGATATCGACCTTGATTCCAGTGGCGTAGTTTACAGCCGAAATTCATTGGCATGTTAAATTGATATTTCCATACGGTAATGCCTCTGTCACCGAAATCAACAATGCAAATTTGTTGAAACTATCAACAACATGTTAGCATTTATTTTAAAGGAGAATAAAAGCAAAGCTACGCAAATTTAAGTGTTGAATCTTCGCAGTTATAAGACTGCAACAAGACAGAGTAGAAAAACCTAGTCGTTAGCTCACTTCACACCTCGACAAATACTTTTTATTGCGCAAAATCTTATCTCAGCAAAAATGCTCTGAGGATTATACCATTAGATGAGGGGGACTAAATATCTACTGTGCTGCAACTAGAGTTGCCAGGTCATCGGGACTTGCCGGGATTGTCCCGGTTTTTCAATTGGTGTCTCGTGTCCCGGTTTTAGTGTTGAAGTCCCGAATTTTGCGTACAAGATAAGAAACGCACTTAAAAACACAAACGAAATCGAAATTTGTCATTTTCTGCATTTTATCTGCTTAAAAAAAATTTAATTTAAAAGATCTATGGAAATTTATAAGTCAAGAAAGTTATTCTTTTCAGAAGCAGACTTATACTTCATTCGTAATGTAATGCCTGAATATCATGCTGCAGTTCTAGCTCACGAATGCAATGATTGCACCATATTGGAAGTGGATGAAATAATGACAAATTTGTCAAATAGTTTAAAAACTTATTAAAAAATACAAACTTTATGGCAGCAAGGAAACCAAAGAATGAACTATGCGAAACCGACAAAATTAATTTTTTTGTGGTTTATTTTAATTAAGACTTTTTTAGTCTAACTTTTTTTTAAAATAAGGTTTAGAAACAGAAATAACATATTGAGGCATATATAAGAGTATGTTGTTCAATAACTCTTGCCAACAGGTGTTACTTTGGGCTCAGTAGGCAATTGAGAAGCAGAGCCCTCTTTCAACGAACGAAAATCACGCTCTATAAATCGCTCATTATGTCCGTCTTACTTTATGCATCACAAACCTAGAAGCATTCGAGAGAAAAATTCTTCGTAAGATCTACGGACCAATCTGCGTCAATGGTGAGTACCGAATACGGTGGAAAGATGAACTGTATGAGCTGTACGCTGACATCGAAATAGTCAAGCGCATTAAAATCGAGAGGCTTCGCTGGTTAGGCCAGTCCTAATAAGTCCTTTTAAAAAAATTCTGACGTTCTAGAGAAAAGTGAGAACGCAGTTTTACCATTTTTGCTTCTAGTTTCACGTGTTTCTTGTTTACTTAATTTTTTTCTGATAATTGTGGTACGGTGTTTAGATGATTGTAATTTTGCTGCAGTGTTATACAAAAAACTGCTTAAGGCCGCTTTACATTATTATACTGTGTGTTACTACATGTCAAAATTTTCATGTGTGATAGAATTTGAGATGGTGTAAACAACAACGGAAACAAAGTGTGTTCGAATCGGTTTCGATTTTTTTGGCATGTCTTACCACATTTTATTTTTTAGGGTTTGTTTCTAATTTCATTACAAATTCTATCTCACCAGAGATGCATTTTAAAACTACTTGGAATTTATTAAGTGGGAAAATTTTAAACTCGCATTGTCTTTTCAGATGGAATGGCAGAAGGAAGTGGTTTTACAGCTTTTTGAACTTTGGAGAAGCTTTAAATGCATGTTCAACAGATCCATTACACAAATTTTCAAGTTTTACAATTTGCTACAATTTTTAACCACAATGAAAGAGATGTGGTTTAAGTTTATAAAAATTAATTTTTTATAAAAACTATTTTGTCAACTAAAGAACACATTACTGCACAATAAAAAACTTTAAACTGAATGTTGGCGGCAACTTAAACATTTTTGCAAATCAAGAATGCAACGAGCAATAACTATAACAATAATAATAGGGCTATTCCCGATTAAGGGCAAATAGCGTGGCATCGTGGCATTTGCAAGAGATGATGGCAAATATTTTCAACACAACAACAAAATGTACAGATTTGCATTTACCCGACTGTGTCAAATTTGCAACACTAAAATCGCATTGCAAACAGTCGAGCATGGGCAACTCTTATTTGCCAATCAATCAGCTGTCACGTTTTAACCAAACGCCGCTAATAAAACAAAATTAACAGACTCTGATATGGAACTCACATTGATAAATAATACACTTTGATAAATAATAATCAAAAACACCACAAATACTGATCGTGTTGTTGTTTTTTCCTCCAAAACGGCTGTGAGTTTTGTTTGCAACAGTGTTCTAAATAGTGTGCTCACAGTTGATGGCAAATATTTGGTAGGGCATACATTTGCAAAGCTATTTGCCCGTAACTGGGAATAGCCCTATTATATTATAAAATATAAAATAATCACGATTTTTTTGTAATGTGTAACATGTTGTATGAATTTGTTTCACTGTGCGCAAAAAGTAAACATACATAAGCCCAATAGAAAATTAAAATAGTGATTACGCACATAAGCTCACATACGTGCTTCTTAAAGTTCAGCGTCTCTTTATGTGCAATTATCTTTTGAATAAATGAATCAACGATCAATGCAGTACCCAAAACTACTCGCCGCAGTCCTCATCAATCATTTCAGCCGAGTTGCGCATCTCTAGTTTAAAGTATGAAAGTGTCATGTGACTATGTAAGACAGTCTAACAGCCCTATTCTCGCAAATTAATAAATTGTTAACCAGTATTTTTAATATTGCTATGTGTTTGTTGTAATTTTTTTATTTCAAAACAAAATTTGAAGCTCAAAAATAAAAAATTTTGATAAAAATTGTCAATTGCTTTTCAGTTAATGACAATTTCATTAACAAATTTTGTTTTTTGAGCTTTAAATTTTGTATTGAAAACAACAAACACATAGAAATATTCAAAATACTGGTTAACAATTTGTTAATTTGCCAGAATAGGGCTGTAAAAGGGAAAAATGAATTTATTCATACAAAAATTAAAAATGATGTATGATGAAATTCGATTATACTTTCTATCTGTCATGTTATAACAAGCAGTAGGACAATATAACGCGGCCTTTACTGTTACTGACACTGCTACTGCCACTGACACTGCCACTGCTGCATTATAATTTCGATAATACAAATTCAGTCAGCTTCTAGCTAGGGATGGCAGAAAAAATAAATTTATCGATTAATTAACCAAATGATTAATCACAAGTGAAAATATTAATTGCAATTAATTCAAATCATTGTCAAATAATCGATTAATTTCAATTTTAAAATGGTCTGTTTACTTTAACAGTGATGATAAGCAAACATTTTTTTTATAATAGATGTCATCTAATTATTTGAGTAATCTTTTAGTTCTTTGAAATAAGTGGTTGAAATTGTTAAATAATACAGTATCGAAGAACTTACTATCAGTTGATTAGTTTCCAGTGTAGCCAGGATTTACCCTAAATTTGGGGATTTTTTTCTCATTGAGGGGGAAATCTAGGGAGGAAATCTTAGGAGGAAATCTAGGGTGATAGAAAATTTAAAAAATTTTAAAGCGTTTTCGGCAAACAAAATTGAAAGCGTATCAGAAGAACATTTTGCTTGCTGATATTACATGGAAAAATTTGTGCGATAATTTTGTAAATGCATCGCTGAAAGTATTTCTAAATAGAAAGAACTAGTGAACCCAAGTGGCGTTAAAACGCCAAAATCAAACATACCTAGATTTTATTTTAAGCTATTAAATAGATTTTCAACTGATCCAAATTGAAATAAAATTAATTTTGGCTTTTGGACGACGATGCTGTTAGCATATTTAATTTCATACCCAAATTTATTTGAAATATACAGGAGTAAGAATATTTCTTATAAATGTTTGAACAAAAATGTTTTATTACCAGTTTTATTATTAAAGTTCTTATTTAAATTATCCAATTTTTTATTAAATTTTTGTGTAAATTTTTAAAAATTCAAAAATTTTCCGACAAACAGTTTAGAAATATTTTTTCAACTGAGAGAAATCATTCCAGTATCACTTTGATATTGAATATATTAATTCATAGTTTTAGCTGTGAAATTATAAAAAATTATTCGTCGGTATAACAGTTTCATAGCTATTAGCCAATAAGTGGCTCTAAATACTTCATGTATTTTTAGGCATATGCTGAAATTAACAAGAGAAAAAACAGCATAACAACAATTGTATGCAAACTTTACCTCACTATAACTTAAATATAAATTTTTTTTAAGAAATAAAAAGTCCAGTTTGCACATTTACAGGTCTTAGACACCCAAACCAGAGTAAATTTATTAAGATTGGACTTGTATTTAAGAAGCCTTACGCCGGACAAAATTTGAGTTTGCGTAATATAAAAGGTTTTCCATTAAGGACTTGACAACTTTTTTTTTAAATAAAACGCAAACCATTTGAGATATTTCAAAATCTTTATTCTTGAAGTACAATCAAAACATTTATGAATGGAACTGAACTTCGTTCATATGGCCACCGAGGCACGTTTGCAGCGGTCGATACGTTGGAACCAATTTTCGATTACTCGGCCACACATTTCGGCTGAAACAGCCGCTATTTCGCATTCAATGTTAACTCTGAGCTCTTCCATCATCGTCAGCTTGTTGGCAAAGACCAATGACTTGACGTAGCCCCAAAGAAAATATTCTAGTGTCGTTAAATTGCACGAACGAGGCCCAATCGACTGGCCCATTTCTTAAGATAACACGTTCATCAAACTTTCTCTTTAATAAATTGATTGTAACTTGTGCTATGTGGCTTGCGGCACCGTCCTGTTGGAATCACATGTCGTCCAAGTCCATATCTTCCAATTCGGGCCAAAAACAAACGGTAATCATGGCGCGATAATGGCGATTCACAGTAACGTTACGATCGAAAAAATATGGTTCAATGACGAAACTGGCATGCGAACCGCACATGGCCTTAGCCAGGGTTGTGCTGCGTTCAGCTGAGCACCCACAAAAGTTTTCCGAGCTCCCCAAAAATTATACGACTCTTAAAAATTTCAACAGAAAAGTTTTTTAAATTCTATTTATAATAATAAAGAATAGCGCACTTAGCGAAAACTAATGCTAGTGACTATTTTTGCACTACGAGATACAATAAATGGTCTAAGCCTCATGCAACAGAAAAAGCTTTGAAGAAAAATGGTGCAAGCACATCTTCTGCTATGGTGGCGTGGGAAGAACATTCTTTGAGAATTGCAAATAACAAATCAAATTTCGAGAATTCTTTATGACACTGTCCTTGAAAAGCGACAATATTACGTCGAAGGGATTCTTTCTACAATTTTGTTTCTGGCTAAGAATGAGCTGCCTTTTCGAGGAAATTGGTATGACGAAGAAAATAAAGATTCAGGACTGTTTCATAACCTTTTTAAGGACGAAAATTTTAAGATATGTAAGATAAGACATTGCTGCAAATATAAAATAAGGCCGTAAATATTTCTTAATTATTGCAAATTGTCTCCGAGAAATTAGTGTTAAAAAGCTGAATCATATTTTACATTGATGGCAGATGGTACGACAGATAAGACAGAAAACGAGATATTTTCGATTGCATTTCGGTACAGTGTTCGTTACTTTGCTTCAAAAAAGCTTATGAAGTCACGGTTAAGGCATTCTTTCAACTCATTATCTTCTTTTTTCATTATCTTCTTCTTTCAATTGACAAACTTGGATTTGAGTACGAAAATATTTTGGGTGCTGTTATGATGATGCTGAGTAATGATGAGATGTAATGAGTGGTCAATTGGGTTGATTGCAGACTTTGATACAGGACATTCCAAAGGGTAATTGCATAAATCACCAGCGGGTTCATCTGTAGTTGTGAAAATCGTGAAGAAAAATTATGGTTTCTTTCGACCAAATCAAAAAATTACACGAATTTTACAGTTCGAAAAATGTATGAAGCCACCACAATTCATTTGCTTATCGAGCAACGTTGGTCAGTAGAGCAATTGTTGCAATTCGAAATAACTTTGATCCACTGCTCAACTCATTGATAAAAATTAAGGAAAGTTCCGGACACTATCTTGGTGCAGACGATATAGTTTTAGTTGTTGGACTGCTGAGTTTTTTTGCAAAATATTGGAAAACAGCAAAAAAAAAATGTTGCAAACACTTGACGTTGGCAATCGCAGAGTGATACCAATTATTCAGGCAGAAGAATTATTTTATCAATTCTTAAGCAAACCGGGAAAACGAGACTGATTAAATCAGTTGATTGCATTGCATACGTTGGGAGAAAGTGATCTTGGTAGTTAGTCTACATTAAAGAGCATTTATTATGAAATTATTTACTCCATTATTTCGGATATTGATTAAAATTTTGAGAAAAATTATGACATCTTGAATGTTGTTAACGACTTTCTAAGCGAACATTTTAAATTCGGTGCATTGCAACCATTAAATGAACTTAAATTGTTATTGTCGTTATGAGAAGTATTTTCCTTTGTCAAAACTTTAGTGACCAACGAAAAGTGCAAACCTGAATCACATGACAAAATCGAGAATAGATTCGATACGGCGATCCTCAATAACCGATTAACGATTGCGTGATCTTTCATTCCTTGGTTTGAATGGATTTTTTGTGGATGAAATGGGGATTCATAAAGCACATGTGGACTTTCACCCGACCAATAACGCATATTTTGCTTATTGACGAACCCATTGAGCCAAAAATGAGCTTCGTCACTGAAGATGATTTTGTGATGAAATTCATCATCTTGGCGCATCTCTTCCAGAGCCCAATCAGAGAACGTACGTCGCTTCAAATAGTCCATCGGCTTCAATTCTTGAGTCAGCTTGATCTTGTATGGGTGTAAAGCAAGATCCTTACGCAAAATTCGCCATAAAGTAGTCTGGGCTATGCCTAATTATTGACAACGCCGTTGAATTGACTGTTTTGGATCGTTTGCTATGGACGCCTGAATGGCAGCGATATTTTCGACCAACCCGTTATTTCACCGGTACGGCAACATTACATAACGAATATGTAGACTCAAATTTTTGCACTAAACTTGTTATTGTTTGTCTACTATTGCGAGAATAACGAGAGTTAACGCTCTTAAAGTTACGATCATTAACTCCGAATTTCGACAGTAAATTTATATAATTTTCTGACGTTGTTCGTTCGTGTACTTTACCATGATGAAAATGTTGAGTTTACTGAATAAATTGACAGTGACAGTTCGATGATTAGTGAAAGAGTGCGTTCAGAAATTTAATTCAAAGTTGTCAAGTACCTACTGAAAACTCCTTTATAGGACTTGTAAGCCCATATGGCGCTAGAATGCAAAAACCAAACATACCTAGATTTTATTTTAAGCTATTGAATAGATTTTCAACTGATCAAAATTGAAATGAAGTTAATTTTAGCCTTTTTGCAATGTATGCGGTATTAACGACGATATAATATTAGCATATTTAATTGCATACCCAAATTTATTTTAAATATACAACTGTAAGTCTGCGGACAGAGTAAACGCTGATGCGAGCAGGCAGGCAGGCGCAGCCAGTTACGGGCTCAGTAAATAAGCCGTGCAGAGTGAATGCGAGCAGGTAAAACACACATCTCTATCGAAGTTATTGCTGTGGTTTCCTCCAACGCTTTGTTGTTGTTGTTGTTGTTGCTGTTTTCTGTTGTTTTTTCTGCTTATTTGTTGTGCTGTTTTTCAAAAATTAATAAAAGCCAACAACGCAAAGCAATCGAAGTTAATAAAATTTTCAAATGCACTTGCTCATGCGCAACAAAAGCAACCCAACAAAATGTACTCAATAATGCTAATTTCCTCGGTACTTGTACGCAGATGCAAAATAATTTGTTTTGTGTTTTGTTTTGGATCAAAGGATAAATGGCTCACAGATAAATTGCAATGTTTTTGATTTTACATTAAGGGTATTCTCTGTCTAGGATATGACCGTTGCACGGTGCAAGAATAGGAAATACACGATAAATGCACCGCCGTAACAACAAAATACAATTAAAAAAACCGTAGAATATTTCCTATGTATGCTACACTGATACCCATGTATACGGCGATGCTATGAAGCATAGTTTATGAAACGCAACCCTGTGTTTGTAATGAGAGAGAAGGGAATGAGAGAACAGCCAAACAGTAGGTAAAATGAGCGTGAAGTGTAGCTAATTATACAGTTCTTTGAGCTGTTGATTTTACTTTGCTACGCTTGTACAATAGGGCACTCTCGATCCATTGGATATTTAAGTATATGATTGTTACAATCCGTGCTCTCATGCAATTATGCTAGACATAGAGAATACCTCTCCTGATTGCATATTACACAAGTTTTGTTTTGACTGTGAGATCGGCATGAAGGGGAGAGAAAATAACTTCTCCTTTTACACTTGCGGGTGCTTACTTAATAAAAACAAATACAGAATCAGACTCAAGAGTAAAAGAAACAATGCTATTGCTGTTCTTGTAACCAAAACATAATGAAAGCAAAATACAAAGATTTATCTATGTTCAGTAAACACGAAATCTGGGTTAAATAATAATAATGCAAATGATCAAATAATAAATACAAATACAAGCATTGTTTTGAATGCGGCGTTTAAGTTATAACCAAATTTTTAATAATATATGTAATTGCTTTCTTACATTAATTCTGCTCACAGATCTCTTCAAAAGTAATGCGAGTTCAAATTTTTTATTGTCTTATTTTTTTATATGTATTTCTTTTGTTTTTACATGCCCAACAATTACCCATTCTACCAATCTATCATTTTCCTGTGCACAACTTATCACCAACAAAAACACAATCATAATCGACGTTTATCAAATTTATCCCACCAAAAACAACCCTTACATAAACATGTGCGCGGTAGCTGCTGTTGATAATTGTTTCGTTCAACGCTTTGTTGTTGTTGAATGTTTTTATTGTAATTGTTCTTATATTCTTAAGACAATAAAAAAACGCAGATTCCTTGAAAAGTTACAAAACAAAAAGAACAAATTCAGCTGCGAGAAATCTGCGCCAGCCTGTTTTCTCGCAACAACCTGATTCGATCTGATCTGATCTGCCTGCTTCCTCTCTGCACACTTCGCACAGGTTTATATGAAACCGTATGAAACGAGTTTTCACGCACTGGGACAAGTAAGCAAACCTGCCTGCCTGCCTACCTGCTTCAGCGATTACTCTGTTCGCAGACTAAGAAATCATTCCAGTATCACTTTGATATTGAATATATCAATTCATAGTTTTAGCTGTGAAACTATAAAAGATTATTTGTCATTATAACAGTTTCATAGCTATTAGCTAATAGGTGGCGCTAAATACCTCACATATTTTTAGGCATATGCTGAAATTAAGAAGAGAAAAATCAACAATTGTATGCAAACTTTATCTCGCTATAACTTAAAAAAAATAAATGTGTAAGAAATAAAAAGTCCAGTTTGCACATCTACAGGTCTAAGCCTACCAAACCATACTAAATTTATTAAGATTGGACTTGTACTTAAAAAGCCTTTCGCCGAACAAAATTTGCTTTTGCGTAAAATACATAAGATTGTCAGAAAGTATACAAGTACAAATAGAGTAACATAAATAACAAAGAACAAAAGTGAACACAACAATAAGTCCAAACAAGACTTTCGTTGAACAAGATGTTAAATTTGATTATTAAGGTGATTATTTAAAAAAAAATGCCTCCCGTCCTATCCCCAAAAAAACTTATACTCAAAAATATTGTAAAACCTGGGACAGCGATCCACTGTTTAAAGGTAATATGATTATTGCAAACACGTGTTTAACCAGTAGCTGATTTACAAGTGAAGGTTCGATGCTACTCGTGGTTATTATGTATACTGTTCAAAAACCATGCTAGCTTATTAAAAAAGGCTTAGGTTAACGCCATGGCGTGAATTTAAGAATCCTTAAAATGAGAATTTGTTTTTGTTTTATTACTAAATGCCTAACAAAAAAAATTTGGGGAGAAATTCGTGAATTAGGGGGGAATTAAGCTCCATTTAGGGAGAAGGCGCACAGAATTCCTGGCAACACTGACTCGTGAAGTTGTCATATATTAAAAATATAAGATAATTCTGAAATCTATTAGGAAACTTTAAAACTATAAGAAAACAATGAGAAAATTTTGAAAACTTGCGTTCATTGGGAATGGGAATGATTGAGCAACTTGCGATTTTTTACATTTTTTTAATTACATTTTAATTTTTTCTATTTTTTCTTAACTCTAATACATAACAATTCGATTTGTAAAATGTGAAAAAACAATTATTTTGGTAGTAGCTTTGATCCCCAAACAAAGCGTGCTTCAAAACTCCCCACTGTCCCCTACTAAAAAACAAAAACAAAAAAACGAGTTAAATCTTAATTTGTGTAATTATGAAAAATTTAAATCGAGAATAAATAAATCATATATGTTATATACCAAATGAGAGATAAATTTTCAGACTTTAATAATTATTTTTTATTTTTATATTTTTTTATATATCATATATTTTTGTATAATTTATTTACATAAATTATAATTTACTCTCTATTCGTAGTAATAAAGGTAGTTTTTGAGAAAATAACGGTTTTATGTAAGAAAATATTTCACTTTTACATACACAGCTATAAAATGATAAGTACTCTAAGGATTTGGTTCATTTTACATTTTTTCTGAAAACTTATTATATTATCTCTAAATAGCATCAATAAAGCATAACCATCAATATCGGTTGTATATTAAGAAAAATATAGCCAGTTTTCTTAAAAGATCTTATAAAAAGGAAATTGTCTTCAAAATCTATAACTCGTTGCCTAATCGATATATCAATAATTCCTTTCAACGAGTACTTCAAAATGCAATTTTCAGAGCTTGGCGCCCCGATAATCGGAATTCCGGAGTGTTAAGAAAAAGTGTGAATGTATTGCAACTTGAAAGGCAAAACTTTAACGTGTAACTCCCAAATTACATACACTTTCACTTCGACATTTCGACAAGTTTAAAAAATGAGTTGCACAGACACTTTCAACATGGTCGCAAAAAAGGCAAAAGTGTATTAAGGGAAACTTTTGACTTATTACTAATAAAAGTATGAACAATCAACGAAATGGACTTAATTGCAAACATGGGAGAAAATAAAAAAACACAAAAAATACCTTAAATAATACAGGACTTTTTTACGAGTAACTTTGAGGTATTTAAAATCGGCCAGCATTTGACAAAGTTATGGAATTTTATATAAAAGCGTATTTTTAAAATTTCTTAAATTTTCATATAACTTGTTAAATTTATTTATTTTCAATAAATTGAAATAAAAAATTGAAATCCGTGTTTTATCAAGATAAATACACGTAGTTAATATATTAATTCCACAAAGTTTTGGATATCGTTAAAAAGGTCTGTATATTCTATTTCTGAAACTAGCATAACAAGTTAAAATTTTTAGGGTGTTAGACAACTTTTATGAGCTGTTTCGTATTGAACTCGACCACAATTACAAAAGTATATTTCAAAAGTATAAAATTACTGTGGCACGGTGTAATTTGTGCAATTACTGATTCATGTATGAAAAAAACTCTTTTAGCTTAATACCATTCTTAGATTCGCCCAATGCTTATCCATTGGCTAATGCCGCAAAATCAAACACGAAATATATGTTACAATAAGTTGTAAACTTATTTATGTAATTGAAATTTAAATTCCAAATGAGATAATATGATATCTCTTAATCATATACACACATATTACATACTTATATCCATTTAATAAATATTTACAAAAAGACAAACATATCTTTAGTTCTGAAGTATTTTTCATGCAAACATGTCCCGGAGAGGTTTGTAAAATCCGATATTGAGTTTTCCAAATCTGGCAACCCTAGTTGTAACGGAGGCAGTGTAAGAAAGTTCATAAAATTCTCATCTATTGTCAAGCTTAACTGAAGACATTTTCAATGCAAAGGTTAAATAACAACAAACGAGCCATTAAAGATCCAAAGGGCCATATAACGCAGCCACATGTTAGCTGAAACAATGTCAATAAGATAGACAATTGAAACGTATAAGAGTTTTTAAACTTCCGGATAATATTTATCTTTGGTCTTATTAAAACTCTGGCCTGCTGTGCTCTGTTAAGCTTTTGTGTTGTATGCTTCCATGTTTGTTACTAGACACATCATAGCTTAGTCCGTTTCGTCTCTCTAATTGTACTCCAGGGGAAAGTTTGCCTCGATATTGCAAGTGAATGCGAGTTTTTCATTCAGTTGGCGGTTGTTAACCGAAGTTTTTTGTTCTAATTTCTTTTTCTATAATTTCTTTAGTTCATTTAAAATACTAAATTGAGATATAACAATGCAATACAAGGCTAGCGGCCAAACATAAAGCGGCCAAACATAAACTTATAAAGTCTATGAGGCCTTACAGATCAGAGAGAAGGTCATTACTGATAAACTGATATCAATCTTAAATTTTGGCTAGATATGCTGTGCCGAAAATACTGGGGCTAATTTGAAAATGTTCCAAACGATATCGAGTTCAGAAATTAACAAAATATAATTAAAATTTAAATTTACCTTAAAGAAATGGTTACCTTTTTCAATGATTTTTTAGACGATATAAAAATAAAATAAAATACATTTTTTTTTTGTGGACAGGGTAAGCTGAAGTGAGTGATTTATAGCCAATTAAATTTTGGAAAGAACTCTTCTTAACAATTTCGGTATATGTTTTTTGTTCATTTGTACATTTGCTATTTGAGGAGAACGATACAAGTAAATAGAGGCTTTTTCAACAATTTCATTTTTGCAGAACTATAAAAGGTTTATAAGTTTGATAAATTAGATCTTTTTAAAATTGTTAAATATATCTATATCTATATCTATATCTTTATCTATATCTATATCTATATCTATATCTATATCTATATCTATATCTATATCTATATCTATATCTATATCTATATCTATATCTATATCTATATCTATATGTATATGTATATGTATATCTATATCTATATCTATATCTATATCTATATCTATATCTATATCTATATTATATCTATATCTATATCTATATCTATATCTATATCTATATCTATATCTATATCTATATCTATATCTATATCTATATCTATATCTATATCTAAATCTATATCTATATCTATATCTATATCTATATCTATATCTATATCTATATCTATATCTATATCTATATCTATATCTATATCTATATCTATATCTATATCTATATCTATATCTATATCTATATCTTTTTTTTTTGTTGGACGTAGTGATAGCGCGCTATCATCTAGTGGCCCCACGATACTCCACCAGCTCCACCCCGGAACCGCGTCAGCATTTCATCAGGACGGGGGTTTGATTTCGTAAGATTCCTACGTCCTCCTTAAGCAAGGAGGTTCGGAACTACTGAAGTTTCTCTCCTTTAATATTTTATTTATGTGTCTTTCACACAAAGTCCATGCATGTTCAGATTTTAGCATTTCGTTCAACAGATTCTCTTCAGTTAATGTAACACCTAGCATATCATTTAAAGCTCGTCTCTCCTCCAACCACTTTTCACATTCGAAAAGTATGTGCTTTGCATCTTCTTCTAGCGCTGCGCATGAATCACAGCTGCTTATTTCTTTAAGTTTAAATCTATGCAGGTATTTGTTAAAACTACCATGGTTTGTCATAGCCTGAGTCAGAAAATATCCCATGTTTCCATGTCGTCTTTCCAGCCAGACTTTTATATTGGGGATAAGGCTATATGTCCAGCTCCCGTTCATGTTTTGATTCCAACGTTCTTGCCATTTAGTCACTACATTGTCCCTGGCATTAATTTTTATTTCTGAAATTTTTTTCTTTCGCTCTTGTGTATTAGTGTTCGCCCAACTTATAAGTTTAGTTTGGGTATATATTTCTTCTCTTTCCAGTATTAATAAGTCTATTGGTGGCAGACCTGCAAGCACTAAAGCCGCACTTGTGGACACTGTACGGTACGCTGATATAATACGGAGAGCACTAACTCTCTGTGCTTTCTGTAGTTCCCTCATATTATTCTTCAGATTCAGTGCCCTGACAAAGGTTGGAGCAGCATAAAGAAGCTGGGAGTGTACTACGCTGTTTATTAATTTTCTCATCTGCGGCCTTGGGCCACCACAGTTTGGCATTATTCTGGCCAATGATGCTGCCGTTCGCAAAGCTTTGTCACGAATATTTACTACGTGCTGTCCAAAGCTAAGTTTGTCATCTAATTGCACACCCAAATAGCATAAGCTTCGTTTAAAGGGTATCTCTCTATCTTGTAGACGTATTTTCGGTATTTTGAAGACCCTACGATCTGTCACTAGAATTGCTTCCGTTTTTGGAACTGCAAGTTTCAAACCGTTTCTTCGCAGCCATCTGTCACAACGACATAAGCTATCGTTTACCACTATCTCGATTAATTCGGCAGTTCGCTGGTTTACTACCAGAGCAATATCATCAGCGTAACCTATTAGTTTTGCACCTTCTTGTAATTCCAAATTCAGTAGACCATCGTACATTACATTCCACAGGAATGGTCCTAATACTGAGCCCTGAGGTACACCTGCTGTTATTTGGTGCTCTTTTATACCATTTTCCGTCTCATAGATTAAAATTCTGTTATCCAGATAGTCTGATACTATGTTAAAGAGATAGTTATCTAAACGTCGGTTTCTGAAAGCTTGTAGTACTACTTTCCACTTTACTGTGTTAAAGGCATTTTTAACATCTAGTGTTATTATTGAGCAGTATTCTCCTGTTGTTTTGGCCTGTATAGCTTTATTGCATACTGCGCTAATGGCATCAACTGTACTCTTCCCTTTGCGGAAGCCATGTTGCATAGGGGATAGTCCGCCAAGGTCATCTATGCGCTCTTCCAAACGTTTTAGCATTACGTACTCTAATAATTTTCCTAGTGAATCCAACATACAGAGTGGTCTATAGGAACTAGGCTCATTTAATGGTTTATTTCCCTTTCGTAACAAAACTAACTTTTGTATTTTCCATTTAGCTGGAAAGATTCCGTTTATTAGACATGAATTGAAGACTTCAAGTAAAAGATCTGGCCATATCTCACATACTACTTTTATGACCTCATTTGGTATACCATCTGGTCCTGGGCTCTTACCTATTTTTAGTTTACTACATGCATGTGTAATGTCATCTACGTTCAGAGGGATGAAACCTTCGACTTGATAATTTGGTTCTCTTTTTAGCCCATCTTCATCGAATGGAAATAGTGTTTCTACTATTGTTGTTGCCCACACTGGTTCTTTAATGCCGGGTATAGGTTTAATGCTACCAAGCTTTTTCATCACAATTTTGTACGGTTTGCCCCATGGGTCGGAATCTATTTCGTTACATAGCTCTGTCCAGCATCTTTTCTTACTCTCTTTTATGGCTGTTCTTAAGGTTTTACGTGCCGTTTTATACTCAACCGTTAAGAGCTGGTTATCATAGTTTCGTGTTGACGCTCGACGTGCTGCAAGGCATTTCGCCCTCAACTCACGTATTTTAGCATTCCACCAGTATACTGGGCGCTTGTTATTGTATTTTTGAGCTCTTGGCATTGCGACATTACACGCTTTTGTGAGTATCTTCGTCAGCGACTCTGCGGCATTTTCTACATTTATATTTTCGGATTGGTTATCCATATTTCTATCCTTAGCCCGAGTAATATAATCGGACAATTTTTTGTCATCAAGTTTTCTGACGTTCCATCTTGGGAAATTGCATCTTCTACACTCATATTTGGACGTTCATCTATATTAAATGAGATATACTGGTGGTCACTTAAGGTGAGATCTTCCAGCACTATCCAATTCATGTTTTCATTGTAGAGGTTTGTCATTCCAAAGGTGATGTCGATAATACTACCACCTGTACCTCTCCGAAAGGTAAGTTTGTCTCCGATATTAAATATCGTAAGACCAAGACTAGCAACCATTTCACACACTGTAGTACCCTTTTTATCGATTTTTTTGGAGTTCCATTCTGTAGATTTACTATTGAAGTCTCCTCCAATGATCACTTTATATTTTGAGGACCTGATAGAAACATCAAGTATGTTAAGGGCTTCTGCAAACAAATTAAAGTCTATATTTGGTGAAAAGTAGCAACTATATACCCTAATTTTGCCCACTGTGACATATACGAAGCCAGCGTTGCTTTCATTAACTTCGCTTATTATTAATCTTCTGTTTCTTACCATGATGGCTGCGCAATGGTTTTTGTCTTCGTACCAAACTTGAGATGGTGGGTTTCTGTACGGTTCGCTTATTAAAAGTATGTCTATATCTATATCTATATCTATATCTATATCTATATCTATATCTATATCTATATCTATATCTATATCTATATCTATATCTATATCTATATCTATATCTATATCTATATCTATATCTATATCTATATCTATATCTATATCTATATCTATATCTATATCTATATCTATATCTATATCTATATCTATGTCTATATCTATATCTATATCTATATCTATATCTATATCTATATCTATATCTATATCTATATCTATATCTATATCTATATCTATATCTATATCTATATCTATATCTATATCTATATCTATATCTATATCTATATCTATATCTATATCTATATCTATATCTATATCTATATCTATATCTATATCTATATCTATATCTATATCTATATCTATATCTATATCTATATCTATATCTATATCTATATCTATATCTATATCTATATCTATATCTATATCTATATCTATATCTATATCTATATCTATATCTATATCTATATATATATATATATCTATATCTATATCTATATCTATATCTATATCTATATCTATATCTATATTTATATCTATATCTATATCTATATCTATATCTTTATCTATATTAATTTATATTTATTTATTTATACTATTGTACAAAATTTAAATTAAAATTTAAAGTTACGACCATACTCCAAAAAATCTTGGCCGATTTTTATGAAAAAAATTGTAAAATATATTTGTGCTGCAGATTTATTTAAGGGTATTTTTCTTTAGAAATTTTAGTGTTTTGTAATTTAATAGTAATTTAGTTAGTAATTTAATTAAGGTATTAAGTTTTATAAGAAATCATCTTCTCTGCCACGCATTGCTTATTCGTTGTCTTTTGACGCGTTTGTGTTGCGAGAGTTTCAATAAACTCCATGTTGCTATCTATTTTGATCTTTCTCTTCGTCGGCGCTCAGAGCGCAGAGCGGCGCTCCAAAACAAAACAACATAAAGGAAAAAAAAACCATTTTTTATTTCTTTGATAACATATTGTCTTAACCCAATAAGGACGATGATGCCATAAATTCCGAGATTTATTTACAAGAAAATATAAAAATTTTTAGCAACTATAAATGTATTTGCAATGTAAATGATGGTTTTTTATTATCGAAATAACCCTGTTCTTTTTTATCTCTCTATACACTTTGAAAGTCTATTTTTTAGTTGGTTTTGGTTGTGATCTTAAAAGACTTTTTTTACTAGGCTGTTATGGAATTTTGAAAGGAGCAATAGTATAATTACTTTAGTATAGTTTTTTTACTATAAAAAGAATATTTTATTCAAATCATACTTTTAACTAACAGCTAACTAATTTCTTTGAATAAGAAATTTTGTTATCTTTTTAAATATCTTTAAAATATAAATCAATGTTGTTTGTTTTGTTTAATTTATTATCGTTATTTATTTAATTTATTTGTAGTTTTTTTTTGACTTATTACATAATTAAAATATTTAACAACTTACCAAATAGCTTTAATTAAGGGCCGTAATGGTTATGATTTTATTAAAACTTTATGGTTTAATCGATATTTTCTTATATAATTTTTTTACGAAATGGTTTAATCTGGTAATTAATATTTTTTTCAATCATAAAATGTACAAATGTTTCCGTTAAAAATACAAAATTTCAGAATTTGACTTTTTCTTCCCATTATTGTTGCACTCATTTCTTATATCCTTCTTTGTTTATTACAACTGTTTTGTAACCCTTGTTTGCATGTATAATTACAGTTTCGTTTTGATGTTGTCTTTAGACTTTTGAGTGTTTTTGAATATTTTAAGTATGAATAACGATCACGTTACCAAAACGCAGAAATTAAGAGAAAGAGTTGTTAATGGTCCCTACTTTTAATAAAACTTAGCACTAAGACTATCAAGATTTTATGTGTACCAGTTTGTACCGATGGTGGCCAAATTACTGGTTTTCAAACAAACGTTATATTGCTTCAAGTTGAATTTAAATAATACGGAATTTAGCATAGGCAGTGAAACACAAAATAAAATTATCATTTAATAATTTAAAAACATTAATTTTTTCGAGCTTTAGAAAATTTATTTGTCATCACACTTTTTACAGATGGAAGTCTCTTCCGAAAAGATTTTCCACAAACATATTTCTTACATGTAGAACAAATTTTTATTTCTTATTTTTTTTTTGCAATATCTAATTCGTTTTTCAGAAATTGTAGTTGAATCTGGTGAAGTTTTCTCCATACTCTTTGTTTCTTGCTCCTGTAAATCTCAGTGACACGTAAAACAGTGACACGTTCTTCGGCCAACTAAAATAAAAATCCCTGTCGAGATATCCTTTCTCCAGTTGTTTGCTTATATAAAACACAAGCATTCATAGCAGCTTGATCCAAAATGTTGAAAATTACTTGAACAGTCCATCAGTCCATCTACGAGATGCAATGCAAATAACTTATTCAATCCAAATAACTTTATAAACATTTACATATATATTTTATAGGGGGGGAGGCAAAGGCATAAAGGAATCTAGAACGAACATAAACATATGAAATGCTATTTACTAGGACTTTTGGTACTAATTTTGTAAACATTATACGCAAACTACACCGGTTGACACGCTTTTGAACCGAATTGGCGGTGTAAAATAAATAGCACTTTGCTTGTTTTTTTTTCTGTTTGCCTGCTAGCAAGATCTAAAGTGGAGGCATTAAAAGAGACTTCACGACAGTCAAACAAAATACAAATATGAAAAATTTAAATTTAATTTTATTTCTGCAGCTAGCTCTGAAGTCTCTTTTAATGCCTCCTCCACTTGAGATCTTTCTAGCAGGCAAACAGAAAAAATAGCAAGCATAGTGCTGTATATTTTCTGCCGCAAATTCGGTTCATCCCCTCTAACGCTGCACAACCACTGGGATCTTGTCATTCTCTTTACGTTGTTGTTGTAGATTTGCTTGGTAGTTTTTGTTGTACAGTAAGCTTTAATTTTTTGTAGATGTTTATTTGTTGCTACAGTCAGCATATGACATCGAACTATTTTAGAAAACAGTTTATACATATGAATTAAGGAGTATATATAATATTGGCAAAACTATTTGTTTTTAGTAAAAGTGTTACCGTATTGGAAATACATACATTAGGGCGGGTCGATTTAAAAATGACCCAATGCTCAGAGAAAATCGTATTTTAGGGATCAAAATAAGAAACTTTTCCCGAGGAACTATACCTCTAAAACGAATTCTAATGCCCCAACTTTTCCGTAGGGTCAAATTTTGAAAAATTCCTCTTTGACCCATTTAGAGTGCCCCAATCGAGTCCAAATGTATGACCGACCCCTTTTAACTTTGGAGGGCCGATCCACCCATGCCAGTGCTACACCCCCTGGAACCCCCCTAGGGTGTTCCCCATACAAACAAATTAACTTTGTTTGGGGTTCCAGGGGGTGTGCCACTGGCATGGGTGGGTCGGACTTAGAATTATATTTTTAATACACAGCGCAATATAGATATAGTGTAGATGTATATTGTGTTAATGTTATGACGTAAATAGATATAAATAAGCTTTAATTTTTTATATTAATTCAATAATGAAATAATTTAAATTAATTTCTTTAATAATATGTATTTTTGATATGGTAACACTTTTGCATAAAAGAAATAGTTTCAGTAATATATAAGATATTTAATATTTTGCTATAAGCTCTTAACAAAAATAATTCTATTTTCATATGCCAACTGTAGCTTCACAACAAGAATTCACAACGTCTACAAAAAATTTCCAGCTAACTGCGTCCACAACAATTACCAAGGGAATCTACAAACAACGACGCACAGAGCAGAGCATGATCACAGCGGATGCGCAGTGTTAGGGGGGATGAACTGAATCGGTGGCAGAAAACAAGCAAAACTTTGCATGCTATGTTTTCTGTTTACCTGGTAGCAAGATCTCAAGAGTACACCCAAAGAAATATTGTAAAGGAAACAGAAATGTTTTATTTTCTTCTATACATATTTTAATATATTTACCATTGCAATGTCTGCGTTTTCCATTGCGAAGACTTAAAAATTAAATTTCAAACTTCTGATTTGTTTTTTTTTATATTTTTTTTTAAATTTCTGACACATTAGACAATGCTTCCAAGTTTAAAAAAATTTTTAAGCGACTTAGCAATCGTTTTTTGACTACTCGCTTGGTAAAAAACACAGCTATTATACATGCACGCTATACGCAGATTGTTTTGTATATTAAAAGAAGAATATATAAGAAAAAGATATTGTATATAAATTATATATAATATAATATAATATAATAAATGTACGTAGACAATTTAACCGCCTAGTGTTGTAAATTGAAAACGCGAACCAACGACAAGCAAGACACGAAAAGCAATAGAATTTCGTATAGAAAAAGTGTGGCTTCTAGTGTCTTACTTGTCGTTTGTTTGCGTTTTCGATTTACAACATTAGGCGGTAAGAAATAGAACGCTTGTAATAAGAAGACTGTAGTTATTCAATTACAACTGTATATATAAATTTATTTTGCAAGTTTTTTGTGTAAGTATTTTTATGTGCATATATATACAGTGAAACCTCAGTTATCCGTCTCTATTATCCGTCACCTCTATTACTCGTCATATTTTTCATCATTGTTTTCTTTCATCATTTGTTTTTTTTTACATCCAAACTACATGTACATGTTGTATACGAATTTTGCTTTATTGAAATCACACTTTTTTCTTCAATAAAAATGTTGAAAATGAATGAGTTTCAATAAAGAAAACACACACACACATGTTCATATATGTACATAGTATTTTTTTCATTTTTTCTCTTGTACTCTATTATCCGTCGTTTTCGCTTATCCGTCATGCTTTTGGTCCCGTGCCTGACGGATAACCGAGGTCCCACTGTACACTGTTATAAAAATACTTCGATTGTCATATGCCGACTGTAGCTACAAAAAAATTCTAGCTAGCTGTACAACAACAATTACCAAGCAAATCTGCAACAAAAACGCAAAGGGAATGACATGATCACAGCGGTTGCGCAGCGTTAGAGGGGATGAACCGAATAGGCGGCGAAAAATAAATAGCACTTTGCTTGCTATTTTTTTGTTTGCCTGCTAGCAAGATCTAAAGTGGAGGCATTAAAAGAGACTTCACGACAGTCAAACAAAATACAAATATGAAAAATTTAAATTTAATTTTATTTTAGCAGTTAGCTCTGGAGTCTCTTTTAATGCCTCCCTCGACTTGAGATCTTGCTAGCAGGCAAACAGAAAAAGTAGCAAGCAAAGTGCTGTATATTTTCTGCCGCCAATTCGGTTCATCCCCTCTAACGCTGCGCAACCACTGGGATCTTGTCATTCTCTTTGCGTTGTTGTTGTAGATTTGCTTGGTTGTTTTTGTTGTACAGTAAGCTTTAATTTTTTGTAGATGTTAATTTGTAGCTACAATCAGCATATGACATCGAACTATTTTAGAAAACAGTTTGTACATATGAATTAAGGAGTATATATAATATTGGTAAAACTATTTATTTTTAGTAAAAGTGTTAACGTATCGGAAATACATATGTATAGTTCATATATATGAACAATTTAGCTCATTGAGGAAATTTGAAGAGTATTTGTGTATATTTATATAATAACAATTACGTAATAAACCTGCAAAATAAATTAACATTTTCAGAGTAATTGCATAACTAAAGTCTGCTTATCATATGAACAATAACAAAAATTGGTGGTATTTATCCATGGTCACTACTAATACCGTTTGGAGAAAAAAAAATAATAAATTGGCATATGTTCTTCACCTATTTTATAGTAGCAGAGCTTTAATCTGGAATAAGTTTTTTACATAAACGTAAAAGATGAGTTTTCAAGAAAATATGACTTGATAAATTTTATTAATATACGCATATTGAAAATTCATACAATTTTTTTCTTAGCTCCTTTTTTAAACTGAATTAGTTTTTTTCTGGTGCCAAATGATAAAAAGTGGATATGCCATATTTTAAAATAGACTTTAGAAAATAATATAATTATTCCGCTTTACCCAGGAAAAAAAATTATTTTTGCACCTTAATATTTTATATACTATCTCAAGAACATTTCTGGCAAAAGTTTTTAGTTTTGGTAAAGCTTTTGTTATGAAAACGTGAAACTGGATCAATACTACATTTTTGCCTTTTTGACTTCTTTTAAAAATAACGCTTCCATCCGTTCTATATTTCGCAGGATAGTCCTGTTTTTCGAGCAAAGTCCTGCGTCCTGTGTAACGGGCTTAAAATCATGTTTTTTATTTTTGTCCTGTTTTTTATTTACTTTCATGTTTGCAATTTAGTTCACTTTGTTTATTATTCATAGTTTTTTTAGTAATAAGTCAAAAGTTTCCCTTAATACACTTTTTTCCTTTTTTGCGACCCTGTTAAAAGTGTCTGTGGAAATAATGTTTTAGACTGGTCGAAATGTCGAAGCGAAAGCGTGTGTTAAACTTAAAAAAATATTCATTCCTGGAAAAAACAAATAGTAATAGTGAGGTGTTCTCCTCAATGTGCAAAGGAGAACCAGGAAAATCTAATTAATGTGCCATTTTAAAGGGACTAATTTGTATTTTTTTTATTTCTGTTATAGTTTTGTTATATTGAATATAATTGAATATTTAAATAAGAAGGTTGAACTCTATTTTTGTTTTAACAAAATCACATATTAAATAAAAATATCTTATATTAATTGATATATGAAACTTATGCTGCAATTCCAAAATTAAATAATAAATTTGAGAATATTATCAATGAAAATGCGAATTTTTATTCTTTACACATACACGTAATAATTTTTTGATTTTAAATTGAGTCCTGCGAAAATGTCCTTTTTTGCGAGACGTCCTGTAAATTCTATAAAATCATTAACATTTCTTCAATATGTACTGTTTTTAGAAAAAAAAGAGAAGGGAGGGAGCAATATTTATGAATAAAGGAACCATCGCTGAAAATTTAAACGTTGTTTTTTTGTTAACATTAATGGCCTTATTTTGTAAAACGCACGCAGTCACTTGCGTTAGAGAGGGTTCGTTCTAATTCATATGGAAATGAAATTGCCAAACAAAAAATCCAAGTGAAGTGATTGCGTGCGTTTTAAAAAATAAGGACAAAAGTTCAATTGTCCTAAGAAAATATATCTTACCTTAATTTTCTTTTTTGACCACTTTCGTTTTAATTTTGGCAAGCTTTTTAATCCGGCCCACAATGGGGTATGGATATCTGAAAAAGGTTATCAATTCACCTAGAAAACGGAGGGAGTTTTTGATATTATTTTTAGTTAGAATTGGTTCAAATAAAAAACTGTCTGACCGTCGTTTTGTCGACACGATTACAACCTTCATTTTGGTATTGTAATTAAATTTGGTATTTAAGTTTGTATCTAAAATATAAAGATCGCGATCGAAAATCAACCAAATTCGATTTAAACCACGCTTTTCTCCCATACAACATGACTTTATTAAAACGGTAAAATCTCTTAAAATTCCATAAAACTTTCATTTCTATGGTGCATTTCGACAAACTGTCGAACACCAATGAAAATTGAAATAAATAGGAAGCAACTAGAACAGGTGGTAGCCTTGGTAAAGTTGATAACGGTGATCTATAAATAGCCTACTGCTTTAAAATGTCATATGATTAAGTAGCCAATTTGAACGTTCAATTTGTTCTATATAATTCAAATTAATGAATTCCAAATGTCTGAAATCATATGCGACATTAAACTGTGAGTTGATCACAGCTTAATCACTCAAAGACTACTGAAGAGGAAGTGTAGCGATTTCCGAAACAGACTGTCTAGTCAGCTAAGTGATTGACTCTATATAGAGTTGTTGTTGTTGTTGCCTTCTGAAAAACTTACTTGATCTATAGTTCGCAATTTAATTCATGTAATTCCATAAAACTTAAAAAATGGACTTGATATTCTGCACATAAGGTTTGATTTTAATATAAAATCCAATATGCATTATGAGTAAATAGCAAAATCTATTTTGTACTTTTTATTAAAACAGAATATTAAAAAATAGTTTATATATAACAAGAATAATATTTATATTAAGTTATATTTTTCAATCAGTTGTACAGCCTATAGCGCACACAAACATCAATAGTCTAAGAAGAATAACAAAACAAACGGAAATAAAAAAGAAACATTGCATTGCATTATATTGTTAGTGGCTGCACTTGCTTCTTTTGATTATAGCGACTGGAGTTCTCTTACTAAAGTTCTCTAAAAAGTTTAATAATTCCGAAAAAGCAGAAAATGGCTCAAACAAATTTTAAACACTTATTAATTTGCAACACATTTTTTATAAACAAAAAAATTTTTTAACACTTACTCAAAAAAATTTTTATGTAGTAAGAACCACAATTACCTGAAGTTGAAAGTTATATTAAAAAAATTTCCACAAAAAACTTCTTTGTAATAAAAATATACTTAATAAAAGTAAAAAATTCGAATTTTTCTCTGATCGCGAACGAAAGTACAACTTTTCAACTATTACTCTCAGGTTAGGGCCGTAGCCAAGGAAGATTTCGGGGTTCAAATCTCCCCCAGAGGATCGAAATTTTAATAAATATTTGTATTTGCATTTGTATTTATTTGGTCTATAAACAAAATTCTTACAGACTAAAAATTACAAAAATTTATTACAAACTAAGCTTCAAACAAATTACAAGAATAATTAGAAAATACTATACAATAATGTTTTCATAGAATTTTCGGACATTGTAAAATCTTGATTACAAATTTAATGAATATCATTAAACAATTTTAAATTTCTACAAATTGGTGCATTAGTAGCATAATTAGTGCGAACAGTATTTAAATGAAAAGGATCATATTATTAATGCATTTAAATAATTATATCATTGAATCGCTGTAATATGTTCTAAAAAACTTAAACCATATACTGAAGTTGCGTTTATGAGTGAAAACAAGACTAGTGAAAACCATGCAGAGTGACTTTTCGGATCAAACGTGATACATTCAAAATAACCATCACTATTGTTTTCACTACCCTTGACTTTGCTCAATCACGGTGTGATTTTAGAAAAAGATTGCTAAATTGAAATCACTCCTCATGTTTTTAAGAAAAAGCACAATCATATTAAATAGAAGCATATATTTCCTAAGTTATTATAAACTGATAGCAAACTCAAGCAAATATTTACTAAGTTATTATAAACTCAAAAAGAAAATTTTTACTAAATTCAAGCAAATAATTGCTTAGTTATTATAAACTCAAATAGAAAATTTTTACTAAATTCAAGCAAATTTCTTTCAAATACACGAGCACACGCTTATTCTTAATGAAGAAAATTAAGCGACAATTAGTTAACAACTGCGAAGGTCGAATGGATCAGCCCATGCACTTACAATCACGCGGCCGAGGTTCAAGTCTCCGTATAAAGGTAATTTTTCAATTTAATTTAATGTTAATAAAACTGTGCATGAATCGGTCACATTTTTTTGCAAACAAGCTAGGGACATCTCATTTCAGCATAAAAGGGGGACGCTGAATTTAATGGCGTCTACTGGTTTTCGAGAAATTGAAGGTTCAAGGTCAAGTGCATGTTGATGCAGTTTTGTTAGAAAAACTTTTTTCTCATTAACTTCATCGACTTCATGTCAATGAGGGAAATATTAATAATTACCTAGACAATACTTTCTTAAAACAGTTTAACCCTCGAAATCCAGCTCGTATGGTCCAAATTGACCTCATATATAAAATAAAACGCTTTTTTAAGTAAGCTTTTCGCTGGAAAAATGAAATTACAAATTAAACCAAATTAACCAACCTTGTGTCCCTAAAACGATCTGTAAGGTATTAAAACTTAGTTTTTCATACACATTTTATTTATTTTCTCAGATAGATTCATCAGTTTCTTTTGCTTCTTCATGTAAATAAGATTCTTCACGTGGGATATCATGGAGATATCCCACTTTACGGAAATCCGAGGTCGGGTGATGTTACCGCCACTCAAGGTAAATTAGTCTATCGTCAAATAAGCAAAGTGCTCGTATTGAACCAGATAATGAGATAAATTCGACCAGAACAACAAGCTTTCAGGGAATGTTTAATAAGAGTATCATTAGGAGAACTGACTCTACAAGACTACGACCTCTTATCGACCATGTTCAATCAGCGTTAATTTTTTTCAAATTAAAATGTGTTTAGATTAATCTCGAAGAACGCTGAAATGTTGGCAATGCTGTAACAATCACCAATGCTTTACACAATGACCCACGAGCGTTGTTAGCCTCATCCGACGATGCTAGAGGTTTAAGCCCAAAGTTATATCTATGTGAGGGTGCACAAGTTATTTTGAGGCAAAATCTTTTTACTTCAGCTGGTCTGTGCAATGGCAGCATCGGTGAGGTTGTTGAAATTGTTTATAACCATTGCGAAAGTGCCGATTTATAGAAGAATTTTCTTTGTGCATTTTGGTGAAGTTTCTCAATTATTCTAGACCAAAATACAACAACTCTAATGTTAATCCTATCCCTTCTGTTGTAGTATCATTTAAAAAAGGATCAAACAATTTTACTCGCTAGCAAATTCCACTACAACTTACTTATGCGATTAGTATTCATAGATCGCAACGATTAACGCTCGATAAAGCAGTTGTCGATATTGGAGAAAAAAATTTGCATTAGGAATGACATATGAAGCATTCTCAAGGGTTCGTAGTATAGTGGACTTTTATCAAACCAGCTAATTCTTATGATCGGCTTAAAAAATAAATGACAAGAAGGGATTGGTTGAGAAACGCCAAGAAATTAATAAATTCATGAATATGCAATAAATTTAAACAAATTAAAATTTTTTTGTATTAAAATATTGATGAGATCGGGTAAGTTTATTCATTACGCAAATATCCCATTGCGAAATATGTCAATTTTTTGAGACAACACAACATTATACTTTTATTGCTTTGGGAAAATTTTATTAGAGCGAGCGACCCAACTGAAATGCATCTTCAACATACCAATTTATGTAGCCAGCTTACGCGTTTACTAAGCAAATGCTACTCCTATTAATAACTTAGCAACACTTTGCTTGAATTAAATCCAAATTTTGCTGGAATAGCAAACTGGAATAGCAAATTTTGATTAGTTTTTGCTGAAATCTAGCATAATTTTGAAGTGTCTTTTGGATTCACGTGCAAGTTTAACTTAATCACAATACAAATTTAGCAAGCAGTTTTCTCCGTGATTGATTGATGAAATACAAATACAAATATAAATAAACTTTAACCTTTAAAAATCGCTTTTTGGGGTAATTTAGAAAAAATCCCGTGGCAAGGTTTTTTGAGACACAGACGACTACTGAAAACCAGTGAGATATTACTGTCAATTAAGATTTGATTAAACTATTAATTTTTTATTCTTTGGTAATTTGTTTTAAAAAAATTTTTCCAATAATTCAAAAATAGATGTAATCCAGTTTTTTTTAATTTTTCCTTAAGTTCTGAGGTAATTTTTCATTTGGGCAGTTTCCTTTTTCCTCGCGATTTTTCGTTGGTGATATTTCCTACTGCCAACATTTCTGACACCTTATTTTTTGTTATCATCACACAATTTGAACCCATGACGTCTCTCATATAGGGCTTTATTAAATGAGGCTACTTCTGCTCTTTAATGGCCTCAGTCGCAATCGGAAAGAAAAAATAAGCAAGTGGTTTCACGCTGAGATTTTTTATTACGTAAACATATTTACATTAAAAAAATAAATATTGTTCTACAGTTGTTGTTATAATGGTCTGCTTTATGGTAGTGGAGAGGGTTGCCAAGACCAGTGCATGACAGCAAATTATTAGCATCATTGTACAAAAATTTGGTTAAAAAGTAAAACTGCTCAAAAGTCAACCCCTCAGAGTTTTTGTAGTGATAGGCATAGGTAAAAAGACTGTGTCAAGGGTATTTTGAAATAACCATAGAAAGTACAATGCCATCAACAAAAAAGGAGGAAAACAAAAACACGTTTTATTTATTATATTTTTTTTTTCAATTTACTGCTACAGATACAGGGTAATGTCCTTCAATTAATTTGTAGTTCCTTTCTTATAGAATTGTATTCCAGCCTCTAAGTAATAATGTTTATATTTTATGTTTGTTTATTTTTGTACTGGATTTTTTATTTTATTTTTGTTAAAAATATTTTAATCTTTTCATTTAAAGTTTTTGAATTCTTGCATGGTTGTTTATGAGTATGTTGTCAATAAATAATATAAATATAGAAGAACTTCCTGTTAGTTTTTTACCCAGCAATTAATTAATTTTTTTTAATTCATTTACATAAAAGTTTACAAATAGAAATGCAAAGATTTTTTCATATTATTTATATGGAAACTAATAAATAATCCAACACCAGAAAGAGGACCTTTTGTCTGTCCCTTGCGACAGCGACACACTAGAAAATGATGCGCAGCATCGAAATGAAAATTTATATGCACGATGAAAACTCGTTTGTAATTTCTTGATTTTGAAGGTAAACCAGGAAATTTGCATTTTTATTAAGGACACTCACAGTGTGAGCCATGAGTTATCACGACAATGGCATTACCCAGAGTGTGAGCTAATTAAGACGTTCGCACCCATTGTACATGATAAAGGGACTACTTAAATTTATTGTTTTCTGACATTGTGCAATCCCAGCTAACACAGATTTCTATTTGTAACAAAAATATGTTATAATTCAGTGGTATTCCAGTTTTTTTAAACAAATGTAGTCACAAATGGGTTGTATTTAAGTTTCAAAAAAGTAATTTGTAACAATTCATTTGTTTTGTTGCAAATAAGTAAAACTACAGTGTTAATTATGTTACGAATAAATGCACTTCTTGTTGTAAAAATGCTTCATAAAGTTTCTAAAAAAAATAAGTAATTTTTACGTGTTAATAACTTTCATGTATCTTCAGCTAAGTTCAAGTTTTAAATGAAAAAATACATGGAACAAAATTTCCTCACTAATTTCAGTTTCATAAGTTGCTACCTTAAGTTGCTACTGGGATCGAAAGTAAAAAAAACACTAAAAACTGAGTTGATTTACTCACAGGTTTTTACCTTCTGAGCTTTATACAAATCGTGCGCCACCAACTATCGGTAAAATTTAAATAATGTTTGTACGAAAATACTTGAATACAGAATATATATTTTTATTATTGTTGTGCCATGAGGCTAACGAAAGTTATAAAACATTCAAGGCGTGATACCACTTTTGTGGCATTTGTTAATTTTTCGTAGCTTTTGAGATATAGAAAACGCGCGCCATAAAAAAGGTAATACTTTAAACTCATTTTAATAAATTCTATGACATTTAAAAAATTTTGAGATGGGTGGCATTAGTGTGCCATTAATATTACCCACACAGCCAAATTACCCAAAACCCAAAAATTGTCATTTAAAACGAACACCATCAAAAAATATAACTTTTTTCGCTAGCACATCGAAGATCCTGAAAGAATGAGAACGCTTCTCCTTGCACATGCATGCTTTCGACATTTTTAAATGTTTGCCAAAAGGCGCGCTTAAAAATGTTTTAATATTTTGGATGTGCCAAGATGATCAAAATCCGTTTTTTGATAACGCGATAAGCTCAGTAATATAAAATTTGAAGGAGTTGCCCAAGAACCATGAAACTTGGTAATAAGCATAATGACAATAAGACATGATACTAAAATCAAAATGGGCTAAATTGGATCATTACTTCGTGTACCCCTCATATACCATGAATGGTCAATGTGAAAATAGTATCGCCTTTTTAATGTTACAATGATAAAAATTGGCATGGTGTTTTATGTTATGCATGCCAACAATCCAGCTAAAAATAATTGATATTGATTTGATTTTAAGCCTAATTTTGATACTAACACCTTGTGCAAAGTAGATCACAAACGCAATTCTCTTGACAAAATTCGTCTTTTGAACTTTATGTCAAAATATTGAGAAAATCGAAAAATCCAAATGTTATCGAAAATATTAACCTCTATGAGTCGTGTTTATCTAAAAACAAACTTTTAGGTATATTTACTGTAAGTAGGGTAGAGCGAAGATTATTTGACGAAAGGAGATGGACTTTTCCATTGACTTTTTCTCGTTGAGTACGCAGTTCATAACTAATAGTCTGGGTTTCTGTAAAAATTGTTAAAATTTTGACATGAATATGTACAAAATACTGATATGTAAGGTTTTTGTAAGATAAACTAACGAAATTGCTGGCATTTCAGTGAAAAATTTGTCAAAATATAATTAAATTCTATTCCCTTGAACTCATACGAATCGTTTGATACCCATTACATCAAAATCGGTGGACTAGTTCTCATGCTAGAGGGTAAAATCTACAAAGAACCAATAAACCGCGCTCCTTTATCGTGCGCCTCACTAATTGCTTTCAGATTTATTATTTTGATGGACTGTTTTTTGAGCCATACAATTTTTTCCATTTTTCTCTACACCCAAATGTTAAAATATTTTGGCAATTGCCCATAAGCAAATACATGATTTCAATTGTGAGCTATTTAGATCAACTAAGTTTCATATTAAAAAAATGTTCTTAGTTTGATTTTAATAAAACGCACATATTTCGTTGATAACATAGCTTTTCCTTTAACGAGATATGTCAAACGTAAATCATTTGTACATAACGCGTTATACGGGTCATACTAGCGATTTATACGAGAATGCTCGTACAACGTGTTTTCCTATAACGAGGAACGAATCTACCGTGTTGTACGGGGGATTACTGTATTTTAATGTATTGCTAAAAAAAGTCCTTAACAATACCTTTTCTTGTGCGTTCTAACTAGTTTTACCGCCTTAAAAAAAAGTGTTCTTTGGAATATTACTCTTTATATTATTTACATAAAAAAAATGTTTTAGTCTCTATATATTATAGTCTTTTCACAATAAGTATCAAAGCTAGTTGAATTTGTGTTGAAAATTCATTATTTATTTACGTTTTACGCCATAACTTTTGAACCCTTGAAGAGCAGATATTCATTGTATATCTTTGGAAAGGTAATGGATCGTAAAAAAATGAAAATAATGAAAATAAAACAAATTTAGCGCCCGTGCTGGCACGGTATTAAACTTCGAAATTAAGAATGGGAAAAATTACTGCAATTTTTTCAAAAGCTTTATATTTTTCTTTTAAAAAAGACAAAATAACCTTTCCAATGATACCCTATTTTTGAAAATCGCATCTAAATTGACTGAGCTAAGTTGTCTCAAAATAAACCCTACATGGATGTGGATCCTTGAAAAAAAATTTTAAATCTCAAACTCCGGATTTAGTTTTCTAAACAATTTTCCAATCTAAGAAAAAATTTGAGCCAAATCGGAGATGGTCAGTGAAACTGACATTACTCTTCTATATGAAATGGGCGATTAATTAAAACAAATTGTTCCTACTTTGACGAAATTTTCTTAATGCAAATTTTTTATAGCAAATTGTGGTTGAAAAATTGCTTAAAAAGTCTTTTTTAAATTTTGTATGAAAAATAATGCATTAATATTAAAGGCATTGTGATGAATTTTAAAACGTGTTAATTTTTTCAGTGTTTATATTGATTTTGAGAAATATTTTGCAAGCTATATTTGTGGCTGCCGTAGCCTAGTGGGTAGAGTGCGTAGTCCCTAAACTAAACAACCGCGGTAGCCCGGGTTTATTTCGCAAATCAGACAGAACGTTTTTTCAGTTGAATTATTTTTTTGCTAGTTTGTCCCCTCTCTGCAGACAATGGAAAACCTCAGAGAGTAAAAAACTGTCATGTAAAGCATCTTGCGAACGTAAGCCGTTCGGAGTCGCCTGATTACAACATATTAGTTTTTGCGTTGTGTTTTAAAAGAAAAACTTAATTTGTAATTTTGAGTTCTCTACACAATATACACTTTAATATAAACTTGTTATTATTGTATCGAGATAAGCTTTTTCGTACATAACATATTGATTTTGTATTTAACATCCTTGTGCAAAATATGATGGTTTTAAGAGTATATAATTTAAGTATCATGAGTATATTCGCAATTGTAACCGCAAACAGTTCAGTCGTGCTTTTTAACCCGCTCTAACATTTAACTTTCAAGAAATTGTGCTTGTGTCGGCACCTTTGTAACAAATTAAATAAAGTAAAAAAAACACACACACACACACATTTCACTGGATCAATAGCTCATTGTGCTATTCTACTTATTCTCTGACCTATATCTATGTGCAGTTGCGTATAAGTGTGCCGCGAAAAAGTGTGAATATTGCAATTAAGTAACAACATTAAAAATAAGAAAAAGTGTGAATATTGCAATTAAGCAACAACAATAATAATAAGAGAAACAACCCACTCCAACTTTTAAGAGTGTACCTGAAATGTGCAAATATCAAAAGTAAAAAAAAAGGAAAAAAACTTTTTATCGTGTTTGTGCAGCTTGCATTTAAATTATTATAAACAATTACACTCTATAAAATTTTGACCTAATTGAATACCGGTCATTACTTTAACCAAAGCCAACAATAAACTAAATAAAGTAAAAAATAAACAATGGAACCTGCTTGTGCCAAAATTAACTGCTCTTTTGAGGACAAAGGTGCAATTAAGCTAAGTTGCAATGGTCTCTGCGGAAAATCTTACCACGGCACTTGTGTAGGAATGACTAAAAGAAGTTTAAACTACTTTCAAGAATACACATCACATTTTAAATTCTTCTGTGATGAGTGCATGGATCTATCACTATCCCATGTTATGCTCGCCATAAAATGTCTTAGGGACTCTTTGAACGTGATGCATTCGGCTAATAGGCAAGTCATCAGTAAAATACCAAATTTCGAAATAATGACTCACGTATCCGATAATCTTGCAAGGGTAGAGTCCATGTGCAAAGCAAATAACTCGGATATCTCAAATATTTCTAAAAACTTGAGAATAATAACTGATTTAGTCAAAGATAGTGAAAAAAATGTTATTTGGAAAACGGCCATAAGCGAGCTTAATATAGAAGTAAAAAAAAGCCTCGACGTTTTAAAAAACGATAATAAAGCCAAAAATATACTGAGCATGCTAACATTTTTGCGCTATGATGTGGATATCGCACTTCAGTCAGGCAAACCCCAACCATCACCTCCGCAATCAGATCCAATGCTTTAAATATTACATCAAAAAATAAGTGATATCAGTGATGATCTTAAAGTGTTTCCAGTGACGCTTGCAGATGTAGTGGATGAAATAAGATCTGCACCCAATAGAGCTGAAACAAGTTATCCACAAGCCCCTCATCATAACTCTTCCTCTATTTTCGAGGAAATAATGGAAGCATCAATAAATAAATAAATGAATCTATTCGTTTGCCACAGGTCACCTCTTTACCAGCTAATCTGAGTTCTTTAACTGCCTATGACACACGGAACATATAACACCGATTGCTACTCCTCAAAATGTTACAATGAATCCACCCCAAATCGGATCTCCACCATCAACAGTACCCACAATAGCTCATTCTTTTCGTTCATCAACAATTTCTCCAAAACAAAACAAAAGTACCAATAACTCACAACCTGGATCTCCCTCTGCCACTTCACCTTGCGACTCGCCACCAATTGCAGCCCCTCGTACCAACTTAATCCATAAGTTTGGAACGTCATGGACTTCAACTCAATGGCAGAATAGAATAAAGAAACTACATGATTCTAATGAAATTGACAAGACCACTCTGTTCATTAAGGGCCCATCAGTTAAAATAACTATATCCTGGATGAGCACTTACTTTCGTAATAAATTTGGCATATCTATTACAAACTGTTCAAAGATATCCAATAAAGCAAACAAATTCTGCAGTTTCAAACTAAACATCCCAATTCAATATGCGTGGATGTTCCTGAACACCAGCGGTGGAGACTCGGTGAATGGTTAATAACCGAATGGACGAATAAGCCTGGGAAAAAGTCTAAGACATCAAGATCTATACAAAGTTCTGGCAGTTCAAGAATCGAATCTTCTGAAAGGAATCCTAACATTAACAACAATCCATTATCTAAAAGTAATTATAGTTTTTGCTCTAACTCTTTTCCGTATATAAATTCCCGTCCTAACTCTTAATCTAAGTTAAACTCTTGTTCTAATTCTAATCTTAATTCTAAGAATCCTCTATATAAAAAAAGTAAACCTACCTGTTCTTGAATCCAAACCTTATTCATCAAACAAGTTTGTGCAACCTAAGTCCCACCATAATTCAGATTCTAATTGGAATCTGAAAACTAGCATTTTTCCCATATTTTCTCCCATACTTAACCAGAACACGGCTTCATCTTATAATAAGATGATTACTGGAAGCAATCTAGCATCTAAACCGCCAACTCATCAAACACGTAAACGGGTTTCATTTAATCTTAACAATAATGAAACCAATTGTGAGAAATATCCAAATTTTATCCATTCTCATACTCTTAATCCTTCACCACCAACCGGAAGTGGTTTACCAAAACCATCTTCAGTTTCAAATGAGCTTTGCAATCAACCTGGTAGTCCTACGTATTTTTTAGACCCTCTACTTCCTCCAAAAGAGGAATTGACACTAAAATCTTGCGATGGCACTGAGAGCAGATATACGCTTTCTCGCCTCATATGAAGGCGAGAAACTACAGATGCAAATAATCATCAAAATTCTTTAACATCCCTCTCCAAATCTCCCATTTACGCCCTTTTGTCCTTATAGTCTTTAAGAATAATATATATACATCGTATCTTAAGTGTGTATATAGTCTCTCTTATTTTCCTCCTCTTCTTTTATTTTTGACATGGTTTTTGAAATCATGTCAATCCGGTGGGCGGAGTATGCACACTAAGAGCACCAAATAAAAAATAAAATAAAAACAAGGAAAGGGGAGAAGAAAAACAAAAAGCTTAGTAATCTTAGTATAAGTAAACAAAACCTGTTAGAATAAGTTAGAATAAGTAAATTGCATTGTCTTGTTTGGCCAATAAATAAATAAATAAATAAATAAATATAAGTAGCATGAAGAAAGCGATCAAGTAGAAAAATTATTTTTATAAGGCGTTCCTCTAGTGGTGGTTTTTTCTTAGGCCTTCCACTACCACTTTTTTAAAATATAGAGTATCCTGCATTGTAATTTTTTATTACATTTCGTACACTCCACTCGTTTGTATTCACACGGCACGCTATTTCTCTGTAGGAAACCCATCACCCTTTTTTACTGTATAAAACCTATAGTCAATGTAGATAAGGCTTTCTGAGCTGTTTGTGATAATTTAAATTTATAGAACAGACAATCAAAAAAGCGACAGCTGTGGACTTGCTTAACAGTTTTTGCGTTATTAATAAAATCGGTAAAATTTAATCAATATTAAAAACAAACTGGATTTAACTATCCTTAAGAACCAATTATTTATAACCATCCAAACTCTAATCAGTAGATTTTTGATAAATTACTGTAAGTCGTTTATCTCAGAATATTCAATTATGTAGTATATGCCACACTCTTCCTTATGACGGCAGTATAGGCCAATTGCTAACATCATTTTTAAGATATCGTCATTTAATTATTCCATTAAGAGCTCTGTGTTCATTGTGAAATCTATGAAATGTTTAAAGACTTAATGTGTTATTGATACAAGCAGAAATAAAAACAAACATCATCACATAATTCAGCCCTCGCTTGTAAGGCTAATTATGGAATTATCAGCTTTAAATATAAGAGTCTGGTGTATTATTAGTACCAAAAGCAATTCTAAAATTTTGATTCAATAGACCTCTGTGGCCACAAAACTCCGCCATTGCTTATTCCCGCGAGTATACTTGGAGCAAGCTTAAAGTCTTCGATTAACCCCTTTTAGCATGCGTTCCTGTTATCCTGTATATAGGTTGCTGTTGCACTTACAATAATAATTTCATTTGATTAGAATCGTTTAGACAACGAAGTTGTGTGACAGCTGACAAGGTGTTCTTCCTTTCAATTTTTAACTCTATGCTGCCTGTTGATGTCGATACCTCAACATATTTCAACTTTCAAATAGTAACACCCCTTGTTTGTATATCCTAGTCATGATTTCGTTGAAATCGCTTAATAATCTATTTTTAAAACAAACCTTTATGTTTATTTTTGTGATTTCTTGCAAAAACAATTGACAATGAATTGCCGCAGCGTCAAACACTCTTACTATAAGAATAAAAACCAACAGCAACATTTTGACATACCTACTCTTTGTGCTCTTTAGGGATTAAGAGAGCGACGGAAACGGTTTAAGCTGCGTGTAATGTGCAAAAGTCAATTGATTTCAATAGAAATTTCAGAGTCACCACAGGGGTGCATCTTTATACGCATGCGCAGCCACAAAATGTGGGAAGAATCTTGCACATGAAATCGAAAGAACGACTTTTTTATATATGATGTACACTCAAAAATACCACTTCTGTGTTGTACTTAATGCTAAAAACCTAAATGGTAATATTTCATTCCCAACAACCGAACCCATTTGCGATAACAACGCAAGAGTATTAGAATTATCAAAAATGTCCGCTTTTGATTCAACATATAAAATGTTGCATTAACAGTGTAAAATTTGTAAGTTTACAAACATTCAATAACAATACTTACTTCTCAGGTTTCTGGCTTTCTTAGATAAGTTATCTGATCTGTGTCTTCAACAAGTCAATGATATTTTAAATATAAACCACATAACCCTAGACCTTGTATTTGTAGATAGATGCACTACTGTTAATCTCCATTGCTCGAATCCCGTATCTCTTCCAGAAGATGTACATCGTCCAACTCTCGAAAAAACAGTTTTACTCCCCCACGAAAAAGAAGATAAAGTAACTGCAGATGCGCGAAATAATAATTTTAAGAAAACGGACTATGTAAAACTTAATTCCTTACTTTCGCAGACTGATTGGTCTCCAATTTTAAATAGCGGAACATCATATTCATATTATGACGTCGAATCTTCTGTACAGTTTTTCAATGACACTCTGCAAAGGTGTTTCTTATTGTCCGTCCCAAAAAAAAGGTGTTTCTAAAATCCTTTAAATCCACCTTGGCTAACAAACGATCTAAAGGCACTTAAAAATTTAAAAAATCGTTTATTTAAAAAATATAAAATATCTGGTTCTAGTTAAGACTTTGCTTCCTATTCTTCTTGTCGTTATAGATATCAACTATTAAATAAACAATGCTATTCTGCTTATATAATTAACATAAAATCTCAATTTAAAGATGATCCAAAACTTTTCTATAGTTTTGTTAACTCAAAAAGTAAAGTCTCCAGCTTTCCACCCCTTATGAAATTCAATCAGGAAGAATCATCTTGTGACAATGTGATTTCTAACATGTTTGCAAACATAATCAACTTACTCCGATATAAAGGGTCCGCCAAATAACTTTTTTTTTTTTGAAAATTCTATTAAAAAAAAACTACTAAATATTTTCTCAAATTTTTCTTTTATTTGAAAGTACAATCCTTCCGGTTAATAATGGAAAATTATTTCATTCAAATGGCTGCCTCCGCTGGCCATGCAGTAGCCTACACGATCGGTCCAATTTTTAAGCACATTATCGATTATGTGCAGCTGTATTTCACCAATGGCTTCACGAATATTGTCCTTTAAAGCGTCAATTGTCTCTGACTTGTCGGCGTAACACTTATCTTTGAAGGCACCCTACAAATAATAGTCCAACGGTGTCAAATCGCAGCTCCGAGGTGGCCAAACGACATCAGCTCTGCGGCTGATAATGCGATCTTCAAAAACAGGGCGCAAAACATCGAGTGTAGCTTCGGCTGTGTGGCACGTAGCGCCGTCCTGTTGAAACCAAATGTTGCCAATATCCTCCTCTTCAATTTTTGTGAACAAAAATTCGTTCAACATAGCCCGATAACGATCGCCATTGACTGTAACGGCCACTCCTTGCTCATTTTCGAAGAAAAATGGCCCAATTATGCCTCTGGACCAAAATCCGCACCAAACAGTGACTCGTTTTGGGTGCAGCGGCTTTTCAATGTTTGCGTGCGGGTTTTTTGTGCCCCTAATGCGACAATTGTGCTTGTTTACATACCCGCCAAGATCAAAATGAACTTAATCTGAAAAGATGATTTTTTTGGCAAAATCGGCATCTTCTGTAAGTCGATCGCAGGCCCACTTAGCGAAGCGAAAACACATTGGCTGGTCAGTTGGCTTCAACCCCTGAACCAATTGGACTTTGTATGGCGTCATACCAAGGTCTTTATGCAAAATTCGTCTTAATGATGTCTCCGAAATGTTCAATTGTTGAGAACGACGGTGAATTGATGTTGATGGCGCTTCACGCATACTTTCTGCCACAGCAGCAATATTCTCGGGTGTACGCACTGCTTTTAGCTTTTCACGCTTTGGTTTATCGATGAGGATGCCAGTTTCTTTCACTTTTTTCACAAGATAACGAACATACGGAGCTGACGGTGCTTCTTTTCTTCCAAAATCCGTACGCAATTTTCGCACACATTCTGCAACATTACCATGATTTTCAAAGTAATGTCGCAATATTTTTCAGCGTTGTTCAAGCGTATACACAACCATATTCGTTCAGCGGAAGGATAAAACTAATTATCTGTCAAATCAAACATGAGTTAAGTGTTACCATTCACGAAATAAGCAATAGTTGAAAAAAAACGTTAGATGGCGGACCCTGTACCATTTAATACTAGCATGGTGTATCCTTTTCTCCCGCCAGTTAACTCTTTTGAAACTCCTGTAATAGACCCAAATATTGTTATGTGTTATCTTCGACAAGTAAAATCTTCTTTTACGACCGGCCCTGATAAAATTCCAAGCTGTATTTTAAAGGAATGTGCTACAAACCTGTGTACTCCTCTAGCAAACATTTTTAATATTTCCTTGCATATAGGTTATTTTCCTATTATATGGAAGGATTCTTATATTATACCCCTTCATAAATCTGGCTCCAAGATAGATGTTTCTAACTATCGAGGAATTGCAAAATTAAGTGAAAATCAGAACTGATCAATTAACCCACTCCGTGTTCTGTCTTTCAACATGGTTTTCTGAAGGGTAAGTCCACTGCAACAAACCTATTAAAGTTTACTACGCGTGTTATAAATGGTTTTACTTTGGGACTGCAGACTGATGTTATTTATACGGACTTTAGCAAAGCTTTCGACGGTGTTAATCATAATCTTCTTTTGAAAAAACTCCATCGAATTGGGTTTCCTGTCACATTATTAAATTGGATAAATTCGTATTTATCTAGACGTACTCAAAAGGTTTTATATAAGAATTCTCTTTCAAAAAGTATTTGGTCACTTCTGGCGTTCCTCAAGGCAGTCATCTTGGACCGGTTTTGTTTTTACTATTCATTAATGATCTTCCTTCGGTAATAAAATACTGTAACGTCTTAATGTACGCTGACGACGTGAAACTTTTTCTTTGTTACAAAATGAGATTTTAAATTGATTTGAGTGATTAAATTGATAATCACTATAATTTAATTCGATGTTGCTTATTTATATAGAATTAAATATACTTAAATACGCGTTTGCTATATATTAAATTTTTAAATTCCGCTGAAAAGCCAATTAATGTGCTTAGTGGAAAATCCTAATTGCCAATAGGGGGTATGTTTAGTTCGTAGGTGCATTCTGTGCGTCCCGGTCTGATCCGGGCAGGCTCTAGAGTGTAAATCGTGCATGCGTATAGGTCGGGTATACGTATCTTTGGAAGATTCATACCTCCGGGCAAATAAAAAAATAGAGTTTAGCTTCTACAGCTTTTTTAACCTTTCTCAGCAAAAAATTATTTTAAGAACTAACCCAAAGATCAGTAAGATATCCCAATAATATCGTTAAAAGTAGTCGAAAACAATATGAAGTGAAGAAAATTACTATAAATAATATAGGTTGGGCTCAGGGACAGCAACTAACGATGCGTGTACATTAGGCCGGGTCGATTTGAGGGGAGGCAAAAAAATCGCCCATTGCTTAGTGAAAATCGTATCCTAGGGATTTTAGTGTTGGAGATATATCCAATTCGTGGTGGGCGTAATCCGCCCACTTGAATGACGTAATTTTAAGAACACGTCAAACGTCAAAAATAAAATACGAGCAGTAAAAGGAACTTACATATATAATTCATTACAATATGTACCATTTCTTAATTGTAAGAAAATCATTAGAGAAGGGGAAAAAGTTTCATAGGAGTTAAGAAGAAGTGGCGTTGGAGTTAAGAAGGGCACTTTGGAGTCGAGATCGGCTCAGATGAAAATCGAATTCGCTGATCAAATTGTTGGTTACAGGAAGCATCCTGGTTACAGGTTCACTGCATCCGTAGTCGGTGCGGTGAAAGTTGAGGTGGAAGAGAAGAATAGACCTAAGGTTACGTGGGTTGGTATTAAAGGATATTAATTGGAGTAGTGCTGGGAAGTTAATGGTTCCGCATACAAGTTGATGAATGAAGAGTACATCGGCCACTTCCTTTCGTTTTGCAAGAGTTTGCATGTTAATCAATTTCAGGCGGTCTGCATAATGAGGTAAGTTGAAACTGTCAGAATTTGGAAGATCGCGAAGTACGAACCGAATGAATCTTCGTTGAACGGCTTCGATTCGGACAGAATGGGTGTTGTAGATAGGAGACCAAACCTGGCTGGCGTATTCAAGGATGGGTCTAACAAAGGCAAGGTAGAGAAATTTAGTCACGTAAGGATTGGAGAACTCTCTGGACCAGTGTTTCACGAAACCCAGTGCAGAGTTGGCTCTACTAATGATATTATCAATATGAGACCTAAAATTAAGTTCCTTGTCACATATTACACCTAAGTCTCGTAAAAAGCTTACAGGAGTAACTGGCTTGCCGAGTAAGTAATAAGTTCTCGGGGGAAGACGCTTTCATGGATATGTAATTGCTTGACATTTGCTGATGTTGAGCTAAAGAAGATTTTTTCGGCACCAAGTGGAAAACTAACTAGATCATCTTGAAGATTGCAAGAATCGGCGTTGGTTTGTATGCCCCGATAGATTTTCATATCATCAGCATACACAGAAAGATTGGAATCTTTGATGATTCCATCTACATCAGAGATTTGTGTTGCATAATGTGTTTTGTTTAACACCAGTTTGCTGCCGTTCTTTTGCTGCGACGAATAATCTGCAGTTAATATTGTTCCTTATGTATGAATGCATCCAAATTCTATTTTGACGTTGAGTTTTTCACGTATAAAAATATGAAATAAAATATTCATCACTCAGATCGCTTTAACAACTTTAATTTTTTGTTTCAGGATCAATGAAATGATGTTCCAGGATCTTTGTCTAAACAGTTTTTGGCTCTGATGAAAATTTGTGATTTTTGAATTGTGACGGTTATCTACTGCGGGCGCGATACGTGCTTAAATATATCTAACATTGTTTCTTTATTTTATGTTTTATGTTAAATAAAAACGGTATTTCACAAAATAAATTAATTTTTGAAATAAGCAATGAAGTAAGCTTGATTTAATTTTTAATCTATTTATAGTAAAATTTTTTTTAACAACGTGATAATTAAGGACATTTTGGTATAGGAAGATGTCATATCGAAACCAAATTTTGTATAGAAGATTTTCTGCCTTAAAATAATTCATTCTGATAATTTTTTTAAATCTATTATTTTAAAGAACCTTCTGCAGTAAGAGAAAAGGAAGATATCGTGATGAAAGCTTATATTAATAATCATCGCTCCAATATTTGTAAATACCATTCATTAGAGGTTTTGAATTTTAAAAAATGGTTTAAGAAAATGTTCTCAAAACCGGAGCAGGAAGATGAAGTCCTAATGTGTATACATATAGCAATAATATCATATCAAAAAATTCAGAATTAAAAAATCGTCCAGGTCCATAAAATTTAACTGAGGCACTTGGTGTCTGTATTTATTTTTATCTAAACATGTGGCTTCTGTAAAAATATGTATGCATATAACTGGACGTAGATGTGTCAGGAAGTGGTTTGAAATATAGGATTTTAAAACATTCTGAAGAATAAATTTTTTCCCGCTTAAAAAAAAAAGAACAGAATGTCTAGATTGTTGAGTAAATGCTAAAAGTGGCAGGCGCAAGTATACAGAGATCGTAATAAAGCAAATTATAACCAATGGTAATGTGACCTATGCCTAAGGGAAGGTCCACATTCAAGAGACAAAAAATATGCCAATTACAGTAAATATATTTGAGGCATTAAAATTCAAACATAAAATCTGTTAATGGATTTTGGTTGAGTGTACTTTGAAATTTATTTATAATTTTTTTTAGTTTTAAGAAAAAAAATAGCTCCCATTATTCACCTTAGCTTCATAGCATATCCGCTCCAGATGGTTCTATTCCACTAAAAATAGCGCCTCCATATTAGATTAAATCAATTTATAGGCTAAACCGTTTTCATATTATATTGCCCGCAATGGTCAAAAGTCGTGTTTCGGCACATATATATGAATTTTGCAACATATATATATGAATTTTACCAAACTAAAAATCAATGGACTATTAGAAAATAATACATAATTTTGACTAATTCATATGAGAAACTCCCCTTAATCACAAACAAACTACAGTAAGCATATGAGTGTACGGTATAAAACTTAAATTATCTTGCGTGATAATTGAGTTTTTAAAAACAATACTTTATTCTTAAGCTGCCTCTTATAAACTAAATTCACAATTATTATCTTTGAAACCTCCAGAGCCAGAGATTGGAAGAATATTGCTTAGTAATCAATATTCTTCCCATATTCATTTCTGATGAATGGAAGCAGCGATCATGTAAACAATTTATAATGTAAACAATTTATGATGTGAACAATTTATGATGTGAACAATTTATGATGTGTGGCCAGCTTGGTGGTCCACACATAGTTAAAATATCATGTTACAATTAATGATTGCTAATCATTAATTCTTAAAGAAGGATGTTGATTGTATTTGTATACAATCATCATCATTATTCTGGAGTGGGGTAATGTGTGTAACTCCCCCTCCCTTAGTCTGAGGCTCTGACGAAGTTTTACAAATTTTTCTACAATGTATAAAAAGGTAATATATAATTATTAATGTTAAAATTATTAATATAACTGTAATAATTGAATATTGTAAAACATTGTGTTTCTTATTATTTTTTGAAATTTCTACAATAATTTGTCTATTTTTAATATTTTCAAAATTTATATCTTCAATTGATATATTATTTATAATGTTCTTTTCCTTAATTATATTTATGAAATTTGGTTTTACTATATTTTGCTCAATTTGGTTAACAAAATTTTTATATGTATTATTTTGAATGTTAATATAACAATCTTTAAATTTTATTAATTTTGTTCCTTCTAAAGAGATATTATCTTTTGAACAATTTTGATACAATATTATACGATCGGTTTGTTTTGTTAAAACAAAACATTTTTTATTTCCTTAATTTCTGAATTAATTTCTCTTTTCATTGTACAATTGGCTTCATTTGATTTAAATATGTTTTCAATACAATTGTCTTTAATTTCTTTTAAATTGTTTATTTTATTATCTTTAACATCATGGTCGTATGCATTACCCTCTCTATCTGTTAAAACTATTTGATAATTAAAGACTACACTTTTACTTTCTCTATTTGGAATAGGTTCCATTAAAATTTTATCAAATTCTTTTTCCGAAAAACTTGGTATCAAAAGAATTATAATGATTGCTTCTATTTCGCTAGCTACTGCTACTTTAATGTGTTCAAAACTGTTTATATCTTTTAGTAAACTGATTTCTTCATCTACTAAAATGTTTCTCGTTAAAATGCCTAATTTGCTTGTTAATATTATTAGCTCTAAATCATCTATATAATTCGTAAGGGATTTGATGTTATGAACAATTTGAAAAATTGTTTTTATATAGTTTATTTCATTATGGAAATTAATATTTGTTCCCTTATTAATATTTGTTATGTAGTTTGATATGTATAATTGCATGTTTCTAATATGTTTTGTTAAGTTTTTCATTTGATTTGATAGTTGTTCATTAATTGTTACTTGTTTATTATTTTCTTCTATTAATTTCTTGTTATTACTGTTTAAGTTATCAAGTGTTTCAGTTATTTCCTTTTTGTCTTCATCTTCCATAGTACCAGCTATTAACTTTAAAGTTCTTCCTATTATATTCGCAAGCCCTCTTTTATTTCTTTTATTTCTGTTTAGTGTAAGTATATTAAATTTGTTTAATAGATTATGATAACTAGTGTTTAAAGAGATAAATAAACTATCGAGTAAATTCTCCTTAGAGTAAGAATTTTGTAATGATAAAATGTTTTTCCCAATATGATTTATGGCTATGTCCAAATCCGATATATTTATTATATGTAAAATCTTAAGATAACTCTCTACTAATTTAATATTTTCTAATTTAATAGGTAAATATCCATTATTATTATCAAAGTCCAGAATCTCTATTTCTGTTGTTGACTGTATGCTTGTTCTAAGAATTATGAAAAGTACTGGTATATATAAGTAATATCGTTCCATCTGAAAAATAAATTAAAATTATTAACTAATTTCAAATTCAGTTTTGTAGGGATCTTAATAATTCTATTCTGGATAATTGTTCTGTTGGGAATTTGTATAGTCTTGAAACTTTTTCTTTTTTTTTCACATGAGTTTTGTAATATATGTGCCCTGACCTTTTATCTTTTATATGATCTTGATTAATATTTTCTCCTTCTATCTTTCTATATTTAGAATGATTCTTACCTCCTCGTACTTCTTTTATGTAATTAATACCATCTTCTATTTGATTTTCGTCTAACCTGTCCTTATTTAATCTTTCGATAGTTTTTTGTTTCTTTTCTATGATTTTATTATAAATTCGACATACTGAGCTTCCTTTATTTTTTCTTGAACAAATTCGATTGGCTTTATCTTGGTCGTGGAATGTATACTATTATTATAATAGCCATTTATTAAAATCATTTGTTCCTCAATACTAAAATGTCCTTTTGAATGTTTTAAAAGCCTTAAATGCTCGTTGATAGTATTATGCAATCTTTCGATATCGGAGTTCCCATTGTGATTGGAACTAGAAGTAAATTGTATAGATATATTTTGTTCTCTCAGGAACTCTTTCATTAAGTTAGATTTCATTCCCAGCTCATTGTCTGTTACTATTTTTCCTATATTACCATAAGTACTAATAAATCTAGTTAGAGCTTTTCTAAATTCCTTTTCTGTGCGATCTTTAATTTTTACTAAAAGAGCAACTTTGCTGAACTTATCTATCATTGTTGCAAATAAAGATTTCCGTATAGAGTAAAATACATCTAAGTGTATAATTTGATTTGGTTTTTCTGGAGTTTCAGTTATTTTGTATGGTATTTTAATAGGATTTCTTTCATATTTTTCTAAAATACATATCTCACAATTATTTACATATTCATTAATTTTTATCTTCATATTCGAACTTGATTTCCTCATAAATTTCGTTTATTCCTCTGTGGTTGTTTTCTAAATGTTTTTTCTCAATTAATTTTTCAATTTCCTCTGGGTTAATAATGTCTATTAATAATCTTTTACAACGAACAATTTTGTATTTCTTAAAATGTCTTAAATATATTGAATTTATTTTGTTAAATGTTTCATCATCTGTAAATAGTGCGTTCATGTAGTTTGGATTTAGATGATTTTTAAATATCATTATAATTGTGGCATCATCCAATTCTTTTGCTTAAATTATTTTCCTTTTCTTATTAAAAATATTTATATTCTTTATATTTAATGATCCTGATTGTTTTGTTTCCAAAATAATTTGATTTTTGTAAAAATTTATTGGTGTTCCTATTTGTTTAATTGATTCATTAGACTCTTGTTTATTGTCATTTTCATTTAAGTTAATTTCAATTCTACTAAGACAATCGGCTACTTTATTTTCTTGTCCTTCTTTATAATGTATAGTATAATCATACTCTCTTAACTGTAATTTCCAACGAATTAATATACTATTTGGCTCTTTTAAGCTATTTAGCCATACTAAAGGCTTGTGGTCGGTAAAAAGTTTAATTTTTCTTCCATATGCGTATGGTCTGAATTGTTTTAAACACCACACAATTCCTAAGCATTCTTTTTCGATTACGCTATAATTAAGTTCTGATTCATTTAAAGTTCTGGATACGTAAGCAATTGGTTTATTTTCTTGTGACAGTACTCCGCCAATAGCAAAATTGCTAGCATCAGTTGTAATTTCAAATTCCTTATTAAAGTTAGGATATATCAATATGGGTGCACTTATTAATTTTTCTTTTAAATAGTTAAAACTTTCAATATATTTTTCATTGTACGGATTTATTACCGCATCCTTTTTTAAACAAACTGTAATTGGTTTAGCTATTTGAGCATAATTCCTAATGAATCTCCTATAATAGCCAGTCATTCCCAAAAATCTTTTGATTTCAGTAACTATCTGGGGAATTTTAAAATTTTTAACTACTTCGATTTTCTTTACATTTGGGGCTACTCCCTTTTCTGTAACAACGTGTCCAAGAAATTCAACTTCTTTTCTTAGAAATTCACATTTATCCAGTTGTATTCGTAATCTAGCGTGTTTCAAATTTTTTAATACAGATTTCAATGATTTAATATGTTCCTCTAGCCCATTTGAAAATATAATAATATCGTCCATGTAGACCATGCATTCATTTCTTTTTACATTTTCTCTTAAAATATTGTCTAGTAATCGTTGAAAAGTGCTTGGTGCATTTTTCAACCCGAATGGCATTCTTCGAAATTCGTAATGACCATTGTCCACAGAGAAAGCCGTTTTCTCTATATCTTCGTGATCCATTTCAATTTGATGGAACCCACTTTTCAAATCTAGAATTGAGAAATAATTACTTCTTCCTAATCTGTCTAAAATATCGGTTATGTTCGGAATAGGGTAACTATCATCAATAGTTTTTTCATTTAATTTGCGGTAATCTATTGCCAAACGCCATTTCTTTTCCCAGATGCGTCTAGTTTTTTAGGTACCACACAAACAGGGATATTATATGGACTTTTACTCGGTTGAACTATTCCTGATTCCAACATTTCTGTAATTTGTCTTTGAATTTCCGATTTATGTATGTACGGGTATCTGTAAATTTTACTTTTTATTGGTAAATTGTCTTTAGTTATTATTTTATGCTTAATTTCACTCGTGAAATTAAGAATTTTACTTTCCTCAAAAACTTGTTTAAATTCCTTTATTGTTTCTATTAATTTTGAAGATTCCTCTGAATTTAAATGTTCTACTCTTAAATGTTTAATAATTTCTTCTTTTGGTTTCGTGTTTTCAATGCAAATATTTTCACTTCCATTTGTAAGGAACACAATTTTTGCAAATTCTATTCCCACATGCCTTACTAAGTATTCTCTGTTTTTTTAGTTTACAACTGGGTCATGGTACCCTTCGAAACAAGACACAAAGGCCCTGTTGAAACGACCATTACAGCCGCGCCACATCGGGACGGGGTATCCATAAGGGACCTCGACGGCCGCGTCTAGCGTTTCAGTCGGAGCAGCGATGTGATAGTATCATATATAATATAATTATGATAATATCAAATACACTCTAAATATGATAAGATCAAATATTTGAATGAAATAACCTTTTAATCTTACAAATAGAATAGTTGAATGAAATAATAATAGGCATAAATATTAAATATACCAATGATTCTGGGAGATAAAATGGATTTTTGTCTCAAGAATATTATTAAGATTTTAAAAGATAAGTTTAGATGTAAGGATTGAAATCTTGAAGATAAGAATAAAACATGAATTAATAGAACAAAGCACTTCAGAGTTATTAATTCAGGCAAACCAGCTTGGTGGCGCGGGTAAGGATAGTTACCGCGGCCTAGCCGGGTTCATAGTCAGGTCAGGTATAGGATGAAGTAGGCATCTCCTTACTCAAGTAGTACTCTATGCCCAGCCTCAAATGTATTGCTAACTGGGAGGATTGAAATACTTACATATATATATTTTTCTTTCGTTTCATGTACTCGTGGACAAACACACATACTCTGGGGAAAAGGCCGGCCGGTACCTGCTACCAACGGCACAAACAGTCGATTTTGAGGAGAAATAAGCACGAGCACAAAGAAGAGGAAGCATGGCGTGGCATGCATGCGAGGTAATAAAAGGGCAAACATCCACAAATCTTGAGCTTTTTGTCTACCACGAGTGCTAGCGACCAGACGTCTGGCGCAACCGGAAAAGTGATCGCGATAAAGTCGACGTTAGAAATTGCGACTGAGAGCGTCGACAGCGGAGCAACAGAACCGGCAACAGTAACGCCGACAGCGTAGTAACCGTAACGGCAACAGTAACGCCGACAGCGTAGTATCAGCGACGGTAACAGTGAACGTCGACAGCGAAGTAACAGCAACGGCAGCAGAAACGTCGACCACGCAGCGGCAGCGACGGTAACAGTGAGCGCTGACAGCGCACAGCAGCAACGGCAGCAGTGAACGCCGACAGCGGAGAACAGACATCCTGACGTGGGCGGCGGCCCAGCGTAGCAACGCCTCGAAGACCTCAGTAACTATTGTATCAAGTAGCTCCCCTTATGGGAATCGTTATTTAAAATTAATTTATTATTTCTAAAATCATTCTTTTCACTATAGTAATGTAAGAATACCGAAGCTCAGCTAATAATTTTAAGAACATAGGATAACATTTCTTATACTCTTATCAAGTAACCAAGGATAAACAAATGAAGATACCTATCCACTAGAGCAAGTCGAACGTTGGGTTCCGTGGACCAGTGACATGGAGGACAGTCAGCAGTAGGGAAGGTAGAAGTACCGAGGTTTCCAAAATAGTCAAGCCAGATCCAAGATATGGAACGACCAAAACTAGTGGACGATTGTTTGGTGAACTCGAGGCCAGGGGTGGCCAGCCTCGTTTCTCACCAGACCTCTGGGCTACACGCTCGGAATTCACAGACGCTAGGTCGAACGTGTGAAGTGGACGACGGACGGGACACCCGGTGAGAGTAAGATAGGAGTAGGGTAGAGACGACTGGGGAAACGGAGGCCAGGGGTGGCCAGCCTCTGTTAACCCAGGGCGTCGAGAGGACGGACACGACGGACACGATGACGAGCAGGGATAGAAGAACACAGGTCAGCACGTGAGGCAAACGGAAGTAATATAGCATACAATAGGACACAGGTGGTGAGCTTGGAGGCCAGGGAAGGCCAGCCCCTTGCTCGATCAAATAGAACCTCGCGTCACACACTGCTTCGTTTCGGTCTCAGTGGAGGGGTGAGTGGAGGCCAGGGGTGGCCAGCCCCACTCAGCACCGACCTAAGACCTGCTACGCCATGTGTCGCCGTGAGTTTCATCCACCGAAGAGAGGGGTTCAGTGAAAGCTTAGAGCCAGGGGTGGCCAGCTCTTTGCCTCACCGAATTCCTCGAATCCAAACTCGAAATCATAGAGACCCGAAAATATCAAACTATAATCTAGCCCGACGAAAGGGTTTGCACTAGAAGACGTACACCCTAACCACGACCACGGGACCCAACCGACTCAAATAAAGATAGGTGGGCCTCATATTTGAAAACTCCAGAATATATAAAAGCAAGAGTGTAAGACATTAGAATAAGAGAATAAATAACCATATGAAGCGTTGAAACGCATGTTTATTAGGGTAGTTGTACGGTGGACCACCAAAATCAAAGTAAGGTCGATCACAGAAATAGGTTAGACATAAGTAGAGAATAAGTAATCATTGTTAAATTAAGACCATTGTAAGATCACACGAAAAGATTTAAAACATTTAATAAAATACTATTGAAATCGGAGACAACTGGTTTGATTCGGTGTTCGACATAAAAGAAATAATTGTGCGGACCCTGGATCCGGCGACCGCATCCTCGGCCGGATAGGTAGGTCCTTACACATTATATTCATTAAAATTGTGAATTTCTAAAATTTCTATAGTTTGGAATGGTTTATAAATATCAAAAACATGTACCTTGTTATCTGAATTATTTATTTTGACTACAGATGTGAATTCATCTACCTCGTATATGCCTTCCACTAAATTGACCTTTTCGTCTAAATTTATATTATTTATTAGGGCATTTCCTTTGTACTTGTCTTCAGGAATACTATAAAAATTTTCTCCAGGATCTATTCTATATACACTACTTACTGTTGGATTACTTGAATATAATTTAAATCGTTTTGAATTTAATTCAAAGATATTTGTTTCATAATTTATTATTGCTTTATATTTCTTTAGAATGTCATTTCCTAATAATCCTTCATATTTGTCATGAAAATTTATTACAATGAACTGAAAATATTCATTGCCCAGTTCGAATTCTTCAAATGCTTTAACGACTACTTTCTTATCAACTAAAGTATTTTTATTGAGAGCTTTCAATATTTTGGGTTTTTTCAGAAATTGTATTTTATTACTTTTAAAAACGTTTAAGTTTACGTGGGAGTTCGTTGCTCCTGTGTCTATTAGAAATTTACAATTATTTATTACTATATAGAACAATTCGCTTCTCTGATCATCCGAAAATTTCCAATTTCCATTGGTGTTGGCATATTATCTTTATAATCATTATTATTATTGTTATTACTAACATTAGGTGAATTTTGATAATGATATGGGTTATTATGTTGTATATTATTATTATTATTTGGGTTACTTAGATATCTTCTTGAATTATAAGTTTGATTATTTACAGGATTATGGTTTTGGTTGCTATCATTTATATATCTGTTTGAATTATTTTTCCTTATGTTATTATTTTGATTATTTACAGTATTGAAAGGATTATAACTTGAATTCCTTTCATTTAAATTTTTGTTTAAATTGCTTGGATATTTCCTTGCGTTATTATTTTGAAATTGATTAAATTGTTTATTTGGGAAATTGTGTTTTTCATTGTTATTAATTGGTTTATTGAAAGGTGTATAATATGAGTATCCGGACTCGTGTAATATATCTATTGCAGACTCCAAATTATTTGGATTTCTACAGAATAATATTGAACGCATTGGTTCAGGAATTTTATTTTTAAATATATTTAATGCCGATAATTTATTGTTCTTAATTGTCTGTTCTACAATTTGAGTATCGTTTGTAGAATATCTTGTTTTTACATTTAATCTTCTTAATGTAGTTTTTATTTCATTATAAAAATCTACACAGTGGGTCTTAAAAGTCAAACCTCTTAGTTGATCAAATAATTCTTCTATGCTAAATCTATCACCAAAATTATTAATTAATATTTCCTTCATGTTTTCCCACGAATCAACATGATTATTAATTTCTATTATTTCCCTTGCTTTATATTTTAATTTTGACTTTATTATGTCAGAAAAGATACTTTGTCCTAAAGAATCATACCTAACAAGAACTGGTTGAATTTTATCAACTAGATTTACGAAGTTTTGGAGATCTCTATAATCTCCTGAAAATTCTGGTAATTTTTCTAAGTATTTCAGAGGGTCGATATTTAGTGTTAAAGCCATTTTATCTTTTTTAAAATCTTTACAATTAAACTTTTCAAATGATTGACTCAATTCTTCCATACATTAATTAATTGTTTTTACAATTGTTGATCTGGATCCTCCTGGTGATTGGTGATGATGTTTCTACTGCTTCTGCTCGCTTTTGTTAAATTTATGTTTTAATTCCCAATACTGTGGTTTGTTTGGATTTTCGTATTCCTTCTTCACACAAACAATTTTATTTAATTTTACTATTGTTTGCTAATAGTTTAAGATGAGTTTGTAAAATTTTCACAATATAATCAGTAACTTTACTTCACAGATTTGTACAAACTTTTTAATTTTTTTAAAGGTTGTTTTGCTGACAGTTTTGTATGATTTTATAAAATTTTTCACCATATATTTTTGTTCAGTTTATTTGCACTTTTTACATTTTGAGCACAAATAAATTTATTTCATTTAAGGATTGTTCCTTAAAAAATTTTCTCGATTTCTCTCTTTTTTTTTTCAAAAGAGTTTGTTTCTGGGAACTTCTAAGGACTTTATTTTATCCTACTCCGACTGCGCCACTTAAATTATCTTGCGTGATAATTGAGTTTTTAAAAACAATACTTTATTCTTAAGCTGCCTCTTATAAACTAAATTCACAATTATTATCTTTGAAACCTCCAGAGCCAGAGATTGGAAGAATATTGCTTAGTAATCAATATTCTTCCCATATTCCATTTCTGATGAATGGAAGCAGCGATCATGTAAACAATTTATAATGTAAACAATTTATGATGTGAACAATTTATGATGTGAACAATTTATGATGTGTGGCCAGCTTGGTGGTCCACACATAGTTAAAATATCATGTTACAATTAATGATTGCTAATCATTAATTCTTAAAGAAGGATGTTGATTGTATTTGTATACAATCATCATCATTATTCTGGAGTGGGGTAATGTATGTAACTTATAAACCAAGTTTTAACACATTTATGGTCCCGCTGCGGTCTTGTGGTTAAGCCAATTCCGAAACCTTCAAAAAACTTAACAAAATATCATGCTAGAACTCCTGCTGTTGTTGCATGCTGTCGATTCTGCGGTCAATAATGATTCCATAGCAACAATATTTTAACCATCAAATGGGATTAATGCGCCCTTTTGACTATTGAAGAATAAAAATTTACGGAAGTCAAACAATTAGTCTATGCGTTTATCTTCAATAGCACATTTATCGGCATAAGGCATATAAGTGGGTAACATACGATTACATTACATGTCCAATCAAATAGAAAATAACATAGAAAACAAGAAAAAATTGTATCATATACGAAAATGGCTCAGTCCACAAACAAATAAATCGAAAAAATTTTTGAAAAACAATTTACGTTTTCTATGCAAGTAAAAAATTGTAAGTCATACAGACATTATTTTCTTTATTTAACAGTAAATTTTGCTGAACTTGAAGAGAATATTTCACACGTTAAGACTTTAAGCACATTTTGTCTCTACTAGTTACACCCTAAAAAATTATTTATAAGGAAATATCAAAAAATGTGATATAAGTGATTTTTTATTTTCTTGTAAACTTTTTCCAAATTTTTAACAAAATGAGATAAATTCGAAAAACATAGCATATGCCGTAGTGGCGGTTGTAGACCTAGTAGAACATAAGATAACTGCATACATTGTGTTTTGAGTCCACCCTCGAATTTGGATATATATCCCAAAAACCGATTTTGCGTGCGAATTTAATTGCATAACTCTGCTGTCTTTAAATAAATCCAAACATTAAAAAACTGAAATGTTTTCTGAAACTTTCTTGTGTCTAAAAAATTGGAAAAGTAGCAGACGACAACGTTAAGAAATTTATAATTTTTATTACATTTTCAACATTGGCCTTGATTTGTTGAATATTTTTCTTAAAACCACCTAAATATATACTCTAAAATATACCACTAAAAATATACTCAGAGGTATTAAGCGCTTGTTTAATTTTGAGACCAACAAGATATCATTTATCTTAAAAGGCTGAAAAAGGGTGGTCTGGATGTAAAAGATATTTATACAGTTATTTGTTTCTTCAGTGCAAAATCAAAAATTTCATTCAGGGCCTTTCAACAAGCGATCTACGATACATTTATTTTATATGAATATTTTTTTTTCACATGAGATTGAATACTTTAAATTTAATAATGCAAGCATTTTTCATGTGAACTGAAAAACTGAACTGTTTTTGGACGGGAAATTTAACAACCTTTTATAAAAGTGGTTTTAAAGAAAAATATTCAACAAATCAAAATAAAAGTTGAAGAAATGAAAAAAGCATTTTCTGGGTTATTTTCGGGTATTTTTATTTATCATTTAACAAAACAAAATACAATCATTTTAATTTTTTAATTTGTTATTATTGACATCTTAAACTGTACAACAATTTAACTTCTTTGCGATTATTTTACGATATTTTTTAAAATGTTTTTACGTCTTCTGAAAAAAAAAAAAATATGTTCTGTAGGCTTGTCATTCTAGCAGGTAGTAGATTTAAACATTTTCATTAAAAAATAACAAAATGGCGACTTCTAAAAAGAAACTTTAAAAAAATGGTTTTTGTTTTTAATCGGGGTAAAGACAGGAAAAAATTATTATAAATAAACAATTCTACTACCTATCTAGCAATAAATAAACAATTATGCTACCATTGGCGTGTAGAATAACGTATGGAAATTTCAGCTCAATTGAATGGATAAAATTATTTTAAGCACTCAAAAATAATCAAAAAATCGTTGTTTCGATAAAATCGTGTTTTAAATTTTAACAACACACAACGCTTTATAAGGCGCTTTTGTCTATGTGCTTTATTTTCGTTAATATTTTTAATTTTAGTCTTAAATGTTCACAGTGTACTCTCAATATATTGTACTATCGAATTACATTAAATAAACGTTAAGGGATTGTCAAAATTTTTTAAGTCGCTTATTTTGCACAATTGTTCTGAAATGATGATATTCGACATTGTATGAAATCTACTCATCGAATTATTTGACTCATTTTACAATGAGCCTACAGTTTTGTACAACTGCAATATAGTTATAATAATTTTATTATTTCTTTGAAGTGAAAACTTCTTTAGGCGCGTTGAACGATTTTGATAGAGGGTAAATCTTTGGTTTGCGTCTTCGTAATCGTCATAGTAATATTGCTAGTAGCTCTCGTCATCAATACAGACAGCGATTAGGTTTTTAAATGACGCTCTTGGATCTTGACTACCAGGCGCTCAGCAAATGTAGCAAGCAACCATTAATAAGTTCCTCTGCTGACGCATCGTTTTTTCCCCTCCCTTTGCTCTGCTGCGAAACATTGAATGATACTGTTTTTTCAATGTATATGTAGAGTTGCTGTAGGTTAAAATAAATTTAAAATTTTTGTACTTGGTTTTTGTTTGACTGGCCGTGAAGTCCCTTTTGATGCCACCACTCATAGTACAACTAGACAAGATAGTGTTAGGGCTGAATGCGCGAAAGCTCATACTGCAGCCCGTCCTACATATAGGATGAAAATCAAAAAGTTTTAAAAGTTCCGCTATGATCTTGTTCTTCTCTGTGCCCTTGTTTGTAGATATCCTTGGTAATTGTTGTTGGCGCAGTTAGCTATAAATTTTTTGTAGACGTTGTGAATTCTAGTTGTGTAGCTACGTCGGCATATGAAATTAGAATTATTTTTGTTAAGAGCTTATAACAATTTATTAAATTTTTTATATATTACTGAAACTATTTCTTTTAAGCAAAAGTGTTACCATATCAAAAATACATATAATTAAATTAATTTATTTAAATTATTTCATTATTGAATTAATATAAAAAAATAAAGCTTATTTATATATATTTATATCTTAACACTACCACAATATACATGTACACCATATCTATATTGCGTTGTGTATTAAAAATAGAATATAAAATAATAATAAAATTAAGAAATATCTGTAGCATGTAACTTATATTCAATTCATATTAGAAATTGATTCTAAACAGTTTAAAAAATAGAATCCTTAGGATCAGCAGACTTTAGTTATCCAATTTCTACTCAAAATATTAATTTATTTTGCAGGTTTATTACGTAATTGTTCTTATATAAATATACTCCAAGTGCCATCACCAGCAGCACAAGCAAATGAAGCGCAAATTCTCCGCTTTCTATTTATTTAATTCAGGGTGGAGTATAATGGCAGAAATTTGCCTCTGTGCTTGAGACATGCTGAAATGGTGCTTCTGAAATATTGGAGAGTTGACCAGTCAATTGAATTGTGCTGCACTTGCTGGTGCTGCTGGTGATGGCACTTGGAGGATGTTGGCTAGCAAGAAATTTGCGCTGCAATTGCTTGTACTGCTGCTGGTGGCACTTGGAGAATGTTGGCTAGAAACAAATTTTGCACTGCACTTGCTTGTGCTACTGGTCCAGCAAAGAAAGCCAATTTAACTTTGCTGCACTTGCTGATGCACCGGGAGATCGTTGTCCCAGACACACAAACTCAAGCACTTTCGTTTTGTTATTTTTTCTTATTTTGTTATTTTTTAAGTTTTTTAAGTTTACAATATTACAAGTTTACGAAATAAGTTGCAAGTACAAGCACTTGAGTTAAATATGTCGCAAATTAAATTAAATGCAAATTAAATAAAATATTTGCGCTAAAACACGACCGAAATGTGAAACGTCAAAATTTGTAATTGTCAAAATTTTATCGTCCTTTGACACATTAAAAAAGGCAAATTTATTTCAACACACACAAATTTTATTCAACTTGATATTTTCTATCCTACCAACTGAAAAGTTTCCTTTTGACACACACCCTTTATGAAAAAATTTATTAATAAAACAATGATAGTTGACAACTCTGAAAATAAAATGCCGCAGTGGTGAAAATAAAAAGCCACTGACAAATACAACAAGTGCGAATATTGTCTTACTTTGTTTGACGATATATAATAACATAAGAGTATGCATGTAATTATTTGAATGTTCAACATATTCCTTTATCACAACTTAAAGATTAAAATGTTAATACACTCAATCCATTTATTATTTTTCTTGTTTGCAAACGAGGTTCGAGCAGAAAAAAGCAGAAAAAGAAGAAGATCGTTCCATTTTTAAATCTAACCATGAATAAGCGGGGGTTTGAGTAAATATTTGAACAATGTTGACAAATACAACAACGGAAGAAATTGCCAAACTGTAAAAGCATATATAGACCAATATAAAGCGAATTAATAATAAGTTGTGGTTGCAAACATCTTATTGTAACCTAACTTTAGTATTTATATACTCACAAACAGATTATATGCATTAATTTCTGGAATTGCAAAGTGATTTCTTTGTGAGCTTGCGGCCGATTAAGAACAAGAGCGACGATCAGGGTTGATTTTTGTATGCACAAATACATGCAAACATTTTTTGAGGTTATGTTTTCTAAGTTTCCTATCTTGTTATCTTTGCTGTCTGTATTGATGACGAGAGTTCCTCGGAAAAAGACGATGACGCAAACCAAAGATTTACCCTCTACCAAAATCGTTCAACGCGCCTAAAAAAGTTTTCACTTAAAAAAAATATTATTTGTAAAAACTTAAATTTGCATATTGATAACCAGTTACGGTTTCGGTTTCGGTCGAATATTATAAAATGACCGAAATCCGGTTTCGCTCGGACACTAGAAATATAACTAAATGAATACAATACATATTATGAGTGTAATGAGAAACAATTGCTTCGAAAAAAATATGGTATGCAAATACTTATAGATAACAAAACAGTACCGTCTACTTGAGTTCGCAAACTATCGATAGTCGCGTCCATCGATAGTGGGCGATAATTTTTTACTAATCATCGATAAACTATCGATAGTTTTCGATAGTGTTTATGCTAATATGTACACTCAAAGAAATATTTGTTCATATTGACCAATTCCTAGGTATAGTTGATATATTTTTTGTCAATATACAGTCAACAAAAGCTTTTGTCAATTAGATTTAAGGTGATAAGTTACAATCATATTGACAAAAATTTATTTTGTTTATTTGATAAATGGATGTTTCAATTTGATATAAGCCTTTATCACGAATATCGCGTTTTTATTGTTCATTCGATAAAACACTTTGTCAATATGAATACAGAAAATTTCAACATGAAAAATAATTGCACTGTATTTTAACGCTTTCCCGAATTTCATACTCATAACTCTATTTTGTACATGATTTAAAAAGGCAAATGACGTCACTGAATACCAACCAGTTCTTTCTGTTGTTATTATTAAAGGTTTTTGATAAGGAAATTGATAATCCATTTTATCATTATGAAATTAAAATTTTATCCGCTTGAATCGGTCGATTATCAATAACATTAATTATTTCTTCAGTATAACAAATCTATTGATCAAGCCAACAAAGTAGTTTGTTAATATTATTTATTAAAATTATGAAATTAAAATTATTATTCTGATTGAGTGACGAGTTTGTCAGCGTATATTTCAAGCTAATAAAACCATTCCCTCAAATCAACGTATTAAATTTGTTGCTGTTTTAAATCAAATGAATAAAATTTATTTGGAATTGACAAAAATAAAGCATTTTTGATAAAGTTGAATGGATTAGACAATTTCGTTTTGTTAGGGATTAACAAAAGTTATGTATCAATTTCACCAATAATATTTCTTTGAGTGTAGTTAAAGTCATCTTGACTTTACATTAATATTTTATTTATTTTATAGAAAGTCTGAATGACACAGCAAAATCTGAATGATCTGAACAATTTAATTTTTTCAATTCAATTTTTTTTTAGTAACAATAAAATCTTGAACAATTAACTCAATAATTATTAATTAACACAATTAAAAAAATAGTAAGTAAAAATGATGCAAGGTATATTTAAAACATTAAAATAATATTTTTAATAATATTAAAAAATAATCACTATAGTAGTATTTACATATCTGAACAATATATGCTCTTTTCTTGAAAACGTATGATTTGTTCTCTAAATGAATACGAGATTAAACAAAAAACTTAAACAGAACTGAGTTATCGATGTAGCTGTGTTCGACGCAAATTTAACTATAAATACAGAAAATCTTCTAGCATGCCATTAGCCAAAATTATGACACAAAAACGAAACACCTTTTCATATAACTTATATGGGGATTGAAACCTTTGAAGTAAAACTAAGATTGATCATATCTTCGATGTGCCGAAAGAACCGGCCAAGTGCCTAGGTTTCATTTCACTCTAGCTTATCTTCGCATGATCTACACCTCATGCATCAGCCCAAAAATGGAATACAATTCTCACAGCCAGGGGCTTAAAGATCTTATTTGGATCTTCTGGACCGAATTCAACGTCATGTGGTATATTGGAAAGTGAATGAAAATATTTCATCCTCTCTCAACTCTATTAGGCATCGTCGTAATGTTGGTTGGATCAGCTTTCTGTATAAGTACTACAATGGGAAGTGTTCAAGGATATCTTGACGCCACCAGCCCGTGTGTTTTCCAGGTTTATTATGTACAAGCCTATTCCTTTACCATTGCCTTGATGCCCAACAAAACATCACATTACCGTGATAATTCGTTCTTTTTTCACGCGCTTAAGTTGTGGAACTCTCACTGCGAGCGATTTTCTCGCACTTTTGAGCTGTGCAAAATTTAAAACAAATCTTCACCGATACAACTCCATCTTTCCACCCTCCAACTAACTATCACCCATCTTCCGCATCAACACAATGCATATACATGTATAAGGGGCATCCCCTAAGCGTGAGTTTAGTTTAAAAAAAATGCCAAATTTGTAAAATCAAACGAATTTGACAGCAATGGCAATGACACCTAAATAGTAGTCTCAATGAAAAAAATATTAAAATACTATCGAAAACCATCGATAGTCAGTTCAAAACTATCGATAGCCCCGATAGTGTGAAACTATCGATAGTGCCATCGATAGTTTGCGTACTCTACTGTGTTCCATTTGTATTTTACTGTTGACGTCGTTTTGAATCTTTCCAAGTAAGATGAAGGATGTCTTGTTCCGAATATGTGGCTCCAGCATGTGCCAGGCAAGACGGACGATGTTCTATTTTGTAATCTGTATTTTTATAAGTAAAAGGAAAAGAGAAATCTGCAATTTCTATGTAAATTGATATTTATTAATATGAATAAGCTAGTTGATAACATCAATTAGAGTATTAATAATATCATAAGAAAAATTTTAAAGCCACGATTTTACCTCCATAAGAAAAGTATGTTTATTCCTTAGACATCTAAAAACATTGAGACAGTTGAGTAGTCTTGGAGCCACAGAAGAGTAAAAGTTCAAGAAATTTTGCATGTTGTGTGGTGGAACGAGGGCCAAACTTTGATAATTTATTCTTAAGTTATAATTAGTTTGACATCTATTGACTAGGTAACCAGATATTGCGAAAAACCCTTTCAAGACTTTAAAACAATACAAATGTTGAAATTGAAATATGTTCTGAGGGCGGATTTTGAAAAACGCTAAAACGAAATCTCCAACGCTAAAGCTAAATTTATAGTTTTTATTTTATCAATTGATTGATGCAATTCTAAACTTCTTTTTAGCTATTTACAGAAACTCTAATTTTATTTTTAGCTATAATTTTGGAGTCCAATGTTTTGTTGCCACTAAGTTTAAAATGAAAAGATTTTTCAATAAAAGTCGTAATTTTTGATGTTTTTTTTTAAGAAAAATGAATGCTTTGTTTGTTTATAATGTTTTCAAAGATAAATATACCAATTTAAAGCACTTTTCAAAAACTTGCTGTTAGTATATATCAGTTGTATTAATATTAGGGGTATTCACGATTCAGTGCACTTGCCTGTGCAGTTGAGAACATGTGCAGTTGTGCAGTCAGGTTTTCTTGAACAACCACTATCACTTTTTACAATCTGTCAAATTTTTCAATGCAGACCAGTGCACAAATGCTTAAGTCCTAAAGTTTAAGGCTACAGTAGAAAAGCACTTGTGCAGCTTTTTGACGCACGTGAATTTTGATGTTGTGAAGTGCACAAGTCCTCAACTGCACTGTCAAGTGCACTGAATCGTGAATACTCCCATTGTTATACTTGTTATACTTTATAAAAATTTATTAAATGAATTGGTGGTCTTCATATAAGCTTTAATTGTTGTGACACACTCATATGTGATAATTCTGTATCACGAAGAAGCACACCAACAACTTTAAGAAAGACACTTGAAGCAATGCAATTCTGTATGGAGGAAAGTATTGCTTCTCGTGTCTTTCTTATCTTTGGGGTGCTACTTTTTCACTCAGAATGAAGTAGTTAGTTTGCAATTTGTAGCCCTATTCTGGTTGTTAGCTTAACAAGAAAAAGTTAAGGAGCTCTTGTTAAGCTGATTGTTATGTTATGTAAATGTTAGTATTCTTAAAAATCATTAAGGCTGTGTGTCAATAGGAAACTTTTCAGTCGGATGATCAAATTTTAACAGTTGGTAGAGCAATTTTTGGCATTTGTGAGGTGCATATAAATGTCAAAATTTCTGCTAGCCCCAGGGGCTACTACAAATTTTGACAATCGGAAGCGAATTTTTGACACACTCAAAAATAAAGAAAAAAAAACAACACATCAATTTCCGCGACGTATTTAATTCGAGTGCTTGTACTTGCAACTTATTTCGTAAAGTTGTAATATTATAAACATAAAAAACCTTAAAAAATAACAAAATAGTAAAAATTAAAAAAAATAAAGTGCTTGAGTTAGTGTTTGCGTGTGTGTGGGCCAACGATTTCAGGGTACATCAGCAAGTCCAGCAAAGTTAAATTGGCTTTCTTTGCTGACGAACGTCCTCCAAGTGCCACCACCAGCAGCACAAGCAAAAGCAGTGCAAATTTCTTGCTAGCCAACATCCTCCAAGTGCCATTACCAGCACCACAAATAAAGCGCAAATTCTCCGCTTTCAATTTATTTAATTCACGCCAGAGTATAATGTAAGAAATTTGCCTCTGCGCTTGAGACATGCTGAAATGGTGCTTCTGAAATATTGGAGAGTTGACCAGTCAATTGAATTGTGCTGCACTTGCTGGTGCTGCTCGTGGCGAATCTCGGAGAACGTTGGCAAGCAAAAGAATCAGGAAATTTGCGCTCCACTTGCTTGTGCAGCTGGTGATGGCACTTGGAGGATGTTGGCTGGTGGTGGCACTTGGAGGACGTTCATCAGCAAAGAAAGCCAATTTAACTTTGCTGCCTTGCTGATGTACCGGGAGATCGTTGGCTCACACACACACACAAGCACTTTCGTTTTGTTATTTTTCTTATTTTGTTATTTTTTAAGTTTTTTAAGTTTACAATATTACAAGTTTACAAAATAAGTTGCAAGTACAAGCACTCGAATTAAATGTGTAGCAAACTGAATAGAATGCAAATTAAATAAAATATTTGCGCTAAAACACGACCGAAATGTGAAACGTCAAAATTTGTAATTGTCAAAATTTCATTGTCCATTTGACACAGCAAAAAAGACAAATTTATTTCAACACACACAAATTTTATTCAACTTGATATTTTCTATCCTACCACGACTGAAAAGTTTCCTTTTGACACACAGCCTAAAGGCTTGATTACCCAAGCGTAACGTGAGGTGGCACAGCCGGATGTACCGTAGTGCGACGTTGCCTCGAGGATAAGCTATTACCGAAATCGTAATCCAACGTAGTGCAGGCGCCGTAGTGCAGGGCACTCATTTTATTCTAGAAGGCTTATTTACTTCTCCTCGTCAATAAAATATTGCATTCTTTCTTATATAGTATTAAAATTTACAAAAAAGTGAAGTTAAACAAATTTTTTCGCTTGTAACACAGCTGTCGAACTACCAAAAATCGTAACGTTGCGTAGAAATCTATTTTCTACAGACTTCTACGCTGCGTCACGCCACGTTACGATTTCGGTAACGATTTGTACACATTTATCATTAAACAGATTTTAGCTTGACAATTGGCAACGTCGCGCTACGTTACCTTACGCTTGGCTAATCCAGCCTTAACAACATAAAAGCTTAAAAAGCTTTTAAAGTTCACCATCCATGGTGAAAATCGATACGCCTATTCAAAGAAGAGATTCGCGATATAAACAGATGCTTCGAGTGCAGCTTGTGACTTTGCAAGCGCTTGAAAAATTTGCCACGGCTACTGAAAGATTTCGTTATCAACACTTAAAATAAGTAAAAAATTCTTCCATTTCTCAGTTTAATGTATTTATACTCAGTATTATATTATAATTTGTTTTTTTTTATTATTTTCACAACAATTTTCTATCTAAGCACATACATTTCATTCGTTGTTAAGACTCTTTCTGTTATTAACAAAATTGTAAGGAAAAGAGCTTTTAAATTTGCAGCAGAATCGAAACCTTAACAAATTATTAATATTAACTTTTTTGTTAATGTGGTGAGCTTAATAAAGCTGCCAGAATAGGGCTGTTGGTCATTAATGGACTAGAAATCTTACACCTAACTTTTAATATATTTACTCTGAGTGTGAAATTTTGAAGAAATGGATGAAAACAAAGCCACGACTGTTTTGGTATTTAAAGTTGAACCAGTCAAAATAAATCCTTAATAGTTTTTACATAGTTTTATTCTATGAAAACACGAGAATATTTAAAATTCATATAAAGAACCCATGTGAAGATACTTCAATAATTAATTACAAATTTTTAAGTATATTAACTTAAGTTTATTTAAAATTTATTCAAATGACTGAAAGTTTTTAATTTGCACAGATATCGTTGCAGTAAGTTAACCATTTTAAAAATAGAAAACAAGCTTATTGAAATTATTAACTAATTTAATTAAGCTTCGGAAGAAACTTTAAAAAGCTTTCGGAAACTTTTTACTCGGATAATGAATTTTTGACTGTCGGAAAAAGAATTTTTGACACCAGTGAAATGAGTATGATTGTCAAAAATGCATGTAGCCCCGGGGCTAGAAGAAATTTTGACAACCGGCAAGAGAATTTTTGAGTGAAGCAAAAGAGTTGTGCTTTGCCCTTTCAAAATTGTTGGTATTAGTGCTTTGCTGTGTCTTTTTTCTGGAAAAAGTAGATTTCTAAATGTTTCCGTATAAAAAAAAAACAAAAGGATTGTGCTCCGCTCTTAATATTTAGATAATATTAATTTTTAAGACTAAAAACGCAAGGATTGAGGAGCAATTAAAAAGCATGGGGTCACTTCAGTCGTTTTTAATTTATTTAAGTGTCAACGAAAATTACTAAAAATCTTTTTCAAAATTTTTAAAAACTGGGCCAGTCTTAGGAGCTTAAGTGTTTTAAATAAATATTTATGTTCAATTTGGAAGTTCATGACTTCTGACATACTCAATGTATTGAGTTTTTTTCTACTGTATTCAACTTGCAAAACTAATGCATTGAGTATACTTTTTGAATATTTATAAATATGGCCGATAAAGAGTTAATACGTGTTCAAGGATGTTTTATGGTTAGCTGAGTGATTGACTGAGTATAAGTCAATATTTTCTTTCGTATCACAATCGATTAAGCTCAAAATTTGGCAGTAAGTGTTTTTCGGGTATTGCAACCTTTAGGAATAGTGCGATTTTTATCCTCGCGCATAGTTTAGGTTTAGTATTTTTAGATCCGGTGTACAAGAAAACTTTAACACTGATACTTATTTTACTTAAGAATATTTTAAAAGTGGAGTAAAAAATAAACATATAATTTAAAAACATGTCTTCAATTAATTTCATCTCTAGGCTAATTTGGTAAAATAAAAGGTGTCCCAACAAGAGCGCAATTTTTAAATTTGAAATAAAACAGATATTTAAAAAAAAAAATCGTGAAACTTTATTATATCGTAAAGTAGACAGAATGAGGTTATGTATGGAACAATATATCGTGCAGATGGCCGCCGCGGCTTTGCTGGCATACACGCGATCTTTTAATGAAATTTTCAATGACCGTTTTGCATAAATGCTGCAGTATTTCATTAATGCAGTGTCCAATTTCCTCTTTTAGGGCTTGAGTCGTCGTCGGCTTATTCGCGTAAACCATCGACTTCAAAAAACCCCAAAGAAAAAAATCTAATGGTGTTAAATCGCACGATCTAGGCGGCCAATTCTGATCTCCAAAACGCGAAATAACACGACCGGGAAATGACTGATGCAGCAATTGAATTGTTTCTCTGGCTGTATGACATGTGGCTCCGTCTTGTTGGAACCACATGCCCTTCACATTAATTTCTTCAATTCTAGGCAAGAAAAAACTGGTTATCATTTCACGATACCGAACACCATTGACTGTTTGCGCTTGACCTGCCTCATTTTCATAAAAAAAGATCCAATGATTCCTCCAGCCCAAAAACCACACCACACAGTGACACGTTGAGGATGCATTTGCTTCTCGTGAATCACTCGAGGATTTTCCTCACCCCAAATGCGACAATTCTGCCTATTGACGAAGCCATCGAGATGGAAATAGGCCTCGTCACTTAAGATGATTTTAGCGGCAAAATCAGCATTTTCATGTTGTCTCTCCAATACCCAATTAACGAACTCCCTTTGAACAGCTGGCTTCAGCTCCTGAGTCAATTGAACTTTGTATGCATGAAGATGCAAATCTTTCGTCAAAATTCGCTGCATAGTGGATTTGGAGACACCAATTTGCTGAGCTCGGTTTCGAATTGAGGTGGATGGAGTTTGAGCGACATCATCACGTACAGCTGCGACATTTTCGGTCGATCGACCTGGTCGAAGGCGCGTTGTTGTCTTTACATCACTAATAGACCCAGTTTAGGCAAATTTATCCATTAATCTCTTTACAGTTGACTCTTTTGGAGCATTATTGTGACCCCAAATTGATCGCAATTTGCGAACTGTAGCCGCAAAACTTTCACCATTTTGGTAAAACAATTTCACAATGAGAATGCGTTGTTCATTCGTATAGCGCTCCATTTTTACTAACCTCGTACCTTCTACTAGCAAACAATAACAATTGTTCAAATGTCAAACAATGACACTTCGAATGGCGTCAAATTTAAAAATTGCGTTCTTGTTGGGACACCCTTTTTTACCTTTTTTAACATACAATAAAAATAATCATAAATAAAAATTGTTATTTTTTTACAAATTTTTAATATTTACACAAGTTTTGTTTTTATAAGTTATTTAAGTTAAAACAGTTAAATTCCTTACAGCTCATGATATAATTTTTAATAAAAAAATAAGTAGTAGAAAACGTGCCAGTCAGATGCGTCTTAGAAAAACTAGTATTATAAAAAAGTCTGATGTGTAGGCAACTGTGAGGGTTCATTCGCTGAAAGGACGTCAACATTTCTGGATAACATTTTCATGTTTCATTTGGCACAGCAAAAAATGACAATTCAATTACAACAGATAGAAATTTTCTTCAACTCAACATTTTCTTTCCTACAGAACCATTAGTGAAAAGTTTCCAAATGGCACACAGCCATAACCAACTAAAGTTTTTGACATAAGAATCGCTTAAAAAACGCTTCTTGTGGCGAGTAGTAGGTTCAAAATTTTTAGCTAGGCGATTTGAAACTCAGAATCGCATTTTAGTGAAATCGCTAAGGAACTAAACGAATCATTTTTTAGCATTTTGGCGATAGAGATTTAGCTTTAGCTAGTCGATTTTCAGAATCCTGCCTCTGATCTCTAAACAGTTACACAAATACTTTTTCATTGTATGTTTTGAACAGTAATTAACAAGTTTGTTTTATTCCATATTCTAACTTGGATTGAAAAAAACCAAAATAAATGCATTTAAGGAATTGCACCTTAAATAATGAAATTGTCTTGTATCCGTCATTTTTAAGTGCAGCAGAGTGATCAGACCAGTCCATTTTTCAGTCCAACAGTAAACCTAGATACTTAAGAGTTTTACACAATCAACGGAGAAACAATGCGATGAACATGAACTACTATGAATATAGCTTTATATACAATTTGATGAATTGCAAATGTCCTGACAAATTAAAGTTTTTTCAAAATGTCCTCTATATTTATTATATTGACTTTATATGATTTAAATACAAATTCTAAATGTTTGATAGTTTAAATCATACTTGATTTTAAATACAAATTCTAGTTGTTTGATAATTTAAAATCGTTTATTGAGCTTAAGGTCTTTATAATATAATTAACGCGTTTATAATATAATTAACGCAGTTGGCCGAGTGAAAAGTTAAGTTAGGTGGTACAATCTTCTTGCCTCACAGATTAAAAATCATCATTTTAGTTTTATCACTTAAAACAAATCTATGCGTTGTAAGCCATTGTCTTAAAATTTTTAAATCATGGTTTATATGAGCAATTGTTTCCAAATTTAAGTAACAAGAGAAGGAGCATGCCATATCGTCCGCAAATGCTATTGTTTTACTCAAGAAATTCTGCAAGAAAAGAGAATTAATGATTATTAAGAATAGTACAGGACCTAAAACTAAACCTTAAGGAATTCCTATGTTTATATTAGCAAAACTACTAAAATGGTTGCCAAATTTAACTCGTTGGAATTTTTCTGACAAAAATGAAGAAAAAAAAGTTAAATATAGAGCCACTGAAGCCATATTTAAATAATTTATTTAAGGAAGGTTTTAGACAAAAGTATTTTATATACACAAAATTTTTAATTAGCATGTTAATTCTACATTATTAATTTTTTATTTTTAACATATCTGTGGACATTTGACAAAATGACTTCTCTCGAGATAAGACAATTTTCCAATTTTTTTGTAGTAATATAAATATTTAAAGCGCTTGTTTTGGTCTAATCGCCGCATTTCTACGAATTTTAGATGATAAAATACGCAAGTGGCAAAACGTCTTCTTTCAGATTTTTTCTCAGTTGCAATTTGACAAAACAATTTCTAACATACAATTCAAAAAATTTTGAAACGGCCATTTAACGACCATTTGACAAAACAACCAGTCTCCATTTAGTGCAAGTACATTTTCAGCAATTCCCTTTTGACAAAACAGATTCTTTCAAAAGAAGTCGTTTTGTCAAAAGCAAAATTTGAGAAATTCACCACTTGTCTGAGACAAGTTAAGTTTTAAATCAGTTCAGCGCGTGCGTTCATTGCGACAAAACGTCCTGTCTCGGTACAAGTTATTTTGTAAAAACGAAATTTAAAAAAAAGTTAATCTTATCTTAACTCAAGTGCTTTTTGTAAAAAGGGATAAAGAAATAAAAGAAGCTGTTTTGCTGCTAAAATAGAATTAAAACCAATAAATACAATTTCGTTGAAATGAAGCGAGATAAAAAACTAGCCGCCATGGCCAAAAAAGTGAAACAGAAGCCGTAAATGCTCTTTTATTAGCGGCTAAAAAACATAAAATAGAATGTTGCCAACGATGAAAATTTCATATATGAAAGTTGGAAACGATGGAGTTCCCAAAATTCCTTTCATATCGATGGATTGGTTTCACAACAAGTTCCCTAACCGAGCGTTTCCACGGCCTGAACAAACGAAGAATTCATCGCGAACAAAACGTAGCGATGAATTCTTCGTTCGCTCCAACCGTTTCCACACGAACACAAGTGGCGAACATTGGTAAATCGCCATCTTGTTCGTTCGTTCATTGAATTTAAAATGTTTGCAATATTGAAAACTTAAATAGTAAGGCCTTTTCCACATTTAGCAATTGAAAAGCAATGCAACAGCAACAAATGTTACTAACCCATGTTAGTATTCCTAAACGTTCACATGAAGAAACTTTTTCAAAACTAGTAGGCAACACATTTCCGATAAGTTTTATGCAACGCAACATGCTGCAATTTATATCAGCGACTTGTGTTTTTTGTTCAGCTATTTAGCAATTGTGGATATTTTTAAGGTAAGAAAATTATTAATACGTTTAGAAAAATTGTCTTTTATATTTCTTTATATTGCATACAGAAAGCAGCATACAATAAAAATGTGCGAGCAGCTGATTAATATAAAGCTTGTCCAGGAAGTGGAAAAGTATCCGTGCCTATGTGATTATAAGCTGCCGGAATATTCCAGGAAGGACATAACAGTGCAGTCGAACATGAATCATGTAAAGGGACTGCTATTGGATGGCTACTTGATCAAACAACTGGTAACCCGTAGCAAACACAGCAATCAAACAAGGCAATCAAGGAGGTGAAGCAGTTTGTTGACAAGGCATTGGAATAGGCAGAAAAGTGATTACACAACTGTGTCGACTGCGGCTAAAGTTTCGTCTATTTCTATCAATAAAAAGTTTGCATAATAGTGTGCGGTGATATTTGTATTTTTATTTATATTTAAAGCTTATCTCAATAACGTTTTGACGTTGGTTCTTCGCGTATAAAAATATGAAATAACATCTTTAATACTCGAATCGCTTGAACTATTTTATTTTTTGTTTCTTTTTAACAAAACTTAAATTAAAAAGTATATGTGTTGTTATGAATTTTCCAATGTTGCATTGCAACTTTACTTGCTCATCTGAAAGCGTAGGTTGCAGTTCAGTTTAAAATTGATGTGTTTTGAAACTTTTTAAGCTGTTGTGTTGTAGATGCATTACTTTTCAATTGCTCCATGTGGAAAAGGCCTAAGAAAACTTGACACAAATAAAACAGTGTTCTTTTGTCTTACAGGCATGCTACACAGGCCAGTATACTGGCTCTGTAGTTCGAAAAACTCAATACACTCATACTATTTTACAAATACACTCACACTGGATTCACTTTCACGCCACTTTCATTGCTACTGGCAACGATGTTTCAGAGCCAGTGGATTTTGACAGCAGCGGCCAGTGTATGTCAAAAAGGGGGATATCTGTGCTGTTTTTAATAACTTTTGGTGGGTTTATTTTGGGTTTTCGTCGATTTCGTACAGGAAGCAACACTGATAGCTTGTTTACAATTAAAAGAAGAAAAAAAACCAACAAGTAAAGCACACGCAAACTGCAATAGCAGCGAGAACCTTCGCATTCGATGAAATTTTTTAATGAGCTTTCACGTGCATGTGTAGCACCTCTTGCTACTAGCATGAAAGTTCGAAATTTTTCGAATCATTCGAACAGTACACGTATTCTTTCGCACTTTCACTGTCACAGGCCTGTGTAACCGGCCTGTTATGGCGTTTTCGTTTTTCGAAAAAATGTGGAATTTTTCTATCCTCTTTGAAAAATCTGAATTTTTACTTCTTTTGAGGTCAACATTTTCGCGAAAAGAACACGATTCAATTTTATTTTTATTTTCAAGAGGACAGAATCTCCAAAAAAACCAAAAAAAAATTTTCCATTTTTTCGAGAAACGAAAACGCGATTAAGTTTTTAATTTTAACTACTATTTCAACAAAATTACTACTCTATTCTCAAAGAAAAATCGGATTCGCCCACAATGTTCGAGCATCGGCCGATCAGAGCGAACGGCGAGATCTTCGCTGGAAAACTGTTTCCACTGCACGAATAGCGCTCGCACCAAACTGTTTCCACTGCCTGAACGAACGGTGAATTCTTCGTTCATTCAGGCAGTGGAAGCGCTCGGTAAGAAATAATCATATCTCTTGATGTCGGTGTTAGTGATGATATGTCACACTATTGCAACAGCACCAAAGAAAAATAAGTATTGAGACTGTAGTGTTTTCATACATGATTTCATACATTCTCGCACTAACACTCATAAGCATTCTCATTCATATCCTTAATCACATTTTCATCTTCACATATAAAAACACTTCGTTATTTGCACTTTAACTATTAAATAATTTTAAGATTTAAGTTATCAAAATATATATTGTGATCTATTATTTAAACTATAACATGAATTTTAATTGCGAGCTTTAGATCAAGTAAGTTTTTAAGAAGGCAACAACAACAACAACTCTGTATAGAGTCAATCACCCGAGAAACAATTTTATATTTTGTGTCAATAAAGTATCTGATATATGTTCGGTGCCCGTGTCGGTAAATGTCCGACCTCTGCACCAAAAGAAGTGCTAGTACTGGAACACCTTGAGCAGGCACAATGTACGAACGAAGACCGATTCGAGAACTCGTCGGTTTATTGTGTCCGAATATAGTCGCTCGTTTTTGAACACTTTATTGACATAATACAGACTTACTACGGTTCTATTTCAGGTACCTTTCAAGGTACTTCTTGAGTATGTTTCTGGCATAATATAGTTAAGACTCAGTCCAGTTTCGATACATAAAAGCTACTTTATTGACACAATATATCAATTTTTTTCTCGGGTCCTGTTCAATATCCTGTTATTAACAATGTGCGATTAATGTGTTTTCATAAAAACTTGTTGAAACAAGTTGAAACTGATCCGGATATTAACGAAGAAGATATATAATTACAATTAGTGTATTCACAAGGTGTGCTATCATGTTCTCATGGTCTTTAAATTTTACAACTAAAATTTAAGAGATAAATAAATGCAATAAGAAACAGCTGTTTGATCACTTCAATAAACATAGCTTTCAGAGTTGTAACACATTAGTACTTTTTTATATGACAGGGAACAATAAAATGTTTAAACTAGTGTGAAATTGAAGGACAATATGACATTACGACATGAGGTCATAAATGCTAAATATAATTTTTTATTGTTCGCTATATTACTTTTATATTTTAAAGTAAATTTTCATGTTTCAGTTTAACTTAACTAAATGTTTCTTGTTATTAAAAATTAATAATATTTTTCATTATTATTTGGCTATTGGAGTCTTTTGAGTCTTTTGGCTATTTGAGTCTTTTGAGACAGATAGTCTGTGATAGATATACAGACATCAACACTGACAAAGAGCAACTAAGACATATTTAAATCTATTTTTTTTTTGTTTTTTCTAAGATTTAAAACCGCAACTAATCACTAAAAAAAAAATAAAGTAAACGAAGGCAGCAATTTAAATGTTATATTTTAATTAAATTAAATACAACTTTTTTATAAATCTTAAATGTTTTTTGCCAAACTAACTTCTTTCGAACATTTTTCTACATTTCAATTTAACAAAACGACTTGTCTTCATATAAGTCACTTATATCATTTTCTTTTTTAATAAAAATAGTTTTGACAAAACGACTTGTGTGGTAAAAGCTATTTTTTGTGTTAAGAATCCATTTGACAAATTATCTTATCTTTTTCATTTTCAGTTTCAAAAAAACTGTAGCTCTAAGAGGAAAAAAAAATATCGCAAAATGTTTCCTTTATATTTGTGTATAATGTGTAAGTATAAGATTCCTTTCGATTATTATACAAAAAGTTTTGTTAGGCATCCTAACAGTTTTTTCGCTCTCCTGAAAATTTGATGATTTAGGGAGAAGCTGTTTTGTCAAATGTTCACAGATATATTTTTTATATCTTATATATAAAAAGAAGTGCACATTTTGATGTAACCACTAACTGAAAAAACGGGTCGACCGAATTAAACCAAAATTTCAGGGTACGTTGGGTATGGTCCGTAGATAGTTTGTGTAAAATATGTACGAAATCGGTATAGTGGCTCCGGCATTTTAAAGATATGGTATTTTTAAGATTTTCCCATATACTCCCATACAAAATTCTATCTGTCTGTGTGATGCCTACAGACTCCAAAACTACGGGGCCGATTGAGCTGAAATTTTTTCAGTCAATTTGTTTCAGGTAAGAGATAATTAAGGAAAAAAATTTGCCACACCCTCTTTTGCCTCCCCCAAACCAATAAAATGCTATTTTTCAGACGGTTTGGGTCGTATATAAATTTAATTTGGTAATTTAGTTTGTATGGTTACTGTCAGCAACTGTACTAAAAATGGGTTTCCACGTATCTTTTAGCTGTCTACAAATCAATAAAAATGCTATATTTCGGACGGTTTTGATCGTATTAGATTAAAATTTGGAAATTTAGTTTATATGGTAGCTGTCGGCAACTGTTTTAAAAATGAGCGTCCACACCCCTTTTTATCGCCCACAAATAACTGAAAATTCTTTACTTAAGACGGTTTTAGTTGTATAAGACTAAAATTTGGTAATTTAGTTTGTATGGTTACTTTTGGCATTTTTTAGAAAAAATGGTCGCTGTTTGGCTACTCAAATTTTTTCAGAAATCATAAAAATTGACTACTGGGTCAATTATGCTAAAATTTTTGCTTAGTTTGTATAGGTACTGTCAGAAACTGTTCCAAAAATTGGTTTCCACGCCCTCTATTAACCCCCACAAACCTATAAAAACGCTTTATTTCAGACGGTTTAGGTCGTATAAGACTAAAATTTGGTAATTTAGTTTGTATGGCTACTTTTAGCCACTGGACTAAAAATTAACGTGGTCGCACTATGTTTACGCTTTTTTCAGGAGATAAGCGTGGAGTGAATCAAAGTGAGTCAGGTATAAACTAAATTAATCTGAAATTTTGGCAGTTAATTTATTTTAAGTACAAGATGGTTTAAGAAAAAAACTTTGCTTAACCCTTTTTTACCGCCCACAAATAAACAGAAATGCTATATTTTGGAAAGATTTGGTCATATTATACTAAAATTTGTTAATTTAGTTCATATGGATACTTTCGGCAACTACATTAAGAATGGAGTATATACATAATTTTTCTTGGAGTATATATATACAACGTCTGCCGAAAAATACAATTTTTTATATTTTTTAAAAAAAGGTCCAAAATATTGACTTTTTAATAAAAAACTGATTCATCCAGTTTTGCGCAAATATTGTTTTACCCCTCTCCCTTCCTCAAAAAACCTAAATTTTTTATTTAAAAACGTTTTTCAGTAATAAATTCTGGCCAGTTTAATTTTAACAAATTTCTATAATTTTGATATCAACAACATTCACATATCTTCATTAAATTAAAATCAAATCAAAGGAATTAAAATCAAAGTTTTGACTTTCGATGCAAATATCTACGCTGTTACTAAACATATTTCGCTCAAATTTTTTTGTTCAAAAGTTAAAGAAAAAAATCTTCACAAAAGTATTTCGAACTGTACCGTTAGGTCAGTGCATATTTTTTCCAGGTCCAAAGGTCCAAAATATTTACTTTTTACTCAAAAAGTGACTCAAAACATGTTTTTGTTTAATAAATAAAATCTAGTAAAAATTGCACATCTGACTACCTTTCATATGACATGGCATTTATTTGCAAAAATTATTCTAGTTAAGCGCAAAAATAATTTAACTGCTTGCGTCATCAAAACAACAAGCTATTCCTTTGATTTTTTGGCAAAATGACTTTTTTTTTAAAAATGTTGTTATATTTTTACAAAAAAGTCTATTCTCGAAAATAATTTATGTGAAAAAATGACCCCAATATCTCTTTCCAATCAAAAGTTATGGCTTTTATGATTAAGTTACTTTATGATTTATAGAATTACTATTGAGGTATAGGTAGCACAGCTTCGGAATTCAGTATTCGACCACAACTTAAACATGACGTTTCACTGATACATTTGATTGGTCACACCATAGCTCGGCTCCAGACCGTCTGGAAACAAAAATACATTAAAAAATAGACAATTTAAATTCACATCTTTTACCAAAATTGAATGAAAATTACGAAAACTATGAAGCGTGGAAAAAAGTTTAAAAATGTACGCTATTTTTGATCATATTGTTGCGTGTATAAACTAGACACGTATTTTAATAAAATATGTGAAGAAATACAATACAAACATATTAAAAAACAAAAACCTCAAATCGGTCTATTAGTTTATTTGCAGAAAAACGCGTTTAAAGATTCTGTGCTAAAGTTACTTTGGCGGACCAGGTTTAAAGTGCTGTAGAATCTGTATACTAGGCGGGATTGATTTGATTTTTTTTTACATATTCGTGAATAGTTGTACAATAAACAATTAAAAAAAGTTTGTTTGACTGAAACCACCCTTAACAGAATTTTATGGTTGGATGAACAAGGCTGCTGATGTATTTTTGCAATTCAAGCTTTGGTAAATAATTGTACAGAGTTTTACGAGAGCATCTTCAGCATAAAAAACCTGCTCTAAGACCAAATTAACTTTTATTAAAAAAGTTATATTTATTCAAAATTCTACCATTCTAGACTTAGTAGCTTTTCGAAATATTTTCGAAAAGGTAGAGAGAATTGAAATAGGTCTGTAGTATTTAGTTAAGCATGTATTTATTTCCTTTTTTAAATAGAGGAATCACTTCGAATTTTTTCAACTCATTAGAGAAAATACCACAACTTATGCTTTTGTTAAAGAGCACAACTTATCAAAAATATTTAAAACTATCTTGTTAATGAAATTTCCAGAGAAACTACTTTCAGTACTGCAATTAGAATGATGGCTTTAAGAATTTCAAATGAAGATATAGGCTCAAAATAAAAATTGTTAGAAATTGCACTTTCTTTGTATCAAACAATACATCATTACCAATATTTAAGAAAAGCTTGTTAAAAAATTAGCACTTTTATTAGGATCAGAGTACAATTAATTGGTCTAAAGAATTTTTCCAAAGAAACAACAACACAACGTTTTCAATATGAAAAGGAAAACATCACTAGCTTCTTTTTTCAAGTCCATGCACTGTACTGAAGTTGTTTTTAGATTTTGCTGACATATTTTCATGCTGTTTCTGTTTTTGGTAGTGCTCTACCATTTGATTATAGTTTTCTATATGACCTTGTTATTTATTATGTTGATTTTCTATGATTTCAATACAAATTCTAAATGTTTGATAGTTTAAATCATACTTGATTTTAAATACAAATTCTAGTTGTTTGATAGTTTAAACTCGTTTATTGAGCTTTAGGTCAGGTTAGAACAATTAATTGCTCTAACGAATTTTTCCAAAGAAACAACAACATAAACAGAAAAACTAAAGCAAAGCAAAAATACAACAACAAAAATATGAAAGGGAGAAAAACTGAGAAATTGACACTTAAATCTCATCGCCTCTGTGGTGTAAAGCGCTAATGCGCTTGCACGGCGTGTCACAAAAAATTTCTGATGAAGTCTGTAGCAGGGCCGAAATTGCAATAAAATCAGCTAGTGATGTTTTCCTATTCATATTGAAAACGTTGTTGTTGTTGTTGTTGTTTCTTTGGAAAATTTCGTTAGGGCAATTAATTGTTCTAGCCTGACCTAAAGCTCGATAAACTTTTTTAAAATATAGCGGTTTTGGAGTCTATAAGTTCCATATAAATCTATTTTTAAATAAAAAAAATTAAATTTTAGTCGAAGTATCACCTCCCAACTTTTTCTGGTTATTATTTATTCAATTTTTAAATTTGTTGGGTATTTGAAGGAAAAATTCCTATTTTCCACGAAAAATTCCGCCATTTCGTAAGTTTCAAAAACCTCCTTAACTCATATCATCCCAGGCATTCGAGTTTTCATCCAACTTGTGTAAAACTCACTTCAGTTTATATTAATAGTCGTATAAACTAAATACCGTTGAGAAAAAAAAATTGGTTTTATATTTTTAGTATTATTGTACCGTTCCAATAATGGAACAGTAGGATAATACTCCACTGTATTTTTTTTATTGCCGAATAAACTTATAATTGAAAATAAATATATAAACTCAAAAATATCGTCGTGCGTGAACCCTTCTATCGTACTCGCACTGCAGTGACTAATCAGCTGTTGCATTCTTGCTCTATTTTGGTCTTGTCGGTACTCTTGTGGTGTTTGCGGTAGCCTGCATATCAATGCCGCCATCTCCCATGCATACCCGCCTCCGTAACAACAGCGGCGGTAATAATATCAGCAACAACAATAAAAGTGAGCTTACTCCAAAAGTCTCACATAGTGGTAATGCTTTTAGCGCTCAACTTCTTGCTGTTGAAGATAGACTGAAAGCGCATGCGAAACAAGAGCTAAGAGCTCTGGAGGAACGTCTTCATAAACACTCCGACAGCCTATTCACTCGACTGGTTAGCAGACTTGAAAGTGAGGTAGGTTCTCTTAAAAACCAACTCAGCGAGAGCAACTCTAAAATAAACTCTCTTGAGTCCCAATTGAATGCACTTGCGGCAAGGTGTGATCATCTAGCTCAGCAATTGAATGACACCAGCAACAACAACAGCAACAACAATAATAATAATAACACTGTCGATCACTCCTCTGATGCTGTTCTTTTTGGATTGCCTCTTTTGCAAGACGAAAATCTGAAGAGTGTATTTAATTTAATTTGCCGATCTATTGATTTTCAGTCACCACCAGTCAGAGATATTTTTAGAGTAGGGCAAAAAAATGGAAACAGCTCTGTGGTGATTGTAAAATTTTACACACCATATGACAGAAATAATGCTCTTAAATCTTTTGGTGATTATCGTCGTAGAGCTAAAAAGGCAGTCAACCTTAGAAGTGCAGGCATTGACTCCGACCACTATGTGTACCTACATGAGAGCATACCAGCCGACGCTCGGAAACTACTTCATGCTGCGATTGTCTGCAAACGCAATAAGAGAATCTTTTATGTCTTCACTCTGCGTGGTAAAGTCTTCATTAGATTGCAACAAGGCGGAGAGCGAATACTTATTAGCACCATCGAAGAGTTGCAGAACTTTGCGGGTACTGGTGTTGCTGTTGACGGAGTTTAAGTTTGATTATGTTCTTACTATTAGTTTAAGTACCTTGTTTTTATTTTCTCTTTCTATTTATTTTTCTAATTTCTATTTTTCTATTTCTCTTGATTTCTCTATAAATTTCTATGCTTGGAGTTGTGTTCTTAATGTTTTTAATTTTAACGTTTATGGCTGCTACTGCCCTTTGGTCTAGCGATATCCACAAGACCTTGATTGGCGTTCTTAGCAAGCAACACTCGGGCTTAAATATTGTACATTTTAACGCGAGAAGCCTAAACGACATTAAGCTTGATTATGTTCGGCACTGTTTTGAGGACTCTGCCGTAGATGTTATTTGTGTCTCTGAAACCTGGTTTCATGCAGATATAAATGACAACTGTTTAGAGATTAATAATTTTAAGGTTTGGCGGAATGATCGTTCTAATAGAAAAGGAGGGGGTGTTGCAATATATACTAAAAATAATTTAAATGTAAAGTTGTTGGGAATGTCAAATGGTTCTGGAGTTGAATTTATTAATATTGTGATTTATAATAATTGTGTTAAAGTTTTCTTATCGTGTGTTTATAATCCGTATCGTAATTGTTGTATGGATGAACTGTTTACCTCTCTGTCATCTTGTGCAATCGATCATGACCATTATGTTATGTGTGGGGATTTTAATATTAATATGTTATCCAATGATAATTTGGCTTGCCAATTTGTAGATAGACTTACTGAAGTTGGTCTTCACACTGTGAATAGTAGTATGCCAACTCGCTTCGCAAATAATGCCTCGCCGAGTCTTTTAGATCTGTTTGTTGTTTCAGATCTATCTTCTGTCTTGTTTTTTGACCAAATATCTTTTGTTTCCGATCATGATCTTCTGTTCTGCACAATAAATGTAAATTTTTCACCTGTTGTCAAGCTTAATTTTTTCATTAATAAGATTATTGCACTATTTGATGTTCATGTTCCGTTAATTACTCGCAGGGTCTCTAACAGATGTTGCCCGTGGTTTACCAGAAATGTTATGTTAGCCATTAAAACTCGGAATAGAAGTTACAATCGTTGGAAAAGAAATCCCACCACATCTAATTGGGAGCAGTACAAGAGAGCAAGAAATGAAGCTAACTCAACTGTTAAATTATCTAAACGCCATTTTTTTATGAAGAAGTTAGATTCATCATTGCCTTCCAAAAAGCTTTGGAACAATTTAAGGCAGGCTGGGGTATGCAGTGTTAAACCCAATAAATGTTATATTGATTCCGATATTCTAAATGATTATTTCATTGCTAGTTCAGGGTCTTCTGATAATTTGTCGACTAATACTCCATGCACTTTACCTTCTGTAAGTTTGTTTAATTTTGAGTTTGTTTCTGTTGGTGAGAGTGACGTTGCTCGCTGTGTTAACAAAATCAAATCCAATGCCGTGGGTGAAGATGGAATATCTATTAAATTCATCAAAATTATATTACCGCACATTTTGAGTCCATTAACCCACATTCTTAATCACTGCTTCACTAGTTCTTGCTTCCCTGAGGTTTGGAAAGTAGCGACAATTGTTCCCATAGCTAAAAAATCCAATGCCTGTGATCCATCTGACTTTAGGCCTGTAAGTCTGCTATCTTCGTTATTTAAAGTTCTCGAGTCACTCATGGCGATACAAATCTCGGAACACATAACAAAATATGACCTCATGTCTTCACTTCAGTCTGGCTTTCGACCTGGGCATAGTTGCGCTACAGCAGTCTTAAAGATTTTAGATGACATTAGGCTGACATACGACTTAGGGCACTTAAATTTACTCTGCCTGTTGGATTTTTCTAAGGCATTTGACTCTGTTGACTATTCTCTATTGTGTCAGAAACTTGTAAATAACTTTCATTTTTCTAGCATGGCTGTCCGTCTGTTACACAGTTACTTAGTTGGAAGATCTCAAAGAGTAAGGGTGGGTAATAGTTTGTCTGCTTTCCGTAATTTAACCTGTGGGGTTCCTCAAGGCTCTGTACTTGGTCCGATTTTATTTACATTATTTATAAACGACATCTTCAGCAAATGTCGGCATGTTACCATGCATGCATATGCTGATGATATTCAACTGTACTTGTCCAGACCTGTTAACCTTGTTGATGATTTATGTAGTAAGTTGAATGAGGACTTAATGAGTATAACTGAATGGGCTGAATCCAATAGACTCAAGCTAAATCCCACTAAATCATATGTCTTGCCGATTTCTAAATCCAATCACTCTCTCTCTAGGATACCAGTTATTTATCTTAATGGCGTCGAACTGAACTTTGTTGATAAAGTGAAGAATCTTGGTTACCACATTAATTCCTCCCTATCCTGCGTAAATCATATCAATTCTGTAGTAAGTAAAGTGTACTACGTCCTGCGGAACTTGAGGTGGACTGCGTCGTTTGTTCCTATCGCAACTAGAAAAAAGTTAGTACAGCAGCTCATAATGCCTATCATATCTTACTCGGATGTTGTATATAGTAGAATCGATTCCAGGTCTAAACTTAAGCTACAACATGCTTTCAACAACGCAGTAAGATATGTTTATGGCCTTCGGAAGTTTGACCGCATCAGTCACGTGAGCAATCAAATACTTGGTTGCAATATTTTTAATTACCTAGATGTTAGAAACTGCATATTCTTATACAACTTAATACATACCAAAACACCAAACTATCTATTTGAGAAGCTTCAATTTTGTAGATCTAATAGAAATCTAAACCTCAATATTCCTGTCTATAATTATTTGAACTCCAACAGACTATTTTTCGTGAACGCAATCAGATTGTGGAATTCGTTGCCTGTTAGAATTAAAAGTATACCTAATAAGCACACCTTTAAGCATGAAATTTTTCTATACTTTTCTTAATACTGTCTCTTCGTCTTTCTATCAACATATATTTAATTAATTTTAAGTCCATATCTGCTTGTTACTTGGATTTTGTTGTTATAGTTAAGTGCTTTCTCACCTTGTTTCTTTTAAATAACTTAATTATTAGCTTTAAAAAATATGTAATTTTTCGGTTGACTATCCTATAACTTCTTGAAAATTTGTTAATTTGTATTGCATTTAAAAGACTATGTCTTACATGTAAACATTAATTTCAAAAATTAAAATAAAAAAAAATAAAAAATAAATTAAAATAAAAATATCGGTATATTCATCGGTGGAACAATTTGTTATATTTTACAGAAATAGAATAAAAAGGAACAGTTTTTATGTTTTAAATTACTTTAACATTATAAAGTTTATTTAGTTTGAAACTCAATGGTACATTTATTGTGAAGAGCGATGTTACAAGTATTACACTTCATTGTCGTATTTTTGTGACACAATCCACATCTGGTTTGTTTGTATTGTTTTATAATATTATGGTGTTTCTTTGAGTTTCGTCTTGTGCCTGAAAATATGTAGTGACAATGTACCTCGTGAACGATAAGAAGTCATAGCTATTGTCTTTGGTTGATAATGGTGATACTTCATACAGCTGGAAAGCGTTATTGACACGAACATTAATAGGAAACATGAACAGTTGCCAATATCATCTCTTCAGTCGAATCGATATACAGTAGCAGCCAACATTTTAGTCTAGCCGATCCACCCATATATCGGTTGTAGTTTACAATGCACCTTGGTTGATCGACATCTTTTATTTGTTTATCGCAGAAACGCTTAATTTTACCAATAGGGCTTACACAACATTGAGTTGAAGCTACCAGAGTAATGCCGGAAGAAATGTCAGTACTCTGGTTGTGGGATCCTCTCTGAGTCTTCATCATTTGTTTTTGGCCCACCAAAGGTGCTTTCTTCACTCTGTTTGCTCTTATCGTCCCAGTTGCATCATGGCCCAATTTCTTTATCTCTTCAAGAAGAGGTAAGGAAGTGAAGAAATTATCCATGTAAAAACTGTAAATATCAGATGACAATTAAGATATGAGATCTAATACTACAGAACCTCCAACACCAAAATCCGGATGAGTGTTTCCCGTACTTGCTCCTTGATAAAGTTCTCCATAAAGCAAATATCCGAGACTAGACAAATTGACCAGTTCTTATAACCAAACTGAATTGCTTTTCCATAGATGTGCTGTTTAGTGCTATGCTTGCCGTAATACTCAGATTTTTGTCGCTGGGATAATATTGTACATACCTTTTATTCAGAAGATTCCAAAGAGGATGAACTTTGGCAAATTTATCATTTGGGTAGAGATTATTGTTATCCGCAGCATGAAAAAAATCACGTGAAAAACTCTTCAAACCTATTTCTAGTCATAGCTGATGCTACTCCTTAGAAGTTACAGTCAACTTTTTGTTCCCAATACATACGGTATCTTGCTATGCTATTATAGCCTGATAGCAGCAGTATACCAATAAAACGTTTTATTTTCGATGTAGTAACTCTAAAGCTGTGATGGCCCTTTCGGAGAGCATTTTTTTCGGTTTCTGAACGAAGAAGTTCAAAACTTCCTCGTCAAAAAATAGCTCCTTCCAAAGTAGTCTTCCAAAAAAGTAGATATAGTCGATTCTTTCTCTGGCTTTAGAAATGTCTACAGATCTCCACTTTCTTGTGACAACTACCTTCTTTCTTTTAGAAGGAGAATAATTAATTGCAGACACATTAGCAGTCGTTTCAAATTGAGAAGTATCCGGCGTACTTTCTGTTACCTCTATCTCAGCTCGAGTTGATCTTGTTGCCCGAAATTTTGCCACTGCTAATAGCTGAAGTCTAGATAGGTGATTTATATTGACCATATTGACTATATTGATTTATAAGACCACTGTATTCGTCACTGTTGTTGTTTTCCGGAGGTGTTATGTAGACATCAGCCGCTAAAATATCGTCATCATCTTTAAGAATATTTGTAATCTCACTTACGGTCAGTTTAAATCAAAACAAATAAAAAATAAACATAATTCTCTTACCTCCATACGAAATATTACATAGGCGTATGTTCCTACTAAGGCTGCCAGGTTGTTTTTTTTTTAAACCGGGATTTTACAAAAAATAAATCGGGACATAAGAAAAAAAAATCGGGAAAAAGATGTATGCATGTCGTTGGTTTTTTTCAATAACGTCACAACTCAAAAAAATGCAATATCTTAGTTAAGTACATAGAAATACTTGTCATAGATCAATGTTAACTGTGTGAACGATAACGATACCTTATTTACTTTTTGCGATAGAGGAAAATGTGTCGCTCAATAGTTCAGTATCACAGCAAATTTTTTTATGCAAATGTGACATGCATTCTTATGGACACTGCTTCCAGAAGACATTCTATATATCAAACTGTGATTCTTTTTAGCCTTATAAAGAAGTTCTTTCAAGTGGCATTTTTATAAAATCCTTCTGAAAGACTTTCAAATGGCATTTCAATTCAATGCCAGTATAATTATAATATATGTTTTAGATATTTTCCGTGGAATTTTTTAAACCCCCAATGACACCCAACAACTTACTACTTACAACACCAAAATGCTTTGAAAATCGGGAAAAAGGATATTTTACGTGTAGTTTGCTTAAACCCCCACAACGCCCAAACACTTTTCATTTCCACCACCAAAATCACTAGTCTAGAAAAAGGATATTTTCCCAGGGATTTTTTAACCCCCAAACCACAAAAACCATTCCAGTCCATTTAATGCCTTCTTAAAGTTCTCCTGAAAAACACCTACTAGAATCCTTTGATTGAAGGGCTGAAAGAAATCTTCCATTGAAAAAGTTCTAGAAGCACTTCTAGAGAAGACTAAGGAAAGCATTACTCCCAATGACATGCATATGTTAAAAGAATGCCTTCTGGGTATGAAAGTCGAAGGGATGGAATTCAAGGATGGACTTTACCTTCCTCTTTAGCTTCTTTTGGAAGCACTTTTTTTGCTGGAACGCTGAGAATAAAAAAAACTTAAAATACGTGTACTGAAAATCGATTTCTTTGAGTAAAGTTCTTTGAATAAAAAGAGCGGTATGTAGCTTTAAATAATATATTTTACTACCCAAGGAAATAAAACCACGCCAAACAGTGCGTTTTTCAAGTTTTATTGGCAGCACTTGAACTGCCTCTGGCTGCTCTTCAGACTAAATTCAGCAATTCTGTTCAGCAATTTTCTAAGTCAAATGGACACGTACAAACTGTAAGTGAAGAAGAATATCCTTACAAATTTAGTGATGTAGAAATAAAAACATAGAATATATTTTTAAAAAGTAATAAAAACAATAAAAAATTAAATTGTATTTTGGAAAATCGGGACATTTAAGGTCTAAGGCTTAAGGTCTTCGCGGGACGCACATTTTTAGACTGAAAATCGGGACAACCCGCGTGGAAATCGTGACCTGGCAGCCCTTGTTCCTACTGTTACAATAATGGAACGGTACTAATAAATAAAAAATATTTATACCTATGTGCCCGTCTTTCGACAAATTTTAATATTGGGGGTTGGAATTAGTTTTAAAGGTTTTCTAAGAGATGGCGTAACTTTCAATAGATCGCATCGGGCACACCTGTGACTATATTCATTTCAAAGCACATTGTTCATCTTCATTTTTCAGTATGTGTCATTCCACTGAAGTGTAAACAACATATATTTTTTTCTCTGTGAACATGTCGACTTTCGTTCCAAAAAAACGCAATTTGCGGGAAGGTTTACTTTTGTGCTTCCATTTGAAGAAAAAAGCGGTTGAAGCACAACGCACGCTTACTGAGGCTTACGGGGACTATGCTCCATCGATTTCTACTTGTGAGTGGTTAAAAAGTGGTGATTTTGATACGGAAGACAAAGAGCGTCCGGGCCAGCCGAAAAAGTTTGAAGATGAGGAATTGGAGGCTTTGCTCGATGAAGACCTGTGTCAAACCCTTCAAGAATTGTCAGAATCATTGGGAGTCGACTTATCAACGGTCGGCAAACGCTTGAAGGCCATGGGAATGATTCAAAAGCAAGGAAATTGGGTGCCGTACCAGTTGAAGCCGAGAGACGTTGAACGGCGATTTTGCATGTGCGAACAACTGCTTCAACGGCATAAAAGGAAAAGTTTTTTGCATCGTATTGTCACTGGCGATGAAAAGTGGATCCATTACGATAATCCTAAGCGAAAAAAATTGTGGGGACCACCCGGCCATGCATCAACATCGAGGGCCAAGCCGAATATTCATGGCGCCAAGCTTATGCTGTGTATTTGGTGGGATCAGAAGGGTGTCGTGTACTATGACCTGCTAAAACCTAACGCAACCATCACTGGGGAACGCTACCAACAACAATTGATGCAATTGAGCCGAGCATTAAAGGTTAAACGGCCGGAATATGCCAAAAGACACGACAAAGTGGTTTTTCAACATGACAACGCACGGCCACATGTTGCAAGAACCGTCAAGGAAACGTTGGAGGCGCTGAATTGGGATGTGCTACCCCACCCGCCTTATAGCCCAGACATAGCCCCTTCCGACTACCACCTATTCAGATCGATGACGCATGGCTTGGCTGAGCAGCGCTTCACTTCTTACGAGGATACCAAAATATGGGTCGATTCGTGGATTGCCTCAAAAGACGAATCGTTCTTCCGGCGCGGAATCCATATGCTGCCAGAAAGATGGGAAAATGTTGTAACTAACGATGGACAATACTTTGAATAATAAACATTGTACCGTTGTTTCTAAATAAATGCTCAAAAACCGAAAAAAAACCTTTAAAATTAATTCCAACCCCCAATAACTAAATCATTAGTAATGATATATTTGATAAATTTATAAGAAATAACCAAAGACATTTTGATGAAATGTTAATAATACTTACATTTTCTTGCGAGAGATTTTTGCACAAAAATCACGGTTTTATCACACAAATTAGAATACTTAGATGCCACGAATATTGCAATATGCGAAAATTATTTGACAGCTGACAACTGAAGTGCTGCCAAATCAAAAAAATAATGAGTGGATGTGTTCCGAAAAATTGTAATAAAATTAAAACTAAACCGATCCAATAATGGACCACTAGGATGATATGGGTTAATTAAAAATCGTAAGCTTACTGTTAGAGGAAACAGTTTTATATGTAGAAAGTTTGTACCAAGTTTGAAATAAATAAGTATAGAAGTTTTTAAATGGCTGTGAGCAAGGGCGTTCACAGGGGGGTACAGGGCGGCACTTTCCCCCTAGGCAGTGAACATTTTTTAAATATATTAATATTAAACTAAAAAGCCGTAAGCTACAATTAAAAAATTTTATGGGGGAGTCAAAAAACTTTCTAAATTGTAATTGTAATTCTAAGTTTAGGAAAGTTTAGAAATTGTAAGATAGGGAAATTTAACTTATGGATTTTATAACTTTTTTAATAAAAACGTCGTTTAAGTTGTAGAAGTGTTAAATTTAGCAGAAACATGTATTCAACAAAGCTCCATCAATAATCAATCAAAAAGTCGACTTTGAACTTATTGTAACTTACGGCTTTTTTGATTTTATATGACGATATTTTGTTTTTATATATGTAATTATATTTTGAAAAGAATTCAAAAATATTTTTTTAAGGTATGTTTATAAATAAAGCTTAGCTAAGCCATGCATGCATTTTTAAATAGTATGTTGTACCCGTCGCAGTGATAAGTTACGATACCATTTCATTTACCCTTGTTTCACAGGCACTTTTCAATACGTATACTAACACTCAAAAAATTTTGTGTGCAAATATAACTAATAATTGCGACTATTCTACGAATTTTATTCGTAGTTTTCAGTCACGAATAGGATTCATAGATTGAACGTAGTTTGGTACATATTACAAATATTTTATTCGTATTCGTACAAAAACAAATGTATTTTGTACGAATACATTTACTAATAACGAAAAAAAAACTTCTATCTGATCTGGGGTTTGAACCACAGTTTTTTAGCTTACGGGCCACGTACTCTTTCAGTAGACTACGGCCACCTTGCATACATACATTTCCTTATATTTATTAATTGCTCAACAAGCCAGGTTGAAAGATTTCGGTTGTAAATATTTTAAACTCAACTAATAATAAATGGTACGAAGCCATTAGTAAATACTATGAATGTAAAGGAAGAAAGTACGAAGTTATTCGTACGAGAAATTGAGGTATGATAACACACTGTCTCCACTTACAAAATTTGATTGCATGCGAACTGATAAATTGAATTTCATGATATCCAGATTTCATGCTATAATATTTAGGTGGGCACTTCATCTCATGAAATTTCATTTTGGAATTGTTTGCAAAAGTTTATTAAATTAATAAATTCTTCCATTCGCCATTCCATTTTATGTTTTTTCACTATTTTAATGCTTTTGCAATATTTTTTGCTTGATAAGTTCTTAAAAATGCACGCACTTACATATTTTACTAAAAAGTGGCAGCTCATCTCATGAAATATATCTCAAGAAATATTTCAAGAGAGAACTTTCATGATATGAGTGGTCTACACTTGAGATATATATCATGAAATTCAATTAGACAGTTCATATGCACTCAATTCCCTATAACAATATCCCTATAAGTTGAAGATCTTTCTTCAGAACAACAGATGATAAGGGGCATTTAAGCCAATAACGCATATGAACTTAGACGATAAGCGAACTTTTGTTTTAAAGTAATTAAACACAAGAGAAAACAAAGTAAAATTAATTTATGAAACTAAATGCTTTCCCAAAGGTCGGCTTAATAAAAAATTCGTTTTTCTGTCATAAAGATGATTCACTGTGCATAATTTTTTAATTTTTTGTAAACTTAATAAAATTTCGAACAATCTTGCAGCATTTAAATTTGAGAAAATTGCAGCGATCTAGGCGAGGGAAAGGTTATGATTCAAAAGTAAAAAAAAATTAGGAGTTTCTGAATAAAGTAGGCTAATTTTAAATCATGCACTAATTTTTAAAAAATATGATGGCAAATTCTTTTTAAGAAAACGCTTTTACATTTGAATATTTTATGACCAAAAGTTTTTTATGACTAAAATTTAAATAGGAAACTTGAAATGAGATATTTATTTTATACTTCTTCAAATTCACGTTTATGAACAGGCGTCGACCCGTTTTGAGAATTTTCTGGATTTTTTCGCGTCACAAGCTTAAATTACATCCAGTATTTAGAATCAAGCCTTGCAGGGAGGTTCTGGAAAATGTTTACAAAACGAATGGGTCCCAAAACCCATCTTAACATGTACCTCTTTATATATTTAATCATACGTTTTGAATTAAAAAATAAATACAGTTTTTTAATAATTCATATAATAGGTATGTTTCCAAACTCGATTTTAGTAACTTGCATGCTGCTAGAACTGATGCGTGTTGAAAAAAGAAATACGTTAGTTGATGTCCATGTGAACATTTCAAGAATAGCTACAACTCTAATTCTTAATTTTTGCGAATTATATGGATTTTTACCTCCTAAATCCAAATCTGTTTTTTTATTTGTCGCTCGCAATTGGTATATGAGTTATAGGCCCACAAAACTGGAAAAATGGTCTAAAAATTTTGCTGGTTTTATTCATTTTTTAAAAAAAATATTGGGAATTTTTGTATTCTTATTTGAAAAGAGGAAAACTTGGGAGCTAAATATTAATTAATGCAATTTGATTTAAGGATAAATTAGACCTCACATAATTTAATTTACTAAATTAGTAAAAATATTTGTTGAGAAAACAATTTTGGAAATTACATGAAAAAAAATTACATTTGAAAATGTTTCGGGCATGATACAAGAAAGATTTTTACCACATCTTTAAAGTATATATAATTTTCTTATTTGTACAAGCGTGTGTCAACCGGCGTATCATGATATCAAAATTAGTACCAAAAATCTCAGAAAACAGAATTATATAGGTTACATTTTCTTTATATGCATTATAGACTCCTTTATGCCTTTGCCCTTCCCCCCCAGAATAAATCCTGCGAACGCCCTTGGCTGTGAGTACGGACTTCAAAAAGTGGTTTTAAGAAAAACGCGTTTAAAATTGTCGCTGTCGGAGCTATAGTGTTAGAGGTGACGGGATTATTTAGTAGTTTTGCTCTGATTTGCCTTTAAAAATTCTTCAGACTATATTCAGGACTATATTTTTCAGGCTATAAGAAAAGACAAAAAAAAAGATTTTTCAAAAGTGCGAACCCTTACCCCTTCCCTAAAGTTTGCAGCTGGACCTTTCCTTTGCTGAATACCCCTTACCCCTTCCCCCCCAGAATAAATCCTGCGAACGCCCTTGGCTGTGAGTACGGACTTAAAAAAGTGGTTTTAAGAAAAACGCGTTTAAAATTGTCGCTGTCGGAGCTATAGTGTTAGAGGTGACGGGATTATTTAGTAGTTTTGCTCTGATTTGCCTTTAAAAATTCTTCAGACTATATTCAGGACTATATTTTTCAGGCTATAAGAAAAGACAAAAAAAAAGATTTTTCAAAAGTGCGAACCCTTACCCCTTCCCTAAAGTTTGCAGCTGGACCTTTCCTTTGCTGGAACGTTGATGCCACGCCCCTCGTTCTACGCCCATAAAATGTTACCAGCAAACTTCATGTGTAAATTGAGGTCAAATACTTAATTCCGTGGCTGGGCGGCCTATAACTCAAAAGCTTTTCGATAAATCATAAAGTAACTTAATCATAAAAGCCATAACTTTTGATTGGAAGGAGATATTGGGGTAATTTTTTCACATAAATTATTTTTGAGACTTGACTTCTCCGTAAAAAAAAAATATAGAAAAACATTTTGGAAAAACGCCAAAAAAATCAAAGGAGTACCGTAAATTGTTGTTTTGATGACAAAAACTGTAAAATAATTTTTACGCTTAACTGGAAGAATTTTTGCAAGTAAATGCTAAGTCATATGAAAGGTAGTCAGATGTGCAATTTTTACTTGATTTTATTTTTACAATAAAAAAATTTTTGAGTCATTTAATGAGTTAAAATTAGTATTTTGGACTTTTTTGAAAAAAATATAAAAAATATATGCACTGACCTAAGGGTACAGTTTAACCCTGGATGCGCTTCGTTAGTTGATTCGACCAACAACGATCATATTTTTTGGGTTTTCTTTTCGCTTCTTATTCGTATTTAGCTGTGTGGTCATGTATCAATTTTTGACGGTGAGATGTTGTTGCGTACGACAGAATTCGGATACTCAAATCATACCCGAGTGTCGTGCTGTTCTCAACTCTATCCATACTTAATAATATGTGTAAAATACTTATAGGCATTTGGCTCATTAGCATTTTTTCGGGTATAAGTACATTCTCAGATCCGAGAGCAGCGTGATCCAATCCACTTCGAACCGTTTTCAATGACTGCGAAGAGTCAGTTTATTACAAAGGCGCTCGATCCGAATGTATTTTGAGTGTACTCTGAATACTGCTCCTTCTCTGCCAACGTCTTTTAGCGTTAATTAGTTTTAAATTAACGTATGTACTTTTCGTAAGTACTTGTCTGCAGGCCATGTGAGCTCTCATTTTTTGTTTGTTTTTTCTCGAAAACTCGTTCTTGGTATTTTATTGTTGCACTCTATGGAGAAAAAAAATAACAACGCTTGTGATTTTGGTTTGTTAGACATAAACTAAAATAAAACCAAATCAGAAGGCCGGCGCACAGTGGTTAAAAGATAGAAATAATTACCAAAACTGATAATCTCTTTTTGTGATTTTTTTCTTTGTTTAAGAACATTCTAACTAGAATGGTTCGAAAATATTTATCAGAAATATACATAGGTTTTCTGAGTAGACGCCTTAAAATACGATTGATGTAAAAATGTTGAAAAAATTTCGTAAAATATTGATATTTTTCCAGAGTTCTTACAGACAATTGAGAAGACGTACTGCACTCTGGTTTTTTTTTTAGTACAAAAAGCATTATTGAAAAAGTTTTTTGCATACTTGAAATTTTTTTTTTTTTATTTTTGCAATAAATTTCTTATGCAAAGTTTATATGACAAAAAAAGCATAAATTTATTTTTAGCAGAATGAGACATAATGATCTTCGGATGTCGACGATATTTTACATAAAGAAATGCTTTTACTGGATTTTCAATTGAGCGATTAAAAAAACTGACAGAATTTTTTGAGTCCTTCAACAACAATTGTTAAAAACTAAATGCGTTTCGAAGAAAATATAGATTTGTTTAGTCTCAAAGTTTATTACTATAGCCATTTTCTTTAGCATGATTTTAGGCATTTCTTTATTTACGAAAGTGTGGCATATTAATGTATAGGTATATTTTTTATTTAAAATCGATAAATTTTTAATGTAAATAGTGAAAGCATTTACATACTATATACGATAAATGGCTTAAAATGCAATAATTCTTCTTTTGCTATAATATAACATATTAAAAGAGTATTTAAGTATTCTGTAGTGTGTTTCTCAGTCTATTAAATTGCTATGTTAATATATAGTATATATTTTTTTAATATTTACAATTAAATTGAATTAGTAAAACAGTCATGTGATATGTATAAAGTTAAATTAATTCACATTATCTTATAGCTTACTATGAAATATTTTAATGAATTTCGTAATAAAATGCTTTCAAAACTATTCAAATATTTAAATGCATATGAATATGAAACGCATGAGGTTCACTCCTTTTTTTTTAAATAAAAACGAAACGATAATCTTTTTTTATGATTTTTTTTCTGTTTTTATAAAAAGCAAACAAATAATATCTTTGAATACTATAAACCACTAATTTAAACAGTTTATATCTTGCACTTCATTGAAGTTGGAATTGGGAATAACACGTGAAGTGGAAATTTTCGTATAGGAGGTGGGCGTGGCAAAATACGAATTTTTATGTTAGACATATATTAAAGATTTCTGACAGAATAGTTCTTGTATTGGTTCAAGACAAAAAAAATATGGCGTTTTAAATATTTGCGTTGCATGGGAGGTAGGTGTGATTGAGGGAGGATTTAAAAATATTTTTGTGTGTATTCTAATAAAGGAAATTCAAAATAATACACAAAATTTAATTGGTTTATGATGAGTCCTTCTATTTATTGACAACTTTTGTATGGTGTTCAACCACTGTGCGGCGCACGTGTCTGTTTGCTTCTTGTGCGTAAACACGGGCAATAGAAGTTTAATTTAAATTATGCGCATGTGATTTGGTAACTTCACCTTCAGAAAAATAAAAAAAAAATACTTTACAAATTTAATAATTGCTGATTGCAGAAAATTAATGACACGATACTATCGAAACTGCGTATTATTTTTAAGCCACAACAACTTAACCTCATACGCAGCTTTCACGGAGTAAGATAAAAACAAAAAGTAACACAAGAATAACACATCTGTTATTCAGCATTTAGGTACGCTCAGGAAAAAATAGCACAAAACAAATACAAAAAACTTGCTCACTACTTACTGCTGCGCTCTACTGCGCTCTCTTTCATATCTGTGGCAGATGAGCCGAGCAGGGTTGCTAGTTTGGTAATTAATTACCAAATTAGGAAGAAAATTTTTGACTTGGTAACTTGGTAATTTTTTTATAGTTTTAGTAACTTTTTTCTTTAGTTTTTCAGTTTGTTTGCAAGGTTTATATAAAAAATTGTACTTAATATTACATTAAACATTTTTTAGTGCAGCATAACCTTTATGTATTGTATTGAAAATGTCAAAATCTTTCAGTCTTGAAATTTAATGTTAACAAAGAAGTCTCTCATAAAAACGAAGCTACGAAATAAGTTGGGTTTTAATACAATAAATAGCATAATGATTTCAAAGGAACTCTGCGAAATGAGAGACAAGCCTCATTATGTGTGATCACCAGAAGAAGATTTTTAGATTTAAAGTTTAGATTTTTTTTTTTCGCCATCTGCTCTAGTTTACAGGTTATAGGCTAAAATGTAAAAACCTGTTATATTCTAATAGAATAATATCTTTAAATTGCATCAGTCGATTTCGATCGTATTTGACAGCTTGGATTAGGAAATATTCAGCCCTATCATGCTTAATTTTTCACGCGGAATCGGAGAAGGGAGTTTTAATTTTTAAGATAAAGCTCTAAAACATTTTGGACATTTTTAAGTTATTTTTTCCTGAATGTTTTTTTCCTTGTTAAGTTTCCTGAATGTTCTTGAGGTTGTTCTTAAAAATAAAAACTCTCTTTTTCGATTCCACTTGAAAAGTTATTCATAATATGTTATTCAATTTTTGTAAACAAATTCTTTTTCATCTTTTGTTTAGAAGATAATGGAAAATCATATATTTTAAAACTTTTTCTTAATAAACATATTTGCTACCGTAAAATGTCTGAATCATAAAAATATCTTTTGTCTTTGAAGTTTAAGCATTCATTTGACCTTTGCAGATATTGTGGATAATTCCAGATATATTTTGAAATAACGAAAATTGATTACATGAAAAATTTATAGGAAAAATTTCTAAAGTAACTTCCTAAAATGTTAGGGTTTTCCAGCCGCTTAAAATTGCTTTGAATAAATTTACTAAAACTTTCGTTTCTTTTACAATATGTTTTTCTAAAACGTAAAAAGATATCAGCAAAAGCTTTATATTCTTTGCAATAGTTTGCGCTTGGGAGCAGTTATTGGAAAAAGAAATGTATATCATATTTTTTCATAACTGCTTAACTTGAGGTGATGGTGAAAAAGTTTCCTTATATTTTAATTCAGTGCTCTTAGTTAGAATTGATATCCTATAAAACAAACGAACTGTGTAGTTCCTGAGTTTTAGTTATTAAAAAATGAGTAAAATTTAAACTTGAGGAAACTGATAATTTTTTTAAAGCATTAAATGCCATATCTTTGTATTTATTAATTTACTTCCTTAAAATCAATATTCATTGCCAATGAATGCGGTATATTTTTTTAGTTCCTACTTATTTCAAATAAAAAAGATAAGGATCTTATTTTTATATCATTAATTAATAATTCTTTATTTTGTTTTGTGACAAAAAAATTACGTTTACCTAAATTTGCTACTTATTTGTGATTTTTATATTAATAAATTTTAAACAACAAAATAGTTGTACTTTTTATTTATATGTTTTTATTTTTTTTACTTATTTCAAATAAAAAAGATATACATCTCATTTCTATAAGTATATGAGTTTATGAATTTAACTTCTTTTGTGGTTTTTAGTAATTAAAAATAAGAAATTTTAAACAAGAAAAATATAATACTTAATAATATTAACTAAATTTATTTCACCACTATTTCTGTTTATTAATTTTAAGTATTTAAATGTTTATTTACTTAATTTTTATTTAATTTTGGTAACTTTTTGATCAAATTTTGGTAACTAAATTTTTTTACGAGTGACAACTCTGGAGCCAGTGATTCAGCTACATAAACCCTAAAATGTCTAGAACTCTACGAAACAATATTGAAAATTTACTCTCTCAGGAGAAAGAAGTAACTACATATAAGAAAATTAATATAAGAAAGATTTGCAGCCTATGTGATTACAAAAAACATCGAATGACAAAGTCATTCTGCAAAATATGCCGAAAAAATGTTTGTGGCAAGCATAAAATTGAAATATGCACAGTTTGTGCAAAGAAATAAGTTTTTTATTTTTATGATAAAATGAGATGTTAATTTTGTGGTGCTTCAATCATATTTTAAGTTATATTAGTATTTAAGGCTCCTTGATAACATGATTTCTAGAAAAGTGCCATAAATGAAGTCATTATTATTTTTGTTCAATATGTTAAATATAAATAAGAAATCAATAGTTTTTTCTTGTTGAAATGCTTTAATAAATATAATATCATAAAATCATTTGTTAACTTGAACTTATTAGGCCTATTCTTGTGGTAAGTTTACTTCAAAGTTGATGTTAGTCATTTCGACTAACAAAGCCCGCAAACGGGGTTCAAATAACGATGCACATCTAGGAATAAACTATTTTTATGAAGTGCTTTGATTTAGCTTTTAAGCAAAAAAATTTAAATGAAATGTTTTTATGAACAGCGGAGACATTTGAATCGAAAATCAAAACTTTGATTTTCATGTCGTTTTTTCTGTTTTTTTCTGTTTTTGGTGTCAAAATGACAAAAATTTTTTAAATTACATTGAAGAAAAACAACCGATTGTATAAAGGCACCACGAAATAGACCCCAAATGAAATAAGCCCAAAAAAAATTAAATAAACCCCAAAAAAGTTCATACATTTTTGGGTGTTATTTCATATGAAATAACTCCCAATTTTTGGGAGCTATTTCATAAATTTTAGGTAGTATTTAATTTTGCCAATACTTTAAATTTGTAGTATTTAATTTTTGCCAAAGTTTGTTTTTGCCAATGAAATAAGCCCCAATGAAATTTTAGTTGGGGCTTATTTAATTTTGATTTTTTCTTGGTAATTTCATTCGGTTTGTGGGTTATGTAATTTCTTAAATTGAAGGGTTATTTAATTTTATTGGGGGGTTATTTCAATTTGCTCCATTTAGATTATCGCAGAGTTGTTTACAATAAAATGAAATAAAAAAAGGAATTAATTATAAATTCTGGAATTAATTTTTTTCTGTAAAAAGTTGCATATTAAAAAATGATTTGTACGAAATGTTGTTATCACCATTCCGTATAAGGGCAAATTAAGATATTTTTAAGATGTTTTTTACGATAAAATGATTGCCCTTGCACGGAAAGTGTATATTTCAGGCATATTTTCCATTAAGTAGTCGCCTTGGGCTTCTAAAAGATTCTTTTTCATGCGTTGAGTTGTTGGTCCATACTTTTTTTATTATTTGTATTAGTCAAACTTTTCACAAAATCATCCAGTTTATAACTGGAGCACAATAGTACCTATTAACTTGGGGTTACTTCATTAATTTACATAATTTCATTTTAAGTTTAGAAATCTTTTACATGGAGCTTATTTCATTTCTTTTGGGGGATATTTCATTGGGACTTATTTAATTTTTTTCGTTGGGTATTATATCATAATGAAATAAAGCCCAAATATTGGAAATTTCGGAAGGTAAAAAATCAGAACTGTCGTATTTTTTGTCCAATTCTTATGTTTGATGGCTGATTTTAAAGAAAACTAAACTAAAAAATTAAGTGTTTGCCAGTTTAAATTTAACCAGAGACAAACTGCTTGAGAATTTTGGTTACAAATAAATTTAAAAATTAATGGGCAAAAATTTAAAAGATCCCGAATATACGAAATCAACATAATTTTGAGGCAACAAAATATAAACATCTACAATCATGGAACAGTAAAGGTCCCAACAAGACACAGCTAATAAAATTTTAATTTTTTTAACACGTATTGTTATCGCAACCGACCGAAATTTTAATTTTTATAATTTTGAATTCTGTACTATTTACACTTTTTATACATATAAAAAATGTATCTTGAAATTTCAGCACATTTCGCTGATTTAATGTTTTTTTTAAATTAACTAAAACCGCAGTCTTTTTGGTGTCCTCCGAACGCAACCGTGTAGATACTTTATATTTGGATTATTGTTTTAATAAATTGTTTAAACCAATTGGTTTAAATACATATGTAGTTATTCAATATATTTTTACTCAATTTACATTTAAATAATTAATACTACACTAAGTAGTTGCATGTAGTAAGTAGTTGTTTACATGCATTTATTTAAATAAAGAATATCTACAATAAAATAATTTGCATAATATGAAATTGATAGCAATTGTATTTATTTCAACTAAAATGATTATAAAAGGTTCATGATGAAGAACTGTGGTAAGTATTCTTCTTAAAATGCATTTTTTTAATACAAAAATTCTTTGATTTTCTTATAATAAAAGCAATCTTTGTACTGTGGCAGAAAATGTTTTGCCGTTTTTTAATTAATAAATTAAAAAACATTTAATTTTAATGTAAATGTATTTATTTTCTGTAGTTAAAAAATATGTAGTAAAGTAAATAATTGAAATTAGTAAAAATAATTACATTTTTATTTGGACGGTGAGTTACTAATTTACATTTGTTTTAAATACATTTTTATTTATTTTTACAACAGGATTTTTTAGGTGAAGTTTAAATTTAAAGATAGACACATACTGAACCAAACTGGATGAAAGACAAAATATTTGAATTCGTTTTATCATTAAAAAGCACCAAAATATACCTACATTTAAGTACTGAAAAATGTCCCTGTACGCAACACGAAATGAGTGATTTATTTATATTTATTTTAAAACTTTTCAAAATTGTATAACACTTACCAAGACATATGGTTGGAATTGAACCACTTTTAAGGCGTGACCCTCCTATGCAAGAAGAGTCAAAATGACGGCTGCATACTCTTGATTTTGAGTTGATCAATATGCCAGAAACCGGCACTTCATGGATTTTTAAGAAACTGTCAAGTTTCAACAGTTATAACATTTTTTTTTAACTTTCGCTTTTTTTTTGGAAAAGTTGCCACAACCGCCTGTGATGTTGTTTTTTAAATTTTTGCATTTTTGGATTTATAGGAATTATTTTCGCAAAAATACTCAAACTCGAAATTTTCAAAACGTTACACTTCCAGGAAAAACTTTCAAAACGACCAGGTTATCCAACGTAATCTCATTGACTAATTTTAATTTTTGCGGTTTTTAAAAAATATAACGTACAAATTCTCATACTCGAAATTGACAAAATGTTGCACTTTCAGTAAAAAATGTCATAATGATTAAGTTATTTAAAGTAATAACACAACTTTTTTGTAATTCTTTTAAGTTTTGTCTCAGAAATTATTTTAACAACATTTTTATTAGCATTTTTGAAAATGTTGCTTTTTAAAAGTTTGTTATTACAACAGGAAAGAATTTAAAATTTTTTCGAAAAGTAAAATACCACTACTCTGGTACTTTTCACCTGATTTTTTTGTTTGATAATTCATTTTAAATAACAATTAAATATAGATCGAAGTGCATACCAGGTTTTTTAAAAAATACTTCAAGTGCTGTTTTTATTACTTCTTATATCGACTAACTAATATCGACTTCTTATAACTTTAAATTTGCTGAAATCAATATTGTAAAAAAACCATGAAGTTTTCTTTCAATGGACTTTTTCGCAATCCTTTAAAATATAATATATACAGATAAATGATTTTCTGAACTGTCCAGAGATGGATAAACAAACCAAAGATGAATATACAGATATGAGATGAATACATAAATAAGCCCAGATAAAATACATAAATGTAAATACATACATATGTATTAGAAGTTTAATTAAAAATTATAAATATGTATGTTTAACAGAAATCAAACAAAGAATAGTGTGTAGTATAACTTTCTTTGATTCGATTTTATATAACCAAAAAGTTGGCTTTGTATATATGTTATTAATGCGGTAAGGACTTTAATAAGTTAAATTTTTAAAATTGTTGAAATAGATTTTTTGTATTGAAAATTATTTGAAAAAAAATTCAAATACATACATATTTAGAACTCTTCACAATAATTATTATCACATATTTTTCATATCAAATCTAATTAAAAGAAGGAAAATATTTGTTGCAAATATTTCGTAATACATATATGTAAAATATTTTCAAACAGTTAATTGATCATGAAAATGGGATATTTGCTTGGTTTCTATCTATTCAGCTAAGAACAAAACAAAACAATATCGGCTATGTTAGAAATATGGCTGACAACAAGAACAACAACAGCAACGTTCAGCTGAGGATAAAACGAAACCAATTCGGCATAGAAAAGGAAACATGCAAATAGCTAAATGCGCTAAAAACAGTGACAATTACATTTTTTGCATTTTCATTTATAATAGTCAATTCGGATACTCAAGAGTCTCTAATTGCCATATGATCTGTGCTTTTGTTTTGTTTTCGTTGTTGCTTGACTTTGCTGGTGTTTTCAGTCCTCTCCTCCGGCCGCTCACACTCGCAACATGTCATCATTAGCAAACCAGTTGCGAGTGTACTACAAAATTCTCTCAGTACGATTTGTTTTCGGCCGACTCATTTCATTGGCTCATTTACAGCTCTGCTCTCAATATCGCCGCCATATTTCTTCGCACGGGCTGCACCTCAGTGGTCATAATTTTTCGCCTTATTGAACTAATTCGCCTTTGAAATCTCTTTACTATTATTTATTCTCCTTGCAGCACTTTGCTTGCTATTTTTTCTGTTTGCCTGCTAGCAAGATCTAAAGTGGTGGCATTATAAGAGACTTCACAACAGTCATACAAAATACAAATATGAAAAATTTAAATTTAATTTTATTTTAGCAGTTAGCTCTGAAGTCTCTTTTAATGCCTCCCTTCACTTGAGATCTTGCTAGCAGGCTAACAGCAAAAGTAGCAAGCAAAGTGCTGTATATTTTCCACCGCCAATTCGGTTCATCCCCTCTAACGCTGCGCAACCACTGGGATCTTGTCATTCTCTTTGCGTTGTTGTTGTAGATTTGCTTGGTAGTTATTGTTGTACAGTAAGCTTTAATTTTTTGTAGATGCTTATTTGTAGCTACAGTCAGCATATGACATCGAACTATTTTAGAAACAGTTTATACATGTGAATTAAAGAGTATATGTAATATTGGCAAAACTACCTCAGTAAAATAATTATATATGCAACACTTCAAATGCAATTCTAAGCAAACATATATTTGTTTTTATATTATTTTTTTATTGAAATAGTATTAAGGAAGTATATGTAAAACAAGATATAATTTATTTAAAAAACTTGTTGTTACTGAAAAAATTATAATGTATTAAAAAAGTTCATAGAAAATATTTATATGTGCAAAACCAATTTTTATTGATTTTATGGAATAAAATATAAATGTATATAGATTTTATATAAGAATATGTCTTCCTTTATTATATATGACTTGGGTAAGCGTGAAAGACATGAAGTACATCAACGATCTGAGGATGGAGCCATCAATTTTCCGCCATTCATCTTAAATAACTGTTTTCAGATGCATCATCGACTTGAACTGGCGCCCGTTTATATAAACTTGGGCCGAAAGAATGCCCCACAGTTTTTCGATAGGACTCAAGTCATGACTAACAGCAGGTCACTACAGTACGGGTATATTTCAGATTTATTGAAAGTCATTTGTGGCTCGGGAAGAATTTGTTGGTGCGTTGTAATGCTGAAAAGTCCAGTTATCCTGGTAGTTAATGCATGTGAACTCAATAAACACATCATCTAACAACTCAATATACATTTGTGCATTCGATTTGTACGAAATAAAATACAGGGGAGACTTTCAAAGTATCTGAAACCGGCTAAAATCGTCAATGATCCCTGCCCATGGTTACGCGCATACCTAATTTGTCGCAGCTATCGCAAATTGTGCCGGTATTTCTGGCAACCGTTGAGCCCGTCAAGGTTGAACCTTTTCTCATCACTCAATATGACATTCCCAAATTCTTTCTCACAAAATTTGTATTTTTCGGCATATGCTAGACTGGCCGCAATGTGCCATGGTAGAAGCCTGGGTTGAGCGAAGGGCGATTCATAACTGACGTTGGCATTTTCATCCCAGATTTGTTGGATTTTGCTTCTAGTAACCCTTCGATCCAAATGCGTAGCAATTTCACCACAACTCATCCCTTTCTGCACAGCAAGACGTCGGATTCGTCTTTTGTGCCATTGGTCAATCACGGATTTTCTTTCACTACTCTTGATTATAGCATAGTTGCTAGGGTATTTTAAAAAATTTGTTATGGTGTTTCGATGACGATTTGTCGTAGCAGCTATAGCATCTACTTTTATACCGGCTTTATTTAAGCCTTTTATATTTCAACGATTTTCTTCAGATAAAGTGGTTCCACTTGGCATTTTTATTTATTTATTTTATTTATTTATTTATTTATTTATTTGTTTGTTTATCCATAGTATAATAAGAACTCAGTTCTTTTAATGTACAGTTTCACAATAGGTACAACATTTTATGCTTAGCGATAATTGAAAGATAAAAACATTTTAATTAAAACGTATATATTATTCTTAATTTGAACTTAATAGATTGCTATTTTTAGTTTAAAATTTCCTAAATTAATAAGTAGAGATAGAGTGAATTAAAACAGAGTGCAGCAAAAGTTGGAGAAGAAGAAATAGTAGAAAACTGGCTAAAAATATTTAATGACTAGAAAAATATTAAAATACTGCATGCCTAAACTTGTTCGTCTCCCTAATACATCTTACATGGCTTGGTAAGGAATTCCATAATCGAGTGGCATTAATAAAAAACATTCTTGTAGAGTTAAGATAGTTAAAGCTTGGTGGAGTTAGCATGCAGCTTCTTGTTGATTGACCAAATTGAATTTTTCAAACAAGTAATTAGGTGTTTTACACATCATTATTTTATGCAGGAAAATACAATTTCAAGCATATAGATAGCTTATAATATCACATTCAAGGATACTTTTTTTGAACTGTGAAATATGGTCAAATTTGCGTAGCCCACAAACATATCGTATGATTTGATTGAATGCTAAATTTAATTTTAATTGAGATCTCGAATCTAACTTACTATAGACACATTCTTCATAAGTTATTATAGGAAGCAAAAGTTGAACAACAAGTTTACGTTTCATTTCAACAGGCGTAAATTCCGCTGAAACCCTGAGGTTACGCAAGATGAAGTAAATCTTTCTAACAACACTGTTGATGTGGTCAATGCAAGTTAACGCAGAATTAATGTGAAACCCAAAATTTTTAATTTTGCTTACGATAGCAAGCTTATTGCCACCTAAAATCAGGTCCGGTATATCTTAAAAAAAACACTGTTTTTACTGATGGGCAATACAAAAGACTTAGATGCATTGAGCTGAAGGCCATTACTAAAAGCCCAGTGATCTATTTTGCGCAGATCCTCATTTAGCCTATATACTAAGTCTTCCATAAGACCAGCTCTACGAGAAAGATGTAATTGTATATCATCAGCATAAGCATGCATGGATGAATATTTACATACACTTAAAATATCGTTGACGAAAATTGAAAATAGAAGAGGCCCAAGAACAGAGCCTTGTGGCACTCCACTGCAAACAGGCGAATATTTCGAAAAATTTTCGCCAATCTTCACTCTCTGTACTCTATTGGAAAGATAACTATTCATGAGAGACACAGAGCTGTTACAGAAGTCGTACATATATTTAAGTTTATAACAAAGTAGAGAATGATTCACCGTATCAAATGCTTTAGAGAAATCAAGTAAGCACAGCAAAGTTACTAGTTCATTATCATACGAGTATCGTATATCATCTAAATACTTGAGCATTGCAGTTGAACAGCTATGACCGACGCGAAAGCCTGATTGATATGGAGATAAAAGTTTTTTTTGAGAAATATGGTGTGATATTTAATTGGCCATTAGGGATTCGAAGATTTTTGATAAGGACGATAGTATGCTGATTAGTCTGAAATCATTGGGTTCGCTCGCTGCTGTATTTTTGGGAACAGGAAGAATAATTGCAGATTTCCATGAGCTAGAAAAACAGGATGTTGTTAAACAATGGTTTAAAATATTAGTAAGTGGACTAAGAACAAATGCGAGAATGTGTTTCAAAAATCTTATATCTATTCCATCTGCTCCAACTGCATTTGATTTGATTTTTTGAACGCATTTTCCAACATCGATTTCATTTACCGCAGAGAACTCAAATGATTGTTCAACATGATATCTTGTAGTTTCAGGATTAATATTGCCGAGGTTCTGCGTGCTTAGCAGGAAGTAATTATTAAGCAAATCAGGGTCAATAGGACATTCAGACTTAGTACTGCTGCCAATACCAAGTTTCTTGACATTATTCCATAAAGTCTTGGCTGGAAGAGATGTTTTGAGTTTGGATAAGTAATGCAGTTTTTTAAATTGCCTAGTAATAAGAATTGATTCATTTCTTGCTGCTCTATAATTTTCCCTGTTTGATATTTTTTCCAAAAGCCGTGTAATCTGTTGCTCTTATTAATAGCGTTTTGTACTCGGCTATTGTACAGGGGCAGGATGTATTCTTTATGGTAACAGTACGAAAGGGAACATAGAAGGGTAATATAGAAGACTGGGGTTATCATTTATAGAAAACCGAGTTGGCATTACATTATTAACAACGGACAGACTGACACACGAGATACTTTCATACAATGTTTTGGTGACATTATCATTGCACAAGAGGTTCACATTAAAGTCACCACATATAACAAAATAGTTATAGTCAATTGACACGTCAGATACTTCAGAAAACATAGCTTCGAAATTATTATATTTGCTAGGGTTATATACGCACGACACGAACAACTTAAAGCAATTGTCATAAACACATATATTAACAAACTCTACACTGTAATTAATTGACCTTTTTAAGAGCTTAGCCCTCAGATTTTGACGACAATAGATAGCCACTCCCCCCTCTTCTATCTGGCCTATCATTTCTAAAAATATTATAGTTATCTATGTTATAAACAGAATCAAACACATCATTACAAAACCACGTTTCAGACACACTTATCACATCAACAGACGATTCCTGAAAGACATACTTCATATAGTCAAGTTTGTTTGAATTTAAGCTCCGTGCGTTGAAATGAACTATTTTTGAGCCCGAGTGCCTTCCACATAAAATATTCACAATCGTTTTATTATTAACACCACAGTGGTTTATATTAGAACAAGAAATTTACAAGACAGGGAGCATAAAAGTTAGACACAACAAAACAATAGCTAAAAAGGTAAGATATATTTTTTTTTTTAACCAGGGGCCGAATTACAGCATCCGTGATCGAGCAAAATTCCGAAGGGCACAACGAGACAAGTGCCTATGACTCTTGTACAATTTTACTCGATCACGAATGCTGTAAGTCGGCCCCAGTTTACTTTGCATAGATGCATACAAAGTATAGAACTTAGAGAAATAAAGAGATGAAAGGCTTATCCTAGAGTGCTGAAAATTAACAGATTCAAAACAGAATAGAAAAGTAAGAGACACAAAATGTTAAAGAAGAGTATATGAGAATAAAGTTGCTTATATGACGTAAAACAATTTATACATATTAAGAGACAGATGCAGCAGAGACTTCTGCCCCAAAAAAAGAGTTCAATTGCTGAACTAACTCAACTATTGTTGCATTTCCATTCTCTGCTTGCTTGATATAGACCAAACCCCGCATAGTGAACACAGCTGACAATTGTTTTTGTTTTTTGCGGCTGATTGCCGCTCTCATTATTTTATAGTTTTCCTTAGTCAAGCATTTTTATTTGAAAAATAAAATAACTCTAAAATGTGCTCATATTTTGTTCCAAAAATGTATTACTGCTATGTTTATAGGTTTTCCTACTAAGATTATGTCGTAATTTTTACGTTATAGTAGTTAAAACACAAAAACAGCAATTGTGCACATATAAATATTTTCTATTGTTCAAGCGAGATTAACACTATTTTCGACTAACGGTACTACAAACAGAGAGAATATATAAACGAGAGATGTCATAGACACATTAACAGAACGTTAACATAAATCCAACGATCCGATTATTAATACGGTTCGAACAATTGGTTGCCAGCGTGTGCTGCCAGCAACACAGGCTCTGCCAGCAGAGACGAAAAGAAAAAAAACCACCACCAAATGCGAGACAAGCAACAACGAAAAACAAAATAAATACTCCAATTGAACTTTATGAATGAATTGGAAACAAATTAATAAACACTATTTGTACTGCTACTTATTGGTATGTTTGTGTGTTTATGCATAATTTGTTTTGTCCTTTGCTTGACGTTGTTGTTATGCTCTATTTTATGCTTTTGATCGTGTTTCCGATATTTTTCTTGTTTAGCTGAGCTGAAATAAAAGAAAGAAATTGGCCAATTTGTTCTGTTTCTTAGCTTAGCCAAATATGAAGCAAGTGAATGTCGTTATGGCTTCACAAATTATTTCAATGCGCGAAATAGCGAATATATATTTTATTTATCTATACTTATGTTATATATTTTATCTTTCAATGTATATATTTTAATATTTTATCTATACATATTTTATCCATGTTTTGTAAAATTCTAATTTATCTACAATCTTCAGGCCATGCATTTGTGTGAAAAATTAAAATTTTTCGAAAATTAAAATTATGACTTTTTAAAAACGTGACGTTTGCAATAAAAACCAGCATGTATTCATATGAGTTCGATAGGAGTGCGCTAAATTACCGCGAGTTGATCTTTTTGTTGTAAACTAAAAAAAAACATATGAAAATTTTTTTACTTTTTATATATTTCTCTATTTTTTGCACATAAAGCCTTATTTTGTGCATAAAACTGGTATGCACTTCGTTTGTTATTGAATTGTCCCTAAAGATGAGCTATATAACATAAAAATCGGATAAAAATTATCAGAGTTTTGATATTTTAATTTATGAAATAATTTAATTTTTTTCTTATTTAGTAAAAAAAAATTTGAAAAATTCCAATAAACTGCTATTGAAATGTTTTCTGAAACAGCATTTAACAAAATAACAAACAAATTATGTGAATACATTGAATAACTTGGTCGTTATTAAATTTTTTACTAGAAATGTAGCATTTGGTAACTTTCGAGTTCGAGTATTTTTACCAAAAAAATTTCAAAAATGCAAAATTTAAAAATTCACGGTTGTCTAAAGCATAGTCTTAAGCATTTTCAAGCAAAGAATTACAAAAACCAAAATTCGAATAAAAAAGTTATAGCTGTTGAAACTTGCTGTTTTTTTTCAAAAATGCTCTAAGTTTTTGGCATTTCGAACACAAAAAAATTCATCAAAAATTGATATAAATATGTTTCTTATTTAAAATGGTTTCAACAATATAAAAATAAATTCTCTGATTTTAGTTAGAAGAAATTTTGGAGTTCCAGGGCTACTAACATATCAGACCCTGGTTTTAAGGTAAAAAATATTAGAACTACCCCAAAAACCTACCAATTTTATTTTATGTTTGTGTGTCTATGCAGAATTTGTTTTGTTTTTTTCTTGACTTTGTTGTTATGCTCTATTTTATGCTTTTGATAGTGTTTAAAATTTTTCTTGTTTGGTTACGCAGAGCTGAAAAGAAAAAAATTTGCGATTTGTGCTGTTTCTTAACTTTCTAAATGTTTCTTTCTTATGAAATAAGTGAGTGTCGTTTTGGCCAAACAAACTACTTCAATATGAAAAATTTTTTATCTAATAGGTAAATAGATTCTATATACTCTCTATTTACTTCTATATTCTATTTATATATCTGTAAATTAAAATAATGTAAAATCAAAGAATAGATCATACTTAATTACAAAAATTAACTACATTTAATATAGTAGGTAATATTTAAAATTTTCTTATTCAATTTGAAATTTTAAGCAAAAAAGGCAAAAAACCCACCACATATTTGTTGTTATATATTAAATATATTTATATTATATTTATTTATTTACCCATTAAAATTATCTTAAAAAATATTTATATGCATTTTGTTTTCAATAAACCATTTCATTTCTTTGGTTTATTTTTGTATTACATACATTTTATAAATACTACATAATAGTATGTATATATTAAATTGATAACATCTTAAACTGGAAATATGTTTAGTAAAATTTAATTTAATTCATCTTATAAATTAAATATTTTATATTGGTAGTTTTGTGCTTATGTATATATATATTTGGGCATTTTAATTGTTTTTCATTAATTTATTTGTAGCATTGTACAATATGATATCCGCATATATGTATATATAATATATTCTTAAACATGCTTTAATAATTTACTCTTGAGAAATGTTTATTTTTGAACCTTGATTTTATGTTTTGCTGGCCTTAAAAGCGCAAAATATAAGAATTGGCAAATTGCACACTAGAGTGGCTGCCAAATGTATTGGAGAAAATGAAAATGCGAAAATTCAATGTGCTCTGTACTTTAAGTGTGCGGTTGTGTCCCATTCGAGTGTATATTTATCCTAAAATTAAGACAAATATACACAGAAAAAATGGAGCGATTACGTTAAAGAACTTAGCCGATATGCAATTTTAGCAAAAAGTGAAATTTTGCAAAAGTATCAAGTTTTGGTATTTCTAAAAAAACATTCCCAAATATCCTAATGGTCATGTATTGCAAGCCTTAAGTTTGGTTTCTGAAAACTTTTCGAAACAGTGTTTGTATATTGAAAATTATAAAAGTGCACAAATGCTAAAAATTCATCTTACGAGCTTCTGAATAGGAGCCGACAGAAAATATAGTTTTTGATGCATTATATTTTATAAACAAACTTCGACCTTAGTCCATACATAATGATAAACTGACTCACTGTAGTTTCTAATAGACTTAAGGAATTTATTTGCAGAGTAGATTTCTCAAATTTTCTTGTTATAGTTTCTCATATTGTCCAAACGGACACTTTGATAAATAAGAAGGTAGACCATTCACGAATAGTTATAACTTTTATTCGAACATAACATCATTCTCGTTTTATTGCGATAAAAAATTATATGCCAGAAACTAAATTGAAAAAATTATTGCGGATAGTTGCAAAACTAATTTCTCTCTTGGATCGGTGTTGTTATAGAGTTGCAATCTTCTTGGTTCAATCTTCTAAGCAAAGCAAATATTATCTGAATCTCCTGGAAGATATCATTAACAAAGAATATCATTGAGAGCATGGCAAGAATTAAACTATAATTAAAGTATAAACTTTAATAATTTTAAAGCTTTATAATTTCTTAATAAGTAATATGTTCTTTAAGTTTTTGATTTTATTGCAATATCTAGCTACAGGATATTTTATTAAATTTTTATCACATAAATTTTTCCTATCAGAATAATATAAGCAATTAGTCGAAAATTCAGAACTGTAAAACTTTCCATTGGATTGTCCCGATGATGCTGAAAGAATGAATTCCTCAAGCTTTTCCTCAAAATAAAAATAATAATAAGAAAACCAGGGGTATATAATTTTTACAAATTTTGCTTAAGTCAGCAAAATGCGATATTTTTCATTAGGAACATTAATACATATATGTTGATATCATATTATGAAATGCCCACAAATGAATACATAAAAAATTAATACAAATGCCAAAATTTATACATGCATAAAAAAAAAACGATTGTAAAATGTTTAATTAATAAGATTGATTATATTAAAGTTTTCTAAAAAAGATTTACTGTTGAAAATGTTATCAATCTTAATATACATAATTATGCAATACATATTTCAATTATAAATGTTATTTTTAAAAAAAAACAACAAAATAAAATGGAAGAAATGAAAAGTTGGATGTCAGATAATTCAATATTTTTCAATATGTATATAATATATACATTAGGCCGGGTCAATTTGTATGGACGAATTTTTTGGAGGTCTGGCTCAGCGAAATTCGTAAAATACATGTAATTTCAAGACTTTTTCTCCACTACAGCATATACAAATTCTGAAAAAAAGCTGTGCGGACTTTCGTAAATAGATTTTGTTCTCAATTATAAAATATGAATGTATGAATGTATGTGTATGAATCTATTTACGAAAGTCCGCACAGCTTTTTTTCAGAATTTGTATATGCTGTAGTGGAGAAAAAGTCTTGAAATTACATGTATTTTACGAATTTCGCTGAGCCAGAATTTGACCCGCCCTAATATACATATATGTGGATATCGTTTTGTAAAATGCTACAAACAAATTAATAAAAAACAAATAAAATGCCCAAATATATATATACATAAGCACAAAACTACCATTATAAAATATTTAATTTATAAGATGAATTAAATTAAATTTTTCTAAAAATATTTCCCGTTTAAGATGTTATTAATTTAATATATACATACTATTATGTAGTATTTATAAAATGTATGTAATAAAAAATAAACCAAAGAAATGAAATTGTTTATTGAAAACAAAGTGCATATAAATATTTTTTAAGATAATTTTAATGGGTAAATAGATAAATATAATATAAATATATTTAATATAAAATAACAAATATGTGGTGGGTTTTTTGCCTTTTATGCTAAAAATTGAAAATTGAATTAGAAAAACATAAATATATGGTAGGTAATATACCTACTATATTAATTATAGTTAATTTTCGTAATTAAGTATGATCTTTTCTTTGATTTTACATTATTTTAATTTACAGATTTATAAATAGAATATAGAAGTAAATATAGAGTATATAGAATTTATATACCTATAAAATAAAATTTTTTTCATATTGAATTTATTTGTTTAGCCAAAACGACACTCACTTATTTCATATTTGGGAAAGTAAAGAAACAGCACGAATTCTGCATAGACACACAAACATAAAATTGGTAGGTTTTTGGGGTAGTTATAATATGTTTTACCTTAAAACCAGGGTCTGATATGTTAGTAGCATTGGAACTCCAAAATGTCTTCTAACTAAAATCAGAAAATTTATTTTTATATTGTTGAAGCCATTATGACTAAGAAAAATATTTATATCAATTTTTTATGAATTTTTTTGTGTTCGAAATGCCAAAAACTTTGAGCATTTTTGAAAAAAACAGCGAGATTCAACAGCAATAACTTTTTTATTTGAATTTTTGTTTTTGTAATTTTTTGCCTGAAATAGCATAAGACTATGCTTTAGCCAACCGTGAATTTTAAATTTTACATTTTTAAATTTTTGAAATTTTTTTGTAAGAGTACTCCAACTCAAAAGTTAGAAAATGTTGCACTTCTAGTAAAAAATTTAATAACGACCAAGTTATTGAACGTAATCACATAATTTGTTTGTATTTTTATTAAATGATGTTTCAGAAAACATTTCAATAGCAATTTATTGCAATTTTTTCAAATTTGAATTTTTAAGATTTTTTTTCACTAAATAAGAAAAAAATTAAATTATTTCATAAATTAAAATATCAAAACTCTGATAATTTTTATCCGATTTTTATGCTATATAGCTCATCTTTAGGGACAATTCAAATTCAAACGAAATGCATACCAGTTTTATACAGAAAATAAGGCTTTATGTGCAAAAAATAGAGAAATATATAAAAAGTCCAAACATTTTTATATGTTTTTCAATTTACAGCAAAAAGATCAACTCGCGGTAATATAGCGCACTCCTATCGAACTCATATGAATACATGCTGGTTTTTATTGCAAACGTCACGTTTTTAAAAAGTCATCATTTAATTTTGAAAAATTTTTATTTTTCATACAAATGCATAGATAAATTAGAATTTTACAAAACATGGATCGCTCATTGAAATAATTTGTTGAGCCATAACGACATTCACTTGTTTCATATTTGGCTAAGTTAAGAAACAGAACAAATTGGCCAATTTCTTTGATTTCAGCTCAGACAAACTAGAAAAATATCTGAAACACGATCAAAAGCATAAAATAAAGCATAACAACAACGCCAAGCAAAAAACAAAACAAATTCTGCATAAACACACAAACATACCAATAAGTAGCAGTACAAATAGTGTTTTTTCGTTGTTGCTTGTCTCGCATTCGGTGGTGGTTTTTTCTCTGCTGGCAGAGTCTGTGTTGCTGGCAGCGCACGTTTGCAAACAATTGTTCGAACCGTATTAATATTCGGATCGTTGGATTTATGTTAACGTTCTGTTAATGTGTCTATGACATCTCTCGTTTATATATTCTCTCTGCTACAAATACGAGGAAAAGAAGAATTCTCTGTTCAACAAATAAACAACATCCTTTAAAAAAAATTTTGGTAAGCCCAAAAAAATTATGTTATAAACTAGGGAGACAAAATAAAAAATATTTATGCACATATAAATACTTTACTAAGGTATTTGTTTTTAGTAAAAGTGTTACCGCATCGGAAATACATATATATATATATATATATATATTTATTACGTAATTGTTATTATATAAATATACATAAATACTCTTCAAATTTCCTCTATGAGCGAATTTTTTGGAGGTCTGGCTCAGCGAAATTCATAAAATACATGTAATTTCAAGACTTTTTCTCCACTACAGCATATACAAATTCTGAAAAAAAGCTGTGCGGACTTTCGTAAATAGATTTTGTTCTCAATTATAAAATATGAATGTATGAATGTGTGTGTATGAATCTATTTACGAAAGTCCGCACAGCTTTTTTTCAGAATTTGTATATGCTGTAGTGGAGAAAAAGTCTTGAAATTACATGTATTTTACGAATTTCGCTGAGCCAGAATTTGACCCGCCCTAATATATATATATATATATAAATATAAATATAAAATATAAATATATAAATTGTTGTATATATATATATGAACATATATATACAACAATATATATATATATATATATATATATATATATATACATATATGTTGTATATAACTATATGTTGTATATATAACTATATATATATATATATATATATATATATATATATATATATATATATATATATGAACAATTTAGCTCATAGAGGAAATTTGAAGAGTATTTATGTATATTTATATAATAACAATTACAATATATATATATATATATATATATATATATATATATTGTTGTATATATATGTTCATATATATATATATATATATATATATATATATATATATATTTACTGCGAACGTTTATGAATTTCGTTTAAAAGTAATTTTTCATTTTATAATTTTTTTATTCGAACAATTTTCTTTGAACAAATTTTTAATACTGAAATTTTTAAATGAAAATTTCTGAAATAATAATAACTGAATACAATTCAAAATGTTTTTTTATAACAAGTGTTTTATAGGCAAGTGTAAGTATAATACGTTATTAATGTAACTAAAGGTAAGTACAATATAACAAAAGGTAAGTATTAATGTAACGAACAGGTAAAATAGGCTGTAGAGATTTACTCTATGTGGTGTTGAAATAGAGCACCACATTATTCCCCCTCCTCAAATGAATCTTGTTGTATTTCTGAGTAAATTAAAATGTACCTTTCTTTTAGATTGTGTTGTAGTTGTTTTGTCTGAATTCTGTTGAGTCAGAATTTGACCCGCCCTAATATATATATATATATATAAATATAAATATAAAATATAAATATATAAATTGTTGTATATATATATATGAACATATATATACAACAATATATATATATATATATATATATATATATACATATATGTTGTATATAACTATATGTTGTATATATAACTATATATATATATATATATATATATATATATGAACAATTTAGCTCATAGAGGAAATTTGAAGAGTATTTATGTATATTTATATAATAACAATTACAATATATATATATATATATATATATATATATATATATTGTTGTATATATATGTTCATATATATATATATATATATATATATATATATATATATATATATTTACTGCGAACGTTTATGAATTTCGTTTAAAAGTAATTTTTCATTTTATAATTTTTTTATTCGAACAATTTTCTTTGAACAAATTTTTAATACTGAAATTTTTAAATGAAAATTTCTGAAATAATAATAACTGAATACAATTCAAAATGTTTTTTTATAACAAGTGTTTTATAGGCAAGTGTAAGTATAATACGTTATTAATGTAACTAAAGGTAAGTACAATATAACAAAAGGTAAGTATTAATGTAACGAACAGGTAAAATAGGCTGTAGAGATTTACTCTATGTGGTGTTGAAATAGAGCACCACATTATTCCCCCTCCTCAAATGAATCTTGTTGTATTTCTGAGTAAATTAAAATGTACCTTTCTTTTAGATTGTGTTGTAGTTGTTGTGTCTGTATTAATTGATGCTGGTTTTAAACGGTCTAAACTAACTGTAGTATGAGTGTTATTTTTGAGTATTGTGAAGTATTTTGGGTTTCGGTTGATAACTTCGAAAGGTCCATCATAGGGTTCCTTGAGCTTGCTGTGTATGGTGTCGTTTCTAACGAAGACAAATTTACAAGTGTTGAGTTCCTTAGGAACGTGTTGTTGGAATTTTGTGTTATGGTGTGAAATGAATGATTGTTTGTTTTTGACTACTTGTTTTATTTTTGGAAGCATCTCTGAAGGGTTTAAAGTTTCATTGTTGTGAATTACTATTTGTTTCGGTAATCTGAGCGGCTGGCCAAAGACCATCTCAGCTGGCGACGCTTTGATGTCTTCTTTGACTGAGGATCTAAGGCCCAGAAGAACTAGTGGCAACTCTGTGAACCAATTTGTCTGGTTGTTTGTTGCGATAAGGGAAACCTTTAACTGGCGGTGAAAACGCTCTACCATGCCGTTGGCTTGTGGGTGGTAAGCCGAAGTAGTTATATGTTGGCAACCGAGATTTTTGAGAAATGTGTTAAAGGTCGCGGAAGTGAATTGTGCTCCTCGATCAGAGGTAACCTTCAATGGAACTCCAAAACGTGAAATATACTCTCTTTGAAGAGTGTCGACTATCGTGTCGGTGTTTGTGTCTTTCAGCGGAAATGCTTCTGGCCAACGAGTGTTCCTGTCGGCTACGGTAAGTAGGTATCTATACCCTTTTGAAATTGGCAAAGGACCGACTATATCAACGTGGATATGTTCGAAACGTCCGTGTGGTATGCTGATTTTGTGTGGTGTTGTCTTCGTGTGCTTGTGTATTTTTGAGCGTTGACATCTAACGCATTCTTGTGCCCATTTGTTAACGTGTGTATTCATATTCGGCCAAAAATATCTTTGTGTAAGTAATCGCCGTGAAGCTCGTGTACTAGGGTGTGCTATGTTGTGTAGTTGTTCGAATACTTGTTTTCGTAAAGTCTGTGGTATGTAAGGTCGTGTTAAAGAATTTTTCTGTTCGCACCAAATTTTAATGTTGAGTACCGGTATGAGTATCTGTTCGAGCTTGTATCTGTGGCTATTTAGTATATCTTGCAATTCTGTGTCTGTGTTCTGTTCTTTATGTAGTGTTCTCAGGTTGATGTCTGTGCAGGCAAAAGCTTCTATTTCAGCTCGTGAAAGTGCATCTGCTACAGTGTTTTCTGAACCTTTAATGTGTTTAATGTCATGTGTGAATTGTGCAATGTATTCCAAGTGTCTTATTTGTCTGGGACTGTGTTCTGTTTGTGAATGTATAGCGTTAATCAGTGGTTTGTGATCTGTGTATACCGTAAAATTGTTTCCTTCTAGGTAGTGTCTAAAGTGTTTGATGTTTAAGTATATGGCTAGTAATTCTCTGTCGAATGTACTGTATTTCGTTTCTGACTTTGATAACTTTTTTGAGAAAAAGGCTAATGGTTCTAGTGTACCGTTATTCTGTTGTTGTAAAACGCCGGCAATGGCTGTGTTTGATGCGTCTACGGCAATCGATAATTTTGCATTACTACTGATGTGATTGAGTAGTGTTTCCTTTGCAAAACTATCTTTGATTGTTGTAAATGCCTGTAGTGTGTTCTCTGTCCAGTATAACTGTTTGTTTTTTGTTTTTGATGCTACGGTGACCATGTCATAAATTGGGCCTAGCATGTGTGCGAGTTTTGGGATACAACGGTGGTAGTAATTTGTCATGCCTATGAATTTTTGCATTTGTTTGACTGTGGTGGGTTGTGGGTAGTCTCGTATGCACTGTGTACGTTCTTCTGAAGGTCGGATACCTTGTTTAGAAATGTTGTAACTGAGGAAGTTTATGTCTGATGCTCCAAAAGTGCATTTGTTAGGTTTAATGTTTAAGCCGTATTCTGAAAGTCTTTGGAAAACTTGTGTTAAGTGTTTTATGTGTTCTGTCTCGGTCTCGCTAGCTATAAGTATGTCGTCTAAATAAACGAAAATGAGTTCTAGTCCCTGTAAGACTTCGTGTATAAATCTTTGGAATGTCTGTGCTGAATTTCTCAAGCCGAAAGGCATTCGGAGAAATTCGAAAATTCCGAAAGGTGTTGTTATTGCTGTTTTGTGGATGTCGCTAGGAGCCATCGGTAACTGGTGATATGCTCTGACCAGGTCAATTTTTGAATAAAAGTTTGTGTTGTGTAAGTTGATGGAAAAGTCGTGTATATGTGGTAAAGGGTAACGGCCAGGTACAGTAATAGCGTTCAGTCGTCTGTAGTCACCACATGGTCTCCAGTCATTTGGTTCGCGTTTGGCTACAAGGTGTAGTGGAGAAGAAGTTTTCGAGTCAGACGGTCTACAAATTCCTGACTTGACTAGAAAGTCGAATTCTTGTTTTGCGATTTTTAATTTTGATAGGTCTAAACGTCGTGGTCGTGTGAATGGTAACTGTCCTTCTGTAACTATGTGGTTTACTGTCTTGTGTTTGATTGGTGCAGTGTAATCTGGTTCTGTGAAGAGTGAAGGGAATTGTTTGAGTAACTGTGTGTATTTGTCGTCGAGTGTAAATAGTTTTGGTAATTGTGTTTCAGAATACCTCGAAATTGCGTTGACGGATAATTTTGTAAGGGGGTCAATGAGTTTTCTGTGTTTTAGATCTATTAGAAGTCCATATTTGGTAAGAACGTCTGCGCCAATGATAGGTCTTGTGATATCTGCTAATATGAAAGTGAAAGGAAATTCTCGTCTGAGTTTTAAATTTACGTTTAACAATTTTTTTCCGTAAGTCGATATTGCTGTGCCATTAGCAGCTTGGAGTGTCAAATCAGATTTTTTATAAATTTTGAATTTGGAGGATGGCAATACGGAAACTCAGCGCCACTGTCGATTAAGAAATTTAAGTTATTGTCCTTGTCAAATATGAATAAACGGCGTGTTAGTGTTATAGAACTCCCATCATTAGCCGTTGCAATGATGGTGTTTTTTAGTTTAATGTGTTTGGTGTATTGTGGTTTGGTGTGGATGTCGTTTGAACATACGCGCATGGTTGTTCGCAGCGTCTGGCCGCTCTGCCAAATTTGTAGTGGTACCTACAAACCCAGTTGGCCGGTCTTTGTTGTGACCCTTCTCTTCTAGATGAACGACGTCTGGAGTACCTTTGGAAGTTTGAGCTTTGTGATCGAGAACGTTCACTTCTCAGTTCTTGTACCTCCAGTGCCAACTTATTAAAGTTTTCTAAAATTTTGGATGTGGTCTCCGCGAAACGTTGGGTAATTGCCATTACTTCTTCTGAGTCGGAAGCTGGTTTTTTAGACATGGTAGAAATTTCACTACCAGTCATGGCCTCCCATAAGTCATCTGCTAGTTTTAAGAGGACCTATAGTTCTCTGTGTCTGGACCCGGTCAAGGCGATATTTAAACTTTTTGGCAACTTGCGTAGCCATAATTTATAAATTAAATCGCTACTGACTGTTGATCCAGCTAGTAGAAGAAGTGACCGATAGAACTGAGATGGCCTTTGGTCACCCATCTCAGAATCCGAAAGGATTTTATCTAATCGCTTGTTTTCGCTCAGTGAAAATCTATCGAGCAATGTCTTTTTAAGCCCTTCGTATGTGTTTTGTGTTGGCGGTTTTTGGATAAAGTCTAGCACAGTGACTATGACTTCTTGTGGTAACGAGGTTACCAAGTATTCGTATTTAGTCTTATCGACTGTGATTCCTTTCGCTTGGAATTGTATTTCCGCATGTGCGAACCAAGCGTCTGGGCAACTCGTCCAGAATGTAGGTAATTTTACCGAAACCGTGTGTATTTGTGTTGGTGGTGTGAGAGGGTTAGTCTCAAAGTCTATGAATGGTGTGTTATCTCCCTCTCCGGTGTGTGGAGTAAGGGGTGGGAGTGAAGTAAGGGGTGTGTGTGGGGGTGTTTGTAACATTCTTCCCTCTAGATTTGCTTCTATTTGAAAATTCTAACTCTTCCCTTTTTTTTTAGTGTACCTATGTCCCTAGTGTAGTGTAGTGCCTACGAAAGTGAGACGATAGGTTTCTTACGACCCTATCGTCTAAAATTCATTTAAGAAGCTATGTTGTGTGCCTCGTGATGAGCTAAAGTGATACGCAGCCTGAAAAAAAAATATTTTATAAATGTCAACAAAAATAAATATAGATTTTTACAAAATATAAAATTTCATATAAAATAAATTGTTGTTGCTGCTGACGTTGTTGTTGTTGCTGCCGACGTTGTTGTTGTTGTTGCTCTTTTCGTTGTGGTTGTGGTTGTTGTTGTAGCTGCTGTTATTGTGGTTGTTGCTCACTTTGTTGTTGTTGTTGTTGTTGTTGTTATAAACGTTGTCGTTGTAGCTGTTTTGTTGTTGTTGTTGTTATATCTGCTGTTATTATTGTTGTTGTTCTTTTTGTTGTTGTTGTTGTTGTTGTTGTTTTCTAGCAGTGACCTTATCTGCTGCTGTTTTTGTTGTTGGAGCGCTGTGGTTGTAGCTGTTTTTTGGCACCGGCGGTAGTGACGATTGAGGAGGAACTTAAGGTGGCGTTGTGGATAATGTTGTGCCTGTTGCTGGTTTATCTGTGGCTGTTGTTCTTGGTGCAGAAGCAGTTGCTGGTGCTGCTGTAGCTGTATCAACCGTAGGTGTAGTGGGCGTTGGCGTATCTGTTGTGGAACGTGTTTGATTTGGCCGATTCTCATTAATTAAGCCATCTGCTGATGTAGTGCCAATTTCTGTTGATGAGTTGTTGCCATTAGAATTTGCTTGGAACTCTGTAGCGGAATTGGTGTCGCTTTGTTTTTAAATTGATGTAGCCATTTTACTGCTCCCTGTTGTTGAGCGCCAATTTTAGTGCGGTTTGTAGGATCGCCAGTTTTGGTGTTCGTGTCGCAGGATCGCCAGTTTTAGTGTTCGTGTCGCAGGATCGCCAGTTTTAGTGCGAACGTTTATGAATTTCGTTTAAAAGTAATTTTTCATTTTATAATTTTTTTATTCGAACAATTTTCTTTGAACAAATTTTTAATACTGAAATTTTTAAATGAAAATTTCTGAAATAATAATAACTGAATACAATTCAAAAACTTTTTTTATAACAAGTGTTTTATAGGCAAGTGTAAGTATAATACGTTATTAATGAAACTAAAGGTAAGTACAATATAACAAAGAGGTAAGTATTAATGTAACTAAAGGTAAGTACAATATAACAAAAGGTAAGTATTAATGTAACGAACAGGTAAAATAGGCTGTAGAGATTTACTCTATGTGGTGATATAATAGAGCACCACATATATATATATATATATATATATTGTAACGAACCCTTTTGCTCGTTACTGATTTTTGCTGAGGTAGGCTCAGTGAGTAAACCAGGGGTTCTTACAAAATAATTTATTTACCAATGATCCCGTTGTTTTAAATAAGAAAGCCAGCGTTTTAGTTTTAAACTGTAGTGTAATTCTTTATTATTTTCATTTGTTTTATTTATTGCTTAATGAGTACGTTACTTAGTTATTATTAATTATTAAGCATTATATAAATTAAAGTGATTTAATTAATCCTTGCTTATTCATATTTATTCCGTTATTTACTATGATCCCTCTCGCTGTGAGTGACTATGGTAGAACTCAGATTAAAACTATGTTCGAAGGGTGGAGGTACCTTCGCTTAAGATAACTACGTTTTGATTTTAGAGTAAACAACGTTCGAAGGGTGAGTACACCTTCGCTTACGATAACTACGCCTGTCTTAGAGTAAACAACGTTCGAAGGGTGAGTGTACCCTCGCTTAAGATAACTACGCCTGAGCTTAGAGTAAAACTATGTTCGAAGGGTGAGTACACCTTCGCTTAAGATAACTACGTTTTGAACTTATAGTAAACAAAGTTCGAAGGGTGAGTACACCTTCGCTTACGATAACTACGCCTGAGCTTAGAGTAAAACTATGTTCGAAGGGTGAGTACACCTTCGCTTAAGATAACTACGTTTTGAACTTATAGTAAACAAAGGTCGAAGGGTGAGTACACCTTCGCTTACGATAACTACGCCTGAGCTTAGAGTAAAACTATGTTCGAAGGGTGAGTACACCTTCGCTTAAGATAACTACGTTTTGAACTTAGAGTAAGCAACGTTCGAAGGGTGAGTACACCTTCGCTTAAGATAACTACGCCTGACTTAGAGTAAACAACGTTCGAAGGGTGAGTACACCTTCGCTTAAGATAACTACGCCTGACTTAGAGTAAACAACGTTCGAAGGGTGAGTACACCTTCGCTTAAGATAACTACGCCTGACTTAGAGTAAACAACGTTCGAAGGGTGAGTACACCTTCGCTTAAGATAACTACGCCTGACTTAGAGTAAACAACGTTCGAAGGGTGAGTACACCTTCGCTTAAGATAACTACGCCTGACTTAGAGTAAACAACGTCGAAGGGTGAGTACACCTTCGCTTAAGATAACTACGCCTGACTTAGAGTAAGCAACGTCGAAGGGTGAGGACACCTTCGCTTAAGATAACTACGATTGAACTAACTACTCGGTCTCAAAGCATGTGCATGCTACTGCGCCTGCGACAAGACTGCCTGTCCTAAGCAAACGCGACTGCTTTATACTCTCCCGTTGCCTTTCTGTTCCGTGTTCACTTGTTTTGTTTTCCCTGCCTGTGTATATGTGACTGTGTGCATGGCTCTGCATGTTTGTATGTGTGTATTTATTATTTGTTTACTTATTTGTTATTCAGTACATTATTATTTCCTCAACAGAATATTTATAACATTAATATTATATATTTTAGCTAATAAGATATAATATAATATAATGATTTATATACATCTTATTCATAATATATAATAAATCTTTAAATTTAATTGAGATAGTTTAATTTACATTTCATGTTTTGGTTGTTTACATTTTCCATATTTAAAATTCAGTTAACAATTCATTTATATTATTTGTGAGGCCCAAATTGTGCAACAATTTGAGTCCTCACAACCCCCCTTTTCTTTCCCCTTCAGTGGTGACCTTCACTTGTCCGTTCTTGCCAATTCGAACATGGTATCGTCTGCCTTCGATAATTCTGCATTAGAAATGGAAGCCGCTGCCGCCTCGTCTTCTTCGTTATTGCAGCCTCGATTTCGGAAACCAGTGCCGGTAGTAGTGGTCTGCCTGTCTCGTTGGTGCGGTTGTGAACGCTGCACTCTGGCTCAGACGGTGCAACTGTTTGACGACCCTGTCAATTGCGTTTATTGATGGTGCTATGGATAATGTATGCTGTTACGCCGCTGTTGACACCTGATGTTGCTGATAATGCAGCTGATACTTCACTGCTTTGATTAGGCAGCTGCTGCTGTGCTGCCTTGCTGATTTTGTTGACGTTGCTCTAACAGTGTGGCTATGATGCTTTTGATGACGCAGCTGCTACTGCGTTGCTGTGCTGCTTTTGATGACGCAGCTGCTGTGATGCTTTTGATGACGCAGCTGCTACTGCGCTGTCGTGCTACTTTTGTTTACGCTACTTCTACTTTGTTGCTGTGCTACTTTTTCTGTGAGGGTTTTATGACGCAGCTGCTACGGTGCTACTGTGATGCTGTTGATGACGCCGCTGCTACTGCGCTGCTGTGCTGCTTTTGATGATGCAGATGCTACTGCGCTGCTTTTGATGACGCAGCTGCTACTGCGCTTCTGTGATGCTTTTGATGATGCAGCTGCTACTGCGCTGCTGTTGATTATTCAGTGGTGGCTGCTGTGACAGTTGGTTACGCAGATGCTGCTGCGATGGCAGTTAGTGACGCAGGTGCTGCTGCGATGGCAGTTGGTGACGCAGGTGCTGCTGCGATGGCCGTTGAGTATGCAGTGGCGGCTGCTGTGGCAGTTGGTTACGCAGATGCTGCTGCGATGGCAGTTTGTGACGCAGATACGGCTGCGATGGCAGTTGGTGACGCAGGTGCTGCTGCGATATTATGATGCTTTTGATGACGCAGCTGCTACTGCGCTGCTGTTGATTATTCAGTGGTGGATGCTGTGACAGTTGGTTACGCAGATGCTGCTGCGATGGCCGTTGATTATGCAGTGGCGGCTGCCGTGGCAGTTGGTTACGCAGATGCTGCTGCGATGGCAGTTGGTGACGCAGGTGCTGCTGCGATGGCCGTTGAGTATGCAGTGGTGGCTGCTGTGACAGTTGGTTACGCAGATGCTGCTGCGATGGCCGTTGATTATGCAGTGGCGGCTGCCGTGGCAGTTGGTTACGCAGATGCTGCTGCGATGGCAGTTGGTGACGCAGGTGCTGCTGCGATGGCCGTTTGTGACGCAGATACGGCTGCGATGGCAGTTGGTGACGCAGGTGCTGCTGCGATGGCCGTTGATTATGCAGTGGCGGCTGCTTAGGCAGTTGTTTACGCAGAAGCTGCTGCGATGGCCGTTGATTATGCAGTGGCGGCTGCTGTGGCAGTTGGTTACGCAGATGCTGCTGCGATGGCAGTTGATGACGCAGGTGCTGCTGCGATGGCCGTTGAGTATACAGTGGCGGCTGCTGTGGCAGTTGGTTACGCAGATGCTGCTGCGATGGCAGTTGATGACGCAGGTGCTGCTGCGATGCTTTTGGTTTAAATTGCTGACATATAGAGCACCTTCGTACATACCGGCTTATGTCTCTGAACATGCCAGGCCAGTAGTATCGGCTTGTTATTCTGGCGATGGTCTTTCGGATGCCCATGTGGCCTGCGGTTGGATCATCGTAATTTTCTTTTATTACTTGTTCTCGCTGATAACTAGGGACACACAGTTTCCAGGGTGCGTAGTTGTCAGTTTTTTTGTTTGGCGGTATATAGCGGTATAGAACACCATTTTCTTTGAAGTAGTTCGGATACTTTTCAGGATTCTGCTGAACTTCTGCTTCTCTCTTCGATAACCATTTGCAGAAAGGAGTATTCTTGGCTGAGGCATCTGTCTTTCTAAGCAATATTTCTTGCGGTTGTTGTGATAGAGCGCTTGCTTTGATGTGTAACTTGTCTTTGAGACCTTCGAATTTTCCCAGCTCTGCCTTTGCAAACTTTTCGATTTTTGATTCGTCGGTTGGACCTGACTCGATTTTCCTGGTGCGTAGTAACCTCCTTGCTGCTTCTTGTGGATCACCTGTACTTGATTCCACTTCTGTTCGTATGACCTCAGTTGCTTTCTGTGGACCACCCGTTTTTGATCCGATTACCTCTGTTCGTACAACCGTACAGCATGCCGTTTCTTGTTCTTTGTTCGTGTTTTCCTTGAGAATGATTGCGCAGTCTCCGCACTGCAATCTTGTTTCCATTTTGACCAGAAAGTCCATGCCTAAAATAAGATCGTCGATCACGTCGTGTAATATGATTAATTCTATGTTGCATTGCTTTCCTCCGAGTCTTATGTTTACTACGAGCTGCTGGGTAACCTCCTTCGTGGTCCCGTCAGCCAATCGTATGCGTGTCGATGTGTTTTCAAGTTTGCTTGATTCCTTTATTTTACTTGCCAGGGATCTGCTGATAAAACTCCGTGTTGCCCCAGTGTCGATCGTCGCCTTGGTCGTGTGGTTGCCTATCGTGACTATAGCGACCACGTGGTTCCCGTTTTGCGTGATGGTGTTTAATTGCGAGGACGCTGGTTCTGGGTATCCGTTTGTACTCGCCTTGGACGGAACCCTTGGTAGTTTCCCGATGATTGTCTGCAGCAGTTTATTGTCAAAGTACCTCTTTTTGCACATTCCCAGCAGAAGGTTATAGCGGGGTTTCTGCATTCGTATTTGTAGTGCCCATCCTGCCCACAACGTCGACATGCCGTACGTGGGTTAATTGGATACTCGGTTTCTTGCGTAATTCTGCGGTGATGCTCTTCTCGCTGTCGTGGTATGGCTGGTCTGGTCGGCGGACTTTCTGCAGACTTTCAAAATCTTCGGCTAGACTAATCAGCTCCTCGAGGTCCCTGAAGTCTTTTCGCTTTATATAAAGCTGATAGTCGTGGAGACTGTTGCGGTATATGCGCTCTAGTTTGCCTTGCTCTGAGAAACCTGCATGTCGCATTAAATTCTGCAGCTCGATGAGGTAGTCTTTGAATTTTTCTCTTTGCCGCTGGTGCCTTTGTCGGATCTCATCTTCCAGATGCTCGAAGTATTTGGATGGCAGGAAAAACCGTAGGAAATCCCTCTTATATGCATTCCATTCTTGCCACTGCCGATTATTGTTGCGGAACCATTTCAGCGCGTTATCTTTCAACAGTTCGGACATTGTTCGATGTAAGAGATCCTTGTTTAACCCGTATACTTCGGCTAGCTCCTCTACTCTTTCAATGAAGGCCAGTGGTTCTTTTCCACCATCATATTTAAAAGACCACTTCCTGACCTGGTCTATTACCGTGGAATATGGTATTTGATGCGCTTCTGCGTGTTCTACGTATCCTGTATATCCTGCGTGCGCGGCTGCTGGTTGCTCTTATGATATTGTAGGGGGGTTGAAACCTTGTTGACCGCCTGTGTGTGCTACCGGCACATTTATTTTCGGTATCTCGGGATTTCTTGCCGGGGATGGGGACCTCCCGTGTTTTGCCTCTAGTTCTGCAAGGCGTGGTTGCAGCTCTGGTTTCTGGCCTTGATCTGCAATGAAGGTCGCAAAATTTTTCCTTGCTTCTTGCACCGTTCCTGTGCTATCGAATTCTTCCTTGCTTCTTGCACCGTTCCTGTGCTATCGAATCCAAATTCTTCTGCGTACCCTTGCAGCTCGTCTTTACAAAGAAAGTATACCCAGGAGGAATTGACCATTTTTATCATGTGTTGTGTTACGCTGATGTTTTTCTCTGACTTTAGCTTTCTTTACTGGCTTTGGCTTTGTTCTCTGTCTCTTAGTTTTTCTCTCTGTATTTATTTTTCGTCTTTAGAGTCCCTGTTCGGGCGCCATTTGTAACGAACCCTTTTGCTCGTTACTGATTTTTGCTGAGGTAGGCTCAGTGAGTAAACCAGGGGTTCTTACAAAATAATTTATTTACCAATGATCCCGTTGTTTTAAATAAGAAAGCCAGCGTTTTAGTTTTAAACTGTAGTGTAATTCTTTATTATTTTCATTTGTTTTATTTATTGCTTAATGAGTACGTTACTTAGTTATTATTAATTATTAAGCATTATATAAATTAAAGTGATTTAATTAATCCTTGCTTATTCATATTTATTCCGTTATTTACTATGATCCCTCTCGCTGTGAGTGACTATGGTAGAACTCAGATTAAAACTATGTTCGAAGGGTGGAGGTACCTTCGCTTAAGATAACTACGTTTTGATTTTAGAGTAAACAACGTTCGAAGGGTGAGTACACCTTCGCTTACGATAACTACGCCTGTCTTAGAGTAAACAACGTTCGAAGGGTGAGTGTACCCTCGCTTAAGATAACTACGCCTGAGCTTAGAGTAAAACTATGTTCGAAGGGTGAGTACACCTTCGCTTAAGATAACTACGTTTTGAACTTATAGTAAACAAAGTTCGAAGGGTGAGTACACCTTCGCTTACGATAACTACGCCTGAGCTTAGAGTAAAACTATGTTCGAAGGGTGAGTACACCTTCGCTTAAGATAACTACGTTTTGAACTTATAGTAAACAAAGGTCGAAGGGTGAGTACACCTTCGCTTACGATAACTACGCCTGAGCTTAGAGTAAAACTATGTTCGAAGGGTGAGTACACCTTCGCTTAAGATAACTACGTTTTGAACTTAGAGTAAGCAACGTTCGAAGGGTGAGTACACCTTCGCTTAAGATAACTACGCCTGACTTAGAGTAAACAACGTTCGAAGGGTGAGTACACCTTCGCTTAAGATAACTGCGCCTGACTTAGAGTAAACAACGTTCGAAGGGTGAGTACACCTTCGCTTAAGATAACTACGCCTGACTTAGAGTAAACAACGTCGAAGGGTGAGTACACCTTCGCTTAAGATAACTACGCCTGACTTAGAGTAAGCAACGTCGAAGGGTGAGGACACCTTCGCTTAAGATAACTACGATTGAACTAACTACTCGGTCTCAAAGCATGTGCATGCTACTGCGCCTGCGACAAGACTGCCTGTCCTAAGCAAACGCGACTGCTTTATACTCTCCCGTTGCCTTTCTGTTCCGTGTTCACTTGTTTTGTTTTCCCTGCCTGTGTATATGTGACTGTGTGCATGGCTCTGCATGTTTGTATGTGTGTATTTATTATTTGTTTACTTATTTGTTATTCAGTACATTATTATTTCCTCAACAGAATATTTATAACATTAATATTATATATTTTAGCTAATAAGATATAATATAATATAATGATTTATATACATCTTATTCATAATATATAATAAATCTTTAAATTTAATTGAGATAGTTTAATTTACATTTCATGTTTTGGTTGTTTACATTTTCCATATTTAAAATTCAGTTAACAATTCATTTATATAATTCGTGAGGCCCAAATTGTGCAACAATTTATATATATATATATATATATATATATATATATATATATATATATATATATGTATATTTATATAATAACAATTACGTAATAAACCTGCAAAATAAATTATTATTTTCAGTAGAAAATACATAACTATAGTCTGCTTATCCTAAGCATTCAATTTTTAAAACTGTTTAGCATCAATTTCTTGTATGAATTATATATAATTTAAATGCTATAGATATTTCTTAATTTTAGAATATTCTATATAGATATGGTTTGCATGTATATTGTGTTAGTGTTCTGATATAAATAGATATAAATAAGATTTAATTTTTTATATTAATTCAATAATGAAATACTTTAATTATATGTATTTTTTATATGGTAACACTTTGTTTCAGTAATATATAAAAATTTTAATAATTGGCTAAATTCTTTATAGCAATTCTTGTAAGCTCTAAACAAAAATAATTCTAATTTCAAATGCCGACAGTAGCTACACAATTAGAATCCACAACGTCTACAAAAAATTTACAGCTACTGCGCCAACAACAATTACCAAGGAAATGTACAAAGAAGGACGCTCAGAGAAGAACAGGATCATAGCGGAACTTTTAGAACTTTTTGATTTTCATCCTGCATGTAGGACGGGCTGCAGTATGAGCTTTCGCACATCCTACATGTCCGTCCGACCTGTCAAATCCGTTCTACATGTAGGATATAATCCGAAACCCCCTATTAGCATGAAAATTCTTATATAGCAGTAAGGCGGTCCATGGCAGGACAGCGTCTTTCAGGGATTACTAATATTTTATATATAGGTTTTCGCTTCGGTCGGCAACCTCTATTTGGTTTCTGTTAAGTAAGGGTAAATCTACCTAAGGTTATGTTGAAACTAACTGCATTATTGCTTCTTACTTAAGACAGATTGAGGCAATACTTTTCAAATGCAAATCGATTGTTATAGTTAACTACAGTCCTAGTAGGATCATACTAATATTCCCTGATTTCATTCATGAAATAAGCCAGTTAAAAGGATTGCAATAAAACCTGAAGAAATTAATACCCATGAAGTAAAAGACGATCATTTAAAAATAAGGGAGGAGAATTTCAATTTCACTCATTGCTATACTTTTTTTTTAATCGCTCAATTTAAAGTGCAATAAAAGCATTTCTGTATTTAAAATATCATTGACAACCGAAAATCATAATGTTATATTCTGTTAAAAACAAATTTACGTTTTGCTGTCATATCAACTTTGATGAAGAAATTTATTGCAAAAATAAAATAAAAAATTTTCAAGTTTGCAAAAAACTTTTTCATAATGCTTTTTGTACTAAAAAAAACAGAGTGCAATATATTGTTTCAATTGTCTGTAATAACTCTTGAAAAATATCAATATTTTACGGAATTTTTTCAACATTTTTACATCAATCGCATTTTAAGGTGTCTACACAGAAAACCTATATATATTTCTGATAAATATTTTGTAATCATGCTATCAGGTTATCAGTTTTGGTATTTATTTCCAACTTTCAACCACTGTTCGCCGGCCTTTTGATTTTGTTTTATTTTTGTTTATGTCTAACAAATCAAAATCACTAGCGTTGCTGTTGTTGCTTTCTTCTCCATAGAGTGCAACAATAAAATACCAAGAACGACTTTTCGAGAAAAACAAACAAAAAATGAGAGTAGAAGAGATCCAGGTAGAAGAGGTCCAGGTTCAGAGAGCCGCTATTTCTCACTCAGTTTCAAGTGACATAGCAAGAGGTGTCCCAAAATGAAAATGCTGTTCCCAATTTCGGTGTCAAAATTTGGCTGGTTTGTTCTTGTAACAGCAAAATTGAATATTTTGACTGTGTGCACAAGCGAGCTAGAAATACCTTTGTTTTAGATGTGTTTGCTTGTTTATTTCCTATTAGAGACGTAGTAGAATCGATCACAAGGCTTTGTCAATTTTGTTTGCTAGATTTAGTAAATTAGTAGAATTATGAATGAAATTAAGCAAAACTGATTTCATTCATGTAACCAATACAGATGTTTGCAAGTGTTAATAATTTGAATGCATCCCGCAAATGATATGCTTCACTTTGGTGTAGGTTTTACTTATTCTACAATTTTCAGCATGTTTGCTTACTTTTTTGTTTGCTATATTTTTAAAAATTTGTTTAGGATGATTTGGAATGCAATAGCATTTATCTATATTTTAGGCTATATTTTAATTTTATTTATTGCAGTTAGAATTGGAAGGCATATTTTATGTAATTTTTAAAAGATATTTATTCACAGGGCTTTTATATTGAAAAATACGCAGTCTTTTCTTATATTTTTGAAAAATTTTAAATAAATACAAAACATTTGCAAAAAAAAACATAAATTAAAAAAAAAATATAAAAAAAATATTTCGAGCTGAGTATTGAATTCTCGTCCCAAATGCTTTCTTGCATTTGTAATGGCGCATAGTCAAGAAACGCCACAAGAAAATTATATACTAGCAGTTTTTTCGTTGCTAAAATGTAAATTGGTAACTTTGTAATTTTGGTAACTTAAATAAAATGAGCTATCAGACATAAAATAAGGGTAAAAAGTACTAGAGTTGTGATATTTTACTTTTTAAAAAAAATTTATTTTCTTTCTTGTTGTAATAAAATAAATCGTTAAAATTCAAATTGAAAAAATTTGCTACGAAATTTTGTAGTGATATTTTTTGAAACAACACTTAATAAAAAAAAAAATTATATGATTACGTTGAATAACTTGGTCGTTATAAATATTTCACTAGAAGTGTTACATTTTCTAAATTTCGAGTTTCAGTAATCACTTTAAAAATGAGTTGAAAAAAATTGCACACACCAGGTGCGATGGACTCTTTTCCTTCTTTAAGAATTTCTATAAAGTTTGGATTTGCTTGTTTATTGATGGTTTTGGCACTGTATTATAATTAAAAAAAAATAATATTAGTTATCAAATTATTAACTGGGTTTTTTTTTTTTTGAGTGCGAGTGTATATAGATCTTATATATGGCGTGCATCCTAGCATCGACATTAGGACTTCTTCCTTACATTCTCTTGAATATGTCAGAGCCTGATTTTCGAAAAAATTTTGCGCCAATATTGTAAAGTATATGTGTACAAAATTTCAAATTGATTGGTTGAAATTTGTTTGAGTAGTTTTGAGAAAAACGCGTTTAAAGTTTTGGGCTTGATGGAAGCTGGCTCCAACTTTGAAACAGCTTAGAATTTCACTTTGAAGTTTTAAAAGTATATTTTTAAGATGTTTCTGAAGTCGTTTATCAAAATTTGGATTTTCAAAAAAATGTTCATGTGTTGCTGGTTTAAAACTATTTTGTTTTATAAAATTACAAAAACCAAAATTTGGATGAAAAAGTTAAAGTCGTTGAAACTTAACGACCTTTTTCCAAATATCTGCAAAGTTTCTGTTTCTGACAATCGAACTCAAAAAAATTATAAAAAGTCTAAAAAACTGTATTTTTCATTTAAAATTTCTTCAATCATTTACAAAAAACGAAATGCAAACAACTTCTTAAAAAATGTTCTTGAAGCGTTGTTTACATTGCTTCTTTAATTAAATATTCAGAAAAACTCCTGCAAAACGCTTCTTCAACTATGGGGCTCTTTGAACAAGTTCTACAAGTTCATCAATCGGCACGAAAGCTTATAGATTTTTGTTTTATATGAAATTGAATATTTTTAGCCTATGACGTCAACAAAAATACAACTTTTGTAAATATGGGCCACCTTAACTCTTTAAAAACTGGACAATGTTTTTGCATGTAAAATCATTTTGACTTAATTTTTATTTTAAGTAATTTTTGTGTGGTACCGTTAGTTCCACAGATGTACCGTTAGTTCCTATCTTTCTTCTCTACTTCATAGTTTCATGACTATATTTTAATCTATTTCCTGTATTCTTTACTCTATATTATTAATTCTTAAAAAATAATTGCAATTTGATTCAATTTAGCATTCAATATACTTAATATTTATTATAGCTTTCTTTATTTCTTTTAAAAATTTAACGTAACCTTAAGTATATACTTGTTGTTATGACTGTATAGTTTAGTATTATTGTTTTTTTTTCAAGCTAATGCTTATATCGTACTATAAAAGAACCTGGTTCTTATTGTACCAACACGTTTCTCTAAATAAATATAAATATAAATATGTATCCGAGATGTGATGACATATGCCATCATTGTCTTTATTTTGACTGGCGTTACCGTCGATTTGTACGAAAATATATTAAAAAAAAAAGGAATGAAAAAGTCTCATTTTTAAAAAGGCTTTTTTTATTTGCTTAGTTATTAAGTAGCACTATATTAAGTAAAAACAATTACAACAATTAACCCTAAGGACTTAGATATAAGCAAAAATATGTACTGGCGTTACGTTACAGAAAATCGAAGTGATTTTTGACTTTGATTACAAAATTTGCAAAACTCTCTAAATTGGGCAAGACTTTTTGTACACAATTTTTTCTTAAAGGTTTTGAAATAACATAGGTTTATTTTCCAAGTGAACAATTTTACAAATCTTCTCTGTTTTTTTTTTTATTAGGCTTTTTGTTCTGGCGTTCCGTTACTTTAATTTCCACTTAAATTTTGTTATAAAGTAATTAGGTAGTTAATAAATTATGTGCTTTAGTAATTAAAAAACCTCAACTATATTTCATTATTTTTAGCCAATGTCGTCCATTTTTACTAAAACAAAAAAGTTTACGAAACATTTACTAAACATTTACGAAAAAGAAAAACTTCATTTGTGAAACAGTGCAGACGATTTGATCTTCAAGGTAAATTAATGTATGTATAAATTGCTTAAAATAATAATATTAAAATGTTCCTCTTACATAATATCATTAAATAATAAGTTTTAATTTTTTGGTCACGGTAGACTTTTCTACAGTGAAAAATGCCCACATATGGACACAAAACAACAGTATATACATATATTGTAACAAATAAATACTAAAAACTTCATAAAATAAAATACTTACTTGTAAATATGTATGTATTAAAACAGAAAGCATCATATTTTCTACATATATGCTATTATACTATTATGTATATAAATTTTATTAATAAATTTAAAATATATATATAAAAAAATATATTTTTTTTTTTTTGATAACTAAAATACTTTGGATCCCATATCAGTTTATTTTTATTTTCTTTTATATTCTTCATAAAGATTTTAAAAATTAATACAATACTTTTTATCTAGTTTAATTTTATTTTTCATTTCCTAATAAGATTGTTCTAAATAAATCATAAGAAAATCTTTTAAATGCATTCTATTGTTTTGTTAATGAACAAAAATATTTTCAACATTAAGCAGTAATTAATTATTAAGCCGAATCAGAATTCTGTCTTTCTATTTGGCTAACGAAATATCTAAAAATCTTTCTTACAGCAGCAACCAAAAAAATAGCTACAAAAAAATCACAACGAAAATGTTCAGCTAGAAACAAAATAAATTTGGCAACCATGTACATGCAAATAAAATGCTGTTAGATTGTATTTTCATTCATAAAATTTACTATATCTTTTTGTCCATCTTTTCTTCCAATTGACCAAATGTAGCCTAATAAGAATCAAAATAATGCGATCGAAGTTCAAATAGGAAGAAACAAGCAAAAACAAAACAAAGGTTTTTCTAGCTCGCTTGTGCACACAGTCAAAATATTCAATTTAGCTGTTCCAAGAAAAAACCAGCAAAAATGTGATACAAAAATTGGGAACAGCTTTTTCATTTAGGGACACTTCTTGCTATGTCACTTGAAACTGAGTGAGAAATAGCGGCTCTCTGTACCTGGACCTCTTCTACTCATTTATTCTCTTTGATATAAGTTTCATTCGAATCTGTTGTATAAAAGTCGGTAAAAAGGGGGCTAAAGTTTCAAGTTTGCGAATTAATATATGTACATGATCTCCTTTATAAAATATTAAACTTTGCACCTTTCATAAAACATTTAGTTGTGGTGATTTTTTTGTTAACCTTTTGTCAAAATGTTAACGAAACATAAAAATTATACAAAAACAGTGAACATTATTTAGAAGCTCAAGCGGACGCAAATTTAAATTTTTTAATGAAATTGTCCTAAATATATTTTAGTGAATGTTTTATTTTTAAGAAGATTCCAATATATTCTATTTCGATTACAAACATATATTGATTTTTGTTTATAGCATTCGCACATTTATTTAACCCAAGCGCAAATCAGTTTAACCCAAACGCAAATCAGTTTAACACCTGAACGCAAATTAATTTAAGCAAAATGCATATAAGTTTAACCTAAGTGCAAATTAAATTAACGCAAACGCAAATTAAATTAAAGCTAAAGTTATCAATACATTTATCGATACTTTGCTTGAAGTTTGAACGAGTACAATTATCGATACTTTGCAAGGTAATAGTCCTATCTGGAATTACATGCACTTGGTTCGCTCATGAAAATGTAATACCAAAAATGGTTTAGTCCATTATAAGATAATTTTAAATTGTGCCTTAGCTCTGTCAAATTATGAAAAGCTACAAGAAACAAAATATCGAGAAAGGTTTTTTATTTTGGGAAATGCCAGGTTCCACAAAACGGAACAAGTTCGTGCTAAGATAGCAAATACCAACCTGCATCTCAAATATCTACCGCCTTACTCTCTAATGCTGAACCCTATAGGAAAATGCTTTTCCATGGCTGAGTTTAGACGAGGAGCAAATGATGAAGTTCATTACTTCTTTGTTTTTTGTATTCTCTCCGAACTGAATGATTCAGGTCTTGAGCGTCATCATATTTTGATTACGTTTGAAGTTCATTTTCGCAGACTTAATTTTTCTAGCTGGAAAATAACAATAAATTTGGATTCATTCAAGCATTTGCTTCTAGAGGGAATTCAGCCAATGATTAAAACTCATGCTCGACAAATGTTAGTCGAAATGAACCAGGATTAAAACCTGCAAACCATTATTGAAAGTAGTTTACGTCGCATTACAGCTACCAGTTGATCCAACTGATTACGGACAATCAATGATTTCATTGATTCCAAAAGCTGCCCCTTCACAAATTATAACTTAAAATACAGTAAAAAATTTTAGGGTAAATTTGATCTTTTTTTAAAACATTTGTGTGGCATAAACTTTTTTTATTCCTAATAATTTATAAATTTTATGCCACTCTATATTATAAAAATAATAGAACAAATATAATTTAAAAATTTTGTATGGATATCATGTGTAAATTAAAATATATTCTGGTTCGAAAGTAAAAAATTCACCGAAATCGGGAAATTTAAAAATATAGTTGTTTCGATTGGTCTGACGAGAAAAATGGTCTGAAAAAATTTATAAGATTTGATGGTATTACTTTTAAAACATTTTTGGTTAGGATTTATATGTATACCAAATAGTATAAAATTTATGCTCATATTTTTACTGTGTAATTAATAACAATTTCTTTTAAGCTGAATATTAATTGATTTAATTAGTAACAAATATAAAACTACATGTGCTACGTTAAATTATTTGGTTTAATTTGATTCGCATTTGGGTTAATTTGATTTGCACTTAGGTTAAACTTATTTGCTTATGGTTTAAATTAGTTTGCGTTCAGGTTTATTTGATTTGCTTTTAGGTTAATTTAATTTGCGTTTTAGTTAAAGTGATTTGCGTATTGGTTAAAATAATTTATGTTTGGGTTAAATAAATGTGCTAATGCTACATATGAGAAATCATTGTTTAAAAAAAAAAATTGAGAAATCATAATAACCCAACATATATACCCATTAACATTTGTAAAAAAAATTTTTTTAATTTAACAAACCCTACATCTATGAAACGCCTCATAAGTTTTGCGAATTCAACGCAAATCTTTAAAGACTTCACTTAAACACAAAGGTTTCCTTGTTCTTAACCGGCACCACTAAGGAGCAGAATTGGTCTTTGTGAGCCTTCATTAGAAGGCATCCGCCTTTACCTTACCTTACCTTACCTCACCTTACCTTCACTTACCTTACCTTACCTTAACTTACCTTTCCTTATCTTACCTTAACTTACCTTACCTTACCTTACCTTACCTTACCTTGCCTTACTTTACCTTACCTTACCTTACCTTGCCTTACCTTACCTTACCTTACCTTACCTTACCTTACCTTACCTTACCTTACCTTACCTTACCTTACCTTACCTTACCTTACCTTACCTTACCTTACCTTACCTTACCTTACCTTACCTTACCTTACCTTACCTTACCTTACCTTACCTTACCTTACCTTACCTTACCTTACCTTACCTTACCTTAACAAACCATACTTATATCTCTCATAAACGAGGAAGGAACAAAACTTCCGTTTTTTTTATATTAATTAATATGAGTGAAAAAAATAAGTATCAGGCATGTTCTGAAATCCGCATTGGAAGTGGATCGAAATCGCAATTTATTTCCTATTCCAATATAAAAAGATGGTCAAGATTTCAATAGAAAAGTAAATAATTTAATCGAATTCAAGCATGCTTTCCGAAAGCATCAACAACATCACAGCGAATCTGACGTGTTATAATGAGCATAATTAAGAGTAAAAATAAAATATAAATTTACTAAATCAAAGTATTTATTCTTTCTTGGTATAAGAATAGTAACTACATAGTTTATTCACGTCTTTATTGCACAGTTTCGAGAAAATAAAGAGGCGTTTTCACATATTTTAAATGAAGTCGAAGGCCATATACGGGCATCTTCTATATCCCCAATGCTGCAGTTAGCAGCTACTTTACACTTTTTAGTAGAAGGTGGATACCAACGATTTTTTGGAAAATATGCAAGCATTGCGTTGGGCAGAAGGAACGCGTGTAAATTATAAATAAACATGTTAAAGACTTTAGAACGCAGACTTTGTCAAAAGTTGATAAAAATTAACTTAAGCCAATACGAATTCAACTTTTACCGAAAACTCATATATAAAAAATTTTAAACACAGATGTTTTGAAAGCGCCAGATAAATAAATTAAATTGAAAAAGTATTACCAAGTTAAAACCATCAAGCATGGCATCATTTGTGAAAATGAGAACTGTTTTATTTCTTTTTAATTACGATTTCTTTAAAACATTTATATTTTTTGTTCTTAAATGAGTATGGAAATGTTTCTTGAATACAACTGTTAAGTAAGATTTAACCACTTAAATTAACGGTTCTAACTTCTGCCTATTATCATAGTGAAAGCGAGTCCTATACCCCGAATTAGACCGCTTTTTTTATTTGTTTTATAATTTTTTCGCAGTAATATCAACAATTAGGTGCATATTTTTATATCAAATTAGGTGCAATATTTTACGAATTAAATATAAGACAACAATATCTTTAAAACTACCCGTTTCAAGAACTTTAGTGAATTTTTCTCTGACCAAAAAAAAGCTGTTTTTAAGAGGTTTAAGAGGATTAAGTGTTTGCCTGCCAAAAACTTACATTTTCTATCCAAGAAGATACACAAGTGGGAAAAAATATATATTTGGATAAATGAACGTTTTCGTCAAATGTGCAATTGACACTTGTTTCAATTTTATTGATTGTTAAATAGCCAAAAAAAAAAATTATTATTCAAATAACTCTTCCCCTTACAAAAATTTATCTTTTCCCTTTATTAATGGACTCTTCCTAATTAACTACCTTTGCAAAATAGGTTTGAATTTGTTGATCACTTGAATTTGAAAAAGGCAACGAGAATTTTCACTCGTTGAATAATGGAAATTTTGTAAGTCCTTTTGATGAACCCAATGATTATCTTAAAATAAAGTTATATACTAATTTTACTTGAGCAAACTTTTACTTTGTACAACATATTCTAATTTGTAGCGCTTAGATTAAACCGTCCTAGGCGAAGAAGTCCCTCCCACAAAATTAAATGAGAAAAAGCACAGAAATAAAAAATAATGCCGTACGCTTAGAGAAAAATATTATTTAATCATAACAACACTACTAACTAGTACGCCACGTTTAACAAAGCTGCACCCACTGGACTGAAGCCAATGAAACACACGGCTTTTATTAACACCCAACAGAATCTCAAAACTTAAGCAATCATAATCAAACTTACATACATATATATCTATGAAAATAGCTATGCATGCACATAAATAGAAATGTTATAAAAAAAAAATATCCTTGCATTGCGCAGGACCTTAGTTTATAAAAATATAATAAAGGGAAAACTATAAAATATTTCCCAATTGACGCGAACCGAGAAAAGCTGAATGTATTATAACTATACACTGTGTTATCGACAAGCGTTTCATTTCATGTTATTCTCACAAGTGCACGCAATCAACTGAGAGAGAGTTAACAAGCACATACAAGAAACATCACACATACAGGCCTAAAGAATACGGACCAGTCTCGTTCTTGCACAAAACTACCCAATCAGCGTATTGTTTCTTCTTGTCATTCCATCACCGCTTGCACATAGAGTGTTGTAGAATGAGAACGACCTACCACACAGCACCATCAGAAACGGAAAGGAAAGACACATTTTCATATTACCAACATAGTCATCTGAGAGTATAAAATGTCTTTAGCGCTCTCGCTCACTCTATTGCATAGGAATACCTTTAAGTAACCAATGGTTGTTTAAAACATGCAACGAAATTATGCAGTCCTCCTAGTGGTGACTCTGGGGACTTAAGAAAATCTCAAAATCTCATAATTAGCAATATAGGCTCTCGTTCGGATCAGTACATCTAAAAATATCGTATACTTTCCAACTTCAATATCGCGCCATTCAGTTGTCAACCAACGTAATCTTCGACCCCACCAACACTCTTCATACATGTCATTGTAGTTTGCAGCAATGACAATTGTTTCGATAGTTCTGCTTCGATGTGCCTCTACTGTCGGTCACAAGTCGCGTAAACGGGACTTGGGCCATTCCAAACTGTTCCCAAAGTCCCACAGCACTTTGTGAACAAAGTTAAGATTGTGTGCGTTTGAATGACAGACTCGAAATAGGGTCGTTTCTTTCGCACTACCTTTGCGTGATGTGAAGCCTCTCTTCTTCTGCTGCCTTGCTCTAGCCTGACCAGGCCTTGCCCAATGTCGACTCAAATGGTGGTTGATCCACCACTGACAGTCGCACACAGAGTAGCGTACGCAGCGCAAGATCTCAGTGGATTCGTTTGGTCGGTTCCTTGGTTTCTCGGTGGTAGGTAGGTGTTAGCTCGGTTTTTGTTTTTCTCCGCTAAATATTTCGGTTTCGTTTGCGCGCGTGGACTTATTTACTTTTCTTTGCTTGCGACTCGATCTGGAACGAATTCTCGCAGCTAGCTAAGATAGGTTAGGATTGTTGCTGTGTCGATTGCTGTTACTTTCTGTCGTGTGCCTGTGCGCTACTCTGATGTTTCAACTCTGCTTTTGTTTCCGCTCCTTCGGTCGTTGCTGAACCCTCATCGTTCCGTAACAGGTCGTTCGGTTAGGTTGTCGAATCGAGTAACATTGTCGCTCATAGCATCACACGGCGGGATTCAGTTGGGGTTTAACAGTCACCCGGGACGGTAGAGTAACGCTTAACGTAATTGCGAAACCAATTTCCAGACAATTTAGAATTCTCTGTGGTGTATAAAGTGCATTTAACTTGATATACTTGTATTGGTGTGTTAATAAATCGCTTTCGCTTCAAATGTTTAATAGTAATTAACAGAATCGGAAAGGAATAAACGTGTTTATCGGTTGTCATTTGACGTTAATCAGTTCACTCTCTGGAGATTTTGCCAGGTAGCAAGTTAGTGTTTTTTTCACTTTGTTGTCGCATGCAAAAGGCGTTCTTTTAAGTGGAATCTAAAGAAATCATTATTGGAACATTTTTAATTGCTAAAAAGACGTTAAATTAAAAGAAAGGTGTTGACACTTTTTGAGAATAGTTTAGAGCCCGCCTTTAGACACTCATCGCTTCTATAGCACCCACACTTTACCGAACCGGCTTCAAACTGCGTTCCGAAGAACCTGTGCCGGGTTTTAGCTCGGCTTCAGCATGGCCTACCCTGGACTTAGAGTGGGGTCGGAAACTATACCCTACAGCTGGACCACGAGCAGCCAGTGGGCTTATGTTTGGGCTGCCACCAACAACTGCAGACTTGAATCAGCCACGTGGACCAATGACATCGCTCAAGGAGGAACCATTAGTAGCACGTGCATGGATGCAACCTGTCGTTGATCAAACAAAGTAAGTTGATAGTACTAATTAAACGAATCGCAGATATGACGAACCTTAGGAATTGCATCTGACCAAGGATATATTTCTGAAAAATTAATAAAATATTTTATTCATATTGTCATAATTTTAATTTGAACGCACACTGGAACGCACTCAAAATAGGGTACTCAAAATTCTGAAGTAATTTTCTTTTTATCAAGCTCGCTTGATCTATACTTTTGCAGCAAATTTTTGACGACTATACCGATTGAAGACCATGTTTTAACACATCGGTGCCCAAATTTTTTGTTATATAGTCTTACGCAAAACTTATTTGATTACATTATTATTATGTAAATTACAAAAGATTTAACTTATTCACCTTGACTTAACTATTAGTGACCATGGATATAACCCAGTAGAAAACATTTTTATAATAACTTACACTAATTGAGTTTAATTATTATTCCATACGAATTTTAAAAGATTTAACAGTTATATAGTTTTCTTAACCCACTAGTGACCAGGATAACAGAAATTAAACACAAAGCTTTCACTTCCATGTGAAAGTTTTTGAAGTCGATGTTAATTGATTTAAATATTTTTGATTTTGATTAGATTTATTAATAAAAAATAAGTGAGTTAAGGTTACAAAATAGATAATACATTTTCAATAGTTGTTTAGATTACAAAGAGAGTTTTAGTTACAAAATAGATAACAAATTTAACATTTCAATATAAAACATATTCAAATTAATAGTTATTTAAAGTAAAGTAATGTATAGTTATTTAAAGTAAAGTAAAAAAGTAGTGTTGTAGTTGCAAAGTCCGCGGGTCTGGACCCCTCCCAAAGCCATGGAAACATTTCCAAATTCTCACGTGATTCTCATATTAAGATTAGAACGAATCCTAATGTATATATATTGCAAAAAATTCTTCTTTTTCTCAAGAAAGTTAGCAAAATTTGATTCAGTTCAGTATTTAATTTTTCTTAATCGGTCAACAATTAATAGAGATATAGTGACATGTATAATTTCCAGAAATTCGGTGTTGCTTAGAGTCAATTCAACAAGCCCATAATTTTTTACCTACCTACTGTTTTTCGACGTTCCAGCAAAGTAAGGCTGTGGAACATGACATTCGGTTTTACAAAACAGTCATGTAATCAGGTATTCAAAAGTATACATTTTTCTTCTATATTTTTTACGGAACCCACCCACAACCAAAAGCTATCTACGCCACTGGTTGTAGTCGACACAAGGAAGTTATAAATAGTTTACTCTTTTACATTGCTTACTTAACTTAAATTGACTTGTTTGTTTATTGTTAATGATTAGATATATTTTTGATTCAAAATAAAAAAGCAATTCAGCAAGTCTGATTTTCCTCCCTTCATATACAAAGTAATATTTATGTTATACATAAGCTCTTAGGTAAATAGTCCACTCAAGATCGTTAGGAAATAAGTAGTAACAAATAATAATTACGAAAAGCAAGTAATGTTATATATCGTCGTTGCGCCTCAAAAATAAGTTATGTGTCTTTCGACAACTTCTACACATTTATAGTTTTCGACAAACTAGTTCTGCACATTCGTAAAATTATTGAAATATCAGAATTTTGTATTCTTAGCTATGGAATTCCAAAGATACATAAATATGTAAAAAAAATTAAACTTCTTACTCCAGTACGAAGTGACGATGAATTCTTCCAGTTTTAGACATATAACTGAATTTTGAGGAGCATTTTGTTTTTCCTATGAACAACATTTTTCGAGCACAGTGCTAAGTTTTTGTTTAATTTTGAATAATTATTTAAAAAATTTTGCCTGCAACTTATTTGCATAACCATCAATAAAATTGACGACATTATTTAAATATAATACTTTCATTCTTCAATGGTCTGGCTGTCAAGTGATCGCGCCCTTGACTATCATCTGGGGGTCCCCGGTTCGGGTCCCATGTTCTTATACTCTTATTTCTTATCAAATGATATTTACATAATATCAATTTTTAAAACTTGAAATGTGTGTTAGTGGTGGAAGAGTTTTCTGACAAGACACGTTTGAAGACAACTAACTTCGCTTAGTATCTTAATTTGACTAAGGTAAAGACAATTTGCGTGTCTCAAATCTTTAAAAAGCTTACACAAGTTTTAATTCATTGCCCCTTCTTCCAACGAATTTATCAATCAATATATGAGCCAAGGAAGTTTTGGCTGGATAGTTGCAATACCGGAAATATTTGGTTCCAAAAAAAAAATGCATATGGGAAACATATTGAATACCAACGAGCAACTCAACTAATATTTATTTTTCAAACAAGAATATACTAATACAAATACATATGATTTAAATTAAATATTAATGTCTCGCGTTATCATAAAATGAATGAAAGTCGTGGTGCACATATTGCTTGAGTGTTTAGAAGCTCGTCGATCTTCAAGGGAGAGTTAAACAACGGTTGAGCTTCTACATCCTGAAAAATTCTAGCTCTTCTATGCTGCAAAATCTCCCAATTGCCCGTGTGTCATATTGTGTACTTGACTTGACCATTTGTATACAGAAGCCCCCGAATATTAGCGACAGTTTCCTCGCCAACTTTTTTACCTGGTCTTATAGAAAAAAAGTTGCCAGGAACATTTTTATAATTTTTAATTTTTTCTTCTGCACTCAAATCATTCTGCTAAAAATCTTTTTCGCCAAAAATAAACGATTTTTACGCCATAAGTTTTTATGAAGCTGAAATAACTACCCCAAAGAAGGATGCAAATTAAAGGTATTTGGGACATCAAAGTTGTGAATAAGAAGATTGTTAGATTCCAATCCAATTGCCATTCAAGTGCAACTTTAACAAAAGAACAACATCTCAGACACATTATGTGTACATTGAATTCAGATCAGATCAAATCTCAGTGGAACAACTTTAGTTCAACTTTATAACAATTTGACGCCACTGTTTTGAAACAGCTGTTTGAAGAACAATAGTAAAAGAAAATAACAATACCAAAACGACAATTGAGCGTCAAAATACGAACATGTTTAAAATGCTTGGCAGCTTGAAAATTCATTAAAGAAGATGTTCAACTATTCAAAATGTTTTTTTTATATACAGGGTGTCCAGTGTAAGATTACGAATATTTACGGAGCGGAAAGAGAAGGTCGAGTTAATAAAAAGTGCGGGGGGGGGGGGTCTATTTTCACACTTTTAGAAGTTGCGGGGTTAATTGGTATTTCATGACTTTGATTCAGAATATTGTTTCTAGCAAAAAAACTAGCTATGGAAAACTTATTTCGAGAGTTTGTTTCAAAGGCAATGAACTGACCTTTCTAACGGTGTATTAAAGAACCCGCCCGACTCATACAATACCGAGCTGTGCTCGTGTAAGGAAAAAATAAATCTGTTTAAACTACAACATTTCCAGTTTGAGCGTAATTTTTTCAAAAATTTTCGCGTAATAGATCAAACAATTTAAGCATAATATTTTTTTACGAATTTATTTCATATTCACACATTTCGGTAATGGAAAAGTTTGGTGGGTTCGTTGATAATCCGTTAGAAAGGTATATTCATTGCTTTTGAAATAAACTCTTAAAATAAGTTTTCCTTGAGCTAGTTTTTCGGCTAGAAACAATAGTATGAATCAAAGACATGAACTACCAATTAACCCCGTAACTCCTAAGGGTGTGAAAATACTATACGGAAGCTTTTCTCAAACTTGTTTCGGCCACGTACCCTCTGGCAACCTAAATAAGGTTATGGTATCCCCTGAAACAAAAGTCGAGTTTTAATTCATTATTTACTTTAAACGAAGATTTATTTGTATGAAAAATAACTATTCTTAACAATATAATAAACCTAAGTGCTTGCAGAGAAAAGACATGGTTGAGACATGATTTCTGCAATAATAATTTGTTTACTGAAGTTATTCTACTATTCCTGCAAACATAAATTTTTGCCTTAATAAAGTTATTATTTACTAATTGTGGTACCAAAAATAACATTATGGTTCACATCATACTATCGTCAACATAAAGGTTGTTTTTATAGAGTGATACAACTTTGAGTTGGCATCATTGCTTTATTTGACCACCCATTTAACAGCTGATAGTTGCTTTTTGTTTTTGCGTATGCTTTGACATTTCATTATGAATCGACTTACACCAGAGCTACGCGTGCAAATTGTGGAAATTTTTAATCAAAACAATGGTTCTGTTCGTCAAACTTATCGTGCACTTCGTCCACTTTATGGCGTACATAACGTCCGTCAGAGCTGCTAATTCGAAGAACAATAGATCGTTTTTGGACCACATTTACTGTTACTGATAATCTGTATCCCGTGAGATGCCGAACAGTGCGCACTGAAGAATCTGTAGCCGCTGTACAGGAAAGCATTGAAGATGATCCTAATCAATCAATTCGTCGCCGTTCTCAGCAACTGGGTCTGTGTCCTTCCACTTTATGGAAGATTTTACGAAAAGATATTGGCTTAAAACCTTTTAAGATTTAACTTGTGCAGGAATTAAAACCAAACGACCATCGTATGCGCCGCCAATTCAGCGAATGGGCTGAAGCACAAATTGATATTGATTTTGAACTTCCATGAAAAATTTTATTTTCCGATGAAGCCCATTTTTGGTTGAATGGGTACGTAAATAAAGAGAATTGTCGTATTTGGAGTGAGGAGAATCCACAAGCTTTTGTCGAAACACCATTACATCCACAGAAAATTACTGTTTGGTGCGCTTTATGGGCTGGCGGAGTCATTGGCCCATATGTCTTCAAAAACGTTGATGGTCAGAATGTTACTATCAATGTTGAACGGTATAGGAACATGATTCGAAGTTTTTTCGTACCTCAATTAGCTGGCATTAATCTTGCTGATATGTGGTTCCAACAGGACGGAGCCACATGCCACACAGCGGGTGCTACAATTGATTTACTCAAGGTATCTTTTGACGAAAAAATAATTTCACGAAATGGCCGAATTAATTGGCCCCCAAGATCGTGTGATTTAACCCCATAGGATTATTTTCTTTGGGGTTATGTAAAGTCACTTGTCTACGTCGATAAACCACAAACATTTGAACATCTGGAAATCAACATTCGAAGAGTTATCGGCGAGATACGGCCGCAAATGCTGCGAAAAGTTTGCGAAAATTGCTGTTCCAGATTGCGCCTTGTAATATATTTGCGCCAAAATAATATTTAAACATTAATGTCATAAAATTTTCCATCCAATAAAGCTCATTTTATTGATATTAAAAATATATTACTAAGTTTTATTATGATTTAAACTTGTATTACTCTATAAAAAACACCCTTTATTATAATTGGCTCAACTATTAGTTGCAGCAAAAATGTTGTGATTCTGTCAATCATGATAAATGTGAATGTTATGATAGAGACAAGCATACTAGAATTTTGAATGTTTGTCTGAACTACTTTTTGATCGTGGGTAAACGAAGCAGCATTAGTCAAAAATCGAAAAACTTATTGTGTCAGCAGTTTGCAGGAAACCTTTTACTTCATTCAGAGACAATAAGTTTTTTCGATTCCTCGTTATGTGCCGTTTCGTTTGTCAACTATTCAATTACTATGTTTTTTTTTATAAATCGCCTTATCATAAAGACTGCACGCAGAAAAATTATATTTTCGACTTTGATTGTAGCAAACATATTTCCATTTACTGTAAATATGGCTATTTTTGTGACAATGCACTCAATGTTCCAAGGCAAACCTCTAGGGATATCTTAGTTAATAGCCAAGGAAATTAGTGTGCATTAAAATAAAGAAGAAAATATTGTTTCTACAATATTCTGGTTCCTAAAAAGAAATTTATAATAAAGTCGTTGCAATCATTTCATTTTCATCCCAATAAGAGAATAATGGTTGTTTCAATAATATTTTGGTGCCTACGGAAAATTCCTTTTCTAAATATAGTTGTTGTAATCATTTTACAATGATCATAGAAACCATTATATGTTTAAGAACATGGTATCAACAATCATAATCCGAATCATACTATGATCTTTTTAAAACATGGTTGTTGCAACTATGTTTTTTCTCTGCGTGTGGTCGGTTAATTCAAAGTGTTACTATGATTTTTTTTTAATAAATTTTTTAATAAATGTAATTTCTTTTAAACAAAAATAAAAAATAAGTATAATTTAAAACAGGTATACGAGATCATGTGCGTAGCGAGGGTAAGGCAGGGGGCTGTTTCCCCCCTAAGCTTCAGAAAAATATTTTTTTAGTATTAAAGTAAGAAATCCAAAACAAAAGCTTAAATTTAAAATTATTGGTAACTCTTACATATATGCTATTGCAATCTGAGCTGCACAATTCAATAGTCGATTTTTCAACAGCACTAACGTTCGTTGTCATAACTAACGAAACCAATTCATTTGTTCAAATTGAAATTTCTGATTGGATTTATTTGTGCATTTTTTAATTGATAATTGTTTTTATAAATGAATATATAAGAAAGTTTTGGTGGTAAGTTTTTATTACGTTACTGCAAATTATAAGGGCTATGTTTATTTTCAAATAAATTTGCTTTACTGTAAAGAAAAGATAATCTATCTATGTCTGCTTCTGCTAGCACATGCAGTAGTGACAGTTTCTGCGAAACCGACTTTCTCAAGTGCTTTTATGAGTACATCTCAGAAATTGCAAATGCTCCAATGGATCAATGGATCAATGAGGCTTGGATCAAATCTACGATTCTAAGAAGGTCACGATTGGATCCAAACTTAAATTTTGTCACAATTGGCTACAAACCTATGCTCCGTGGTTTCAAAAATTAAAAGATTTTGCACCCAAAAACGTTCAAGCCGTCTTAGGCGCAAAGCCTTTAACAAAATATAAAAAAATGTGCATGAGCATTGTACAAGCCGCGCACATCAGTGTAGTGGCAAATAGGATCAATGGTAAATAGGATCAGCAGAAACAGCTCACGCATTCATGACCGACCTGCTTGTTGATAAAATGATGATGTCTGCTCACAAGAATTTACTGGAGCTAAATAGAATGGTTTTGTCTTCAATTTCGTTGGAAAAAAATTCGTTAAAGCAAATAATTGTTCTAACCTGACCTTAAGCTCAATAAACGATTTTCAACTATCAAACAACTAGAATTTGTGTATAAAATCAAGAATGATTTAAGCTATCAAACATTTAGAATTTTTATTTAAATCATAGAGTATGAATATAATAATAAATAATAAGGTCATATAGAAAACTTAAAATTTTTCGATTATAGTTTTTTGTGGATCTCACTACTTTCCGGTTCGTAGAAAAGATAAATATGCAAAAATCTTTGATGAATCTTCGCGCAAAAATTGAAATCAGCTTACCATTATCCAGCAACGTTACCTTTTAAGTAACCGCTTAATAATTGGCCGGCCTCCCTGAAGAAAATCCTGGCTACGCCCATATATGAGAAAATGATTATTTTAAATAAGACAAGGACACAAGTTGTAAAAATATGAAGTTGTTAATATAAAACAAATTAAAATTTTTGTAAAAACTGTCTTAAAATACTTATTAATGCTTAAATGCTAAATGCTTAATGTTTAAAATTTTGGACTGCTTTTTAATCCAAACTTAGGTTTAAAAGAATTTTTAATCCAAAAAGTGCTATTTTTTGATCCCAACATTAGTTTAATTTAACTGGGTCTCAAACCCACATTCCTGAAAAGAACTTACTTGCATTCGTAATGATGCATAATAAGTGAAACTATGTTAACAACTGAGTTGGACGAGTGGGTAAGGTATTGGACCAGCACATCAGAGGAAGTGTGTTCAAATCACGAACTGGTCAGAACATTTTTTTATTTTACTTTAATATAGCTGGGTCTCGAACCCACGTTTCTGCTCGCTTGCTTACTTATTGCTTACTTGCATTCGTTATGATGCAGATGATTGATTATGAGATGGTCAAGTGGATAAGGTGTTGGACCAGCACAACAGAGGACGTGTGTTCAAATCATGAACTCGTCAGAAAATTTTGTTAATTTAAGTTGATATATATATTGCTTTTTTTAAACATTTTGCGGATTGAAAACTAATATTTTTTGGTTTGGAAAATTTTAAACCTTTCCTAGGATTAAAAAATTAATATTTTTTGTGTTGTCTTATATGTATCCCAAAAAAAGTTTAATATTTAGTCCAAGATTTTTAACCGTGTGAAATCCCTGAGCCTGCAAGGTAATAGAAATTTAATCGCCTTTTCATGCAGTCCAAGTATTTAATACTTTAATACTGATGATCATGGACTCATATAAACTAACAAGATGGTTTTCATTGTATTTTTCTTTTAGCATCAAACAAAATCATTATATAAACAAAAATAGCCCAGTAAACTAATTATTTATAAAAAACAGTCGAACAGTTTATTTTACACGCTAAGTTTAAAGTTTGCTTGGTAGCCATTACTTATTTTTTTCGCGTACTCTCAACCTGACTTCGCGAAAGTATAGGTTGAGAAACGCTGCTATACTGTGATACAAAATAAAATTTATATATTGTTGGAAAAACTAATTTTAATTAAATAATTAATTTTAAAACTAAAAATTAATTTAAACAAGATAGTTTATAATCTAAGAATCGAGTACATTCGAGAATTTATTTTTATTTTACTGATTTCATAAAGTCACTTTGTAGAGGTAGGCGTGGTTTTCATTAGATTTTTATAAATTTCATACTCAAAGTGCATATTAAAAGTTTAAGTATATGTGAAGAATTTGAAGTCATGAGTTTAATTTTTGTGAAATTAAAAGAGATTTTAACGTTTTGATATAACCACTTTGTATGGGAGGTAGGTGTAGTTTTAATTTGATTTGGCTCATTTTAGAACTTAATTTAATTTTTAAATAAAAAGCTTATAGTTATATTGATTATCGCTACGAAAGCTCTAAAATTACGGCTGTTATCGTGATCACAGACAGACAGACAGACAGACAGTCAAACAGACAGACGGACATAGCTAAATCGACTCAGGAGGGGATGCTGATCAAGAATGTACTATATACTTTTCTTTACCTGCCACGGCTCCTTATGGGCGTTACAAACGGAGTGACAAAGTAAATATTCCCCATACGCATTTTTTTATATGTTGGGGTATAAAAACAGTAAAAAAATTACCGAAAAACAGCATTATCTTTGGAATAGCTTTTCCATCCTATAATTTCTGGCAGTTTATGTTTTTACACCTATTACACCAGCCAACATATTGAAGAAAAACATGATTTTTTTAGGTCTTTGCAAAATGGTTTAGCTCAGTAGAGGTGTAAGAGTCAAAATATTTTTGGAATCATCATAAAATAAGCCGAGTTTATCTTTAGGGGGTGCAAATGGTACTTTTTCAAGGCACCTTAATCTACATATATCCTTTTTAGCTTCAAATAGGCTTAAGGGGCTCCACTGTGTATCAGTAAAAAACAGGGTAATTTTCGGAAATTTTTTAAAAGATATCTATTGCAGTGATTTTTAGGCAATATTTATACATATTTCAAGTAAACATATGCATTTTTAAAAGAAAAAACTTCAATATTCTCGTAGTTATTGGGCATATCCCCAGCTACTAAAAAAAAGTTGTCCCACTGTTAAGTCGCAACCACTGCCGCATGCCGGGCTATCACATTCCCTGAAAAAAATTTTAGCTACAAAATATTCCTTATACAATGACCCTAAAAAAAATGTTAAGTCTAAAAATAAATTCTAAATTTTGCTCTTGCCAAAATTACATTTTTATGCTATCAAAAAACTAGAAACTCATTTTATAAAGAATTAAGTACTAAAAAGATCGGATGATTTGTTACAGAGCTAGAATTTCAGCTCATTTTAAAAATAACGTATTGCGAAAAACGCGTTTGAAGATAATAGTAGCAAGTAATAAATAGTTAGATGAACAGCAACATTTTAGTATGCAATCGAATTTCACACTAGTGGTACCTTAACAAAAGTGGTGACTACGTTAAGTTGCTACATCCCCTCCAGCAAGTACATGTGGGGGTAGGGCTGCCAGGTCACGATTTCCACGCGGGTTGTCCCGATTTTCAAAAGCGGGACGCCAAATGTCCCGATTTTCCGAAATAAAATTTAATTTTTTATTATTTTTATTACTTTTTAAAAATATTTCCTATGTTAGTTAATTAATTGTGAACTATTATTTAAATTATTACACGAATTTAATTGCGAGCTTTAGATCAAATAAGTTTTTTAGAAGGCAACAACAACAACAACAACAACTCTGTATAGAGTCAATCACTTAGCTGACTAATCTTTCCTTTGCTTTTATTTCTACATCACTAAATTTGTACACTTATTCTTTTTAACTTACAGTTTTGTACGTGTCATTTTGACTTAGAAAATTTAGTATTGAAGGTTTTTGCTTATGTTTTCCAACATTCTCAGCGAAAGAACAGCCTTAAAGACATTTGCGATTTCTCACAAATTGAGTACAAATCAATCGTCAAGCATGTACCTACGCGTTGGCTTTCCCTACAGCCAGCAGCAGAGGCACTTATAAAGGTATATCCTGTGGTGGTATCGGCTAAAGAGATAGTTGATGATCAAAATCATAAATTATGCTCCACGTAAGGTAATTATCAAATTAACTACCGCTTTTAGATATCAATATCAACCGATTTCTGATATAGATATGAACAAAATAATAATTATAAGAAAATTTGAATTAGAATAAATTCAAGAAATAAGTCGAATTAAATTGTTTATTAAATTGCTAATTATTTTTGTTTAGTTTTTTGAAAAATTTTTCGATAAAGGAAAACAATAACAATAATTAACAGCTGCCCGGTAAGGATGGTAAGTGCTGCCAAGTATTGAAAATATTAGTGATCGCTTTACACAGAGCAACGAAAAGTTGATAATAAAAAAAAAACGACAGTTAAAAATGACTATCAAAAAGTGACAATCAATTATTACCTTAGCCGATTCCACCCCTGCTTTAAAGACGTACTTTGACTCCATTGGAGACAATTGTCCGTGCATTTAAAAATGTTTTTTTAAATCAGAAGCAACATGATATTTTGGCTTCTTCCATAATATATTTAAGTTTTGAACTGAGGTTCTACTTTTTTTTTAAAAAAAGTGATACTCTCTGCTTTAAGATTCACAACTCCATGACAGAATTGCATCATACGCTTAACAGTAGTCCTACGTTGAGAAAAAATAATTCCACGCTGAGGTGTAGAATTCTTCATACATACACTTTTAGATGAAATAAAATAGCTTTATTATTAATAAGTTTTATTATAATTAAGTACATTAAATACAAATAAAAAAACTGCATTTATTTGCATTATTATTTGCATAAGTTTTATTATAATTAAGTACATTAAATACAAATAAGAAAACTGCATTTATTTGCAATGGAATCCGTGCACACATTTCGGTTGTGATATGTTTTACAAAAAGTTTTTTGGCAGAGACAGCAGATCAACTCATGATTGTATTTTGCCCTCTGGTTTTTTTCGTCAACGCAAAAGAAGGCTTGTAAAGGGTAATTTTTTTGCTATTTGTTTTTCATTGTACATTTTTTGACACCTCACGCGTGATTCAAAACATGTGGCAAGCCCAGAAACGCTTAATAAGGTTTGCCATTTCACCATGAATAGACTTACAAACGAAAAGCGCTTGCAAATTATTGAATTTTATTTTCAAAATTCGTGCTCTGTGAGAAACGTGTTTTTTATCGAAAAATTGTCTTCAACGACGAAGCTCCTTTTTGACTCAACAGAATTGCTGAATTTGGTTTGAAGAGCAGCCGGAGGCAGCTGAAGAGCTGCCAATGAACATTGAAAACTCACTGTTTGGTGTTATTTCATTTCCTTGGTTAATAAAATATATTTTTTTAAAGCTATATATCGGTATTTTTATTCAAAGAAGTTTACTCAAGGAAATCGATTTTCAGAAAACGTATTTCAAGTTTTTTTTTATTTTCAGCGTTCCAGCTAATAAAGTGCTTCCAAAAGAAGCTAAAGAAGAAGGGAAAGTCCATTCATGAATTCCATCCCTTCCACTTTCAAACCCAGAAGGCATTCTTTTAACATATGCATGTCATTGGGAGGAATGCTTTCCTTAGTCTTCTCTCGAAGTGCTTCTAGGACTTTTTCAATGGAAGATTTCTTTGAGCACTTTAATCAAAGGATTGTTGTAGGTCTTTAAGATGGCATTCCATGGAATGGTTTTTGTGGTTAGGGGGTTAAAAAATCCCTGGGAAAATATCCCTTTTCCCAACATTCCTAGCGATTTTGGTGTTGGAAATGAAAAGTGTTTGGGTTTTGTGGGGGTTTAAAAAAATTACACGTAAAATATCCTTTTTCCCAATTTTCAAAGCATTTTGGTGTTGGAAGTTGTATGTTATTGGATTTCATTGCGGGTTAAAAAAATCCCACGGGAATATCGAAAACACATATTATAATTATATATAATTTTTGTACTTTAATGGAATTTAAATGCTATTTGAATGTCTTCCAGAAGTAAAGTTATAAAAATGCCTCTTGAAATAACTTCTTTATACGGCTAAGAAAAACACAGTTTGGTCTATAGAATGTCTTCTGGAAGCAGTGTCCCTAAGAATGCATGTCGCATTTGCATCAAAAATTTTGCTGGGTCACTGAACTATTGAGCGACACGTTTTCCTGTATTGCGAAAAGTAAATAAGATATCGTTATCGTTTACAGTATAAAAATTGATCTATGAAAAGTTTTTCTATGTTCTTACTCAGATGTTGCATTTTTTGAGTTGTGACGTTCTTTTTCCCGATTTTTTTTCTTAATTCCCGATTTTTTTTTTTTGTAAAATCCCGATTTTTTTAAAAAGAAACCTGGCAGCCCTATGTGGGGGTAAACAAATAAAAGATACGTATGTTGAAAGATGTTTCAAACTGTGTAATAAATTTTGAGTAAAATTGAAATGTCTGCTTGACCAAAGCTAATTATATCTTTCAGTTTAATTTCAATATTGAAAAACACTAAAAAATATTGCATAATTGGCATAAATTCAAAGTTTGAAAAATGTTCAATACACTATGTGAAGGAAATAAGAATATAATTTTTACTTTTTTATCACGTTATTGTATATACACTTCTGTTTATGTTGTTCACCCTGTTGAAATTCTTTAGAGCTAAAATGAACATATCCGTTTTTCCTTCCTTCTGACGTAGTCAAATTTTATACCCAAGGGGGAATGTTAATGTGAATTGTCTCGCAAATGTCTCCCCAAAAAATTTAGGCATTCGTGTCTACATATCATTGCAAAAACGGAAAAAAATCGCCATTTTCCGAAATTGCTGAATTAACTTGGCGCTCTCTTCTTCAAGTATTCAAGGCTTTATTATCTTTATTCATTGTTTGTCATCGCAATTCTCACTCAAAACAAGAACTAAACAAACTCACTCAAAAAAGGCATAAAACGTTAACACAATGAATGAGAACTTGTTCCTTTTTTTTTCTTTAACAACCCTTAGGTTACCTCTCATACCCCCATATAAACTAGATTCCGCAGAACTTTCACTTTCCGGTTTTTCTTGGCTTTTAAAGATATTTGGTTATTGACTCCAGAATCTTTCCCTGGCTCTTTAGTATTTTCATTGTACGTCTTCTCAATAGGGTTGTTTTTATTTGTTGGAAGTTGTGGGGTTTGCGTTTCATAAAGCTTTTTCTGATTAGTTCAACTTGAGATGTTCTTTACGTGAGATGTTTTCACCAAAAAAAAATTGCGACTCTGAAATTGTAGTCTCCAGTGTAAACAGTAAAATGACAGCCGGCTTCTTATGTTCACCGACGGAGAATCACATTATTGCAAACAGAGCGTTGAGGTAAGCTAATGAGATGGAGATTGTTCTGAAGAAAAAAGTGCATGTTGTACTAAGAATTCTCCCAAAAAGTTCAATACGGAAATATTGAAAAACTCATTGTATGACCACTTTAAGCCTAACGCAAGACAATGTTTAAGTGTAACATCTCTAAATTGTCTTAAAAAATGTCTTTTAGTTAAAAAAAAATTTACAAGCTCATTATTTGTTTAATCGACATCCATCGCGAGTGAAAATCCTGAAAAACAGCCAATTTAAAAAGCGGTATCTCAGTCTGTTTTCATCAGAGCTGAGCGATACGGATTACGACTAACACACGATTACGATTGCAGTGCTATAACAAATATGATTAAAGTTTTAGTAATTCGCTCATCGATTCACCTTAGTATACTATTACAGCAACTGTAATTTTAGAAAAGTCGATTTTACGATAACTAAAATATAAGTTCATTCAGTGATTGTTGACGTAAATTGTAATAAGGTTTTTTTATAAGGAATACTGTAATAGTTTGCAGGGGCTACTTTTATAAACCAACTTGAAATATTTCGTCAGAATACATTGCAAAAATACAACACCTACTTCTATATGCTCTTCATCATGGAAGTGTTCTTAGTGTGTTCGTGGTTTCGGAAATTTTTTGTTTTAACAACTTCGATTGCTATTACTCAAAACATCATAATTTAAAATACATATTTCAATTTAAAGGTTATTAAAATTTTTATCGAAATAATTTTGATTACGATTCATGTAATTGAAATTGGAATTTTATTGAAAATAAGATTTCTGCAATCGTAATTTAAGGATGCTTTAATAGCCAATTGCAGCAACTACAGGGTTGCCAATATCCGAAGCGCCCATCTGGCAACACTGTAACTTTCCGCAGTTATAAATAAATTTTTCATAAATTTTTTTCAGGATTCGATAATTTTGTTATAAAAAAAAGGATATTAAACTTAAAAAAAGTAAAAAAAAATTTTAAGTGCCAAACACGCCTAGTTTTAAAATTATTCATCAAACCCAGCTTTTAAAAATAAAACTTAATGTTTAATAATGTTTCTTTAAGTTACATTCTCCAAAATATAAAGCCTTAGTTTGCTGCGTTTTGTGGGTTTAACATATAAAAAATCTCATATTCCTTTTTTTTTATAAAGAAACTTTTGTGGGCCTGATATTTTGCGCGGAGCATTTCGCCAACTGGAGACATACCTGGTTAGTATATAATATCTACTTATATCAATTCATATGTTTTTAGCTGCTTCTAGCTGCCGTTTTTGTGTAAAAATAAGTTTTAAGTACTGAACATCAATTTCAATCACTATTTCCAGTCAACATAATAGATATGCAATAGTGCCCAGTCTGTTAATCTTGAACGCGAAAAGCCTTAATTTGGCGGAATTTGGTCAAAAAATAAAAAATTTATATAATCTAGGAGGTGGAAGAAGGTTAAAAAGGAAGGTGGCCGCAATCTCAGATTCTATGGAAGCTTTGAAATTAGGTATGCCCCGCTTCATGCAAGAATCAAATTCATGGAATGTGTGTTTGCACATTGCTTATCAAAATTAATGTGGATAAGAGAAAATTAGTTCTCTCTGTGTAGGAAGTGTTTCAGTCATATTCACTATAGAGAAATTTAAAGTTCGGTACGGATTATTAATTATTAATGTAAAAACTTTTTAAAATTTCATAAAACTAAAAAAAGAATTATAAAATAAATTATGGCTAAGAACTCTATATGAGGATAAAATTATTACACCATACGAAAGCACTTTTTAAACACGAAGTATACAATAGACACGTGCAACTAGAACCAATGGAGAGGAAAACTGCGTTCTCACTTTTTCTCTATATTGCCGGGAGTTTTTTTTAAAAGGACTTTTAAATTACAAAAATTATTTGCTTAAAAATATTTTTTTAGTACCGAAACCTATTAAACATAGAATAAAAAATAGATAATCTCTTTTATAGCAAACAAAAAAAAAATTGTAAATTGTTTTACGTTTGGTAATAAAAGTAATGGAAGTTTTTTTGCTTCAAACACATTGAAAATTATTTTTATAAATTTGAAACTTGATATGGATGTATTGTCACTTCGTATTTTTTTCTGATCAAATAGATTATCCTATTTCATTTGACACCCATATCAACGCCGTAGATAAGGGGGTTCAAACATTCAAATTAGGTATTTTCCCGTACTAGCTTCAATTAATTGTAACAGATCTGAGAGTGTGATTTTGCATATTATTCCTCTCTCTCGAGCTTCAAAATAAAACATTCAAGCAACTTCAAGCTACTTGAATCGAAAACGGGATCAGACCTATTGTAAGTATTTGCTTACATTTTATAATTTACAAACGTTGCACTTTTTCATGTCAACTCAATCATTCAATCATTGTTTTCGGTTTGTTTTCACAGGTACGTTTTCTCTACAATAGACTTTATAAAAACTGATGAAAAAATAATGTATAATATATAACAAACAAATTCTTATATGATTTCATAATTCTTCAGTTCACGTCATTTTAATAATATTTTTCTACATAAAGCTTTCAAAATGCTTTCACATTTGATATCTATCAGTGAAAAGCTTTAAACGTTAAAGATTTAAAGTTGTGTGCGTTTGGCCATCACTGGTTTAAAGATATATTTAATAAAACTGAGATAAGCTTTTATTAACTTAGAATGGAAATAAGTAAGCCTTATTTATCAAGATGCAATATAACAGCAGAAATTACAAAGGACTTTTATCGAGTTAAGCTTTTTTTCCCCTTCGTATATCAGTTTGTCAATCAAACGAAATACCGATTTCCAAAGCACTTATACAATAGTAAATGCAAATTTTGAAAACATAAGTCCATCAAAAATAAATAAGTTTTATATTAAATCTTTTCAAACTGCTATAAGGGTCTTGAATACAAATAAAGTAGATATAGAAAAGTTGGGAACAGAACTTGAGTTAAAGGAAACTAAATGGACCAACAATAGAAATAAGAGTTGCAGAACAGCTCTTTAAACACTTAAATTATTTTGAGGCGACAAATGTTGCTGTCAGAAAGAGATGCTTCCGCAATTTTATAAAATTCTGGTAATTATTGTTACTTTGCCCTGTAGAACAGCTTCCAGTGAACATTCCTCTTACATGTTAAAGTTTTTGTAAAATTGGCTTCGAAATGGTACTGGTACGGATTGCCTTACTGCTTTAGCGCTATTAAATACTCATAAGAATATTTCTGTGAACGAGGAAACAGTTATCGCCAAATTGGCTTCGCGCTGTACACAATTAGGTTCATATTTACAACTATGTATAAATGTTTATAAATGTTTTTCGTTGCTTTACTTAAGTACATACTTGTCGTCCTGCTCAAAACCGCGCGATAGAATCAATTTTGTATGTTTAGAAATAAGGGTCCTATCTGGTTAGTTTGGTCGAAAATTTTTTTTTTTGCCTTTTTCGTTAGCTATAACTGTGTAGAATATCATAAATAAAGTTTAAATTTAAATTCGTAATGGTTCAAAAATTATGAATCTACGAGCCGACCGCGTCACACCAGGTAGCTCAGTAAATTTTTAACAAATCTTAATGCTTTTTAAGAATACGCGTAATAAACTTGTCCATGGAATGGACCATAGTCCTACCGATACATTGCATATTAGATTATTTATCAAAAAAAAAAGAAAGAAAGATTTCATTAAAATGCCAAAAATTTCAAACGCCGCCCTTTTGTTATTTTTTAATTAATTTCATTAAAAAAGGTTATTCTACAATCACACTCTTACCACAGATAACTTATCATATAGATGTACATCCTAGAACAACAAAAGCTGCCGAAAAAATTTTCAAATTTTGCCTCCAATGTTAAAGCTCTTTCCTCTGAAGCTAAAGCTCTTGCCTCCAATGTCACTAACACAAGCACACGAGACACTTTCACGTACACACACATTGCCTTCAGTTCAGAAGCATTTTTGATAGCAATGTTGTTATGTATATTATTTCAACAGTATTACTACTGTGTGAATGGCTCAGTTGGCGAAGGCTTTAGTTTTCATTCTTGTTTATTGAAATCTTAAGTAGTGAGTTCAAATCCCCACCAGACATATTTTTTTTTTCTTATTGGCTTTTATTTTTTTTTTGTTGGTTTGTTTTTAGTTTGTTCTGTTTTTTTAGTGATTTCATTCTGTTTTTTGCATTAATTGCTTAAAATATCAATCCTGTCAGTTTGCAAATCGCTTGCATTACGAATTTTGTCAATTCACCACCGACAATTTTCTCGCAACAAAACGAGCAAAAAAAATGAATCACTTTTTTTGTATTCAATACATACATTTTTCATCAACAATTAACCATATGCTTAGATCATTTTCGGCTTTTGCAAAAATTTTTATTGTATATATCTTACATAAGGCACAGTCATGAATATCATTTAACATTTTTATTAATTTTTTAAAATCTAAAAATTCAAGAAAGTTTTTGTAATGCAAGAGCAATTCTGAGCTTGAACGATCTTCTGCTCCGATATGCTCGATGGCTTAAGTGCACTTTTTACAGTTTCTAAGACTTTTTTCCAAACTTTGTGAACTACATATCCTGCAAAGTATGTTGCTGCATGATTGGATAATGGTTCGTCTTGCATATTTAAAGAATTATGTAACTCAAGCTCATCATCCTCATTTTCAACACCTTCTGTCGGTATGTTTTGTTGAGATTCGTTTTCATTAAGGCTTTGCTGAGATTTTTGCTGTGGTTGATCATCTTGATTGCTGCCAAAAACCGCTGTCCGGTCAATTGAAATAAATCGTCGGAATCCTCTTCAAAGTTGGCATAATCAGAGGAATACATAATTTGCAAAGATATAATTCTACAATTTGGATTAACTCATATACGGAAGGGCTTCGTTTTTTGTGTCGTAAAAAGTAGTAAAGTAAAATTTATTGAGACTTCAATCATTTTTTCACAATTCAATTTTAACACATTAACATAAAGACAACTTAGAACTATATTTGTGCTATTCTAATTACATGAACAAGCTGAATGCAACGAGCTTACACAGAAAAAAGAGAAAAGGACAGAATTAGTCACATACATGCAAAATATAAAACAATGCTTGCTCCCGGCATTTTGGCTTCGCAGTGAGAGAGTTTCTCATATAAACTTACAATCTAAACAAACACTTAAACACTTAAACAAAAAAACAAAAGGTATCCAATACATAACATTATATTGGAAGAAAGTAAGAATAGATAAATAAACATTAGATGTTAGATATAAAAGAAAATAACATTAAGATATTTTTAATTAAATATGTATGTTAATTTATTTATAGATATATACTTATAAGAATGTTAGAATAAAAAAAACAATAAATTAACCTCTATGAGAGCCTGGGAGTGATTTTATATAAAAATTTGGTAACAGAGGAAGATTAAAGTCCATGTCCACAGGTATCTCTTCATTAATGAGACCAATAGAAGAAAGATAAGCAAAGGAAGACCAGCTAAATGATTTTTGGTGTTCAAAAATTTCTTTAATGAGATGATTATCATGATATTGAAGTTTAAATACAAATTTTTTTTGAAGAGATAAAGCATATTTACAGAGAGGATTGATAAATGATTTACTATAAATGAATTTATTTGAAAAGCGTTTCACAAAAGATTAAAAATTTCTATCTACACAAAGTCTGAGTACTTTTCTTTCTAGAACTTCCAACTCTTTAGCAACGCAAGGTGAAATAGAAAACCAAATTGGATATGCATAAATCAGAACAGGACGAATGCTAACTTTATAAATTAAGAGTTTTGTTTCCATTTTTAAATATTTGCTAACTGATCTAGCATGTTCATTAAATTTAACGAGTTTATTAAAATTAACACCCAAGTATTTGAAACTAGATTTGAATGGAATTTGAACTCCATTTAAATAAAGTTGTAATTGTTTGTTTTCAGGAACCACAAAGGTTTTACATTTTCCTGAGTCATTTCTCAAGCAGAAAGCTACAGACTTAGAAGTGTTTATATTAATACCCCAATATTTATAAAACTCGTCAACTTTTGATAGATGAGCAGATACCAATTCAAGAGCCTTTAGGGGAGACTCATCATGCGCATATATCAATGAATCATCAGAATATAATATACTTTTTGAGCCATTCAATTTATGTGGGAAATCGTGAATAAAAATATTATATAAATGAGGTGCCAGAACTGATCCCTGGGGAACACCGCTCTTAACCTCACCCAATTCAGAACATCCGTCATTAATTTGTACAGAAAAATATCTTTTATTAAAAAAACTTCGAAGCAGTTTAATAATAAATGGATCAAATCCTAATCTTATCAACTTAAATAAAATACCGTCATGATAAGCTTTATCAAATGCCTTTTCAATGTCTAAAGACACTGCAACTGTACATTTTCGATTTCTCAAGTTACAAATAACATCATTATGAAATTTTAATAATGCATGCACCATGGAGTGACCTTTTTGAAATCCGAATTGATGGGAGGGGATGTAATTGCTATCCATTGAAATATTCATTTTTTTACGTATCACATGTTCAAGTAATTTTCCTAGATTTGAAAGTAAAGACATTGGTCTAAAATTTTTTATATTAGAATTATTGGGCTTTTTTTTTAATGGGAATTATTTTAGCAATTTTCCAACTATCAGGAAAATAACCAATATTTATACAATTGTTAAAAACTATAGTTAAAAATTTCAAAACTTCAGAAGGAAATTTTTTAATAAGAAAGTTAGAAATTTTATCAAGACCAAAAGATTTTTTCCCGTAAATATTTTTAACAATTGAACTCAACTCTTCCAAATTAGTAAAATGGAAAGTGTCAATATTAGTCAAAGAAGTAAAATTAGTATCAAAAAAAAAGAAATCGATAAAGGAAAACTCGACAAAGAATTTTGAACTTCATTTCTGATTTCAACAGAATTATCTCTGCTAGAGGAGTTATCAATATAAACTGAACGGAAATATTCTTGAAAAGAATTTAAAATTTCAACTTCATTAGTTATAACAGTATCATTGACCTTAATTTCCTTACAAGAGCAAACTTTTTTATTTCCAAGAATATTAAAAATTTGTTTGTAAGCAGTCGGCCCAGGTTTTATGGTTTCTAGTCTAGAATTAAATTCAATTGATTGATCAATTTGAATTTGTTCTTTAATGAGAATTTTGAGTAACTGAATTTGTTTTGAAAGTTATTTATATTCAGAACTAGATCTGTTGGAATTTCAATGAAAAACTCTCTTAAGCTCCTTTTGCCAATCATATTTGATTTTGAATAATTTTTTTACGTGATCAGAAATAGAAAATTGTTTGCCTTTAAGATCAATATGTTTTGAATGAGATTCAGACACTGTGTTTACAGACATTGTAAAAAATTGAATAAAGTCATCTATTTCCTGTTTAGTAAGGTTTTGGTTAATTGGAGGAAAATTTGTTTTAATAAGATTTTCAAGATCAATTTTGAAATTATCCCAATTGGTATCTTTAAAACAAGTAAAAAATTGTGGAGTCCTCAGTTGAAAGTCAAAATCAGGTAGTTTTAAAGCAAGTTTCTAAGGAAAATGATCACAAAAGGTGGGAAGGGTCGAAATTGAATAGTTGATATTTATGAGATCAATAAGCTTTCCTGAGATTAAGAAATGATCTAAAAAAGAAGGCCCATTTGGAAAAGAAGGATTCTCATCACATATTCTCGTAAAATGATGTGAATAGTCCTGAAGCCAATTAAAAACTGCTTTTCCATTCATATTTTCAAAAGAGTCACCCCATGAAGGATTGCGAGCATTCAGATCACCTCCTAATACTGTTCCATCAAAATTACTAGAAAATAAATAAATTTTGCATAGGCCATTATAAATTTCAGAAGAAGAAAAGTTGCAAGGAAAATAAATAGATCCAAATAAATATTTTCTGGAAAAATCACTAGAATTTATAATTACTTCGATAAAAACATTAGGGAAATAAATGCCTGGAATTAACACTTTAGAGAAGGAATATGAATTTTTAATCAAAATAGCAACTCCTAAAGGGGAGTTATTTATTATGAAATTATAGTTTTCTAAATTTGTAATCTCATTTTTTAAACGGGTTTCTTGGATAAAAGCAATGTCAATAAGGTTATTGCTTAAAGTCCTTAAAAGATCAATTTTTCTACTAGAATTTATAAGTGATCTAACATTGAAGGATAAAACATTAAGAAAGTTACGGACCATAAGAATTGTTAATTTCAGTTAAAAGTACCAAGTATTCAGATTTAGCCTGTTCTTTAGACATGTTTTTAAGATTTTGCATAAAACAACGAATTTTATCTTCTAGAGTTAAGGGATCAGGAGCACAAATTAATTTAGCGAGTTTTAAGAATTCTTCAATAATTGGAGGTTTCTTCGATTTGCGAGCAGACTGAAAACTAGTTGATGATGGGAACAAACTAGCAAAAGTCTTACTGGGAGAGATTAATGAAGTGTTATTTAAAGCAACTGCAACATTAGATCGTGATGTATTTTTTTTCTTGCATTTCTGTAATTTTTAATTTTTTAGCAGCTAAATAGTCTTTATAAGCTGTACAACCTCTCCAGTTAGCAGGGTGACCAGTCTGTTGACAGTTGATACAAAAAGCTAAAACGCTAGAATCTTTAGGCAAAGGGCAGCTGCCTGGTTCATGTTCATTATTGCATTTAACACAGCTGAACTTTCTGTTGCAGTTGCGAGAGATGTGCCCCCAGCGTTGGCACCGTTTGCACTGGATTTCTTTATCTTTTACTTTTGGAGTTTCCCAATGAATTGACTGGCTCAGAAGGTATTTTATGTTATTAATATTATTTGATTTTTTGCCAGGAAGCAATGTTACTAAAAATAGACCAGTATCAATTTTATTTTTGATAGAGAAAGCAGTATTAAATTTTGAAACCTTGGAAACTAAAGAAGGGGTTAAGATATTTAAAGCAGCTTGTACTTCTTCCGCTAGAGAACCAAAACAGAGGCCTCTTAGAATTAAACTTATTTGTTTAAGGCTCTTGGGAGTGTATGAATAAGAGTCGGCTCCCTTTTCTTTTAAAATTGCCATTAGCTCAGAATGAATATTAATATCGTCAACATAAAGCTTACTTTTAAATTTTGATTTGTTGACAATTTTAAAAAAATTTTTAGGCGATTTAGCATTCAGCTGGTCAACAAGATCTTTTATATTAACGCCATAAAGAAAAATTGGCGGACAAAGACTTTTACGTCCTGGAAGAGCACTGCTATTTTTTAATTCGGAGGAATTCTCAATATTTGTATTCTTTTTTGCAGTTTTTTTAACTTTCGCAAAATTTATTTCCAAGTCACCTAAAATAGAAAATTTATTTTGGCTAACCTTACTTAAACTAGAATCCAACTTAGATAAATCAATTTGTAATTCCTCGCAGGGTCTCTTACGTTTTGCTTGATTTGAATACTCTGCATTTTGCTTGAGCGGTACTAATTTATCTGCGTCAAGGATTTCAGCATCTAATGACTTGTCACTCCAATCATCAGGAGGGTGCTCCTTTAGATAAGCATCATTGCATCTTGAATTCATTCCGTTCGCGCAAGAAAGCTGAACTTGCTTTCAATTGTAGTCCACGTGGAATAATGCGCGTTAAAAAACTGCAACTGCCGAATAATTTAAATTATTTGCGTGATGAAAAATTTCCAGACAATGCGTCGCCAATCTCGAACTCAACTTGCAGAAAAATGGTAAGACAATATCGCGTTGTAATTATATTTATTAGGAAAATTTAATATTTGTATATTTTTTTTTTCAAAAAATCTTTTCTTTAGCAAAAAAAAAAAAAAAATTTTTTGATTCGTTTTTTGTGTCGTATATGATATTAATAGGATATTGATAGCATTTAGCCCCCCGTCAATTACATATTCTGAAACCTTCGAACAAACAGACATGCCTGGCCAGACCCCTATACGTTTTTATGCATTTGTATGGCAAAAAGGATACCGCAACTTTGAATTTTTAAGTATGCTCGTTTATTATTTTTGTCTTTGATATGTGATATATGTAGCTACCTAAATGTAAAAAAATTTTTATTCATTTTGTGGAATGCATGAAAAACAAGTATAATCAACTTTATAATGTTGTTGGCACACAGGATAAGTGCATTTGGTGCAGTAAAAACGAGTCTTCCTACGCAGATTTTCGTCTTTCGTGGCACAAATTCTGCAATCTAATGGTTTTGTGGAGTTATGCGTTACCATTTGGTCCATTGTGTCAACGCCGGCTTTTGTTGAATTGTAAAATAAAATAGCTTCCGATATTTTTGCTACGCCTTCAACTTTCTTGGCGTAGTGCACAGTGGATAGTAGATTTACTGCTTTGTTCTTATTTGGAAGGTAGCTGCACTGTGATACAAGGTTATCATAGAAACCGAACACAGATGAAAGCACTGGGCGTTTGCTGTCTTTTTTTAGTTCTTTGGGAAGACACCTTTTGTTGGATCTAAGGGTGCCAACGTGTGCTAGTCCAATCAATGAAAGACGTTTAGCTGCATCTAATGTTGTAAAGAAGTTATCAGCAATAATAGTTCTGCCGCTGTTGGCGTATCGATTATCCAAACTCATGAGCACATTTTTGCCTTGGTTTGTCTCTCGTTGTTCTCTCTCTTTACCAGTGTACAGTTTTCTTTGCAACGGATATTTGGTTTTCGCATCGCATGCCCACCATACTTTTATGCCATACTTTGCGGGCTTTGATGGAATGTATTGCGTGAACTTTGTGCTCCCACGGTATGGAAATAGCTGCTCATCGATGGTTACACTTTCGTATAGTTCAAAATTACTGGCAAGATTGTTATTCAAGAAGTTCCATATGTCGCGAATGGGAACAGCTTTGTCGGTTTGTTGACAAAATGCGCGCGTACGACTATCGTCAAATCGAATACAGCGCATCAAAGTAACAAATCGTGTATATGACATGGCTGCACGGAATATTGGAAGTGCATCAGTTTGCCACATCAATCTGGAGAGCTGCATAGTATTATGACTGACAACACTTGTTAACACTTGTCATATCAACCCATACTCGTGGTGTGCAGTTTGCATGTTCTGCGTTCCATTTGCGTGTTACTTTTTCTCCATATATATTTGTTTGTGTTACGATGATGAACGTAATATTCGGTGAAAAGAAAAGCTTGAACACCTCACGCAAAGTGATCAGGATTGTTTTTGGTCCACCTCTGAAACGCATGGTGTTGTGTTGGCGGAATCTCACTGTAGCGGGTTCAGCTGTACTCCACTTGGTACCATCTTTTCCAAGCAAAAAACCGTCTGCAGCTTGAGTTGGTGCATTCTAAATTTCTTCCTTGGATTCTTCATTGCTGTCGAATATTTCATTTGCTTCAATTTCCAATTCATTTTCAATGTCCGAGGCGTCATCTTCGGGCACAAAATCTGTGTTTTCACTGCTTTGGTCTTCAAATAAATCTAGTTCTTCGTCTGCTACTGTGTGAAGTACGAAATCACGCTGTAACGCTGATGATAGTTGTTGTTGGAAATAAGTAAGTAAGGCTGCTTGTACGCAAGCGCGTATTGTACACAAATTCTAAATCCTCTGCCATAACAATAGTAATAATTTCACTTTAGTTTCCGCACAAAAAATTTATATTTCGAACTGTCGATGCTGTATGTTCAGCATTCAATAATAAACTAACTGAACTCAAAACCAAAATCACAAACGAAAGAAAGAAATAAGAGAAAAATTATTGCATAACATCTGCATTGAATTCACATAAAAACAATCCAAAACATAAAAAAACACCTGGAAACAACAATCTGCATTGTATTTGCAGAAAAATAACCCAAAATGTGTATAAAAATAATTTATTTCATACAAATTGTATAAGCGATGTGCATATGTGTTTGTTCGAGGGGGGACTTTTTTGTTTTCTTCGTGTTGAAACAATATTTTAGAATTTTTTTTTTTTTTAATAGAAAGCCAACAATATTTTAGGCGGCTACCGGGAAATAAAGGTATCTACCTAAACTAGAGGTATGTTTAATTAACGCTCAAAAATGAAATATGCGTGGCCAGAACCATGTGTTTGTCCAAGGGTTAATGGTTCATAAATAAAACCAGTCATCGTATTTTAAAAAACAAATCTGACGACATTGCAAGGATTGCACATTATTGTTGGAACAAGTTCATTCAAGCAATATAAGGTAAAGATTTCACTGTAAGAACGTCAAAAAGACACACGAAAATGCCAAAACACATAAACTTATTTTTCGGTCGTAGAATTTAGTGGCATACTCAGTTTTCCCAATCAGATCAAAATCTCGAGATATTTGCGATTGATTCAATCGATTTTGCTTTAACATTCAGAATTTAATCTAGTTATGAAATAATAACATTAATTTGAGTAAAAATATTTCAAGATTTTTTTTACGTTCAACATTAAAATTTGGTCAAAATGGAAAAAAAGCGAAATTGATTAACTTTTGAAAAATCATAGATTCAACGAGGCTTATTCGATTTTCACGTTGGAGGTATTTTTGAAAAGACAATACAAAGTAATTGTTTAAAACTATAAATTTTTTATACACAGTTTAATTAAAGGTCAAATATCAAAAATTTGAATATCTCAATATTTTGATCTGATTTGGAAAAACTGAGTATGCTATATTATACTACCAAAAATTAAGTTTACGAATCACGGCGTTTTTTTTTTTGTCTTTTCAAAAGTTTAAAATTTACTTACAGTATTATCTTGAATGCTCCTATTATACATTTTTTTTATATATTTCGTTAATTTTTTTCGGAACTATTTCGGTAAAACTTTCTGCATTCATTCTATCCCTTGTGACCTTTAAGATATATTTTGGAGGTGTGACCAGAAAGTAATAAAAAACTCATGGATTTTTATTTAAACCTACAAAAAATTGGGATTGACAATAGCCCAGATATTGCTTCTATAATATGTATAAGCTTGAAGTATAGAAACAGTATTTGAAGCACCAGCAAGAAAGACTTGTGCTTAATCTTGTAACATGTTTACATATTTTTCAGTTAAAGAATTTTAGCATTCGCTGATTTGGATGTGTGTATTTTGAAAATTCCTTTTAAAAATTATCTACTACGTTTTTTTCAAAAAAGTAGCTCGTTTCTGTAACTTTTCTCACCGTAGTTCTCACCAGATTTTCTTTGACGTCATTGTGATGTCATTCTCACTTGTACTGTCTCTGTAATAAAATGAGAAAAATCGGTGACTCGTCTTGCTTGTTTCATTTCTACTTTCAAAGGAACTCGATACACGAAGTGTTTCTGTAAACTAAAATATGCGACTCGAATTGATTGCACTATGTTCTAACTTGTGAGAAAAATTTTTGCTTGCTTATGCGCAACAGTTTTATTCAATGAAATTTTGGAAATAAATGTATCCACGTTACAAATACCTCTACCGGGTACAATGTATCAACTTAAATTTTTTTATGTAGTTTATAAATATATTATTAACGCAATATTATATGTACTACAAAAATATAAATTATTGAATACATAAACTGATAATATTTGTATCATTGCATTAAGCAACAGCATTAAAATAATACTATTTGTGAAATAATAATGCTATTTGTGAATAAGGTTTGTGTATTTAATATCCAACATCACTAAGTGTTAAAGTGTTTAACATTAAAACAAGTAATTGTCGGCATAAATAATATAATCGTGTATATCCGCCATTTTCATAAATAAAGCACTTATAATATTTATATTTGTTTTTTATTTATTGCTTATAGAAGAACCTCGTCAAATTTCACACAAAGTTGTCTGTCAATTGTTGAAATTTCATATATTCCCTTTCGCTTGTGTATCTTTTTCATCACGGACCACTATTTACTCGCTTATCAGTTACAGAAATATTAGTTTTCGCAAAAGTGAGTATTTTGGAATGAAACACTGTGACGTCAGAAGAAGTGCCTATATGTCGCAGTAGTTACAGAACCGAGATACTGAAATAATAATGTATATTATACAAAATAATAAAAAAGTTGTTTTATTTTAAAGCAATTCAACTTCCATTTTATAGATCTGATTTCATTCTGAAGAAAATATTTGATGTTTACAATTTGATATTTGAACAAAAGAATTCAATAAAAATATTTTAAAATAACAATATTAAATTTACAATTCAAATTAAGAAATTATCTATATGGACCTGTTAAGCAACCACAGTTCGGTGTTTTTTCATTTTGCTATTATTTTTAGCCTAAAGAAAATTTAATTCGCATTGGTTGTTGTTGATTCAGTAGACATTTATTTATTGCATATTCTTATGGAGTTACTTTGTGTCCAGGGGTCTAAATACGATACCAATATGCTCCTCACAAGGAAGTCAAACCTTTTTATTTGTGATAAGGTCCCGTTTTCTACTCAAATGTTTTATTTAAGATTTTTTTTTTTCTTCAACAAACAAATCACAAGCCATTTGGATATAAGAAATTAATATTAGGTAATAAGAGAAAATAGTATTTAGTAGGCTTCAACCTCCTAAAAAACATTTTTGCAATCACTATTAATCTAACTATTAAGTCGGCCGATTTGTTATTTCTTAGTAGAAACGAGTACTGCGTAATGGGTATATTAACTTTGTCAATCCGTTTGTAACGCTGATATGGAGGCGTGGCAGGCATAGAAAAGTATAAATATCTTGATCAGCATCACCTCCTGAGTCGATTTAGCAAGATCCATTAGTCCGTATGTCCGTCTGCGATCACGATAACAGCTGTAATTTTAGAGTTATCGTAACAACATTCAATATATAAGTTTTTAATTCAAAAATAGAGATAAAAAACCACACCTACCTCCCATACAAAGTGGATTTACTAAAACGGTAAAATATTTTTAAATTCCACAAAAAAAGAATTTAGTGACTTCAAATTTTGCACATAAGCTGTAATATACAATCTAAGTATCAAAATAATACAACATTTATTTGGTGGTGGTATTATTTTGTCAAGTCGAAGATAATTCAACAAAATCCTCTTTTTTTTTAATTCGTGTTTGCAGATTTTTTCGTGAGCTCGTAAATACATTTTCGCTTAACAATTACTTTTCCTAAAGAGCCTCAAGTCGGGAAAATTTACGCTCTTATTAGAATTAGCTGAATATTTTCATGTAAGGATGACATACTCAAAAATTATTTTAAAAAAAGTAGTTTTAATGATTTATTTTTTCATATATGTGAAGTAATATAATCACTCTTTCATAAAAAGACACAATCAATGAGCGGAAATTAGCGAAAACACAACAAAACCACTTTTATATATTAAAAAAGAACAAAAAAAAATCACAAATTTTGAATTACGGTACTTAAAAAAAAGTATTTTTTATGTGCATTAAGGCTCTTCAAGCTCCATAAAAAAGTATAGCAGTGAGGGGACTGCCGACCGAAGCGAAAACCTATATATAAAATATTAGTATTCCCTGGAAGACGTTGTCCTGCCACGGACCGCCTTACTGCTATATAAGAATTTTTATGCTAATAGGGGGTTTCGGACTATTCTACATGTAGGATGGATTTGACAGGTCGGACGGACATGTAGGATGTGCGAAAGCTCATACTGCAGCACGTCCTACATGTAGGATGAAATCAAAAAGTTTTAAAAGTTCCGCTCTGCTCTTGTTCTTCTCTGTGTGAACGATGTGAATTCTAATTGTGTAGATACAGTCGGCATATGAAATTAGAATTATTTTTTCTAAGAGCTTATAACAATTTATTAAATTTTTTTTATATTACTGAAACTATTTCTTTTAAGCAAAAGTGTTACCATATCAAAAATACATATAATTAAAGTAATTTATTTAAATTATTTCGTTATTGAATTAATATAAAAAATTAAAGCTTATTTATATCTATTTATATCATAACACTGACACAATATACATGTTCACCATTTCTATATTGCGTTGTGTATTAAAAAAAGAATATTCTCAAATTAAGAAATATCTAGTGCATAGAAATTATGTATAATTCATACAAGAAATTGAAGCTAAACAGTTTATAAAATAGAATGCTTAGGGTAAACAGACTTTAGTTATTCAATTACTACTGAAAATATTAATTATTTCGCAGGATTAATACGTAATTGTTTTTATATAAATATACATAAATATTCTTTAAATTTCCTCAATGAGTTAAATTGTTCATGTATATGAACTATATATATGTAAATATGTATATATACTACAGCAAGATCTAAAGTGGAGGCATTAAAAGAGACTCTTACGCTGCGCAACCACAGGGATCTTGTCCTTCTCTTTGCGTTGTTGTTGTAAATTTGCTAAGTAGTTATTGTTGTACAGTAAGCTATAATTTTTTGTAGATGTTTATTTGTAGCTACAGTCAACAAATGACATCGAACTAATTTAGAAAACAGTTTATACATATGAATTAAAGGGTATATATAATATTGGTAAATCTATATATATATATATAACATTTGGCGTTTTCAATTTACAACACTAGGTGGTTAAACTGTCTACGTTTATAGATATACTATATCTATTTCTTATATATTCTTCTTTTAATACACAACATAATCTATATATAGCGTGCATGTATATTGTGTTATTATATAAAAAGATATAAATTAGATACAATTTTTTAAATTAATTCAATAATGAAATAATTTAAAAAAATTAAATGAATTGTATGTATATATCTTTGATATGGTAGTACATTTAGTTAAAAGAAATAGTTTCAGCCATTTATACAAAATTTCAAAAAATTATTTTGACTTTATATGAATTAAATACAAATTCTAAATGTTTGATAGTTTAAATCATACTTGATTTTAAATACAAATTCTAGTTGTTTGATAGTTTAAAATCGTTTATTGAGCTTAAGGTCAAAGTAAGAACGATTAATTTTTCTAACGAATCTTTCCAAAGAAACAACAACAACAACAAAGTTTTTTTCTGAATATGAAAAGGTAAAAATCACTAGCTGATTTTATTGCAATTTCGGCCTGCTAAAGGTTCATCAGAAATCTTTGTGATACCCGTGCAAGTGCGCACTAACGCACTGCACCACAGGGGCAATGAGATTTTGAAGTGTCAATTTCTCAGTTTTTTCTCAATTTCATAATTTCACATTTGTTGTTGTATTTTTGCTTTACTTTAGTCTCTATGCTTATGTTATTATTTATGGAATCCAACAGCCTGCTGGAAGTCTTCCATTAACAAAGCATGTTTACTGAAGTTGTTTTTAGGTTTTTGCTGATTTTGTTTTCAGCTGTTTCTGTTTTGGTCGAGCTCTACCAAAAAATTATTTAAACTCTTATCTAAAATAAATCAGTTGTCATATGCCGACTGTAGCTACAAAAAAATTTAAAAATTCCAGCTAACTGTACAACAACAATTACATGGTAAATGTACAACAACAACGCAGTGAGAATGGAAAGGTTCACAGCGGTAGCGCAACGTTAGAGGGGATGAACGAATCGGCGTCAGAAAATTAACCGTATTTTGCTTGCTATGTTTTCTGGTTGCCTGGTAGCAAAATCTCAAGTGGTGGAATGGCAAAATTAGACAAGGGAGTGTTAGAGCGGAGAGCCGGTGACCGAAACTGTCAAAACGAAGTTGACATTTCATACAAAATCTGCAACCAATGAGAATGCAATATGAAAGCAAAAATTGGCCACTAAGAAAGAGAACGCATTCAGCACGAACACTACCTTGTCTACTTGTACTATGAGTGGTGGCATCAAAAGCGACTTCACGGCCAGTCAAACAAAAACCAAATATCAAAAATGTTAAATTTATTTTATTTTAACCTACAGCAGCTCTACATATACATTGAAAAAACTATATCATTCAATGTTTCGCAGCGGAGCAAAGGGAGGGAAGAAAACGATGCGTTAGCAGAGGAACTTATTGATGGTTGCTTGCTACATTTGCTGAGCGCCTTGTAGTCAAGATCCAAGATCGTCATTTAAAAACCTACTCGCTGTCTGTTAGTCGCAAAATGACGATGACGATGACGCAAACCAAAGATTTACCCTTTACTAAAATCGTTCAACGAGCCTAAAGAGGTTTTCACTTAAAAAAAAATAACGAGAGTACTTGAGTTTGTGTTTGCGTGGGCTAACGATATCCCGGTGCATCAGCAAGTGCAGCAAAGTTGAATTGGCTTTATTTGCTGGTGAACGTCCTCCAAGTGCCACCACCAGCAGCACAAGCAAGTGCAGTGCAAAATTTCTTGCTAGCCAACATCCTCCAAGTGCCACCAGCAGCAGCACAATTAAGTGCAGCGCAAATTTCTTGCTAGCCAACATGTGCCAACAAGTGCCATCACCAGCAGCACAAGCAAATGAAGCGCAAATTCTCCGCTTTCAATTTATTTAATTCACGCCGGAGTATAATGGCAGAAATTTGCCTCTGCGCTTGAGACATGCTGAAATGGTGCGGCTGAAATATTGGAGAGTTGACCAGTCAATTGTATTGTGCTGCACTTGCTGGTGCTGCTCGTGGCGACTCTCGGAGAACGTTGGCAAGCCAAAGAATCAGGAAATTTGCGCTGCACTTGCTTGTGCTGCTGGTGATGGCACTTAGAGGATGGTGGCTAGCAACAAATTTTGCACTGCACTTGCTGGTGGTGGCACTAAGAGGACGTTCGCCAGCAAAGAAAGCCAATTTAACTTTGCTACACTTGCTGATGTTAAAGATCGTTGGCCCACACACATGCACACACAAACTCAAGCAAACGAATTAAATATGTCGCAAATTGAAAAAATGCAAATAAAATAAAATATTTGCGCTAAAACACGACCGAAATGTGAAACATCAAAATTTGCAATTGTCAAAATGTCATCGTGCATTTGACATAGCAAAAAAGACAAATTTAATTCAAAACACTCACATTTTATTCAACCTGATATTTTCTATCCTACCACGACTGAAAAGTTACCTTTTGACACACACCCTTTATGAAAAAATTTATTAATAAAACAATGATAGTTGGCAACTCTGAAAATAATATGACGCAGTGGTGAAAATAAAAAGCCACTGACAAATACAACTAGTGTGAAAATTGAACAACGATATATAATAAAATAAGAGCATGCATGTAATTATTTGAATGTTCAACATATTCCTTTATCACAACTTAAAGATTAAAATGTGAAAGTACTCAATCCATACATTATTTTTCTTGTTTGCAAACGAAGTTCCAGCAGAAAAAAAGCAGAAAAAGAAGAAGATTGTTCCATTTTTAAATCTCACCATAAATAGCGGCTGTTTTTTTGCGAAAAAGCAAATTTTTCAAAAATGTTGACAAACACAACAACTGAAGAAATTGCCAAACTTTAAAGGCATATATACACCAATATAAACCGAATTAATAATAAGTTTTGGTTGCAAACAACTTATTGCAACCTAACTTAAGTATTTATATACTAACAAACAGATTATATGCATTAATTTCAGGAGTTGCCAAGTGATTTCTTTGTGAGCTTGCGGCCGATTAAGAGCAAGAGTGACGATCATTGTTGATTTTTTATGCACAAATACATGCAAACATTTTTGAGGTTATGTTTTTTAATTTTCCTATCTTGTTATCTTTGCTTTCTGTATTGATGACGAGAGTTCCTCGGAAAAATACGATGGCGCAAACCAAAGATTTACCCTCTACCAAAATCGTTCAACGCGCCTAAAGAAGTTTTCACTTCAAAAAAACCGCTATTCGGGTCGGTTCCTCTAAATAATCCTTGGTTTATGTTATGAGGATTCTCATAATATTTGGAGTCTAGTGATAGCCTCCGTGAACTGGTGTAATAGTTATAAAATAATTAACTGTCAGAAATTATAGGCAGGAAAAAACTCTTTTAATCTGCATCAAAAAGTTGTGAATGTTTGCAATCGGATGAAAGATAATGCTGTTTTTCATGCATATTTTTGACTTTTTTATTTTATTTCAAATAACTTCATAATTTTTTTTTATATTTTATTGCATGAACCTAGCAATATTTTTACAGTAGGTGTTTATTTTATAATAAATATATAAGTTTCAATATATATCAGTATGAGTACGACTAGGAATCGATGCAAGCACTCAGAACCTTTCCAACGACGTCTTGAAAGTGGGGACTGCATTAGAAATAAAGACGCTTTTTTAGTTTAAGTGAAAATAGTTTAAAAAAAATCGACAAAATAGACGAAAACAGCATTATCTTAAATCCGAATGCAAAAATTAAATAATTTTTGATACAGATTGCAAGAATTTTTTTATTACTATTATTTCTGACGGTTTGTTATTATAATTACATAATTAATTAATTATAATTACATATGTATATGGCAATCTGAGCTGCACAATTCGTTAGTCGATTTTTACCAACACTAGCGTTCGTTGTCATAACTAACGAAACCAAATCAGCTGTTTTATTACCAATTATCAGCAAATTAAATTTCTGATTGGATTTATTTGTGCATTTTTTAATTTATATTTTTTTTATAGATGGAAATACAACAAAGTTTTTTTGTGGTAAGTTTATATTAAGTTACTGAAACACTCTTATCAAACACTAAACACACTAATCAATTTGCTTTACAGTCAGGAAAAGAAAATAAAGTGGCAATGAGAGCAGAATGGAAGAGAACGATGAGTTGCTTGCACCCACTTGCGAGCTTTTAATTGCAAAAGAATCGATCTACTTCTGCTTCTTCTAGCACATGCAATAGTGACAGTATCTGTGAACACGACTTGCGCAAGTGGGTTGGCTGGTGTGCCCTTATGAGTACATCCCATATATTGCAAATGCTCAAATACCCTTTGGTTCCTCCTCAAATCTACCCTTTAAAGGAGGATACGATTGGACCCAAACTGAAATTTTGTCACAATTTTCTACAAACCTATGCGCTGTTTTTAATATACTCAAAAAAATTACAAAATGCACTTTATTTGTACTGTTCCCTCTTTCCACCTTAAAAGTTCAACTTTATAAGGATCACTCGTTATAAAGTTTTTCATAAAATATAAAAATGTGCATGAGTATTGTAGAAGCCAAGTCAGTGGCACATAGGATCAGCAGAAGCAGCTAACGCATTAATTACCGACCTGCTGGTTAATGTAATGATGCAGTCTGGTCACACGAAATTACTGGAACAAAATCGAAAGGTTTTTTCTTCGATTATTTCGGTTATAGTTTTTTGTGAGTCTCACGACTTACCAGTTCGTGGAAAAGACCAATCCTCTAATCATCAGAAATTAAAATCCTCCTAGAATCCATCCAGCTTTCGAATATTTGAAGGTGTCGCTGTTCATACCTTATCTCGACTTATTAAGATCATTCTTAAAACTGCGTTTTTATTCCTATAAAGCGTGTTCAGAAATTTGATGCAATAGAAAAAAGAGAAGCTCAGTTATGATTTTTTAAATTGCTTTGCTGAAAGTTCGCTCTGATGAATACTTTGATTTCCACGTTTGTTAAATCGCGTTTAGTTCCATTTCGTTTCCAATTTAATTTTATATTTTTCTCAATAAAGCCAATATTTAAAAAAATAATTTTACTTATCAGCTATGTACATGAAACAAAAAATTCCCCCTCCCCCTGAGTAAAATCCTGGCTACGCCCATGTTTTGTAATGATGAAAGAAATGAAAACCTCAAATAACTTCAACGATTAAAAATTGCAAACAAAATGAAAAATCTTTTTTGATTTTAAAGACGAAAACTGCATTTGGGATGCTAATTTAAAAACATAACCGAACAGGTACTTAAAGACATGCAAAACGATAAATGAATCAACAAGCTCTGACTGTCGTCAAACATGTATCCCTGGTTTGTTTTCTACACATCAAGTCTATTTGTTATACCTAAAAAAAAAATTAAATGCTCTCATCTCAAAACGTCAAGTCAAACTTTCTTTACGCTTCAAGTTCTTGAAACGATAATTACTAACCTCGTGCACTCTCCCGTTATTAAATTTTGACCTTGCTTTTAAATTAAAATCAGAAGAAAGTCTATATTTTAATAAACAAAATTAAAGAAATGGATTAAAAACATTTTTGCTGAAATGGGTGATTTAATTATAATGGACGTCAAATCTGCCCTAAAATAGCATTAAAGGTTGTCCAAACTATCCGAATCAAATAAAAGGGTTTTGGTTCTTATATTAAAGTTACACCCAACGTTCTTAACGTTAAATCAAACGTAGCCATCAATCCTCATAGCAGCTATTTTGCTACTTCGAGACATTGCTGTTATTATCATTTGCTTTATAGTTATAAAATAAAGAAATAATTTTGGTTTTTTTTCATCAAAATTTAAGGGTTTTAATTTTTGAACTCATTATAAAAAATAAGAATCAGTTAGCAAATAATGAAGTTATTAACGAAAGTATGATTTAACATACAGTATCGGCCAAAACCTAAGCACCCCCTCAGTATATTTTTTTCAAATGATAATTTTTTTAAGCAAACAAAGTTATTAAATTTTTTTCTTTTTTTTTTGTTTAGTTATATCTTTATTATTGAAAAACACAAACTTAAGGAATTCAGTATTTATTTAAAAAAAAAGTTAAAATTCAAAAAACATTTTATGTCGCAAATATAAGCGGAGAAAACTAAAAGACCCCCTTTTTTTATTGCGCTATTATTTGACTACGCTACTGCGACATTAGTATTGTATGTATTAGTTAACGGGACACTCCAAAAATGCTGCAGAAGAAGAATTTGTTTTGAAGTTTTCGTTGAGATAAGAGTAATGGCACGCAATAAGTACTCAAGTGAATTTAAAATTAGAATTCTTGATGATTATAGAGCAGGCTTATCAAGACATCAGTTGAGTGCAAAATATTCGATCAACAGATCAATTATTTCTAGACTAATTAAAAAGTTTTTGCAGACTGATCGCACATCTCCTACTCATTTTGGAGGAAGGCCACGTGAAACTTCGCGACATGAAGACTCCTTAATTAAAAGGACAATCCAAAATGATCCTACAGCTTCTTCTAGTCAAATACGAAACCGCTTACATTTAAAAATTAGCGAAAGAACGATTCGCAGAAAGGCGGTAGAGGCCGGATTATTCAATCGACGACCAGCAAAAAAACCTTTCATATCGTCAAAAAATAGAAAAGCCAGACTTGAATTCGCCAATTCCCATCTCAATTGGAGTGTCCAAAAATGGAGGACTGTGCTGTTTTCTGACGAATCCAAGTTTAATATAAAGGATTCAGATGGCATAAGGCGTGTACGCAGACCAAATGGACAACGATGAAATCCTAAATATTGCAAAGGTACTGTAAAGCATGGAGGCGGAAACGTAATGGTCTGGGGTTGTTTCTCTTTGCAAGGGATGGGGCCAATTCATAAGATTGATGGAATAATGGATCGTTTCATGTATCGTGACATATTAAAAGATGTGATGTTGCCTTATGCTGAAGAAGAGATGCCACTTAAATGGACTTTCCAGCAGGACAACGACCCTAAACATACTTCTAAAGTGGTTAAGAAGTGGTTCCAGGACAATTTGATAGAAGTTCTCCGTTGGCCTGTCCAATCCCCCGATCTTAACCCAATCGAGAACTTGTGGGAGATCGTTAACTTAAAAATCAACAGAGAAAATTGCAAAACCAAAGAAAATTTATTCGAAGCCGCAAAAATAGCCTGGGAAGCAATATCACCTGATATAATTAATAATTTAATATCCTCTATGCCTAAAAGATGTGCGTGTGTCATCCAGAATAAAGAATTCGCAACGAAATATTGATTTCAATATTTTTTTTCTACCTTAAATTGGGGGTGCTTTAGTTTTGTGCGCTTATATTTGCGACATAAAATGTTTTTTGAATTTTAACTTTTTTTTAAATAAATTCTGAACTCCTTAAGTTTGTGTTTTTTAATAATAAAGATAAACTTAAATAAAAAAAGAGAAAAAAAAATTTAATAACTTTTTTTGCTTAAAAAAATTATCATTTTAAAAAAATGTACTAAAGGGGTGCTTAGGTTTTGGCCGATACTGTATATTCAGTTTTTTTATTAAAAAATATCGATTTAGAAATATTAATTATAAAAAGAGTTGATTATGAAAGAGTTGCAATACACTAAATTACTGCACTCTGTGTCTTCAGTAAAGAATGACTGAAACGGATACGTTTGTTAAATTTAAATTTTGTAGACAGTTCCACTGTTGCATTCTGGATCCTAATAGTTCCGTTTGTATTTATAATTCCCGAAATTCTCCTTTAGAAATGGCGTTCAGCTGAATGATGATTTGTTGGAAGATACACAGAATGAAGATCTCCATATAATATTGACAAATTTTGGATGCACTTATCACGATATATCTATGTTTATTTCAGCCTTTGCTATATCATCATCATACTAGTGTCTCATTACTAGTATATAACAGTATCCACTTCTGAATATTTGATTTTATTTCTTATCTTCGTGATATCCTTTAGTTTAAGTCAAACAAAAATAACAACTTGCTTCTCTGTGAATGCGTTGTGGAAGCCAAAACAATGGTTCACTTAAATTCATGGTTTAGTGTCCCACAATCTTAATCTGGTATAACACGATGAACATAACACTTGGGGTATGTACCACTTATTCCGCATAAGACACCGATTTAAATATTTTTAGTAGAGTAAGATCACTTTAGAATTTGTCGATAAATTAATTTTATAATTCGAATCCGTAAACAAACGACATTTGAAAAAATTAACCCGTTAATCGCGCGTTTTAACGAGGTCTTTATTAAAATATCTTAAAAATAATTCACCGTAGTGCTGTGAATAGATGAAGAGATATGAAACTGATACAACAATTTAAAAAACACAATTGCTGTTCTTAGGCTAGAATATGGTGTCGTTCTGAAAATTAACAAATAAATACAAAATAAAAAATTAAAAAAAAAGACATACAATTTCTTCAAAAAATATGTTCAATGTTATTATGGTCCATAATTAACTTATTTGTGGACGAATTTTAATTTTTTTACTAGTATTTTAAATCAAATACCCTGTTCTTTACACACAATAAGTCAAACTAATCATGTCAGAAGAATTTTTTGATTATTTTTAGTAGCAAAAAGCAAATCTAACAAAATACATTTTTTTTTGTGTTTATGCCTATAACTTTAAAAAATTTAAAACAAATAAGAAACTATGGAAAACTGCAAGTCTTTCCTTTGTTATAATATAAAGATTTGTTTTAATCAGATGATCTAAAGCAAAGCTATGATCACTAAGTTTGGCAAGGTACGAAAATCCGAAGTGACTTCTTAAAAAAGTCATTGACGAAAAAGTTGAAGTGATGTAGACATTCTGAAATCGCTGGAAGCCATCATATGAATCGGCAAAATATAAAATTTTAGTGGGAGCTCTTGACATTAAGAAAAAAATAATTTTGTAGAACACTGTATTTAATTGAAGCTTATTATAATAATAAAAGAGATAGAGACTTAAAACAGTATGTACCTACAATGTATATTTTTATAGATCTACAGAACAACGTTTATTTATTTTAAAGGTTTAGCATTATAAGAATAGAAATATTTCGTTTTCTTTTCATTAATTCGACACACACAGAATTCGTTCGGAAGTTTTATTTGTACTTTTTGGCTTCTTATAAAAATATTACGAACGATAATTTTTAGGTATTTAATTCTTCACGCGAAATTTTAGTGTAGACTCAAAACTAACTCATACTTACTATAACCTGTTTGTTGAATGTGTTAGTTGAACATTATTGTTGAATGTCTAATTTTTGCACGCCAATTAAATGTACGGATATGTAAATGGTAGCCAAATTTTGACATTTTGACTCTCCAATCGTGGTTGTACACTTGGCTGCATTGAACAAATTTTTCATTCAACAGCGTACTAACCAACGAAACAAATTTCGCTACCTTTTCGCTGTCAAAAACGCAATGTAGTTCTTACGGAGGATTTCTTTTCGCTTCTACAGCATACTAAGCTTAAGTGACGACTTAAAATACGATATTATTTTACCTTAATATAAAAATAAAGAAATTTACTTTATAAAATACATTCAAGATTAAAAAAAGAATCCATAATAGAAAAGAAAAGAACTTAAAGTTATCAAATTGAAGTAAACATTTATGTTGCTATTCTCCTTCTTTCAATAGTGCCTAAGCACGTAATCCAAGCTTTGCAGTGATTTGGTTTTGTTAAGCTTAATTTCAATTGTTTCAATTTCATTGTGCTCTTCATAGTAAGGTATTTAAAGAGCAAGACTCGCTGACGTTGTTTTTGTAATTTTTATAAGAAATTCATTGATTACTGTTTTCTACGTTTAGCAATTATTTGTTTTGCTATAACGTTTCGCAATTTTGCTATTTTTAAGAAAACGAAATGAAACAAAATAAAAATTATAAGAGAAAAGAAAAAAATAATTAAACTACTAATGAAGGAATTTATGTAATTTGGTGATGAACAGGTGATTTTTGATGACCTAAAAAAGTGACAAAAATGACCTAAGAACTGCAGAAAATTACCTAAAAACTGACAGAAATTACCTAAAAAACGCAAACAATTACATAAAGGATAAATAAAGCTTTAAAAATAAAACATTTCTAAATATAATATTTATTTTATAGAATTTTTATGCATAGCGTTACAGTATATTACGAGGTACATTTATAAGTTATTAAAATTGAAATAACGTCGATTGTCTGACAAAATGTGTTTTTAAACAGAAAAACTTCTTTCTACTTCTGCACTGACGAGAGGAATATGTTCAAAAGACGATATGTCATCGGATTTAGGTTCCTCTTCCAATTTCATAGAATAAAAAGTTTTACACCCTAATATTTCAGCAATAGAGCATACAAATAGAGTTAACAAAAACTATAATATCTTGAGTATTTATCTAACACTTGTTTCATCTTTCTGTATACCCTTTCGTCAGTTTCACCCATGCAGAGCTTTTTTCATCGGAGTCTATAAACAAAGCTACTCCTTTGTTGAGAGGTAATGCTTTTGATTGAAGGGACTCTATTGTTAAAGGAGTATAAAAGTTAAAAATGTCCAAAAATGCAAAAAATTATAATTTAAAAATTGCTAAAAATTAACAGAAAATCTAGTAATCTAGTAAAAAAATACCTGAAAATTAAAACCGATAAAAAACGATGAAAAATTAAAAAAAAATACCTAAAAACTTTTCATATTTGGAATTTAGGAAAGATAAATGGACGTTCTAAATAAGCAGGAAATGTCTTAGAAGCAACTGAAAAAATTTGGTTTTTTCGATTTGATTCATTATTTCGTGTGAGACTATTTACTATAATGTAACAGTTGTTGTTTTTTGGCATAAAATATAACTTGGAAACTATTTCGTCATGGAAACCATTGATTTCCCATTCAATGTTCCAAATGCTATCCTAAAAAATAGATTAGGTAGGTAAGAACTATTAATTGCAACTTGTGTTGGCCTAGCGTTCTATTTTAAACTCGTCCACTTCCTGTTATACTCATCAGGAAAAAATTTTAATTTTTTTTTCTGTGTTGATAAATTTGTTGGCACAATTTTTTAAAACTCCAGATAGATTTTTATGGAAAACAAAAAGTGTACGTTTTAGATAGACGCTCACATTTATCGGAAGCTATTATTATCCGTTTTATCCAAAGCAATTTTTTATGCTTCAATATGGCGAATGGATAGAAACTCTTGGACGCTAAAACAATATTGGTGGAAAAAGGCTAACAAAAGTGAGCTTATCTCCATTTTAGCTGCAACACCGAACGCATAAATGGCTCAGAAACAGAAAATCCAACAACAAAGCTATGTTTATGGCGACACAAATTATCATCGTGCAGAACGCAGATTGGTGATGTGGCCAGGGGAATATGGATTTATAGACAACAAGGCCATAATAAAAACAGATATACTGAAGTACACTAGTGTTCATATACATACATACATACCTGCCAAATAACATAACAATATGTATCCAATCATTTGGTTAGAATTTTAAAAGCTTTATGGACGAAGCGAATTTCTGTTAAGTGACATAAACATGTGATATAGAAATACAGATACAGGAAGTAGAGAATAGAACATCTTTTCGAGCGGTAAAAAATAGGCAAAAAAGCGAGAGTGTGAGAGAATTGAGATGTATGTCCGATGGTTTTTAAACCGGGGCCTCTTTCTGAAAGTATGAAAACAGTAATATAGTAACAGATATCCAGACAACACTTTTGTTATAAAAGAAACACTTTTCCAGGCTTCTGAATGGCGATGATGACAACAATCCCGCCGATAGAGATAATGGGCCATGTGAATAAAAATCAGCAAATGCTTTTACTGAATTTTTCTAGTAAAAAGTATGGATTTAGTGAATAAAAAAAGCTATATCTATATAGCTTTTTTTATATCTATATCTATATAGCTTTAAGCTTTTTAAGCTATATCTATATAGCTTTTTTTATTCACTAAATCCATACTTTTTACTAGAAAAATTCAGTAAAAGCATTTGCTGATTTTTTATTCACATGACCCAATATCTCGGAAACCTCAATTGCAGATGTATAGGTTCCGCTGCCCAAGATTTTATTATAAACCCAAAAATTTATAGGTACATATTAATCTCATTAAAAAAACTAAAGTTTTTAAAAACTAGGTGTAGCAGTTGCTTAGCAAACGCCTAAGCTTGCTACATAAATTAGTACATTGAAGATGCATTTATGATAGATGGCTCGCTCCAGTAAACTTATCTCAAAACTGTAAAAATAAAGATATTAGTGGTATTCAATGAACGCCGTATTGGCAATGTTAACAGCGTATGTTCGGTAAGTTTGCAGCAGCGTAATTTGCAATAACAAAATTGTAAGGTATTAAACATACGCAGCTTACGGCACAAAAACTTGGTGTTTATAGTACGTATAATGCGTATTATGCGACCGTGGCTTAATTTTGTCTTTGACAAGCAGTGCTTAAATTAAGTTTTACAATTTAAAAAATTAAAAATGCACTTACTATTAATGGATCTAAAATTTTTGTAAAATTTAAAGTTCTTTTTTGATGGAAATTTCTTTTTAATACAATTACGCAATGTACTCGGATTTTATTCAGGTAAGGTATACGCTTTCAGTATATATACGTCGTTCGTTGAATAACATTTTTATGTTATAATGTTTCAAAACATTTATATACTACGTTTTGGCATTGCACAGTAGGCCAGCGGTCTCAGAATTTGGCCAAAAACCAATTCTTGAGTTTGAATTTAATTATTATATTTTCAGAATGTAGACATTTTGTAGTACATAAGAGTACATTTTTGTGTATTTTGGCCTGTTATACCATTCAAAAGCTAAAAATCGTCGTGATTCTTCTATAATTGATTTCACTTAAACTTTTCATTTAAGTCTTTTTACCCAAAAAAAATTAACCGTTCTTTTTATTTTCTTCTTTGCTATAAACAATGCAATTAAAATAATATTGAAATATATGTTTTAATTGCTTTTACCTATATTTTGGATTTCCTTTTCTATAGAAAATGTTATATTTTTTTAAGAGATCACATGCTACTGAAAGAATGCCCCCTACGCCCCCTTTTAAAAAAAATTGACACACCATTTTTGTTATAAGAATGTCTTCTTTCAGAAAAACCTACGCACTTTTACAACTTTTCTCTAGATTTGAGCAAATCGAAAAAATTCGTATCTTCGACTTTTGTACTGTTGACAGTAATAGTAGGTGTTTGAATCCGTTTATCGTGTTATCGGTGTTTTGACTCTTGAAATATTTTTTATTCTGAAAATAAAATTAGCTTTAACTGGTTCGCTCCTGGCTTCATCAATTATATTTGCAATAGGTCAAGTGTTAGATTTTTTTTATAAAAAAAATCATTAAAATACCTTGTTCACGACATATACACATAGCTGCATTTACCAATATCCCAAACGACACTGAAAAAGAAGCAGGTGTGAAATATATTTTAAAAAAATAAGTGTAATTTTTGCATTAATGTAATCCATTAAAACTCTTTTAGAAAAGCGAAAGGTTAAATATGACAGAGCGATTCAAAAAAATTTAAGTTTGAATCAAACAATTCAGAATGGTTAAGTTCGTCTTTTAATGTTTCTAAATTTCATGTCGAAAAATCAGTATATTCAACTTCTGGTCGCCTTCCACGCGATTATTCTGGTATGTCATACCGATCTAAAAGTGAAGACAATATTCTGATAAGTTAGCAACTAAAACACAATCCACTAAGAACTTTAAAAGCAGCTCAATGTACTGTAGGACGTTCTGAAATCATTGATTTAAGTGGAATTGTAAAGACAATCCTATATGTAAAAATATTTTCATTTAAACTTTAAACGCATTTTTTTTTTTTGTAACGATTTTTTGGACCTGGAATACTCGAGTTCAAATGAATGTGAAAAGGTCTACTTCATTTCATTCGTAGTCAAAGCTTGTAATTATCCTATAGAAAAAAGTAAAAAAAATGTGATGGAAATAATTTCTGGTCCACAATTCAAATTAGTATGATGAAAAAATTAATGCTTGTCCTACTCTTACAAACACGCTTTCCACCCTAAAATATGCACAATCTTGAATTAAGAATATTTGACATAAAGTTCGAAATGATTGACATCCAATTTTCTCAGTTAAAATTAGTGTGAATCTGTTAAAGAATAAAATTTTTCGTGCACCCTAACTAACGCGAAATCATGATTTTGGATTTTATGACATTATATTCGGATTTAGCGACAACTTATCTTCCCTTGTACCAAGTTTTGTGCAGTTCTGACACTGAAGATATCGAATTTTGGCCTCATTCTGAAATTTCTGACCCATAGTGCATTGTAAGGGAGCTGTGTATAATGAGTAAACTTACCCGATTTCAAAAACATTACATTAATTTAATTCTTTGCTTTTTCAATCAACCCCTTCTGGACATTAATTTTGTTAAGGTGATCATAGTAAAAGCTTTTTCGATAAAAATTTCACTTATACTACATACCCTGGAGAATGCAACATATGGCATTTCTAATATAAATTTCAACAAGCTATTAACAATACAAATCCATGAATCATTTTTTAAGAAATTTCTCTTTCTGTACCTAATGAACAATTACAATTGGAAAAAGAAATGTTTTCATAGAAGATGTGTAAATATTATTGTGAATAACAAAAAGTGGGTGTTACTTAAAAAATAATTCCTTATACTTACGTTCAGACATTTGCTTAGTCAAACATTCTTCAAAAAAGCTGTTCCATGGGACTTTCCCTCGCTCGCCCCAATAAAATAAAAATTATTTCTATAAAATTTCTTTGAGTTCATTTGACTAGAAAAACATAAATTCATTAAGCTGAAAAAAATTTTAAGGGCACATAAAGAAAAAGATATAATTCCGTGTCAGATTAAAAAATTTTAAAATCGGTTTTAGCTGACCAAAAGTGGTTAACATCAGTATTATTTTTGGAAAATTCTTTAGCCAGCATTCAATTATTAATTGTGCTATATTATTATTTATTCCTACGTGTTGTTGTTGTTGTTTATTTATTTCTATCACAAATCCAATAATTAAAAATAAAATACAAAGTTTGAGATTTAATCTTAAGATATTGCAACAAATAGGTTCAAGGTATATAATTAATAAAGATAAACGCTTTAAATAATCTTAATTTATAGGAAAAAGATAGTAAAAAACCTATATTATTATCACTTGTTAAATTATGAGGATGTTTTGAGATCAGTCTCTTCGACTTCTCTATAAGAATAGAGACAGAAACTACTGATTATGACAAACTCCGCAAGAGGGCATCGCCTGAAGTCCTGCATTTATAGGAGAATGACAGGGTCAAATCGTTTAAAATACTGGGTATTTTTCTTATTTGAATCAAGGTATGCAATTCTGGAAATCTACTTGGCAAGTCAAAGATAGTCTTTAAATTCTTGTTTTGTATTACTTGAAGGCGCTTTAGGTGAATATTTGCACAATCCTTCCAAACGGGACAGGCAGAAGTCAGAAGAGGTCCAATACACATTTTATAAATCAATATTCTTGATATTAAACTTCGACTTTTTATTTCAAAATACTGAGCTTCACTACATCTTCTAGCTTTAATGCAGATGTTATCGATGTGCGGTTTTAATAACAATTTATCGTCCAAGAAAACTATTAAATATTTGACTGACTTTGAAAGTGGTATCAAGTTGGTTTGAACTGTGAACGGTCTAGTGAGAACATGTTTTGGGGACTTATTATATGGAAATATGATAGATTGGGTTTTTTATCATTAACTTTTATTTTCCATTTATTCAAATATTTTATAGACAAAGATAAGACACCTTCCATATTTTTGATATTTGCGTTTGAGACTTTCCCAGAAATGATCAGGGCGTCAAAAAAGCTAAGTCAATATTAGCGGACGACTAGAAATCAGAAATATATATAGAGTATAAAAAAGGTTTTTCTGTGGAGTTAAAACCCTCAACTTGAACTACAAAACTACGATTAGATAGAAAACTTTTAATAATCTTTACACGATATAAAGGATCTCGTAAAGTGTTTAATTTGTACAGAAGACCGTTGTGCCAAAAAGAGTCAAAAGCTTTCACAATATCTAAAAGTACCACTCCAGTGGAATACTTTTTAATTTTATTCGCCTTGATAATATTAACTACCATTTTGACCTGATGAGTAGTACTATCTTTCCTGTAAATAGTATATCCAGGAAGTCGAAATTTATTGTGAGGCTTTAAAAACGTTTCATTTAATAGGGCTTTGTCGATAGACTTATTTATTAAAAAACGGAAGAGTTGTGTTGAAGAATCAAAAGTTGTAATGCCCTGGCAGTTCCAGTGCATTATATAAAGACTGCTTAAACTTTTAAAATTTTAACGCATATTTCAGCATACTCATAATTACATTGAGTTGCTCCAATTTCGATATATTTTAAAATTCAATTCCTGTAACTTTTGATGCATGTAGCATGGTCCGCTAATGAGTTTGCAAAGATTTTTGTTCCGAGCTTTTTAAAGTCATATTTTCCTTCAGTAAACAATTTCATAACATCAACAAATTGATGAATGTTGTCCACAATAGGAGGCACCTTCTTAGGTTCTGCTTTAATAGCACCGTCTTCGTCAGCAGAGCTCTCACAATTCATGTCAGAGTCGTAAGTTTTGCTAAACTCACTAAACCGGTTTGTTGGATCGCATTTAGTTAGCACCTATGAAGTACAAGCGCTAGCTTTCAGAGGCTTCAACTTGCCACCTTTTTTCCGCGTTACCATTGCTGTTGACAACAGCAATAAACCGAAATATAGCAAACTAAATTAAAAAAAATTCAAAGAAGAAAAACTGTTGATATGTGCACAATATGTGCGGTAGACACAAAAAAGAAACGTCCGATCACTACGAGAGGTAGTCAGAGACTGCCTTGTTCCTAGGGACGCGAATATCGTATCGATACTTCAGAGTATCGATATTTTTTTCCAATACGAGTACTTTTTCGATGCTTTTGGTCTATTTGATATTTGATGATATCGATTCTTTTTACCTAGTATCGAAACAAAATGTACATCATTATACAGGGTCCGCCATATAACGTTTTTTTTCAACTAGTGCTTATTTCGTGAATGGTAACACTTAGCTCATGTCTGATTTGACAGATAATTAGTTTTATCCTTCCGCTGAACGAATATGGTTGTGTATACGCTTGAACAACGCTGAGAAGTGGGCCTGCGATCGACTTACAGAAGATGCCGATTTTGCCAAAAAAATCATCTTTTCAGATGAAGCTCATTTTGATCTTGGCGGGTATGTAAACAAGCAAAATTGTCGCATTTAAAAAAAAACCCGCACGCATACATTGAAAAGCCACTGCACCCAAAACGAGTCACTGTTTGGTGCGGATTTTGGTCCAGAGGCATAATTGGGCCATTTTTCTTCGAAAATGAGCAAGGAGTGGCCGTTACAGTCAATGGCGATCATTATCGGACCATGTTGAACGAATTTTGGTTCACAAAAATTGAAGAGGAGGATATTGGCAACATTTGGTTTCAGCAGGACGGCGCTACGTGTCACACAGCCGAAGCTACACTCGATGTTTTGCGCCCTGTTTTTGAAGATCGCATTATCAGCCGCAGAGCTGATGTCGTTTGGCCACCTCGGAGCTGCGATTTGACACCGTTGGACTATTATTTGTGGGGTGCCCTCAAAGATAAGTGTTAGTTCGACAAGCCAGAGACAATTGACGCTTTAAAGGACAATATTCGTGAAGCCATTGGTGAAATACAGCTGCACACAATCGATAATGTGCTTAAAAATTGGACCGATCGTGTAGGCTACTACATGGCCAGCGGAGGCAGCCATTTGAATGAAATAATTTTCCATTATTAACCGGAAGAATTGTACTTTCAAATAAAAAAAGAAATTTGAGAAAATATCCAGTAGTTTTTTTTGGAGGAAGTAACAAACAGCATTTAATTTGTATTAAAGTTTTTTGTTAAGCAGGTATTATAACTATGACAGTTTTCAGAAATAATCAAAAGTAATTTCTTAATCTTAATTTTTAAAGGAATTTGTCCATAATTTATAACACCGTACAATAGTTATGGGAAACCTTTTTCACACACGAAGTTAACCATATACACGTGGAACTAGAGAAAAAGGATAGTAAAACTGCGTTCTCACTTTTTTTTTAGAACGTCAGGATTTTTCTTAAAAGGACTATTAAGGGCCACTTTCTCTATGTCCGGTTAAGCACTAATCAGAACTTTAACCAGCAGTTAGCAAAAAAGCTCTTTCTCAATGTTCGGTTGAGGCTTAACTGTCAAATGAGTGCTGATTAAGTTAACGACAAGTTGTGGTTTCGGTTAGCTGCTAATCGAAGGAACATCTGACAAGATTACACATATACAATAAAACCGACGATTGCTTAACTAGTACTTGGTAAAATCAAAATTATTTTTTTAGCTATCATATGGAGGTATGGTTAGGAGCTTGACTAACAGGACATTGAGAAAGCGGCCCTAAGTTACAAAAATTAATTGTTTAAAAAAATTTATTTAAATACTTTAAACCTTCAAAGCATAAAAATATGGGTATCAAATGAAAGAGGACAATCTCTTTTATCAGAAATATGAAGTGGCAATACATCCATACCAAATATGAAGATAAGTTTAATTGACTAATATTTTCTTTGAAAATTTATGAATACTATTTTCAATTTGTTTAAAGTAAAAAAACTTTCCTTACTCTTAATACCAAACCAAAATTCTTTTAATTTTTTTTTTTATAACAGAGATTGTCTTCTACATTTGATGCCCATGTATACGGTGATAATGCGTACTATTTAATACAGTAGACTACTATTTTAAAGGCAATTTCCTGTTTAAATCATTTTGTTGTGCAAAACATATAAATGTTCTGTATTTTATAAATTGTTCTGTTTTTGTACTGTATTTTAAAAAATTTTATTGAAATTTTTTTTATTATACTTTGTTATTTTTATATTAAAATTTTTACTATCCTCATTGAACAGAAACCTGTGTTATAGATTAAAACTTCTCACTAAAATTGACTGCGTAAAACAATTTTTAATTTCTAAACGCTTTTAGTGTCAATTTGACACTATTTTTATATAGAAAATTGTATATCTTTCTTATTTGAGCTCAAATTCACAATGGATTTTGGCTCAATGTGAAAATCATGCCAAAATTTAGATTTTACAAAAAAAAAAAAAAATCCAATTGATGTCGTTGTTAAGCTATACACAAAATTTCCCTCAAACGACATTCAGTGTCAAATTGACACAAACAAAAAAAAAAAATAGCGAAAAGAAAAAAAAAACTATAATTATAAACTTTTTGATAATTTTTATAAAAATATTATCTTTCTTTGTTACAAGTCATCTTCAGTTTGTCCAATTCATCTTCTTGCCCCATGTAAGAAATGTGCTCAAACTAAGTGTAGTTGGTGAATAACAAACAAATTGTTTTTAAACGTTTTATGAATTATTTTAATATTATAGTTCTAATGGGGCAAACAAATCTGGAATGTTCCTTTTAAGTTTTTTTAAATAAATACTTTTAATTAACCTGAACATAAGCAAAAAATTTGGTATTCCGTGGTATTAAAATCAAATCTTTGGTTGTAATGCATAGCGTCTATTTGACGTTACAAAAAATCAAATGCCTTTCAAAATTACAAGTCAATATACAATGCGGAATATAAGCTAACCTGTTTTAAATACATTTTAATGAACTCGTATGTATACTATTCTGTATGTATACTGTTCCGAATATACACTGTATCCAATTTTTATATATACTTATATCTAATAAACATCCTATATATGGAATATTTACAATTATTTCATATTATTTATAAAATAAATTTTCTTAAACAATTCCTTTTTTTAACTCAAAAGTCCTTTAAAAACAAATCCTGACGTTATAGAGGAAAAGTGAGATTGCAGTTTCACGTGTATTTGGCTTACTCCGTGTAACAACTAAATTATTTTTGTTTGTATCACAACATATTATTACAGTAATAGTAGCATAAAAAATTGCATTAGCTTTTCTTAACATGATCTCAAAAATAAGTATTTTTTTTTATCTTAGTTATTTTTTCATGCTCGACCGTTGTTGCGACCGCAGCCTAGTGGGTAGAGTGCGTGGCCTCCAAGCTAAGCAACCGCGGTAACCCGGGTTCAATTCCAGCTCAGACAGAAAGTTTTTTCAATTGAATTAATTTTTCTGTCCGTTTGTCCCCTCTCTGCAGATAATGGCAAGCATCAGAGAGTAAAAATTGCAATGAAAAGCTTCTTGAGGACATAAGCCGTTCGGAGTCTGCATAAAACACGTAGGTCCAGTTCTCGGTCATTTGTGATCAAATATTTAATAACACACACAACAAAATTGATCAATAGAAGCTAGGTCAAAGTCCTTCCAAGTGCTGAAATGACCAGTTTATTTTTATATTTATTTATATTTTTTCATGTTCATATAACTTAAATCGTTATTTATATTTAAAATAAGGAAATATGTGATTATAACATTTATCATTGTTTTCTAAGTTTTGCAAGAATGTTTAAAATACTTTATTTTTGTCACCGTAATAACGCTGTAATCAACAAACTTTGTGCAAATAAATAAAAAGTATTTATAAAGAATTATTAAAGTCATTTCGAGTGAGAAGTATACGTTTTCAATTTTTTTTTTTGTGTTCGATAGGCCAGAAAAGAGCATTTTTAGGATTTTCAAAAAAATGTCAAGTTTGAACAGTTATATTTTTGGTTTTGCACAATAACTCGAGTACACAATATGGGCATGGGGGAGGCGCTTTCTGTTATCCGATTCTTACAATTTTTTGCAGAACATTTTTTTATACCTAAGAGAACATTTTGGGGAGTGCTATGATTTATAACTTGATTATTAAGGATAATTGATAAACCACGAGACTACATTCTTTATTCTACTATGCAAAAAAATATGAAAAAGTATTCGATATTCATGGTATCGATACTTTTCTTTCAATATTTTGTGGGCGTTTACGTAACGTTTTCTTGTTAATCATATCAAGTGAAAGGTGATTTAACAAGCTTTGTGACGATATATAGCTTATAGGGGCACAGTTAAGACTTTTGCCATAAACATTTTTTAAAAGTAATGAAATTGGCGCTCATGGTACTAATAATACAAATTTTCAAATCAAAAATTCTCAAAATCTGTGCGTTACGTTTTCTTGTTAATCATATCAAATGAAAGGTGATTAAACCACTTTTATATTGATATATAGCTTACAGGGGCACAATTAAGACTTTTGCTATAAACATTTTTTAAAAGTAGTGAAATTGGCGCTCATGGTTATTAGTACCAAATTCAGTACGAATTTAACTTTTTGCGGAGCAAAAATTTTGGTTTGAGTCATTGCTAAGTTAGCGACGAATATCGATGTTTTTTCTTTCGATATCGTGTACCCAACTTGTTCCTACATGTTTTTTGTATCAATGTCAAGCCAGATAGATTTCTTTCTGCTGATGTAGAAATATGGCGCAAAAAAGGGCGGGCAATTCTGACAGACGAATAAAACAACTAAATTTTCAAGCATTCATATATATGTTACTTGGGAAGAGTTACAAAACGTTCATTATTTTAACAGAGTGAACCAAACGTTGTGTATTTCATTTGTATTTAATTTCAAAGAGTTTTATTTGGAAAAAAATCCTATTCATCCTATATCTCACCTTTCCTATCCCACACCTGGTTCCTCCGATGGGCCGAATCAAGGTGTTATGCGACCCGTGCCGAGGATTTACTAGGCTGGAGGCCCATCAAAAATAGTCCAGTCTCAAACGGAGCGTACTGGATACCAGGCGCCCTCTGGTACTATCCAGCCTTACCCGCGCACAGGGACCTCTGTGGGGGTGGACCTTCCTTTGTCCTACACTCGTGGGAATTTTATGGAAGAACCAAAAATAATAACAAACGAAAAACACCAGCGGCCGCCGGGGGACACAGTGAGGAGCAATCCTCACTGCTTAGTAGCACGGACTACATGGTACCTCGCACGATAGTCAATTCCTAAGCACGAACACTTCTGGGACCAAATGACTAGTGCATAGGTATAGAACAAGCACAGCAGGCGGTCAACATATTTACAGACGGCTCGAAAATGCCTGCGGGGGTAGGTGCGGCTGTGTATTGTGCAGAGCCTAATATAAGGCAGCCATATAAACTGCCGAACCACTGCAGTATCTTCCAGGCGGAAATATTTGCCATAAAGAAGGCTGCTGAGATAGCCCTCAGCATGAATACACAACACTCTTACATCAACATTTGCATTAACATTCAAGCGGCGATCAAATCCAAGCGCTCCGCTAGCATCAAGTCCAAAAGTGTCATGGCGGGCAGAGATGCACTATGCGCTTCGAAGAGAGTGCGCATCTACTGGGTCCCTAGCTACCAGGGCATTAAGGGAAACGAGATGGCTGATGGTTTAGCAAAGAACAGCGCTGGGCTGGAATCAGAACTCGCAGAACATGTGCTTACTCCGCTACAAGAGTTGTGCAGGAACCTAGAAAGAAGAGCCACACAAGCATTGAATCGTAGATGGAGAGATACGACATCGTGCAAGATCTCGAAAAACATGTACAATGCGAAAAACGAACTCTGTTCATCTTGGCACGCCCGCGCAAAGATTGCAGGACACTAGTGGGCATGCTTACTGGTCACTGCATGACGGCAGCCCACGCGAGGAAGCTTGGAATCACCACGGATGACAACTGCAGGAAGTGCAAGAAACCGGGCACAGTGGAGACCCTGGAGCACCTACTATGCACATGCCCCACCCTACTAAGATCGAGACTAAAATACCTAGGCTCATCGACTCCCCGTCGCTTAAAGATGTAGCCAAGGTATCTCTGGAATCCCTCCTAAGGTTTGCGAATTCAACGCAAATCTTTAAGGACTTCAGATAAACACAAAGGTTTCTCTTGTTCGCTACCAGTACCACTAAGGACCAGAATTGGTCTATGTGAGCCTTCACGAAGGCATTCGGATTAACCTAACCTAACCTTTATTTGGAAAACATTTTTGATATCCACAAAACTGAAAAAATCTACCAAATAGCCAGAAGCCGATTTGAAGAAAAAAACTACCACATTTAGTTGAATTCAACCAAAGCGGCAACGCTGTCAACTACAAAGCCGCCTTCGACAGTACATACAATATTTCACTGCGCAACACAAGCAGCACAGTAAAATCAGGAAATGCCTCTCTCACCCCATTCGATACCACAGGAGGTGTAACACAAGGTGATTCCTTATCATGCGAGTTATTCAATCCAATTGACACTTAAAGTCATTGCACTATTCTCCAGATAAGAGAAAGATTAAAATCAAATGAAGTTAATGCAGATACGAAATATCAAGTGTGAACAAATAAACAGGCCCAGCGCCTTGGATCCCAAGTCACTGTTGACAACACATCATTCGAGGTTGTGAAGGACTTCGTCTACCTGCAATCCAGCATAAACTCCACCGATGATGTCAGTATTGAGATCAATTGAAGGATAACTCTTGCAAAATTATAAAACTTTAGACTCAGTATCCAATTGAGAACCAGAGTCCTATTCTCTTCCAAGGCAGAATAATGAGTTAGGGTAAGTAGCTTTGACAAGACCTATCGTTAATGTCAAAATCATAAAATATAGTGCTGCCATATCACAAATAAAGATCCAATAAAAAATCCGTACTATGACTAAGCGTTTCTGATAAAATCTTTTACCAACAATACTTCAAAACGGGGAAGTACAGATTTTTTGTTTTAGGCAAACTTGAAACGGCTTATTCTGCGAAATAGTTTTGTATGTTATTATCCAGCTTGAGCCTTCCACTTCAAATTTATTCTTGGCTATGTAAGCTATGTAAGTGGTTTTCATATAAAATTTTGTATGAAGTTACATATGTATACATTAATAACTTTTAAAATTATAAAAATCGCAAAAAGAAGTTATGCAATTTATCGGACAACGTGGAATAGAGAAATTTAATTTTATTTCCCTTTATAAAATTCCTTTTCCAAGTTTTTATCCCAGAAATAACATTAATAAAGAAAACTGGCCTCTATAAAACACACTTTGACATTAACGATAGGTCTTGTCAAAGCTACTTACCCTACCTTATTATTCGCCATGTTCTCTAAAAACAAAAGTCACATTCGATAAGTCACTTCTCATGCCTGTCCTGTTATATGCAGCACAAACCTGAACGCTGAGCAGTTATGAGGCCTCGAGTAAAAATTTTATAGTTAGATCTATGGAATCAAGAGCTGTATAAGCTGTACGTGTTGATTTATGCAGAAGCGTATCAAGGGGGAGCAGATTTAAATGTTTAATGCAAATTTAAAATGTATATGGGCATTTCCAAACTGGCGTTACAGACGATTTGTACGAAGCAATATTAAAAAAAGAGTGAAAATTTAAATTTTTTAGAAAGGGTTTTTATATTTGCGTAGTAATTAAGAAATAATTACACTACATTAAGTAAAAACAAGATTTAAAGATTAGATTAATCCTTAGGGTCTTACTACATTAAGACCCTAAGGATTTAAAGATATAAGCAAAAATTAATGCTGATGTAACGTTACAAAAAGCGGAAGGGTTTTTTTGACTTGGATTACAAAATTTGCAAAAATCTCTGAATTGGGCCAGACTTTTTGTATGTAACTTTTTTTAGAAGTGCTAAAAATAACATAAGTTTATTTTCCAAGTGATCAAATTTAAAAATCTTCTTTGGTTTATTTTTTATTATACTATATGTAATTTAGTAGTTAAAAACAAATTTAATGTATAGTTATTTCTTTGTCTCAACCATTTTTTCATTATCTTTATCCAATGCCTTTCTTTTTTACTAAAACAAAAAAAACTTACAAAACATTTACGAAAAAGAAAAACTACATTTGTGAAACAGTGCAGACGATTTGATCATCATGGTTAATGAATTTATGTAGAAATTGCTTAGATTAATAAAATTTAAATGTTTCTCTTAGATAATATCATCAAATAATAAGTTTTTAATAAGTTTTAATTTTTTGGTCACGGTACACTTTTCTGTGGAAATGCCAATATATAATTTTTGGTGAGGGATGCACCCATTATAAAGATTAATTAAAAAGTTAAATATATTTTGTATAGAGTAATAATTGAATTGATGCCACAATTTTTCATATAGTATAATGTTTCCTATATGAATGCTTTTATAAAACTAAGTAGGAACTAAAAGTATGTAATTGCTTTTTGGAAGAGGTCCGTAAAGTATACAATATAAATAGTAAATCAAAGATTGTCTAGTTGGGTTTCATTTGGAACTTTAGAGCAGAAGAAAATCAATACAAGACATTCAAAATGTATTTGAAGAAATCCTGCCGTCGAGCTTGCCCTTCTGAAAATGAACTGCAGATTTCAATACAAAGATTGGTCACAGTCCATGATTAGGTCGATGAAGAGGAGTTAACGATTGAAATACCAAGGCTAAGGAGAAACCTTAAAGCTGTGGTTAATTGCTTCCGAAACACATACAAATTGGTTTCTAATATATTTTTAAAAATTTATTTATGAATGGGGACTCCAAAAGTCGTTGCCGAATTTTAAACTTGGTTTAAAATATTTTTTAACGATTTGTTGATTTATGCGAAAGAATCTTTTCAAAACTTAAATTAATAAAGAAGTATTTACGGTCTACAATTGAGCAGGTAAAACTTACAGACCTCTCAAAGTTATCTTTTGAAGCCGAAGAGATTAATTGATTTGAAAGAGGAACATTGATTTCGATGAAGTTATTGAAAAGTTTGTATCTCTGTAAGCAAGAAAACAGATATTTTAAATCTTGATGGTACTTTAAAGTTACATTTTATTAATGAATATCAATAAATAATTTTTTTATATTCTTTTTTTTCCACTCTTTTACTAGAGTGGAACTTATTTTAAAAAGACCACCCCAAGGGCGCAAACTGTTGTAATTGATGATAAAAAATTCGTGAAAAATTTTAGCAAGATCGAATGCATATAAACCCGTGCGCACACGGCTTAAAGTATCCACAAGTGCATGAAGGAAAAAAAATGTTTTGTTTTTAATATTTTCATATGCAATTCCATTTGGAATAAGGAAACAGTTAAGATATTTTTTCCAAAAATTTTTCAGTTTAATAAGGGTAGTTTTGAAATCAGCGCACCAAGATTATTCGAAAATATGAGTTATTCAAGTAATTTGAGGTGAATACCCTTACTAAAATTTTTGAAAAAACAAAAAAATCTTAACTGTTTCCATATTCCAAATGGAATTGCAAATGAAAATATTAAAAAAATTTTTCTTTCCAGGTCCACTCTAATGTTCACTGGAAAAGGTTAATACAGAATACACAGTAGTAAATTTGAAGTTATTTATTTCATATATATTTGTTTTTATATTTGCTTCTTATTTTATTTTGAGTAAAAAATGAAAACAATAAAAATATATGAAAACTTCTTAAAAGCCGTCTCATAAAATCGATAGCTAAAAGCGATTATCAATTTTATAATAACCTTACAGAGAGCAATAGTAATGATTTTGATTTTCAACTATCGACTATAACCTTAGCCGATTCCACCCTTGTGTGTGTTTTTTAGCTGCATGAGAATTTTAAATAATAATACAGCACAAAAATATTGTTGGTATGAATTTGTTTATTATTATAATCTAATGAATAATTCCATGACATTTATTTTATAAATATAAATTTTGGCATATGTTTGCCGTGGCTATAAGTTACGTAGTCCATTCGATCTGCCCAATCTCCACTTTTTACAATAACTCTAGCCGTATGGCTTCAATGGTGGCTTTAATATTGGCTTACAATGGCCACATTCAGCGCAGACAACAGCTGGCAACTGTTGTGTAAAAATTCGCTGAATGGTAAAATTTTGGTAGCGCTCACTCAAACTGATCAGGTAGCATACGCCATTTAATCGAGCGAAAAAGTTCTATAACTGTCATATACTGCTGCTGACGCTCTTAAAGTAAAAAATATAGAAAGTACGATCAAATTTAAGTGAGAAACCTTTACAGTTGAATTAAATTTACATAAAAATTATATTTAATTGAATTAAATCTAGTTTCTGACGTGTAGAGTAAGCAACACATTCAGAGAAAAACATCGCTTACTAAGGTAGAGCTTCATTACAGTTCACAACAGTTGTTTGCGCTGAATGCGGCCAATGCTTCAAGTGTTGCTGGTTTGTCGGCATAAACCAATGATTAGACATAGCCCCATAAAATGGAAGTCGAGGGGTCAGCTAATAGGACCACTCCTGGAAATAAAGTTGTCACTAAATTGACTTTGCAATAAATCGATGGTTAAGCGCGCTGTATGGCAAGTTGCGCCGTCTTGTTGAAACGAAATGTCGTCGATGTTTAGCTAATTAATTTTTGGAAACAAAAAATCAGTCAGCATGGCCCGATGCCGCTCGCCATTCACAGCAACGGCAGCTCTTTCTTCATTTAGTAAGAAATAAGGACTGATCACAAAAGAAAATTCTTCTAAAAATGCTCATGTGAACTTCGCGAACAGATTTATTTTTTTCAAAGTAAATTTCCCCAATTTGGAAGCGTTGTTCGGGCGTTAAACGATTCATGATGAATTGCCAAACCTTACTGAACAGAAATGTCAACACAGTTTTACAGTCGCACCTTTATTAATATCAATTACATAAAAAGAAGCAACACTGGAAAAAATATGTTGTTTTTTTACGACTCTGGCATTAATTGCAAAAATTATTGTATGAACCGTTTCAAAAGTTTTGTCAATAATAATAATAATGTTGCGAAAGGAAATAAGTGCAGAGATCCTTCGCCGGCACGCAGGTTGCAGTATCATATTTTCAGACGAAAAACTCTTCTTTTTGCAAGCAAAATGATGGAGTGTACGCAGCTTGCATGGCAGATATTCCTAAAGAAAAAAAAAACCATTGAAAAATTTCAAAATGTTTCGTCAATCATGGTTTAGGGCACTTTCTCCGAAAAAGGCATATTGCCCCTTCTTCTTATCAAAACAGGCGTTAAAATAATTCGGAATTTGACTTAGAACATGTTCTAAAGAACTATCTTATGCCGCGTGCCAAGCAAATTTACGGAGAGTCACTTTTGTTTTTAGCAAGATTATTTTCCAGCACACAAGGCAAAAATCGTTTAAAGCTGCTGCAGAGCAGCGCGCCATGTTTTATTTCTTTTGACGAATCACCTCCGTCATCCCCTGACCTAAACCCCCTGGACTTTTCTATTTGGATTATAGTGCTGAGCAAAGTATCGAACGTAAACTCATGACGGTAGATAAATTTAAGCGACGATTAATGAAAATATCAGATGATGTATTTAAAAACCATATGCATGCCGCATGCTTGTCTCTCACAAATTGTTTTGATTTTTTAAAAAGAATTAATGGTGAAAGATTCGAATTTAATGATGAAGAGTTATAAAGAATGCTAGAAATAAAAAATCAACATTTTTGTTTTATAAAGTTTACACAGTGCTTTTGATTTATGGCATAAAACAAGTGCGACAGTTCGATTCACGCTGTACATTCTCAACTGTCAAACCATAGACAACAACCCTCGAAATAAATGTATTTAAACACTTTAATTTTTTGTATTGAAATTTTAGAAAAGGATAACCGCTCTTTGGGGGTGCAACATCTATTTTCCGTTCCGGGTGCCAGCAACCCTAGCTCCGCCACTGAGCGTACAAAACAGTTCCTTGATCTCTTTCATACCTCAAGATCTCAATGGATCATGCAAAAATACCTCGTGACTAAATTCTGCCTAGTGACATTGATTTATGTAGCGTTAGTTGAAACTTACTTTACTGACTTCGAAACCAAATAAAAAAATGGAAATAAATATTGCATGGATAACTGTTAACAAAATGTATAGAACCCTTCGTACACGAGCTTGCATTTTTTCCTGTTGCACACATTATCAGCCCTTTAAAATAGTCCAACAACAATTGTTCATTCACCATTGACAAATGGCAACAATTACAAAATTGCATGCGTGCGTGCCATGGACGATTTGACACTTGAAATAAAAATGATTGTGATATTAAAATAATAAATGCCACACAAGTCAAAGAATCGTTGTGTAAGCTTTAACTTGAATAGCACGCATCCAATTATTATTTTAAATTAAATTAAAAAAATTTATATTTTTACTATAAACAGAGGTGGGATAAGTGAAAAATAATTTCTTAATGTTTTTTCCGAAAGATTAATTTTCGTCACTTAGAAGTTAAAGGTCACTTCAGAGCAAACTCCATGTACAATGTAACAAACAAAAAAAAAAATACTAAAAATAAAGTATATATTATATATTTATATGAATTGCATTTCAAGTGTGTATTCTACAGGAAAACAAGAATGAATTAAAACACAAGCAAAGTGAGAAAATTTGGAAATTGCTCTGAGTCGGCAGAGTTTAATATATCGAAGACAGTAACTTATCGCTGTGATTTATGTGCAAATTGGCACAAGGAGTATAATTGGAACAAATAAGTTCGCAGACGGTTCTCGTTATTGTAGTCGATTATTAAAGAACAATTGATGTTGGTTGAATAACTTTTATAATACTATAAGCTATGCACGGTTGTTGTTAAACCTACTCAACCTTAAACTTTTTTCTCTTTACATTTTTTTTATGGATTTGGATTCTGACTTATTTTCAGAATATTTTCCATCAAAAATTAAATATTTCATAGAACCCTTTAAAACCACGCATTTTTCTTATTATTCCTCAATTTTATTTGTCGTTTTTTTTTTTGCGACACTTGTTTTTATTTGCTTGGATAAAAATTGCAAATCTGACAGATAAAAACAACAGATTTTCTTAAACACTTAAAATATAACATGAATTTTAATTGCGAGCTTTAGATCAAATAAATTTTTAAGAAGAAGTTTTTTAAAAATATTCTTATTCGTAAGTCAAATTCGAATTTCATCCTATCGGTCATTATAGTCTAATTATATTATTAGCGTGACCGCGACGCAACGTGGCCGTAGAATATGGAAAATTGCACGTATTCAATCGCGTGTTGATTATGTATACGTACATGTACTTAAAAAACTTAAAATGCTTTTGTTTACAAAAGTAAAAAGATTTTAATTTGTGGCAAAATTGTATATATAAGCAAATTTAACGCACTAAAAATAAAAGAAAGAACAAAAAAGAATAGTACGTTACAATTTACAATTGCGTTACAATTTATCAGAAAATTGCACATAAACTGTTGCTATGAAAATGCAGCTGTCACTAGCGTTGTCACTTGAAAATTTTAAATAGTGGTGATCAGGCCCGTAGAGAGCCAAGTTCGGGCCCGGGGGTTAAAACACACAAAAAAATGCAATAAGAAAAGTATAAAACAGTGCAAGCTATTGCGAAGTCTATGCAATATAGACCTATATTGTCTAAATATAATTATTATTTAGTTGTTAGTTATTATATAGTACATAGTGATCTATAAGTAATGCACCATGATAAGTTAAACATATCCTTTTATCGTTGTTGTCTGTATTAGTTGTCTCTACCTAACGACTCTACCTAACAAATTTTTTTGTGTGACACTCCGAATAAGTCGAATGTACTGATGATTCGCATTATTATGATTTCCTTTTTATTGATTTTTCTTTATTCTGTTTATTCATTGTAAAAACCCGAATTTTGAGAGTTTCATAAAACTATTGATATTTAAAATTCTGCGCAAATTTAATATTTTTATATATTTAGTGAAATAGTCGATGAAATTTTTAAAGTGTTGAATTTTTGACATTTATTTGGATTTTCTTTGATGAACAAAAAATTTACACTTGCTTCTTTTTTTACACTTTTTTTACACTTCTACACAGATTTACACACTGAAGAGAATTTAAACATATGTAAAAAAGACAAAAGGATTTTTTTAACAATTAGTGTCAAATTTAGACTAACATCATTTGAAAGTAAATTATCATCATTCAAAAATTTAACTGATTATAATCATAAATATCTTCATTACTTTAAAAGGAATTAGAGCAAAGTTTTTACAATCAGAATAAATGAATGATTTTTCAAAAAACTTTATAACATTCAGAATATTATTGGACATCTTCAAATAAGTTGAGAAAATAACCTAACTTGTATTATATCGAAATTAAATTTATGTCGATATTTATAGTATAAATGTAGGAAAAACTTATCTTTAAATAAACGCAAGGTGGTTTTGTTTGGATTTTTCGAGAATTTGCTTGTCCCCACAGCACGAATATGAGTACTATAACTCTTGTCGATTTGCGATCCGAATAAATTTATTTTCCTGAATTTTTTCATATTCACTCGCAATATTGCATACTGAGCAGAAATTAAGACCTAGTAAAACTAAAAGCTGACGTCAATAATAAAACATGCAAGACTTTTGTTTTTAGGCATAAACTAAAACAATAATTTTTAGTTAAGTTATTATAAGGTGGATAAGATCAACAGGCAACAAGAGAAAAATTTTTGGAAATAATTTCTTGGAGAGCTTGCTTGTTGCATTGTTGCATCAGCAGCAGACTTACAATTTTTTTAAGTAAGTTGAGAAGAATCCGTGGCAAATGACTGTAAAGTATCAATTTCTATTGCTGTGATACTAGTTTTTTATCTTATAAATAAAAAATTTTTTTTTTATCAATGAAATCCTTATTTTATTCGAAAGTAAAAGAGGAAATGTTTCAAACTTACAGATAAGATACGAGTAGATAAATAAATTAAATTAACAAAAATTATATGTCTTTCCATAATTGTAAAAATGTAAACCTACCACAGTAGAGAACACAGTAGAGAACACGATATTCGTACGCCTTTAAGGTGCAAAAACATAAAGAAAATGCAACAACAATTCTTGTATCTTTTTATTTTTCGATAGCATTTTAGTAGCATATGGTTAATACAAACGTTAGGTTCTGTGGATTTAAGGTTTCCAATATATAAGCAATAATCATGGGATCTACACAAAAAATGGAACTCGTTTTCAACTGCATCTAAAAAAAAGCAGAAATCTGCGAAACGGAACAAACAATTTTAATACGACTTATTTTATACTAAAATGGATTAATGTGGCTTTCTAGTGACAGTTGTCATGTTGAAATACTCGTATTAATTTTTTTGTTTTAAGCATTAGTTTAATTTAGCACGCGACATATTTTTCCATTGCAGTTTAATGGGGTAATTAAGTAATTAGGTAGTTAAGTAATTATGTAAATTATTAATTGAAAAACAACTTTAATATATTTTCCTTTCTCTGCTTCAATTATTATTTCATTATCTTTAGCCAATGCCATCCATTTTTACTAAAACAAAAAAGCTTACAAAACATTTACTAAACACTTATGAAAACGAAAAACTACATTTGTGAAAAAGTGCAGACGATTTAAATAATCATGGTTAATGAATTAATGTAGAAATTGCTTAAATTAATAAAATTAAAATGTTTCTCTTATTTAATATCATAAAATAATATGTTTTTAAAAAGTTTTATTTTTTTGGTCACGGTTGACTTTTCTGTGGAAATGCCCATTTGTCAAATTTCAGCAATTCGATATGATTTGTTTATGATAGTTGATATTTTATTTTTATAGTTATAATTTAGTTTATATTAACTTTATTTGTTGTATTAGAACTTTTAAAACTTTCACTTATAAAATGTAATAAAATTATTTGTAAACTATTTCACTGTAAACAGCTATGAATTGTAAGTGTACTAAGTTCTTATGAGAGTTTTTAAAATTATTAACGTACATAATATAACATAGCTTAGCAGCACAAGGTTTGTCCAGATATGCTCTGAAAAACGACAATGCTTTTTCTATGTTGTATCAATACAATAAGACAAATTTTCTACTTGGTATTTCTACTGACAATTTAAAGTACTTATACAGAGTGTAGCCGCTGCATATATAAAAAAGGTATCCATGCCAGTCAAAACTATATCCAGAAGTATCCACCTTAGAACAAAGTTATCAAAGTATTAAATTCAAAAGTGCCCGAGCAACGAAAAAGTTTCACTAAAAGTATCCAGTAAAATTTTTTAATACTGAAATGTTTTAAATCTCTACCAACCCCGTTTTTTATTTTTTTATTCATAAAGGGCAGTTTTCAGACTTTAAAGCTGCAAATCAAAAATAATTTGGTACTTGTTAGAACTCATTCCCAAAACGATTCATCATTACACTCAACCAGGCCTATCATTAATAATTTTTCACGTGTAATCGGAAAAGGTAGTTTTCGTTTTTAAGATAAGGCTCAGAAACATTTTGGAAATGATAAATCAAATTGAAATTTGTAAAAAATTTCCAAAAAGTTCTTGAGCTTTTTCTTAAAAATTAAAACTCTATTTTCCGATTGCACGTAAAAAATTATTCATGATAGGTCTGAATGAGTTTTAAATGGTATATTCTAAACTAAGACACGGTGCTGATCTTCTTCACTTGCTAACAAGCTGCTAAGTCCTTTCCCATACTTTTGACAGGACTTCACGAATTTCTTTGCCCCCCTCTCGGCGGCCTTGGTGGTGATTGAGTATTAAGAAGTGGTGGAATAATTCAAGAATAACGACAAGAACTCCCTTTTTCAATTTTTTTTTTAATTATATGGACTTTGGACTCCTACTAAAGCGGATTTCTGGCCACTCGCAATTGGCTTAGCAATTATAGGCCAAAATGGCCTAAAAATTTTGCCTTTTTTCAGTTTTCCAACAAAACTAAACTTTATGGCTATCAAAACAGAGGTAATGCGAGTATCTATTCCACGAGGTGCCAAATATGAAAATCTATGCAGAACTTTTTAATATATAGCTCGTGATCTTTAGGCCGCGGTAATATAAAACCGCGCGATTTTAAGAATAAAATGGTTATATCTTATAAAGCTATGCATGGGTTTTTATGTGTGATAGCTTGTTGAATAGATGACACTCGTACTACCTTTCTTTTGATACCTATAAAGCTTAGTTTTGTTGGAAAAGTAAAAAACCAGCTAGATTTTTAGGTAATATTTTTTGACTTAGGAGGCCTATAACTCCAAAACTAATTGCGATCCAAAGTGGTAAATTTTGAAAAAGGGTGACCGATTTTTTTGAATTAAAAACAAATTTTAAAAGCTTTAACTTTTATTAAAATAAAAATATGAAAGCATAAAAACAGAATTGTATTTTATAAAAAAACACGTTTTTTTAACACATTATATTTTAAGTAAATATATAGTTAACATTTCATTTTTGAATTGAACGTTGACTTAGTAAAAACCTAACTATACAGAAGATTAAATTTTACATTCAATTATTTATTAAAGATTTGAATAATAATATAAAAAATGCATAACACAAACAATTAATTTTATTTAAAACAGCTAACTTAAAAAAGTAAGTAGAGCCTGCAATTTCGGGTTGTTTTGGAGATTGACATTTTCAATCCCGGGATTTCAACTATACTGAAAAAATTTTATATGATTTTTATAATTGAAAGATCTTGTTTTATATTACAATAAAACACACATAATAAATCTAATATTGATTTTAAACTAAAAGTTATTTAAGAAACTGGAAATAATAATTTTTTTGGAAATCGAAAAAAGGGTTCTTCAAATTTTAATAGCAATAATAAATGATAAAAATAATAAAAAAATTTTCATATAATAAAGAAATAATATAAAAATCTTCTTGCAAATAAACTTTGAGATCACTGGTACTTTCCTGTTGAGCACGCTATTTTTAAATTTTAAAGGTTTGGAATAAATCTAATTTAAAAGTATTAAAAATAAAGTTATTTGTGTTTGTCTGCAAAATCATTGCAAAATTTATCAACACTTCGAATTAAACTTCTAACAAATCCTCCACTCATATAAGAATCAAGTCAAAAAATTATGGCATACGGCAGATTTAAAACAAGGTTCTCTTTCATAAGGCGGAGATCCTGGTAGCTAAGCTTAGTAGGAAAGTTGTTACGTTCAATAAATACATTCAAGGATTTGATTACTAAACAAAGATTTTAATCTACAGTCGTTTTGGTTTTAAGCGTGCCACTCTGTATGTAAAGGTCACAAAGCCGATTTTATATAGATGATAAAAGGAAGGTAATGCTGCCAGTATATTGATTATACGTTAATTATAGAATAAAGAATAGTGTTTTATTTTAAGTTTGAATTTGCATTTATAATAATTTGTTATAATATTTTATTAACCTAAGATACACCCATTTTCCAGTCACATTTTCAATATATTTAGTTTAACCAATAATTTAAGATAGTTGTGAACAAATATGCAGACTTGAATTTTGTGTCTTCCGCAAAATGCAATACCAAATATTTGCTCACATACTGACCCACATGTGCAAGTTGCAATATGATCGGCTCTTTGTTAACACCACAAGTGGCTGCTTGCGCTTAGCCAGCATTCGTGATTCATTAGTAATTACTATTTCTTTTATTGTTTTCATTCATGCTGCACTATTAAACTTGGTCATATTGTCTCACATGTGCTCAGTGCTCCAAAAAATAAATAAAAAAAATAAAGTAGCCATTTCAGCCCTTTGAAGGAGTTTGACCTAGCTTCTATTGATCAATTGTGTTGTGCGTGTTATTAAATGTTGGATCACAAATGACCGAGAACTGGATCTACGTATTTAATGCCGACTCCGAACAACTTATGTCCTCAATAAGCTTTACATTGCAATTTTTACTCTCTGATGCTTGCCATTATCTGCAGAGAGGTGACGACCGAACAGAAAAATGAATTCGATTGAAAAAACTTTCTGTCTGAGCTGGAATTTAACCCAGGCTACAGCGGTTCTTTAGCTTAGGGGGCACGTACTCTACCCACTACGCTACGGCCGCTCAGTGTTTCAAGGTTTGTTTATTGCACTGACCTTGCTTGTGACTAGGTGGTCTGTTTATTATATTCTTATTTTTTTTTTTGTTTATTTGTTTTTGGGTCGTACACACAACAAAGTTAATAAAAGGTGTTGATATCATGTTAAGTACCAGCATAACATTTATAAACTTTCCACATATGACTTTAACAGATCTTAATATATCACGAAATGTTATGTTAAATATAAGACAATAACTTTTTTGAAGCGGGGTACATATATTACTGTTTTTGTTTGTGTTTACGATCACGGACAAAAACTAAACAAAGCAAATATTTTTTTGTGCTCGTTTAACAGAACACAACTATTCTGTTTCGGTCTCTCTCTTTGGCTTGCTAGGGGTAGCGTTTATTTTTTAGTCGAAAAGCGATGTACAAATAAAGCGTAATAAAGGTTGCGCTCTTAAAAAAATACAGAACAGATCAAAAATTAACCATTTGTCAAGGTTAATTTCCATTTCCTGGTTTCTACACATATGATCGAGAACATTTTGGCAGTGTTTAAGCATTATAATTTATGAAATCATTTTCTGAAGTTTCAGTCAATTCTTTGGAATATAAAACTTTGAAATAAGCAGAGTAATTAATTGTGAATGAAAACAGCGTAAAGGATGGCAAGTACAAGTCGAAAAACCAATAAAAATAAGAAATCATTTTGTGAGCAATGCAAATTGCTATTAAAAGAAGAAGAAGATTTTATTGAGTGCGATAAATGCGCCAAAAAGTTTTACCCACAATGCACCAAGTTAGACAAACGTCAATTTGAGCACTTGGTAAACAATGAGAGCGAAGTTTTTGCATGTCATATATGCGAAGGAGGTGATGGAGAAGTGAAAAAAGAGCTGCAAGCAATAAAAACAAAGCTCAACAAGTTGGATCAGCTGTCAGATATACAAAAAACTATACAGTTTATGTCTGAGCAATACGACACTATTTTAAAAGGTGTTGCTGAAAATAGAAATAAACTACGTCAAATGGAAAACGAAAATAAAAATCTAAGAACAGAAATTAGCAACCTTAAGTCATCGGTTAAGCTGCTGAATGATGATCGCGTTAAAATGAATTGTATAATCAGTGGATTGAAGGTAGATGATAGTACAACGGCAGCAGATAATGTAGTGCAGTTATCGAAGAGTGTTGGTGTTGACATTGAGCCGCAAAACATTGAAGATGCATACTTTATTGTCAATAAAAATAAAAATTACTCTGATGAGAAGAAATCTGTAGTTGTTAAGTTCACTTCGAAATTGGCCAAAGAGAAATTAATGTCTGCTAAACAAAAGTTAAAACAAAGCGAGTCTACGAGTGCGGTTTTTATCAACGATTTCCTAAGTAGAGAGACTCTTAGCCTTTTGAAGTATGCAAAAACACTGAGAAATGTTGGTTACCATCATGTATTTGCAAGGAGCGGGCGAGTATTTTATAAGAAGTCGGACACATCGAGACCACAAGTAATCAGATGCGAGGAGGATGTGGACAAAATTTTGTTAAGTACAACAACAAATGCCAAGCCGTTAAAACGCAGATCAATGGCTATCAACAATAATGACTCCGTAGTAGCTAATCAAGGAATTATCTCTGATGATGATGTGGCGTTTATTTCTCCACATTAAGTTGTTTTTTTCTTATTATTCAAATTTTATAAATTTTTAACTGTTAATTTCAAACTATTTTTTTCCGATTTCATGATTAGAAACCAATATTTCAATAATTTTTCTAGATTTAATGATTATATTTTCAATCTCAAATGCTCTTTCTTAAATATTATTAGTGTAAACATTAGAAGCGCTTCATCAATTGATAAGTTTGATAAATTTAAAACTCTCATTGCAAGTATGGCAAAACTGCCTCATATAATAGCGGTGCAAGAGACGTGGTTTAAAGAAAATTTAACACAGCTCTACTCTATTCCTGGATATTGCATCGTTCATTGCTGTAGAAGTGACGGATATGGTGGTACTTCGCTGTATGTAAGTAATAAATTAAGGTTTTCTGTGGAAACGTGTAAAAGTGAAAATTTTGTTGATTTGGTATCCATTAAATTAGATAATTTTCAGGTCGAGGGCGAGTCGTTAAGAATTGTGTCATTCTATCGTTCTCAAAAATGTTCAGTTAGCTCATTTCTTACCATTATGGAGTGCTTTATGGCTGCAAGCTCACGTGGTCCTGTCATTTTAGTAGGGGACTCAAACATTGACTTGTTCCAGAGTTCTCAATATTTAGTTTTTTCTCAATTACTTCAAAGTTATGATTGTCACAATACCCATAATATGATAACAAGGCCTGCAAGTGGAAGTTGTATTGATCAAGTATTCAGTAACGTTTTTGATAAAATTTTTGTCGACTCTGTAGAGTGCAAGCTAACGGACCATAACATAATAAGCTGCAAATTATGTAGCGATTTTGTTTCTAATCGATATATTGAAAAAGTAAAGACTCACTTTGACTTTGTAAAAGCTAGAGATTACTTGAATTGTAAATTGCAAGACACTGAGATTTCTGGAGACTCTTCAAACTTAACAGAGAATCTTATATCATGTTTAACCGACACCATAAGTCATTCGACGATATATAGCAAGAGCAGATCCCAGCTAAGATTTGAAATAACGCCGTGGATTAATAAAAATCTGCAAGCTTTAATTATTTTAAAAAGGCAATTACTGATGAAAAGACGTAAATATAGAGACGGTAAATGTGACAGTTTGTTGAAGCGAATTAGTAAAGTAATTAAGACTGCGTGTAAAATATCAAGGGACAATTATTACCGTGATAATTTGGAAAAGTTCGATTGTGATCCAAAAAAGTGCTGGAATTTTATAAATAGTTGTCTTGGGCGCGCACCTAAAAAAGAGTATGACATTCAGTGTTCTGCTGGTGTAAAAGTTTTAGATGATAATATTAAAGTTAATCTTTTCAATGATTATTTTATACAGTCTGTCAATGACTTGAGGCAGCAGTTACCCACCTTTCCTGGTGATCACTGTAACCTCCTCAGAACGTTGTGTCAAAGTACAAGCCGTTTTACTTTTCGACCTGTCACTTTAAGTGAAATGGACGAAATGATAGGCAATTTGAACTTAAAAAAGTCAGCAGGATTCGATAATGTTTCACCAAAATTGATTGTTACTTGTAGAGAAGTTATTAAACCAATTTTGGTGACCATTTTTAATAAAATTATTGACACAGCAATATATCCTGATTGTTTAAAACTCAGCAAGGTAGTACCAATTCCTAAAACTTTAAGAGCCTCAACAGTAAACTGCTTTCGTCCAGTTGCACTTCTATCTATTGTTGATAAAATCTTTGAAAAACTTATCCATCACAGGCTTTCATCATATGTCGACAACAATAATTTCATTTATAAGTACCAGTACGGGTTTAAAAAAGGTTGTGGTACCGAAGAAGCAGTTATAAATGTGGTAAATTATATTTGTCAAGGCTTAGACCAGGGTTTCAAAGGAGTTGCAGGTTTATTTCTTGATTTTTCGAAGGCTTTTGACATAGTGGATCATAATATAATGTTGAAAAAATTGAAATTTTATGGTGTGGTAGGAAAAGAGCTTCAGATGTTTGAAAACTACTTAAAAAATCGTAAACAGTATGTAGAAATAAACGGCGTAAAAAGCCACACTCTGGAAGTTAAATGCGGTGTTCCTCAAGGTAGTTGCCTGGGACCGTTACTTTTTTCTTTATATCTGAATGACTTGTCTAATTTAAATCTTACTGGTCGCGTGTACTTGTTCGCCGATGACGTGAGTATATTTTATCCTTATAAATACGATCTGGTTTTGAAATCATATATGGAACGCGATGTTTCCCTAATTTTTGAGTTCGCTAGAATAAATAAGCTAGTCTTAAATGCGAATAAAACTAAACTTATACGCTTCAGACCACACTCCAATGCTACAAGCAATAGTTTTGGCATTTTTGTTGATGGAAATTTTATACCAGAAACCAGCTATGTGAAATACTTGGGAATAACGTTACAAAGCAATCTTTCTTGGAATTTACATATTTGTGAAGTTAAAAGAAAAATAGCCCCTGCAATTGGTATTTTATACAAAATGAAAAACAAATTAACCAATAAAACAAAATTATTACTATATAATGCCTTGGTACAAAGCCATCTTAATTATATGATTATGATTTATGGCTATAAAAATACAATTGTCTTGAAATCGCTTCAAAGCATGCAAAATAAAGCTCTAAAAGTAGTTTACAATCTACCAATTGTATACTCAACGTTTTCACTTTATAATATTATTTGCAGACCAATTATGCCAATCCGTTTAATATACAAGTATAATTTGTTATTGTATATATACAAATGCTTAAACAATATAGGTTACCATACTGTTAACTTCTTACAAAATCAGTCGGCGTTTAATACCAGGAACCAAGAGAATTTAAGAGTGCCGCGGTGTAGGTTAGAAACTACAAAGCAACGCATAGAATACTTAGGTATTGTTGAGTTCAATCAACTACCAGCATTTCTAAAAAACCAAAGAACAATATCACTCTTTAAGACTTATGTTAAAGAGCACTTGTCTCAGAATCTTGAATCGCTTCTTTTGTAATTGTTATTGATGCATATATTTTTTGCTAATCTAAATCATTGATGAATTATAGATATTAAGTTAATTATTATGTACTAATAATAAGCCAGCTAGCCTCATTAATGCCTATCGGCGCTGAGGCCAAATATTTAATATGAATTAATTTTGTACATGTAATGTAAAATAAATAAAAAAAAAAAAAAAAAAAAAAACTGAACCTCCGGGCTTCATACCAATTTTAAACGTTTTATGTTTTCAAGAATCTTTACAAGACAGATTTTACTCTTTGAGGAAAATGCCCTTACGGGCAGTGCCATTTTCAGCAGAGAGATGACGTGTGACAGAACTATATTTTTTAATTAAAAAACATTCTGTGTCAGATAGTGAGATTGAACCTGGGTTCTCTTGGCTCTCGGGCCACTCTAAACCATTTAAGTAAATTATATAATTGCATTCCTTAATTGAACTGTGTGGCTATGAGAAAGGTACCCTACCCATCTAGCACCATGCACGTCAACGAACACCAATATAAGGTAGTGGCACCTAAACGACTTAACTGAGCTATTTGGATACAGCTTGAAGGAGTATGACCAATAAAACCAACCAACCAACCCTTATCTTGAAAAAATCCAGAGAACTCCCGATATATAAAAATTTATTATTTTTCTGTCATAAAAACAACTGAAACGGTTTTTTGTCATAACTTGATATTAAATAACTGATTTTCAAGTCCAATACATCTCACAATGTACTTTTCGTAACTGTTTTGTGCTCGAAAATAAGTAAAAAATTCAAAATTCATGGCGAAAATTTGATTATTTTATGATCTATTTTTATTGGAAAAATGCTAAATTTTTCAAATTCTGCAACCGTTTTTATGAACATATAATAGGTTATAAGATATTGGGCCGAAAGTTAACAAAAATTCACAAAATTTTAGAGTGGCAGCAAAAGTGAATTTTTTTTGTTATTTTGGTTGCTTTTATCGTAAAACATGTTGGTACATTTGATTTATTTTTTCTTTTTTATTAAAGATGTGTATATTATAAATAAGCAGTTAAAAATTTTTTGAAGTTGAGTAATATATTGTACATAAAATCATTAAAAGAAAAAGTCAATTTTTAAACGTTTTTTTTTTACTTTGTCGAAGCTTTTAAATATGTAGCCTATGATTGCCCTCGATAACTTTTTTCCTAATTTTCTTTAACACGTTGACTGCCAACTACGAGATAACTCGTAGATTGCGTTCCCTTCTAGGGTGTCAACTACGAGTTATTTCGTACTCACTAAACCTGCTATTTTTGTGTAGCTACAAATAAAACCGTATTATATCAGTGCTAGTATCAATAAATGGCTACTGGGAAAAGAACAAAAAGTCAATTGCGTGAACTGAACATTTATTAAAAAAAAAATATATATAATGGAAAAGTTCATTCAATATAATGGAAAAATTAACTCAAATACAAGAAATAAAGTAATATTTTATTGCTTGTGGAAGTTCTTAAAACAATTTTCCACACAAAGGGCTGGCCAGAAGTAAAGGCTGATTCGCAATACTGCGTTCGGTCGGTCGGCCTTTGATCGTATTTTAATCGGCTTTGCAATAACTTTACGGGATGAACTGTCAGAACGCACGACCTAAAAATTTTATCTCTACAATGTTGCGTTCAAGGTCGCGCATGTTTCACTTTGATCAACTGTGGTGATGCCAATGTAAACTATCATATTTCATGGGATTTTTTTATTTTATTAGCACAGTTTATGCTAGGGGTATTCACGATTCAGTGTACTTGCCTGTGCAGTTGAGCAGTTACGTGTTCGTGAACACACTACTATCACTTTTTTCAAAGCCGTCAAAATTTTCAATGTGCAAAGTACACAACTACTCAAGGAAAGTGGAAAAGGCTACAGTGGAAAAGTACTTCTGAAGATTTTCACGTACGTGTATTTTGTTTTTCGTAAAGCTCACAAGACCTCAACTGCAGGGGCAACTGCACTGAATCGTAAATACCCCTATTGAATGTCATTCAAATTTAAATGTATCAATTTGCAACTTGAAAAAATTGCAAGTTTTGATGAATTCAAAATTATTTAGTAGTATTTAAATATTCGCGCCAAATTATTTATAATATGTAAATAAAAAGAAATAATAAAAGTAAAATAATAGCTTACATTAATCCGCCATTTTTTCAAAAAATACCGTTATTACTATGGATTATGAAAAGTAAGATGTTGAAAGTTGTTATTTCAAGCATATTTACCTGATTTGTTCTGCTTTCTTATAAAAAAGTTTTTAGTCTGCAGAAAATGTAAATAATTTCATACTTCAAGTGAAAGGTACAACTTAAGGCTTTTAAATTACAGTACATTTTCAGTACCTTTGTAACGCAAATTTTGTAAAAAATAACGGTTATTTTCATTAAAAAATTCAGATATGATGAAAAGTTGCTTATAAAATGTAAAATATTCTTGCAGTGATATTTATATTGCATTTCGTTGAAAAGGTCAATTAATTATCTTTCAAATGACATGCTAATTTCTTAGATCTATTGGATAATGGCAATGAAATAGATGTTTTTTAACAGATCTTTTAGCAAGAAACAAAATTTTAAAAATCGATAACTATCTGATTAATTGATTTTTTCAGCCAAAAATTTTTTTACGGTTTTCTCTACCAGAATGGACTGCCTTTTATTGATATACTTAATATAAATAATTGGCACAAATATTTAAATTGTATTAAATAATGTTGAATTCATCAAAACTTGCATTTTGTAAGTTGCAAAATGCTAAATCTTAATTTAAATCAAATTCAATATAACCTCAACAATTTAAATTTTTTATTTTTATTTGTTATAAATAATTTTGCACAAATATTTCAATTATAAATACGGTACACTCAATCAAAACTTGCATACTATAATTTCCATAAAGTTAAATCACATTAAGTATAAACAGTTCTAATAAAACAGCAAATCCCATGAAAACTCATGTTTACCATTGAAACTAAAAAATACCCACCAAAACTAACTCAATGAAAATGCAACTCTACCATACCAAAGAATGTCAAACGCACGACCGAGTAGAACATTTTTCTACTCTACTCGTTAGGTTGGACTTTGATCGTACTTTACCCCTTCGTTGATAATTAACGAATAAAGCACGATCAACGGTTGAGGTCGAATTGCGAATTGCACCATAAGAACTCGTTGTTTCTACTCGAGCTGTCAACGCACGACCGACCGAACGCAGTATTGTGAATCAGGTATCGGCGTTTTTTTGCTTGGGTACATATACGACATGGCTTTGTGGGGCGCTGTTTTTTTCGGTTGGTGGTAAACACTCTAAATAATGGAGCTCTTGCAATCTATTTTTTTTCAAGACTGGTTGAATCTCTTCTGCAATCAACGCTACGACGAATTCTTCTTTGAACTATATCAGTTTTATTTTAGATGAAGTTACTTTTTGAAAAATTCTGTAAGCATTTTGTATATATATCTCTATAATATGTAGTGAAACCTTTTTGGGCCATCTAATAGTCTCTCTTAGAGATGTGTAGTACGAAATCATTTGATCTGTTCGGTCAATGCCAGACATTCTATTATTGTAATCTCGAATTATATTCGGTTTCATGGAAATTTTTAAATTGCGATTGGTCACCTCTACCATTTCAACAGCATGCATGTTTGAATTGGTAAGGACATCTCGTTTGTCTTTCCATTTACAGGACCACTTTGCTGCTAAAAACACTCCCCTTTTTTCAGTTTACGATTTACCACATCTCTGGGGTTTCCTTTTCTGTTATTTAGCAGGGTTCCACATACAAGTTTTTCGTGTAAGTAAAAGTTTTGTAAGACTAACTGAATAATAAAAATTATCCATGTAAAGCGTGTAGCCTTTCTCGAGATAGTCCTCAAGTAAATGTAAAACAATATCAGTAGTGTGACCTACATTATTGGTACTTTCCTCAGATTTTCCGCTGTAAATTTTTATTTTCATTACAAGACCGTCGGACTCACACAGTTCATATAGTTTGATAATATTTTTGTGTTTTTTATTTTTAATGTATTGGCGGAAAAGCAAATTTCCCCGCAATAGCATCATGGATTCGTCAATACAAATATTTTTACTTGGTACATAGTTTTCACGCATAACATGGTTGAAGTGATTTCGGATTAGTCTCACCTTGTATAATCTGTCGGCAGATGGTATTGAGTTATCAACCAAATGAAAATAACGAAGTAGCAACTGGAATCGATTTCGGCTCATATGTGAGCGCCAAAAGTTTACATTATATAGCTTGTTTGTGTTCCAGTAATGTTCTATTGATGGAAAAGTACAAGGTCTCATTTGCAATAAAAGTGCAATAAAAACATTTCCATTTTCCCATTTTGCAATTTCTTGCGCAGCATATAAATTTGTTTGTTCTATCAGTAATGCAAGAAACTCATCCGAAAAAATAAATCCACCAGCGTTTGTACTGTAAAATTTGATGCATCAAATTTCACACCAAAATTTTCTTGAAAAAGAAATAATTCAGGATTGTGTTGAACTTCTGTCCACAAATCATCAACCGCATATGACATTGTTGCTTGGAAATCCTCGTCATTATCATAAGGTTCGGAGATGACTTCATCTTCACTGTCACTTGTATGCTCAGAAGGTTCATAAATGTCGTTACTATCATCGCTAAAAATCCCGTCATATTCTGAATCACATAGTGAGTGACCTTTTCTTATCTATATTGGGTTCTTGGTAGTTAAAACTAAAAAGAAAGAAAATAATAATAAAATTATGATAATTATAATAAATAATAACAACTACAAAACAAAATATTAAAGAAAGACCTACGAATTAACTCGTAGTTGGCTTCTGCGTAGTGATTTCTGTTACAGAGATAATTTCCAACTACGAGATAATTCGTAGGTGCTTTTTCTCCTAAAGAAAACATCAATTTTGCTTTTTGATGATACCTGTGATCTAGAGATAGAGTTTTTAATAATAAATCAAATTGTCATTTTTGGCCAATTTTCTGAAAATTGCCGTGGCAGTTAACCTGTTAAATATTTCTTAAACAAATTTTATAAAAATTGTCTGCGTCCTACTGCATCCCCACACACAAATGTCACAGACAGCTGTTTCAACAGTGCACAAACGTAGTTAGTTAGAATGGTAGTGAAAATGTAAAAAACCCCATTATTTTCAAGGAGTTTGCTGAATTTACAAAACAAAAAAAAAGGTAAGTAAAGTAGAAATTATATCGTGTAATTTAAAGCCGCAAACATAAAAATGCGAAATAGTTCATAAATAAAAATAACAGAGAAGATTTTTAAATTTGATCACTTGCAAAATAAATTTATATTATTTCAAATCCTTCTAAAAAAAGTTCTATACAAATATATTGCCCAATTCAGAGAGGAGTTTTTTTCTTATATCTTTGAATCCTTATGGTCGATTGTTGCCATTTGTTTTACTTTACATAGTGCTACTTAATTACTATACAAATTTAAAAAAGTTTTTAAACAATTAAGAGTTTTTCATTATATTTTTAGAAATCGTACATACTGGCAGTTGGGAAATGCCAATGAAATGTTGACTTTTTAAATAGTAATGTCTAGTGTAAACTATGTGTAAGATAAAACAAGTGAAATTTTTTTAAAATATTTATAAAAAGTACTGAAATCATCGCGGGGGTGAAATCTACTTTGAAAAGCGAAAAGTACTGAATTCAGTACTTTAGTACTGACCTTATTATCCCTGCTCTGCATGCATTCGCAACAATCAAAGACAGTTTTGCTACGCAAACACTAATTAACCACGTTAATAGTAATGCAAAGCTATCGATTGCTGTGGATGCATCCAATACAGCAGCAATTGGTGGAGTGTTACAACAAGAACACAATGGTATACTACAACCATTAGCTTTCTTTTCCAAGAAACTTACTCCCGCAGAAACAAAACTCAGTACATTCGATCGCGAATTACTTACAATCTACTTAACAATAAAACATTTCAGACACCACTTAGAAGGAAACACTTTCACAAATCACACAGACCATAAACCATCATCAAATGCACTTTACTCAAAAACTGAACGAAGTTCAAGACAAACAATACATCTTAAATACATAGAACTCAAATCCACTATAAAACATAGAAACTACCACCATGACCGATACATTCTGTAGAGAATTTATTTCACGCTTCAGGGTGCCTACTCAAATCACTGCCGATCGAGGACCACAATTTACGTCCAACATTTTTAAACAGTTTAACAAAAACCTCGGTTGCTATCATATCATGACATCTCCTTACAATCCACAATCCAACGGAATATTAGAAAGATTCCACAGACAGTGAAAAGCTTCGCTAATGGCAAGTAACAATCAAGAAAAATGATACGCAGAAATTCCTTTAATATTGTTAGGACTTAGATCCACAGTCAAGGAAAACATTAAAGCGTGACCTGCCGAGATTGTTTTCGGTCAGAATTTGAAATTACCACAACAACTGGTTGTAAGAAACGACAAACCTTTAAAACGTTAAAAACACTCAATCAGATATCTATCACCATAACAAGTCCAATCAACAGTGTATACCTCAAACCTTGAAAAGTTGTAAATTTGTATTCAACCGTAATGATTCTTTACGACCGTCACAATTTAAAATCCGTATGATAGACCTTTCGAAGTATTCGAATGTATTTCGAAGATACCAAAATTCTTCATAATTTTCAATATAATTCAATTAATTAAATTTCAAAGACAATTTTTCTCCCAACACAATAAAACAAAAAGAGTTGATTTTAATTAAATAGCCAACAGAATTAAACACTATCGAGGGGAAAAATGTAGTGCTCTAATCGCATACATATAAAGTCGTACACACACATATACATTACACACAATAACACACTCACAATAGAAAATATACTTTACTTTACTTTACTTTACTTTACTTTACTTAACTTTGCCTTACCTTACCTTACCTTACCTTACCTTACCTTACCTTACCTTACCTTACCTTACCTTACCTTACCTTACCTTACCTCACCTTAACTTACCTTACCTTACCTTACCTTACCTTACCTTACCTTACCTTACCTTACCTTACCTTACCTTACCTTACCTTACCTTACCTTACCTTACCTTACTTTACCTTACTTTACCTTACTTTACCTTACTTTACCTTACTTTACCTTACTTTACCTTACTTTACCTTACTTTACCTTACTTTACCTTACTTTACCTTACTTTACCTTACTTTACCTTACTTTACCTTACTTTACCTTACTTTACCTTACTTTACCTTACTTTACCTTACTTTACCTTACTTTACCTTACTTTACCTTACTTTACCTTACTTTACCTTACTTTACCTTACTTTACCTTACTTTACTTTACTTTACTTACTTTACTTTACTTTACTTTACTTTACTTTACTTTACTTTACTTTACTTTACTTTACTTTACTTTACTTTACTTTACTTTACTTTACTTTACTTTACTTTACTTTACTTTACTTTACTTTACTTTACTTTACTTTACTTTACTTTACTTTACTTTACTTTACTTTACTTTACTTTACTTTACTTTACTTTACTTTACTTTACTTTACTTTACTTTACTTTACTTTACTTTACTTTACTTTACTTTACTTTACTTTACTTTACTTTACTTTACTTTACTTTACTTTACTTTACTTTACTTTACTTTACTTTACTTTACTTTACTTTACTTTACTTTACTTTACTTTACTTTACTTTACTTTACTTTACTTTACTTTACTTTACTTTACTTTACTTTACTTTACTTTACTTTACTTTACTTTACTTTACTTTACTTTACTTTACTTTACTTTACTTTACTTTACTTTACTTTACTTTACTTTACTTTACTTTACTTTACTTTACTTTACTTTACTTTACTTTACTTTACTTTACTTTACTTTACTTTACTTTACTTTACTTTACTTTACTTTACTTTACTTTACTTTACTTTACTTTACTTTACTTTACTTTACTTTACTTTACTTTACTTTACTTTACTTTACTTTACTTTACTTTACTTTACTTTACTTTACTTTACTTTACTTTACTTTACTTTACTTTACTTTACTTTACTTTACTTTACTTTACTTTACTTTACTTTACTTTACTTTACTTTACTTTACTTTACTTTACTTTACTTTACTTTACTTTACTTTACTTTACTTTACTTTACTTTACTTTACTTTACTTTACTTTACTTTACTTTACTTTACTTTACTTTACTTTACTTTACTTTACTTTACTTTACTTTACTTTACTTTACTTTACTTTACTTTACTTTACTTTACTTTACTTTACTTTACTTTACTTTACTTTACTTTACTTTACTTTACTTTACTTTACTTTACTTTACTTTACTTTACTTTACTTTACTTTACTTTACTTTACTTTACTTTACTTTACTTTACTTTACTTTACTTTACTTTACTTTACTTTACTTTACTTTACTTTACTTTACTTTACTTTACTTTACTTTACTTTACTTTACTTTACTTTACTTTACTTTACTTTACTTTACTTTACTTTACTTTACTTTACTTTACTTTACTTTACTTTACTTTACTTTACTTTACTTTACTTTACTTTACTTTACTTTACTTTACTTTACTTTACTTTACTTTACTTTACTTTACTTTACTTTACTTTACTTTACTTTACTTTACTTTACTTTACTTTACTTTACTTTACTTTACTTTACTTTACTTTACTTTACTTTACTTTACTTTACTTTACTTTACTTTACTTTACTTTACTTTACTTTACTTTACTTTACTTTACTTTACTTTACTTTACTTTACTTTACTTTACTTTACTTTACTTTACTTTACTTTACTTTACTTTACTTTACTTTACTTTACTTTACTTTACTTTACTTTACTTTACTTTACTTTACTTTACTTTACTTTACTTTACTTTACTTTACTTTACTTTACTTTACTTTACTTTACTTTACTTTACTTTACTTTACTTTACTTTACTTTACTTTACTTTACTTTACTTTACTTTACTTTACTTTACTTTACTTTACTTTACTTTACTTTACTTTACTTTACTTTACTTTACTTTACTTTACTTTACTTTACTTTACTTTACTTTACTTTACTTTACTTTACTTTACTTTACTTTACTTTACTTTACTTTACTTTACTTTACTTTACTTTACTTACTTTACTTTACTTTACTTTACTTTACTTTACTTTACTTTACTTTACTTTACTTTACTTTACTTTACTTTACTTTACTTTACTTTACTTTACTTTACTTTACTTTACTTACTTTACTTTACTTTACTTTACTTTACTTTACTTTACTTTACTTTACTTTACTTTACTTTACTTTACTTTACTTTACTTTACTTTACTTTACTTTACTTTACTTTACTTTACTTTACTTTACTTTACTTTACTTTACTTTACTTTACTTTACTTTACTTTACTTTACTTTACTTTACTTTACTTACTTTACTTTACTTTACTTTACTTTACTTTACTTTACTTTACTTTACTTTACTTTACTTTACTTTACTTTACTTTACTTTACTTTACTTTACTTTACTTTACTTTACTTTACTTTACTTTACTTTACTTTACTTTACTTTACTTTACTTTACTTTACTTTACTTTACTTTACTTTACTTTACTTTACTTTACTTTACTTTACTTTACTTTACTTTACTTTACTTTACTTTACTTTACTTTACTTTACTTTACTTTACTTTACTTTACTTTACTTTACTTTACTTTACTTTACTTTACTTTACTTTACTTTACTTTACTTTACTTTACTTTACTTTACTTTACTTTACTTTACTTTACTTTACTTTACTTTACTTTACTTTACTTTACTTTACTTTACTTTACTTTACTTTACTTTACTTTACTTTACTTTACTTTACTTTACTTTACTTTACTTTACTTTACTTTACTTTACTTTACTTTACTTTACTTTACTTTACTTTACTTTACTTTACTTTACTTTACTTTACTTTACTTTACTTTACTTTACTTTACTTTACTTTACTTTACTTTACTTTACTTTACTTTACTTTACTTTACTTTACTTTACTTTACTTTACTTTACTTTACTTTACTTTACTTTACTTTACTTTACTTTACTTTACTTTACTTTACTTTACTTTACTTTACTTTACTTTACTTTACTTTACTTTACTTTACTTTACTTTACTTTACTTTACTTTACTTTACTTTACTTTACTTTACTTTACTTTACTTTACTTTACTTTACTTTACTTTACTTTACTTTACTTTACTTTACTTTACTTTACTTTACTTTACTTTACTTTACTTTACTTTACTTTACTTTACTTTACTTTACTTTACTTTACTTTACTTTACTTTACTTTACTTTACTTTACTTACTTTACTTTACTTTACTTTACTTTACTTTACTTTACTTTACTTTACTTTACTTTACTTTACTTTACTTTACTTTACTTTACTTTACTTTACTTTACTTTACTTTACTTTACTTTACTTTACTTTACTTTACTTTACTTTACTTTACTTTACTTTACTTACTTTACTTTACTTTACTTTACTTTACTTTACTTTACTTTACTTTACTTTACTTTACTTTACTTTACTTTACTTTACTTTACTTTACTTTACTTTACTTTACTTTACTTTACTTTACTTTACTTTACTTTACTTTACTTTACTTTACTTTACTTTACTTTACTTTACTTTACTTTACTTTACTTTACTTTACTTTACTTTACTTTACTTTACTTTACTTTACTTTACTTTACTTTACTTTACTTTACTTTACTTTACTTTACTTTACTTTACTTTACTTTACTTTACTTTACTTTACTTTACTTTACTTTACTTTACTTTACTTTACTTTACTTTACTTTACTTTACTTACTTTACTTTACTTTACTTTACTTTACTTTACTTTACTTTACTTTACTTTACTTTACTTTACTTTACTTTACTTTACTTTACTTTACTTTACTTTACTTTACTTACTTTACTTTACTTTACTTTACTTTACTTTACTTTACTTTACTTTACTTTACTTTACTTTACTTTACTTTACTTTACTTTACTTTACTTTACTTTACTTTACTTTACTTTACTTTACTTTACTTTACTTTACTTACTTTACTTTACTTTACTTTACTTTACTTTACTTTACTTTACTTTACTTTACTTTACTTTACTTTACTTTACTTTACTTTACTTTACTTTACTTTACTTTACTTTACTTTACTTTACTTTACTTTACTTTACTTTACTTTACTTACTTTACTTTACTTTACTTTACTTTACTTTACTTTACTTTACTTACTTTACTTTACTTTACTTTACTTTACTTTACTTTACTTTACTTTACTTTACTTTACTTTACTTTACTTTACTTTACTTTACTTTACTTTACTTTACTTTACTTTACTTTACTTTACTTTACTTTACTTTACTTTACTTTACTTTACTTTACTTTACTTTACTTTACTTTACTTTACTTTACTTTACTTTACTTTACTTTACTTTACTTTACTTTACTTTACTTTACTTTACTTTACTTTACTTTACTTTACTTTACTTTACTTTACTTTACTTTACTTTACTTTACTTTACTTTACTTTACTTTACTTTACTTTACTTTACTTTACTTTACTTTACTTTACTTTACTTTACTTTACTTTACTTTACTTTACTTTACTTTACTTTACTTTACTTTACTTTACTTTACTTTACTTTACTTTACTTTACTTTACTTTACTTTACTTTACTTTACTTTACTTTACTTTACTTTACTTTACTTTACTTTACTTTACTTTACTTTACTTTACTTTACTTTACTTTACTTTACTTTACTTTACTTTACTTTACTTTACTTACTTTACTTTACTTTACTTTACTTTACTTTACTTTACTTTACTTTACTTTACTTTACTTTACTTTACTTTACTTTACTTTACTTTACTTTACTTTACTTTACTTTACTTTACTTTACTTTACTTTACTTTACTTTACTTTACTTTACTTTACTTTACTTTACTTTACTTTACTTTACTTTACTTTACTTTACTTTACTTTACTTTACTTTACTTTACTTTACTTTACTTTACTTTACTTTACTTTACTTTACTTTACTTTACTTTACTTTACTTTACTTTACTTTACTTTACTTTACTTTACTTTACTTTACTTTACTTTACTTTACTTTACTTTACTTTACTTTACTTACTTTACTTTACTTTACTTTACTTTACTTTACTTTACTTTACTTTACTTTACTTTACTTTACTTTACTTTACTTTACTTTACTTTACTTTACTTTACTTTACTTTACTTTACTTTACTTTACTTTACTTTACTTTACTTTACTTTACTTTACTTTACTTTACTTTACTTTACTTTACTTTACTTTACTTTACTTTACTTTACTTTACTTTACTTTACTTTACTTTACTTTACTTTACTTTACTTTACTTTACTTTACTTTACTTTACTTTACTTTACTTTACTTTACTTTACTTTACTTTACTTTACTTTACTTTACTTTACTTTACTTTACTTTACTTTACTTTACTTTACTTTACTTTACTTTACTTTACTTTACTTTACTTTACTTTACTTTACTTTACTTTACTTTACTTTACTTTACTTTACTTTACTTTACTTTACTTTACTTTACTTTACTTTACTTTACTTTACTTTACTTTACTTTACTTTACTTTACTTTACTTTACTTTACTTTACTTTACTTTACTTTACTTTACTTTACTTTACTTTACTTTACTTTACTTTACTTTACTTACTTTACTTTACTTTACTTTACTTTACTTTACTTTACTTTACTTTACTTTACTTTACTTTACTTTACTTTACTTTACTTTACTTTACTTTACTTTTTCATGATTTGTTCAACAAAAAGTAATAATGTATATGCTTAAAAAATATAAACGTATTTAAAATAAAATCTACAACAATAAATAGGACATATTATATAAAAAGTCATCTTCAAATTTTTATATAGTCCATCAAATTGTTATTAAGAAACTGGAACACTAATTCAAACCTAAACAGTAGATTTTATTTTAATACATTTGTAAATCATTGAATTGTTTGTCGTCATCTTATGTTGTCCTTTCTATATGCAAACATTACGAAGCTTGTGCAAGTATTAATTTTTAAAATGGAAATATAATTGCTGCTGTATGATACATTTACTCTGACCATAAAACCTTCTACAACCACCAACAACAAGCCGATTACATGTCATATGAATAAATAATTAAATCAGATAAAATCAGCATTTTCTAAATTAAATTGTTCTCCATGCATTTAGACATTATTTCAGTGAAACCAACACAAGCCAACGAACTGCACTTTGGCTTCAATACGAACAGAGCTATCCGAACCCGTTAGCTAATGCTGTTCCTTTATAGTCTGGTGTACGAAGAAAATTTTAAAGGCGTTTTCAAACACATTAACCATTTTCCTTTCGCGCTCACTATACATTTTGCTGCAATGAGGGTCACTCGTCTATTTATCTTTGCATAGTTAACTATCAAGGAACACGAGTGTTGACATTTAACATATGCGCGTATTCCCCGGACTTCGGTATATCAACCCACACATTTGACAATTTCGTTTGTTTAGTTAGTACTTCTCATGTGTTTTTAATTATCATGTTATGCTCCTAGAGATAATAAACAATGTTTTTGTGTCGTAGTGCTGCTGACATTAAAAAGGATATCCTTGTATGTTGTCTTTATTTAGCAAGATAATTGTGACACAATTCCAAAATGTAAAGATACTATGAGCTAAAAGAAAAATGACTTAATGATGGGCCTTGCACCGAAATATTTAATAGATAATTCTATTTAGCCAAATAATAAAGTTGTCAACGTTAGCACCGACGCACAGTGTTTTCAACCCATACAACGTTTGGAAAAAAATAGAAGGAGTCGTCGTAGACCAATGCAATTTGAAACTGGTTATTTAACCCAAATTATCCTGCAACATTCTTTTTTAAAATTTTCGAAATGACCTGTTCAGAATATAGACTGATTTAAACTGAAATCAACACATTTTAAGTGTTTACATTTGCATTTCCATGCGGCAGCGACAGGGTAATTCGGGCTTAGTTTACTGACAAAAATATTTACAAATCCACTCAATACTACACCTACCTCCCATACAAAATTTAAAAAGTTACATATTTTTGAATTGAAGTTATGAAATAACGTTTCAAGCTTTTCACTGAAGCAAATCAAACGTTATAGCATTTTGAAAGCTTTATGTTGAAAAATAATATTAAATCGACATGAATTGAAAAATAATGAGATTATATTAGAATAGATTATATGTTTATTATATATTATTATTGTTTATTATATATTATTTTTCATAAATTTTTAGAAAGTCTATTGTAGACAAAATTTACCTATAAAACAAAATAAACATAAATAAAACATAAACATAAAATAAGCAAATACTTATAACCAGGGCTAGGATTTCAATGACATGTCATCTTTTTTCTGCTGCTTCTAAGAAATTGCATGCTTATTTAGAACGTCCATTTATGTTTCCTCAATTCCAAATATGAACAGTTTTTAGGTTATTTTTTCGTCACTTTTCATCGTTTTTTATCGGTTTTAGTTTTCAGGTAATTTTTACTAGATTTAGGGCATTTTTTGGTAATTTTTTAATGATTTTTTAGTTATTTTATTGTAATTTTTTGACATTTTGGATTTTTAGAGCAATTTTTGAAATTTTAGATTATTTTATTGTAATTTTGATAGAACTTTTTCATACTTAAAAATGTAAAAATGCAAGTTTTTAACATATTCCTTAATATCAAATGTCATTTTTTGACATTTTGGATTTTTAGAGAATTTTACGGGTTTTTAGATTATTTTTGTATAATTTTAAAAGAATTTTTTTCGTACTAAAAAATGTAAAAATGCAAATTTTTAAATTATTCCTTCAACATTGTAAAAATGCAAATTTTTAACATATTCCTTTAAAAAAGGACTATTATCAATCAAAAACATTACCTCTCGAAAAAGGAGTAGCTTTGTTTATAGACCTCGATGAAAAAAAGGCTCTGTGCGTTGTGAAAATGAAAGAGGAAGTGTTAGATAAAAACTCAGGATATGCTAATTTCTATTAACTCTATTTTTAAACTCTGTTGCTGAAATATTAGGGGGTAAAAATTGTTATACTATGAAATTAAAAGAGGAACTCACATCCGACGTAGAAAGAAGTTTTTCTCTTTCCAAAAATATTTTGCAAGATAATCGACGTTCTTTCAATTTTAATAACTTAAAAATGTACCTTGTAATATGCTGTATACATAGCGTATGTATAAAAATTTTGTATGTAATTGTTTGCGTTTTTTAGGTAATTTTTGTCAGTTTTTAGGTAATTTTCTGCAGTTTGAAGGTCATTTTTTCATTTTGTGGGTAATTTTAAGCAGTTTTTTAGGTCATCAAAATCCGAGCTCTGCTTATAACAGAACCACGCATCGCTTCCTCATATTATTTTTTTGGGTACACGATAACTAAGTAAATATATTTAAATCTAGCATAGAAAGCAACGTGACCATGCCTGCTTCAAGTGTGCCTGCAGACTGAAAGCTTTTTAGCGACGCCAGAATTTATTTACGTAATGGCTGAAAAAGCTCTTAGCACGAGAGCTAATTTTAAGCATCACTGGTGTAGAATAAAAGACATTTTTTGCCAAGTCCACTATTTTTCAAGTTTTCAGTTTTCTTAAAACAAATCCTAACCATATCATTCCAAAACCTTACGTGAAACATTAAAAAAATCATTTTAAAAACGAAAAGAGATACTTAAGGGCTAACAATTTTTTGAAAATCGATTTTGTTTTTGAAATTGATTGTTGTTGTGCAACTATTCAAAAATATGTAAAAAAAAATTTAAATGAATCCCGCTTATAATAAATACAGCGCTTAAAACACGGTGCGCCAGAGTAACTTTAAACCCGTGTTTCTCGAAACATACTTTTTCAAAACGGACCACACTACTGCAAGAAAACTAATTTTTTTTAATGTTTTTATTGTAACTCAACACATCTTTCACTAAAATTAACATCTTTGGAAAATTTGTCTAGTTTTTACAGGCAACAATATGCTCAAAAATAACGTACATTTTTCGACTTTTTTTCTACGCCTCATAATTTTATTAATTTTCTATATTTTTATTCAGTGTACATTCAAGGGTCTATTTTTGAATGGATTTTTGTTATTTATTTTTAGACAATCAGGAGCCTAGTTACGGAGTGTCCCGATTTTAACCTATTTTTAAGCACACAAACTTCAGCGCCAACTTTATATATAAAAATATAATAAATTATTTTTCCTTTAACTTAATGGGTTTACATTAATGGGTTAACCCCCCTTCAAACATATATTCTGAAACCTTCGAACAAACACATATGCCTGGCCAGACCCCTATACGTTTTTAGGCATTTGTATGGCAAAAAGAGTACCGTAACTTTGAATTTCCAAGTATGCGCGTTTATTATTTTTATCTTTAGACTTTTTTTTTTATTTGTTGATATATGTAGCTACCTAAATGTAAAAAATTTTATTCATTTTGTGGAATGCATGAAAAACAAGTATAATCAACTTTATAATGTTGACGGCACACAGGATTAGTGCATTTGGTGCAGTAAAAACGTATCTTCCTACTTTTCGTCTTGCGTGGCACAAATTCTGCAATCTTTTCTGGAATTCAGTGTACTAGGGCCGCTTTGTTAGGCAGCATGTTGCTGGGAATATTCAACAGCCTTCCAAAGAAAGATTCAATGGCCAAACGGGTAGAATGTTGTCCCAAAATGCGATTTTCAGTATTAGCAAGCACCAATTGTTTACTCAGCGTGTTCAAGAACATTCGTCGCTTCTCTTTTCTGGTTCCTTCTGTATTTTCATTGCATATGATGTAAGTGGCTAATCCCATGACGTCTATCATGTTGCAAAAAAATGCTAATGGCCAACGTCTGGTTGACCGTTTTGTGGAGTAATGCGTTACCATTTGGTCCATTGTATCAACGCCGGTCTTTGTTGAATTGTAAAATAATATAGCTTCCGGTTTTTTTGCTACGCCTTCAACTTTCTCGGTGTAGTGCACAGTGGATAGTAGATTTACTGCTTTGTTCTTCTTTGGAACGTAGCTGCACTGTGATACAAGGTTATCATAGAAGCCGAACACAGATGAAAGCACTGGCCGTTTGCTGTCTTTTTCACTTCTTTGGGAAGACACCTTTTGTTGGATCTAATGGTGCCAACGTATGCTAGTCCAATCGACTAAAGACGTTTTGCTGCGTCCAATGTTGTAAAGAAGTTATCAGCAATAATAGTTCTGCCGCTGTTGGCGTATCGATTATCCAAACTCATGAGCACATTTTCGCCTTGGTTTGTCTCTCGTTGTTCTCTCTCTTTACCAGTGTACAGATTTCCTTGCAACGGATATTTAGTTTTCGCATCGCATGCCCACCATACTTTAAGCCATACTTTGCGGGCTTTGATGGAATGTATTGCGTGAACTTTGTGCTCCCACGGTATGGAAATAGCTGCTCATCGATGGTTACACTTTCGTATAGTTCAAAATTACTGGCAAGATTGTTATTCAAGAAGTTCCATATGTCGCGAATGGGAACAGCTTTGTCGGTTTGTTGACGAAATGCGCGCGTACGACTATCGTCAAATCGAATACAGCGCATCAAAGTAACAAATCGTGTATATGACATGGCTGCACGGAACATTGGAAGTGCATCAGTTTGCCACATCAATCTGGAGAGCTGCATAGTATTATGACTGACAATACTTGTTAACACTTGTCATATCAACCCATACTCGTGGTGTGCAGTTTGCATGTTCTGCGTTCCATTTGCGTGTTACTTTTTCTCCATAAAGATTTGTTTGTGTTACGATGATGAACGTAATATTCAGTGAAAAGAAAAGCATGAATACCTCAAGCGAAGTGATCAGGTTTGTTTTTGGTCCACATTTGAAACGCATGGTGTTGTGCTGGCGGAATCTCACTGTAGCGGGTTTAGCTGTACTCCACTTGGTATCATCTTTTCCAAGCAAAAAACCGTCTGCAGCTTGAGTTGGTGCATTCTAACTTTCTTTTTCAGATTCTTCATCGCTGTCGATTATTTAATTTGCTTCAATTTCCAATTCATTTTCAATGTCCGAGGCGTCATCTTCGGGCACAAAATCTGTGTTTTACCGCTTTGGTCTTCAAATAAATCTAGTTCTTCGTCTGCTACTGTGTGAAGTACGAAATCACGCTGTAACGCTGATAATAGTTGTTGTTGGAAATTATCAGTAAGGCTGCCTGTACGCAAGCGCGTATTGTACACAAATTCTAAATCCTCTGCCATAACAATAGTAATAATTTCACTTTAGTTTCCGCACAAAAAATTTATATTTCGAACTATCGATGTTGTATGTTCAGCATTCAATAATAAACTAACTGAACTCAAAACCAAAATCACAAACGAAAGAAAGAAATAAGAGAAAAATAAACACAAAAACTACCTGGAAGCAAACATCTGCATTGAATTCACATAAAAATAACGAAAAATATAAAAAAAATACCTGGAAACAACAATCTGCATTGAATTTGCAGAAATATAACCCAAAATGTGTATAAAAATAATTTATTTCATACAAATTGTATAGGGGTCTGGACAGGCATATGTGTTTGTTCGAGAGGGACTTTTTTCTTTTGCGCTAAGCTAAAAACAAAGAACACTTGCTCAAAACAATAACACAAACCGCACTCGTTCACTGTTCAGCACATTTTCAGAAAATACTACATCAAAAAATGCACACCCGACGATGTCGTTGCTTAAGCTGATAGTCCCGTTACTTGTGTGTTGAAGGATTTTTGCATGCATGTTTTGTTATTGTAATAGAAATTAGGTCTTGTCGCATTGCACTGGCAAATTAAATTTGTATTCATTAGGTCAGTTCACGATCTTGTTGCAAACTAAGCAGCTTTTACAAAAACAAAAAGCATTGATATGGAATTGCAATATTCATGCATATGCAATAACAAAAGGCTTTTGCATATGGGCATTTCCAAACTGGCGTTACGAACGATTTGTACGAAGAAATATTGAAAAAACGTATGAAAATGTCTAATTTTTAAAAAGGCTGCTTTATATTTGCTTAGTAATTAAGTAGCACTATATTAAGTAAAAACAATGACAATAATTAACCCTAAGGATTTAAGGATATAGACAAAAATATGTGCTGGCGTAACGTTACAAAAAACGAAAGTGAATTTTGACTTGAATTACAAAATTTGCAAAACTCTCTGAATCGGGCAAGACTTTTTGTATACAACATTTTTTAGAAGGGTTTAAAAAAACATAAGTTTATTTTCCAAGTGATCAAATTTAAAAATCTTCTCATGAGCCGATTTACAGCATCTGTGATCGAGCAAAATTGTACAAGATTGATATGCACTTGTCTCGTCGTGCTCTTCGTAATTTTGCTCGATCACGGTTGCTGTAATTCGGCGCCTGGTTTTCTTTTGTCAGGCTTTTTGATATGGCGTTACGTTACTGGCATTACTTTACTTAAATTTCCATTGCGGTTTAATTGGATATCTAAGTAATTATGTAATTTAGTTATTAAAAAACATATTTAATATATTGTCGCATACAGGGAGCAGGGCCTTTCCGCGCGTGCCATTGCCACAAAAATTGGCAGAAGTCCTAAAAGTGTTTGCAGTTTTTTGCAGAACCCAAATATTTATGGGAAAAATATGGTAGGGAGACAAAAAAGGGCTACAACAGGAGCGGATAGAAGACTCATAGTGAGGTTGGCATCTAATTGCAGTGACTCTGTAGCTAAAATTAGGGCAAAAAGTGGTGTTAGTGCCAGTGTTTCGACTGTGAGGAGAGTTCTCAATGGACCCAAACATCTAAAGCTAAAAAGACTGAAAAAAACCACCACTTAACCCGCAACGGAAAGTTTTTGTTGCGTCACTTGAATAGAAACAGCTGTTAAAATAGAAAGAAAACACTGGATTGAGGTAGAAAAAACATTTTTTTTTTATTTTTTTTATTATTTAATAATGCGTACTGCCTCCTTTGTTCAAAATGACTTCATAAATTCTATTAGGCATACTATCGTACAGATTTTTTAACAAATTTAGAGAAATGTCAGTCCATGCTGCCCTAATTGCAACAATGATTGACTCTCGATCTTCATATTGCCGACCTGACTCGTAAACCTTGCGGAATAACCATCCCCACACATTTTGCATTATATTGAGATCCGTACGGTGGCCATTCCAACAAATTAACATTTTGCTCAATTATCCAACTTTTGACAATCTTTGCGGTGTGAATCGGTGCATTATCTTGTCAGAAAGTCCACGGAATTGGTCCGAAAAGTGCCGAAAATTTTGGAAATGCTGTTTCTAATATTTGCTTGTAGCAAATCGCGGTCATTTTGGCTGTCTGAAAGCCGAGATCAATAACACCATAATACGACACAGCGCCCCAGACCATTACACCTCCTTCGCGGCTGTGGTGATGAGCTAAAAAACGTTCGTCCTTCCGTAAGTCGTGGAAATAAAAGTTAAAGCCGTCAGGCTCGTCAAAATTAAATTTTTTCTCGTCCGAGAAAACAACAAAATACCACTCGTTCTTCCAAGACATGTGAGCCCTGCAAAACTTTAAGCGTGCTTCTTTTCGTTGCGGGTTAAGTGGTGGTTTTTTTGCAGTCTTTTTAGCTTTAGATGTTTGGCTCCATTGAGAACTCTCCTAACAGTCGAAACACTGGCACTAACACGACTTTTTGTCCTAATTTTAGCTACAGAGTCACTGCAATTAGATGCCAACCTCACTATGAGTCTTCTATCCGATCCTGTTGTAGCCCTTGTTTGTCTCCCTACCATATTTTCCCCATAAGTATTTGGGTTCTGCCAAAAGCTGCAAACAACTTTAGGACTTTTGTCAATTTTTGTGGCAATGGCACGCGCGGAAAGGCCCTACGCCCGGCATGCCTCAATTTTTGCCTTCTCGACGACAGTTAACGCATTTTCTCGGCGCATATCCAATCTGTATGGTCAGAATTTAAAAAAAAAAACCTATATTAATTTAAGGAAAATCTTTTTATTTTTTTTTTATACGCACCTGATTAAGCAGTTAGTCTAGAACTAATGTTTCTATTCAAGTGACGCAACAATAAAACCGCATTTTTTCTATTGTTTATAAAGAAGTACGAATAAAACAGAAACGGTTAAAGTTGCATTTTTATCCATCAAGTATAAAGTGATAAAAATTGTTTGATTAGTTTCTTAGTTATATGAAAAGTATTGAAGAAGAAATTTCTTTTTTTTTCGAAATAATGAATTTTTAGCCAAAAAGCCCTTAAGCCGTTTGCGCGGCTACTTACCGTTAGTTAATATTAAAGTGTTATATACCAAAGTTCATGTTTTTTAGAGTAAAATCAGAGATCAACATGTCTCGGGAACTTTTCGAAAAACGTTGAAAAAGTGGAGCGGTCTTATGTATATGTATATACTTATTTATAGATAGTTAATTTTTGTAATTAATTATGATCTATTCTTTGATTTGACATTATTTTAATTTACATATATATAAATATAATATAGAAATAAATAAAGAGTTTATAGAAACTATATATCTATTAGATAAAATATATTTCATATCGATTAATACAATATATATTCGCGATTTCGCTTAATGAAATAATTTATTTAGCCAAAACGACATTCACTTGTTTCATATTTGGGAAAGTTAAGAAACAGCAGATATCGCAAATGTATTTAATTTCATCCAACCAAGAAAAATTTGAAACACGATCAAACGCAAAAAATATTTCATTTCATTCAAACAAGTAAAATTTGAGGCCCGATCAAAAGCATAAAATAGAGCATAACAACAACGTCAAGCAAAGAACAAAACAAATTCTGCATAGACATACAAACATGCCAATAAGTAGCAGTACAAATTGTGTTTATTACTTTTTTCCCATTTATTCATAAAAATTCAATTGGTGTATTTGTTTTGTTATTCGTTGTTGCTTGTCTCGCATTTGGTGGTGGTTTTTTTTCTTTTCGTTTACCTTTGCTGGGAGCAGAGCTACCAGTTTTTTGATACTCCTACTCTCCACTTGTCGGTTACTAAACCGCCAAAAACCGCCAAAAATTTTTTTCTTAAAAAATTTAAAAAAAAAATAATAAAACTATAATATTTACATAACGTTATAAATTTATTTAATTTATTTGTGCATATATACAGAAACTCCAGCTTAAAGCATTTATTTGACGTATTTAAATATGCTATATTCTTAGTAATATGTGAACATAAAAAATCGTATAAAAACTAAACCAAGATCCTCGACTATACAGAAAAAAAGGAGTAGAAATTTTACCTAAAAATGTAGAAAATTCAGCTAAATTAATCCGGTGATTTTCAGTCAACGAATTGCTTTAGGTGCTCTATAAATTTCTAAATGTTAAATTAATAGAATTGAATTAGGTTCCCCTAACTGCGAGAGTAAATAAAGCACCTAAATCTTTAGGTGTATTTTCAACCATAAAATAGATAAGACTCACTACTAATTAGAAGAATTGACAATTTATTATCTTATTATATATAAATAATATATAAGAATAAAAATAAAACATATATAAAAAACAATTATCTTATTATTTAGAAGGCATTGCATACTTGAGAGTAGAAACGGCACCTACATATTTTCACAAAATCAACTATTTATTTTGATAGCTTATCTTTTCTAGAATTGGAAAAACAACTTCTTATTTTAGAAAATTTTTCTAATTATTAAGATTGCTTTCTCACTTAAGAGTAGGAACGGCACATACATATTTTAGAAGAAGAAACTATTTATTTTGATAGCATATCTACTTTAGAATTGGAAAATCAATAACTTTTTTTAGAAAATTTGTTTAATTATTTAGATGGCTTTCTGATTTAAGAGTAGGAATGAAATCATATCTACTTTAGAGTGAGAAAAACAACTACTTATTTTAGAAAATTCATCCAATTCCTTAGATAATTTTTTCACTTTAATTTAGTTAAGGAAAATTTATATTACTGATTTACATTACTCATTTATATTACTGACATCTATCCTTGCACTTAAATCGATAACTTTCACAGACTTGTAGTGAAGACTTTCATTTAAACTGTGTTTTTTTTTAAAAAAGTTGATATGCAAAATTAAATTGAAGTTTCATGGTTAAACTCAAAATGATATTTTTTCTTGATGTAATAACATTACAATATGACTTAAGTTCTTCATGTTTTACTTCACACCTCATTTCCCACAACCGTTTCAAAGGACCAAGTTTTTATATAACTGTAGGGTCACTACCCTACAGAGTACAAAATGATGTTTTGCTAATAAATATGTTTTAAAAATGTTTAAGTAAGTATCGTGATGTTGTTGAATTATCTCTTGAAATTCTAACAGTTTTTCATCATTGAAAGATGGTGACGAAGAAATTTCCACTAGTTTTGTAAGTTAAATCAAAAGTTTCCAAACCCTCTCGCCTTTTGGAACAAAGTCGTCAATATATATCGGCAAATAGTGTAAAAAGCATTGCATTTCGGTAGCGGAAATTTTTAATTTTCTATTATTCAGATGAGAAATTGCCTAAATCATTGTGAGCATGTGTGAAAGTTAATTTTCTGTTATTTAGAAATTGTAAACTGAAATATTGTTTATCGGAAATGAAGTAATTTAAAATTAGACTTAGTTCAGAGTGACATATACCCTCAAACGGTTACAACATCAGTTACATTAAATGTTTCAATATTGTTAAAAGCACAAGGCTCTTTTATTCCTGTTAAGGATGAGTAATTTTCAATTAAATCATTGCAGTAGTTTTGCTTGTTTCTAAGAGGATTTGAATCTTCTTTGGTGAAGCTTTGGCTGACGTTCTATGAACCTTGCATATTCTGCAGAAATAATTAGATGAAAAACATTTTTTAAAACCAAGTACTCCATTAAGCCCTAAGTTATCGCCTGTAATAGTAGCTAAAACAAGGTGTATTTCATGTTGAATCCCATTAAATCTCACTATAATACCTTATTCTTGCTAGAAGATTTTGTCAAACAACACACGAGAATATTTTCAAGTTTGGAAAAGTTTTGAGGTGGCAATAATGGAATCGTTAAATTAAATGCAGATATCTTATGTATACCACTTTTTGAACCTAATGGGTTATTAACTTCAAAATCATCTTGGTATAGTATATATGGTAAAACAGTTTTTCCATTTAACGATTCCACCTTACTTTTCCAAACTGTTCCCTGACATATATTAGTCAAATCTTTTTCGGATTCTGATTGACGAAGTTTTTTGATGAATTTGGCAATTCTAAGTACCTTCTCAAATTTTCTTTAATTGACAACATTACTCCATTTGTTGAAAGGTTAGAAACATTTACAATTGTAACACAGTCATCAATTAGAAATTGTTCAGGCTCTGTAAAAATGTCTCTTTCTTGTAAAAACTTTTTAAGTTGAACTTTGTACTCTGAATTTAAATTTTTCATTTTTTTTTAAAGTTCTCAAAATCCTAAAAATCCTAACACATAGATTTCTTCTAAGGTATGTTTCGTTTTAATCTCAGTCCGTACACAGTTCGCATCTCTCGTTTGAGAACTTGGAAATATTTGATCAATTTCAATAGTTTCGGATACCTCTGCGTGAAATTGTTCATCTAAATTAGTTTCATGTTTTTTAATAATATGACGTTTGAAATCGTAAATCGATTGAAACAATTGTGGGCAGTTACAGTACTTGAAGGTTGAACAAGCATGCAGTTTATGTTGAAACTTAAGGTGATTGATATAAATATCATCTTTTTGAAAATGGTTTGAGCAAAGAAAAAATTAATATATATTAATGGTCATCAAATGGTATAATAAACAAATAAATAAATATATATTTAACTTCAAGGAAGATATATGAAATCGTGTTAGTGTAGAAATAGGACCAGTAGAAAATGTACATCAATAATATGGCATTTTAACATGTAAACTATTTGAAACAATTGTGAAGATATGTTTAATATTTTTGATTATAAAACTTTGTGTGTCATTTTAGGGATGAATTCTATATGAAAAAAGAATTAAATTCCATTCTTCAAGGAAGATAAAAGCACTCGTGTTGATGTAGAAATAGGACCAGTCGAAAATTCGTAAAAGTATTCCTCGATGAAACTCCACACTTGGCGGCACTGCTGATCGTTCTCCAAGTTAAAGGTTTGGTATATTTGAAAAATTACTGAAACCGCTTTTAAAAAGCTTTCCGAATAGGGCTGTTCACATTTCAAACCGCTCATCAAATCGTTTGTCAAATCCAATAGAACAACGTGGGAATTCCATGGAAATTTCATGTTGTTCTATTGTATTTGACAAACGATTTGATGAGCGGTTTGAAATGTGAACACCCCTAATGATAAATAACATCGTTGAAGTATATGAAGAAGTGTAGCTTGTTAATGGTTTCACCAACGTCAATTAAAAAAGGCTGTAGGGCTAAATTTCTTGCCAGGTAATGCTCTTTTCTAATATTGATTGTTGATTAAATGAAGTTTTCAGCCTATAAAAATTTAAAATTGCGTTACTTATTTTGCACTAATTTTTGGTTATTAAAAAAGGGTTATCAATTGCCTCGCCGAAGTCGCAATAGGCATCTTCTCTGTGCAGTCCATCAATAATATTTTTGAATTCAAATCATTTTGAATAATAAAAAAATATTACCCCATCCAGTGTGCAAAAGTGGAAATCTACTGCGCACCTAATGGCCTAATTTAGTTCGCGTAACGTAACTTAGCTAAGCACGTAGATAAGCAAACAGCGAGTAATGGCCCAGTTAGCCTCGCATGGCATAGCAGCGCATGCAACGCAGATAAGCAGCTAGTACACAGCCAAATAAAGGGTGATTATGCAACACATAGTCACAAAGTCAAAATAAAACAATAAAAAAAAGAATACAATGATTTTATTTTAATAAATTTACCGCACTTGGTCAAACAATTTTACAACTTCACATCTGTTTTGCCAAAACCTCAAATACATAGAAGAATATACAGAAATCAAAATTAATAGATCTTCTATGTTTATCTATGTTGTCTGATAACATAACAAACAAGACAACTGGACCATAACAAATCGAGTGTTGATTACTCACGACGCACAGTATAACGGGCCCATATAGCGGGTGGCCAAAAATAGATGGAGTTGCCATAGAATCATGAAATGAGGTGAAAATTAGTTTTACGGAAGAGGAACTATTCTCACAAAATTTTGTTCGAATTGAATGAATGCCGCGCCCACCTCTCTCATAACCGAAACCGGAATAGCTCCCCAAAAAGTTATCTTAGATCAGTTAAATTTATTTTTATTTGAAAGTTTGGAAATTGGCTTTATAATTTCATATAAAATTGCTTATTTTCGCCAAAACATGCTTAACAATAGTGAGCGTAAGGTTGTTATAATTGAGTTTCTGCAAACCAAATTTTCGGAACATGTTGAGAAAAAATTGGCAAAAGACAAATTAAAATAAAAAAAAAAGCAAAAAGACTGCTTCTTTTATTTTGAGTTTTGAACTTTGTGAAAATTTTGCTATTTTTTCATATAAAATTGCTCATTTTGTCCAAAACATGCTCCAGAAAATTAGGCGTAAGGTCGTTATTTTTGAGTTTCGGCAAATCAAATTTTGGGAATATGTTGAGAAAAAATTTGTGATGTCATATTAAAATTAAAAAAAAAATGCTGTTTTCTTTTCATTGTATCTCAAAGTTTTCGTTTTTTAAATTTCTAAGACCTATCTTTATTTGTACACAAGTTTTTATGTTTGCAAATAATTAATTTTTTTTATAAAAAATATATATAAGTTAATTTTTTTGCATACATTTATTACTAAAATGTACGCCTTTTTAAAAAATATACAGTGTTAAACTTTAAGAAAAGAAATTATTATATTTTTAGTTCAATTTTGGAAGACTGGCATTCCTGTACCTGGAAAGATATCGCAAAATCCTTTTTTTCTTAAGTTATTTTTAGTTTAGTTTAGTTTAGTTTAGTTTAGTTTAGTTTAGTTTAGTTTAGTTTAGTTTAGTTTAGTTTATTTAAAGTCTTTGGAGTATAAATCCTTACAGACTAAATTCACAATAAAAGTATAAATTCTTAGTAAGAAAACATTATTATTGTAGCTATAAAACGCTAAGTTAAAAAAATGCTATTAACAAAATTTTTAAATATTTGTTTAGAAACAAAAAGATCAAAATCATACAATACATTTAGCTCATTAAAAAGAGTCAAAGCCCTAGTAATGGGCTCATTTAATGCATAATTAGTTTTACAAAATTTTATATAAAACAGTTTAGATCTTCTTAAGTATCTTAAAGGAATATTAAAAGTTATAAGCTCTACAAGCGATTGACAGTCAATTGATCCGGATAAGATATCAAAAATAAAAATAAGAGATGCAATCTTGCGCCTCGATTCAAGAGATTTTAGACCCAGTAGCAATAAACGAGCATTATAAGCCGGCAGGGGATCATGAAAGTTACTAGACCGCAAGGCATGCCTAGTAAAATTTTTTTGAACTTTTTCCAGTCTAAGAGAAGTAGAGGCATAAAAAGGGCTCCAAATAATGGAGGCGTATTCAAGTCTCGACCTAACAAAAGCAGTAAATAACATTTTAAGAGTATATGGATCTAGAAACTCTTTACTATTTCTACGAATAAAAGCAAGTAGAGAATAGGCCTTCGGAATAAGAAAGTTGACATGGTCAATAAAAGTGAATTTTGAGTCAAAAATGATCCCTAAATCGCGATATAAAGAAACAGATTGAATTGTTGTATTAGACAGAAAGTATGAATTAATTATTGTATTTTGAGAAAGTTTAGAGAGTGTAAGATGGAAGCATTTAGAAAAATTTAAGGGGAGACCATTAACTTCGCTCCAAGTCAACACTCTTAGAATATCAGCTTGCAAGTCAGTAGCATCTGCTGAACAAGATATTTTCTTAAATAATTTCATGTCATCCGCATAGAGGAGAAAACGTGAGTTTCGTATACATTTAGATACGTCATTTATAAAAAGAATGAAAAACAGTGGTCCAAGGATGCTTCCCTGAGGAACACCTGAGGTTGCCACAAACTTATATGATTTGTAGTTATTTATAGAGACTAAACATGTCCTGTCAGATAAATAAGACTTTATCCACCTCCAAAAAGATGAATGAAAGCCCATTTTTCGTTGTTTCCAAAGTAACAATTTATGTGAAACTTTGTCGAACGCCTTGGAAAAATCGGTATATATTACGTCAACTTGATTGCCAGATACAAACGTAGATACGCAGTAATCAGAAAAAATAGCCAGGTTTGAAACTGTGGATCGCCCAGCAACAAAACCATGTTGTTCAGGGCAGATATAATGTTTGATCAAAAAACTTAATTTTAACTTAACAACACTTTCAAACAGTTTAGAAACATTTGAAAGCTTTGATATTGGCCGATAGTTTACCACATTGCTTTTAGAACCAGACTTAAAAACAGGGCTGATAGAGGCAATTTTCCAACAATTAAGAAAATTTCCTTCAGATAAAGATTTATTGAAAATAATGCACAGCGGAGCAGCTAAGGCTTGTGTGCAATTAACAAAAATAATTGATGCAAGACCATCAATATCTTCTTTAAAAGATCTCTTCATATCCTTTATGGCATTGATTACGTCAATAACTGAGACAAACAAGAAACCAATATCAGTAAAAGCATCGATGGTGTTTTCAAAACAATCAATCGAGAGGTCATTATCGGCAACAAAATTTGATTTGAAGAAGTCAGCAAACATATTTACTGTGTCAGCAATGTTAAATGAGCACTTGTCGTTAAAGAACATTGAGGTAGGAATCTGCGAGCCACCTCTTTTTGACTGGATAAAGTTCCAAAATGATTTAGGGTTAGATTTGATGTTTGATTCAAATCTTAAAATATATTGTTTATACAAAAACTTGTTAAGGAAGTTAAATTCGCGCATGTAATGCAAGTACTTTAATTCATGTTCAGGATCATTTGTTGTCCTGTACAACTTTGAAAACTTATTTCTTTGGTTTTTCAGTTTCTTTAGACCTTTAGTGTACCACGGAAGTTTGTGATAAATTTTAGGCGAACGCGGAACGCAAGAATCGCATATGGCTAGAACATTGGTTTTAAAAAGATTATAACATATTTCAGCATTATTACCATCAAATAAGGCATTCCAATTAAGGCTAAGCAAAGAATTATTTAAATTATTAAAGTTACAGATATTAAAATTAAAAAATTTTTTATCTGGATCGCTTTCAAAAAACTCATAGAAATCAATTACTAGCATAAGAGGCTTATGATGCATGCATGATTTTGATATAGGAAAAAAACATTCATTAATATCATACTTAATATTTGAAGAAAAATAAATAAGATCCAACAATTTATTTAAGTTATTAAAAATGTTATTAGCTTGATGTAAATCAATACTTAAAAGACTATCTATGAAATATATTTCATTTGGTTGGTTAATGTTAGTTGGAGTCAATTGAGAAGCAATGTTGATCCAGTTAATTTTTGAGAGATTGAAGTCGCCCAAGAAGCAGAGGTGAGAGTTCGCATCCATCGAGGAGTGTAAGTTTAGAATGTTTTCGACATGTGCAGTATAGATTTCGTCGTTACTATTTGGCGGAATGTACGATGCGCAAATGAAGAGAGATCCGTGATTAGTACGTACTTGAATACAAATTTGGTCCAGCACTGAGTCGGAGTTAATAAGCGGCTTAAATGAGGACCAATGAACCCTTTTGATTGCAATGAGTACACCACCCCCCCGACTGAGCCCAGTTTTAACTGCATCTCGGTCTTTTCGGTAGACATTAAAAATGTTGAGATCAAAAAATTCCCCATTTTTGGCCACACTCGTTACACTGTGCGACGTAGACAACTTCGGACATGTTGAAATATATCAGCAATTTTTGTTCACAGATTAACGCACAAAATCTTCTTCTAAAAAATAACTTTTTCTTAGCTAAACCGGGGCAAACGTCACTTAAGAGAAACGAGATTTCAAAATAAAATTAAATTGAATCGTAAGTTTACATTCATCTTAAGTTTGTAATATAAAATGATCATATATATGGTCTATATTTTTCTAAACTAAGTTAAGTGCTGCATAACCACATACAGACAGAACCCATTTAGCAGACTCTAATGTAGCATATGCTACAACTGCGTTAATCACGTAATCATACGTAAACTGATAGTAACTATTCAAAGTTGAATTCGCGTTAGGTGCAGGGACGTAAATTCACTTCCTACAAAATGATAGTATGTTAAATAAATATTTTTAAGTGAATTTTTAAAAATATTTAAAAAAAATTAAATAAACATTTTTAATATTAATAGAATTTTAGAAAATTATCTTAAATAAGAGGGGCGCCTGCCCTACCCAACTTACGTCCCTCGTTAGGTGAATACCTCATATTTGGCAAACAAGTTATGGGCAAAAATAGCACTGGTTTTCAAAGTATTTGACTTAAATACTGATAATACCTTTAAATGAATTGCAAAAGCTGACTGGCCATCACTAATATAGGGTTTCCATTGCTTATTTCCTCGGTAAGATTTAATTTTTATAAGCTGTGGCTTTAATACTGCATGAAGAAGAGTTATTACTATGTAGTGTTTGGAATCTACATAGAAGATATGTTTAATAAAGATTTCCTCAAACACTGAAATTAAACATACTCTTCTCAATGTCTTCATCTACAAACGAGAATAAATGCTTGTTTCTTATGTCTCGAATTTATTTTTTGTAAAGTGTTAAAATGTTGCATTCAAACAGATCCCATTTTAAAAACAGAAGATTATTTTTCAGTGGGTACACGCGTTCGAAGTCGAGTTCAATCTGCAATTAAGTTTTTAATTAATAACTAAGCTGAATTAATAATTCAATATAATCAATATTTTGGGCCAATACACAGCAGAAAAAAATAACTTATTTAAATTAATAAATTAATTTATAAACCCCCAAAATTTATTCCATGTAAACAATAAAACCGTGAGATAATAAAATCATTTTTCAAGAAAGAAACTAAATAACTAATGAAATTCCCAAAATCATTCCAATCTTTTGTTTAAAAATAGGACATTTTATCAGCAAGTTATTCGTTGTGATCTTTTTGTCTATATCGTTTCTTCGATTAGAAAAAGTTAAATTCCATTTTTCAATAACGAGTGATTCAGGAGATACATTGTTTTTCTCCATCTGATTGGTCTATAGCCTGAATTAAAAATTATTAGTAGAGTATTAAAGTATAAAGTATATATTATTAAAGTATAAATACAAATAATCTTTTAAAATAAATTATTCTTGTATCTCTAACCAACCTTGTACATTTGATTCTTGAGTTATTTCTTCGTTGGCTGCTGCTCTTTTTAAATTATACCGACTTTTTAAAAAACCCTGGTTCCTATATTTTTTTTAGAGGGCGTAATACCTCTTCGCTAACTTTCCGCGTGTCCCTTTAAAGTCAATGTATACATACTATAGTTTGAATTAAAATAATGTTATTTTGTTTTTCAAAATTTAAGATTAAAGAGTGTACACGATAAATTTTTAATAAATTTGGAGGCGGAAAAAATATTCAACCTGGTAAAAGTGGTAAATAAAATTCTCTCTTGTGGTAGGACAGCAATTGTCAAAATCAGCTTTTTACGAATAAAAGCAAACCAAATAACAAAACTTGGGAATTATAATATACCATATTGAATATACCATGATTACCACGCATGAAACGAGAAAATTAAATCGCTGTCTAAATTTTATTGTATACACTCCCTGACATACTTTATCTTCACATGGAAATAAACTTATTATTTGTTCTGCAGCTGTTTCAAAATCCTATTTTGTGACAAGCAAGTGCCGTTTGTAACAAGCAAGTGCCGTTCTTCAGTTGAAAAAGCTCCGTTTTTTAAATTTAATATAATCCCTTTCCCGCGAATTGTAGCATGTAAGAGATTAATCAAGTTCTAAAAAAAAACATATAATAACTGAATTCTTATGAATATTGTATTTTTGATCACATGACTTTTTTTTAAAGAACTTGACGAAAATTTAAATTTCAACAGATTTGAAAATGGAATAAAGAGAGAAAAATATTAGGTGGACTAAAAAATTATTGCTTAGCCACTAGAAAAATAGCGCGATTTGTTTTAATCCTTTCTGGCCAAAGTTATCATAATATAATATAACTATGTGAAATAGTGAATACAAACCATATCGGAGACTTCTATGGTATTTCCAGGATTATTTTCACCATCTGGCTTAAATTCAAAAAACTTTCCACGACTGGTTCAATACCCTTTGGAAGTAAACTACAAGGAAAATGACTATATTTATTTAAACTTATATAATTTACGTTTTCAAGTTTCCATTTAAATAGTTTTGTCCGAAACAAAATTCTAAGTCCGAAACGCTCTTTTGGAATCAGAGCGTTTATATTTGTTTAGCTGTAAAAAAAATTCAAAAGAGTGGAAACCTCAAAAACTAAGTTTAACATACAACAAAAATTTGTATTAAACTAGTTAAAACATATATAAGTAAATGTTAAATAGCACCCGTGACAAGTTTTTTCCAAAGGCCTACATAATAAATAAAAAATATTGTTAAGATATTACTAACATTTTATTATTAAACGGGGGAAAAAAATAAACGTCTCGTGGTTACCGACACAACATAAAATCCATTAAAAAAAAAGATTCAAACAAATTGCTAATTCTTATTAATTATTAAATAATGAGTCATGATACCATGCCAAGATATGAAATTGCTATGAAGTGCAGAAAAACGTTAAAATCCAAAAAACGTATATTTTTATAAAATACTAGCTGAAACCCGGAGCGCTGCTGGCATGTCCCCGTTGCCAAACGCCCTTAAAATATTATCAGTGAAACTGCATGTGTGAATTGTGATCGAATGCTGAATTCCGAAGCTATACGGCCCATAACTTCAAACCCATTCAATATCGCAAATTTGGGTTGTGTGGAAAGTGCCACGCCCCCTTTATAACACCCATAAAATGTTATTAATGAAACGGCATGTGAAAATTGTTTTCGAATAACGAATTCCGAGGCTTTGCAACCTATAACTCCAAAGCTATTCGATATCACTTGAAACCATCACGCAGCTTGGGATAATAAACGACATATCAGTCTGGTCACCTGCTTACGTCGACGTTTAAAGTGTTAGTAAATGCAATGTTTACTCATAGACATTTTTACTAAAAATTTAACAAAAATTGAATTTAAAAAAAAAATGGTGGGCGAAATTTGCAGTCTTTTTTTAAATTCCAAACATTAAACGGATAGTAAAGATTTAAACAAATTTCAAAAATTTAAAGCCATTGTTTTAATTTCAGTGAAATTTAAAGAAATTTTACCGATTCGGTAAAGCCACTTTGTATGAGAGGAAGGCGTGCTTTTCATACAATTTGGCTCATTTTCGAACTTGATCTTTATTTTTTAATGAAAAACTTATACATACATATATTGAATTTCAGAACAGACGGACATGGCTAAATAAAGTCCCCTTATAAGAAAAGGGGATTGCTAGCGACATTTCGCTGAAATTATTCTAGTATAAATACCTTTGAAGTCAGGAATAAGCTCCTCCAGCCCCCAATCCAAAAAAAGCTTCAGCATCTGTGAGCAAACGTTGTTTGTTGGCAGAACAATTATTTGGTCCCCCTCCATTACCAGTAGTACAAAGGAATAAAATTTAACTAATCCGATAGATGTTATGTTAATTATGTTTTTTTTAGCATGTTTGTTTTTTAGTGAAACGTTCGAAATTACTTAAAGAAATGATATTTCAAAAATGATTGAAAAATGATTATAGAAAATTTCAAAATAAATTTTTTTTATAAACAAGTATATAACAAGTACGAACTCAACAACTTGCATAAGGCAAAATATATAAACAATTTGGTTATTTTATAAACAACATTTCAGTCGAATTTACTTTTTAATTAGGTAAAAACCTAATGCATGATTGTTTTATTAACTTTGCAAGTAGAAAAGTTGTCGAAAAGATTAGGTGAAGTAAAAAATTTCAGATTACCTAATCAAGTTTAGGTAATAAATCAATTTTTTTTATTTTCTGTGTAGAATGTATTTCATAAAATTTAAAAAAAAACGATAAAAAAACAATAGACTAATGGGTGAAAACCACGTATACAGCTCAATTTTGAATACTTTTTCCCGGGGAATCGGAAAAGGGAGTTTTTATTTTTAAGATAGCAGATAAAGACATCACTTTTTTTACACTCATGAATTTTGATGGTTGATGAACAAATTTGCATTAAAACTTTCCAAAATGTTCTTGAACTTTATCTTAAATATGAAATCTCCCTATTCTGATTCCCCGAGAAAAATTATTCAGAATCGTGCTGATTGAGAATACCAAATCCAAAAAATATTTCTGGTGGTTAACAAATGTAAAATGGTAACAAATTGTAAGCATATCATTATATACTTCCAATTCTTCATTGACTTCAAGTTCATAAATTTCCAGTTTTGGATACATAATTTTATAGTTAAAACGTTTAAACATCTCCATTGTAGGCTCAAAACTTTCGCAGCATATATTAAAATTATTCAAATAAAAGCACAGCTTGCATTTTCCCAGTCTTTTCTATATCTTCTTTTTCCTTCCTTCCTTCCTTCCTTATTTTTTGGCATTTTAGCGCTCAAACTGAACAAGTTTAAGCAATATCAGCTGTAAAAAGTGATTTTATGTTTTATGTTGTGGTAGCACTGTTCTCGTCGAATTAAATGTTAGAGATGGGAAACATTTTTGCTATGTGAAAAGTGTTGTGTAACGCAAAAAAAGCATTTGATCTTCATTTTAGGGAATCTCGCCAAAATATCGCAAAAAAAAAAATGTTGAAACCGCTACTTTTTGTCAACTTGCCAAATAAAAATCTTGCCAAAGTGGTCGCTCAAACCACCAGTTTGGCGAGATATCGCCATATCTGGCAGCTCTAGTTGGCAGCACCAAAGAAGTAAAATGTAAGGAAATGGTGTTGCTAACACATACACTGTACGTGAATTATCGCACCATTCGTAAATTGTGCGATCGAGACAGAGAGCGTTTTTGAACATTACTGAGAACCCAGGCATCTGATTGGAAAAATCCTCAGCAAAATAGTTGAAAATAATTTTATTTTAAGCATTTGTCACTGCTTAAAAAGTGACAAAATCAAAGAAAAAACCACAAAAATAAATGCAACATGAGTTGTGCGGTTAAAAATTGTAAAAGTTCCCGAAAGCTTAAAAACGATGCGCTTTTGTTCCACAGGTAAATATGTTCATACGGTTTGAATTCTTTTAACAAGAGTGCTTTATTTAATTTCTAACAATATTTTTTTAACTTATTTTTATTAGAAATGTTTATATTTCTCATTAAAAATGGTTTAAAAAAGCAAATTAGACCCCGTTGATTTTGCGCCAGTTTGATCAAACCACATCTGTCAAAATACAAACACTGCTTCAGGGGCGCAGTCATTTTTCACAGTTGAATATATTTTTGGGGCGCTCTTGTTTTCAGCATAGTGAATCAGATTTAGTACCTGTTTGTTAAATTTTTCTGATTTCTGCGCAACAAGTAGGTAGAAACACCAAAAAAAAAAAAAAATAAGAATTTTAAATCTTGCTGTTTTTCTAGTTTTTCAACAAAACCAAGCCTTATGAGAATTAAAACAAAGGTAATGCACGTATCTGTTCAACGAGTGGCTAAACATAACATTCCATTCATAACTTTTAAAGATATATTTTTTTTTTTATAATTGAATTTGTCTGAAAAACAAGTGGTTTCCCTTTTACGAAATCAATACATTTAAAAGAGAATTATTGAAAAAATAACTACATATCGAAGTACTAAGCAGCGGCCGAAGGCTTCTTATTAAAAAGAGACAACTAAATACATTTATTCTTTTTTATTTAATTTGGAAAAACCTCTCGATTTTAAGTAAAAAAAGGGTTGTATTTTAAATGCATGTATTTTTATGTTTGATATCTTATTGATTAGATACTTGTATTATCTTTCTTTTGATACCCATAAAGTTTAGTTTTGTTGGAAAACTTAAAAAATCATCCAGATTTTTAGTTCATTTTTTCCAACGTTGAATGCCTATAACTTCTGGGCCAATTGCGAGCGATCTTAAATTTTTTAAATAATTAGAGTTGTTGCTATTCTTGCAATGTTCCTACAATTTTAATGCATAAGAACAAACTTCAACAGTTTGGGCCTTCGTTGGATTTCTGTTTCATATATTCAATTTCATATATTCATTCAACATGGCTTCAATTTGCATTGAACACAACCACCGATACTTTCTGAACAGTGTTTATTGAACAGCTGTTTTTATTGTTTACATTTTTAGCGGCAGAAAAATTTATAATAAAAAAGTGTTAAAGAAATAGAGGGAGTTTTAGAAAGTAAAATTAAAAGGGAAAATACCAACAAAAAATGGACGGAGGAAGAATTCGCAAAATTTTATATTTTTTAGAGGAGTCCGACTTAAAATGGAAACAAAAAATAGCTGTTGTAAAGCATTTGAAACATCATAATATCAAAGTGTGATCACAGTAATCTACCCTTACAAAAACGCATTTGCAACAAGATCATAAACTCCCCTACTGTGTTGTCATAATTGTAATAGAAGTGCCACATTTATTTTTCATATACATATGTTTTTTAATATGATTTTAAAAAGTTTCCTTTGAAATATCTTCTTTCAGTGTACTTCACGACTCGTGATCTTATTTCAGTGATAATTGTTTCTTCTTTTGTTTCATTTTTTGATAAACGTCACGATGTGCAACATAAATATTTGTGCAAAATTCCATTTTTGATCAAGTCACTTTGTTTGATTGGTAGGCGTGCTTTTCATCCGATTTTACTAATTTTCAAACTTGGTCTTAGTTTTTTGAGTGCAAGCATAACGATAACTTAAAAATTGCGGCTGTAATCGTGTTATCAAATGAACAGACGGACAGACAAACGAAAATCGTTAAATCTACCCAGAGGCTAATGCTGATCAAGAATACATTTACTTTACTTTTTTATACACTCTTCTATACCAACTACGCCTCCTTATGGACGTTACAAACGGAGTGATGATGCAAATATACCTAATACTTATTTTTGCGCAAAACTTGTGGGTTTGTAATTAATGTTAGTTTTCCAGTTGCAATAAGGCTGGATATTTACTTGATCTCTAACACATGCTATACATTTGAACAACATCCAACCCAGTATTTATATCATGCAAGTACAACCCAGCATTTATGTGCATCGAAATATGCAAATAAGTCTCTACATGAAAAGTAAAATATATATTTATTTTAAAAACATTTTATTATAAAATAAAAATTACAATCATATAAAGACAGCTTTCCGAATTGTTTCTAAGGCCGTGGGTTCTTTGGCAGTAGCAGAAGTGGATGACACTTCAAGAAAATCGGATGTATTCAATTGCGAACTAATTTTTTGCAGTTTTATTTTTTGATGTTTTTTACATTTACAGACAAATTTTTCCCTATATTTTTACTGTTAAGAGGGTTGTTTGGTTGTTTGTAGTCTACTTCGGTTTCCTCAAGATTTTTTACCAATAATAGTAAAAATGTTAAATTAAGCAAACAAACTTGGCGGCCGCTAAATGGTTTTTTTTGTTGCATTGATCAGAGGAGTATTAAACCCTTAAGATGGGTATCAATTCACCTGGAAGACGGAAGGAACTTTTGATTTTCTTTTTTAGTTATTATTTTTAGTCCAAATAACTTATTTTTTAGTACTCGAAATTCTACATAACTCGAAGTAGTATTTGTGCTTTTTACTTTCTCAAGACATTTTCCTTATATTTTAATATCTATAAGTCGAATGTCCCTAACTCGAATTTTTCTTCAACTCGAACCGAAATCTCATTTCTATTAGAAAGACTTTGATGCATATTCATCTCCATCCCAGCAAACATTTTATGAGCCTTCAAAAAATATGACTCTAAAATGCGTCATTTATGTGAGTGTTTTATGAGTGTTAATAAAAATGAGTCATAAGAGAGTCTTTTTTATGCGTGATTTATGAGTGTTAATAAAAAGGAATCATAAAAGAATACTTTTTATGAGTGTTTTATGAGTGCTCATTAAAAGGATTCATAAAATAATCCTTTTTATGCATGTTTTATGAGTGTTCATAAAATGGAGTCATAAAAGAATACTTTTTATGCGTGTTTTATGAGTGCAAATTAAAAGGACTCATACAAGAATATTTTTTATGCATGTTTTATGAGCGTTCATAAAAAAGACTCATAAATGAATCCTTTTTATGCATGTTTTATGAGTGTTCATAAAACGGAGTCATAAAAGAATACTTTTTATGTTAGATTTATGAGTGCTCATAAAAAGGACTCATAAAAGAATCCTTCTTATGCATGTTTTGTGAGTGTTCATGAAAAGGAATCATAAAAGAATCCTTTTTATGCATGTTTATGTGTGCTCATAAAATGGAGTCATAAAAGAATACTTTTTATGCGTGTTTTATGAGTGCATATAAAAAGGACTCATACAAGAATCTTTTTTGTGCATGTTTTACGAGTGTTCATAAAAAAAACTCATAAATGAATCGTTTTTATGCATGTTTTATGAGTGTTCATAAATCGGAGTCATAAAAGAATACTTTTTATGTGAGACTTATGAGTGCTCATATAAAGGACTCATAAGGCAGTCATTTGTATGCGAGTTTTATGATTTATTATATTTATTTAGAAATAAATATAATAAGTATTTAAAATGTCATTAGTCATCATAGACTAGTAAACGAAAATTGAATCTGACTCCAATGCGTTACGAAAAACATTTCTATTTGCCCTTAAAATGTAATTCGCGAAGTTCCTGTGATTCCTGAGAATGCAATTTCTTAATAATAAGGCGCTTGCTATGCTGGCGCCACAGTTCGTGGAATTCCTTTCTTGCTGCGATCAGCTTGCTGCGCTTTTGGTTCGCAAATATTCATTTGGAGTTTGAACGTCGAAGTGCGTGGAAGTATTTTAATTTCTTACTATTATTTAATTATAAATGTTCATAGTGAGTTCGTGTCTTTAGTGAAGTAATGTCACAAAACTATTATAAATGGATTTGCTGTAACATCAGCTATACGTGGTAAGTGAACTAATAATAAGTTTTCAAATAAAACAAAACTTTACTTATTGTTTTTTTCCCCTTATACTTTGGCTTTAAAATAGCCCTTAATGCAATATTACTACTTAATATTCATCAAAACTATTTTCTTTTTTCATTTTTGTTTATAGGTGCATTTTTCCGAATGTTTAATCAAACCGAAAAAGAATTTTCATTAACCTGTGCGCGCTGGTTGCAAACTGCAATAGATAGAGTTAATTATAAGAAAAAACATTGAAATATCCTTTTTTTATTACTTATACTTTACTTTTAACTGCTTTCTTTCAATATAGAGAAAACAAATAAATGTCATTTGGTTAGGTTTTTATATTTTTTTTTCTGAATGAATTTAAAACTTTTATTAAAATAAATTTAACGTCCAATATAAATATATAATATTTGAATATGTTTTAATGTTATTTTTTTATGACTGAATGAAACAATTTTATTGTATTTCGGATAAAATGTCTTAGATAAAATGTCACAAATATGATCCTTTTATGATCCGTTTTATGAGCTTTCATAAAAGGGTCATACATTTGCTTTTAGCCTCAGAAAATGTTGGCTAATCATTTAATAACATCAAATCAAAGTCTACAGTTTGTGTATAAAAATATCTATTTTCTGAGACTTTAAAGAGTCTTTAATATGGACCTAATGACTTTTAAAATAGTAAATAGTATGAGTTCTAAAAGAGTTTAATTTATGATTCCTTACGGATTTCATTACATACGTCTTAAAAAGTATTAAATATGAGTCTTAAAAGAGTCTTTAACAGGCCTCGTAAAATAATGATTTATAAGAGTTCTAAAGTAATCTTAATTATGAGTCTTCAAAGAGTCCTTTATATGAGTCTTAAAAGAGTATTACATATGAGTCCTAAAAGAGTCTTAAGTATGACTCTTGAAAGTATAATTTTTATGAGTTCTAAAAGAGTCTTAATTATGAGTCTTCAAAGAGTAATTTATATGAGTCGTAATAGAGTTATAAATATGAGTCTTAAAGCATCTTTTTTATGGCTCCAAAAAGAAACATAACACAGTCATTGTTATGAATCATATTTTGGAGCCCATAACATACGAAAAAGTATTAATAAAAGAGTCTTTTTCGAGCGCATTATGACTATAAACTTCAATATTTCTGTGTGTGTTGTAATTCGAAGAATAGTGATGAATAAGCCTCATAAATAAGAGTCTAAAAAGAGTCTTAAAAGTATCTAAATGTTGGCTAGGTTGTGCTGTGTGGATTTTGTTGGTATATGTCTTGTGTAAGTAATGAGATTATTTGAATTTGCAAGGCTAGTGTGGCTCATTTTACAGTATTCAAGAAGATGCTTATTGTCTTAAGCACTATATGAAAGTTATAAATATGATGATGATGAAGTTGAGGATCTTCCACCGCCAAAAATTTTCGAAAGAAATCACTTCACTTCGCAGACAAAAAGTAAATTACATAAATACATATATAATATTTTATTCTATAATTTGAATTTTCCGTAACACGAAGTTGAATTCTGGTCCCTTGACACTTTAAGTTAGGGAAGTTTCACTGTACTTAACACCTCGGTCTTATTGATAAGTTATCTGTACTCAGTATTTGTGCAAGATTGCCTTCCGCATCTTGAATAATAATTTAACTCAGCTGCAAAAATGCACCGTATGCATTTTTGCGCCGGCTGCACAGAAGTAAATTGTTGGTTTATTTTATTGTGTTTTAAAACCCTTGTCTTTTAATAAAATGAAAACTGATCGCCCAGTTGTTGTTGCGGTAGATCACTGTTCCTTTTATTTTGTTGTTAACTTTATTTTATTTTACTTTTTTTTAAATTTACTGGTCTCTGCATTGAATTCATATTAAAGTGCCGCAATGCACTGAGCGTTGATCGCCAGCTTTGTTGTTGCGGTAGATCAACTTTCATTGCCAACACTTGGCCATTCGTTATTAGAAATTATGGGCATTCCGCGTTGTGAGACACAACATGTTTCTCCACTTTGGCCAAGAAAATTTTTACCTTGAAGAGGTTGAAATTTTCGATAACTTTGCTCTTTGCGTATCAACTATTTTTGTATGCTTAATTAATAACGTTTTCAATTACTTTTTTTTATCTTCTGTGAAACTGGCTACAAATACATTGTATCTTATACAGTTCTTTTAAATGTATATGTTTTTGTTTTACTTTTGATACCTTAAATAATTTTAATATATAAAAATGTAAAATTTCTTCATTTAAACCAACTTACTTTTAATAGTCCCCTTATGTCGTGTATACATCCGGTCCTCATTGATCCGTTCTGCTTATGCTCCACTAGGTGTATTTTATCTTTGTTCCGCTCCTGCTGCTACTGCTGTTAACAGAGACTGAATGGTAGTATTCCATAATTTTCTGGTATATTTAGCACTTTCAAAACCAAGCTGTCTATAATTTGTTAGTTCTCATGAGCAAGCTTTTACTATGTTCGCGAACTTTTGACGTTGTAGCCTGTCAATTTCAACAAATTTTTCAGTCGCTTTATTGATATCTGATATATAAATAAAGTAAAATTAATTCACTTAAGCTATTGTTGAACAACCTCGTTGTGTTGAAAACTTCATTAATTTCGTTTGGATACTTATTTTTCGATTTTTGGACTGTTTTGGTCACTTGGTTTAAATGAAAATAATCTAAAAAATATATTTTTCATTGTTTACCCAACGTTTCGGAAGCGGCTTTCTTCCTTCATCAGGGGTATTTTTTGATTTTAATTTTTATTTAGGTTAAAGTTACATTACAAAATATTGCATCTCCTTAAAAAACATTCAACACTTTAAACAAACCAAAATTTAAGCAAAATAATTAACACAAAAACATACTATGACTGTGATTGACGATGAATCTTCATTAATTTCATCTTTTGATGCGGCCAATACGTTATCGGAAAGGCTATTATTTTCTTCTTTCGCAATATGCTCCATAAAAAAAAATGTCAACATATTTTTGAAAAATGTTAACAATAACAAAATTGCAAATTCTTGCGAACTCATGAACATGTTAGCTGGACTAGCGCACTATGTTTTTTAAATTCTGCAGACAGTAGTCGCTACCATCATTGTTGCGAACAGAATTGAGACTTTGTTATCAACTAATGTTCTAATTCTAATGTTCTTTAAGAAGTATTCCAATCACCTTACTTTTGGAATAATTTATTACATCTTCTAACGAATTTTTACTGCTTCGATACTAGCTTTCAGACATATCTTCTTTCCTTGATATGGTTAAGTATTGTTGCTCAACATTTTCTACCTACTGGTAGTCTCGTTTTTTGCACCTCCTCAAAAGTTTCTGCCGTGTTGCTAACTGCATTGTTTCCACTTGTTGCTATGGTGATGCACACAAGATCATTGGTAAACATATATTTTATTTTCTTCATACATTTTGTACATATTTATCGAATTGGAAAATATTCATTGGCCCTTTATTGACTTCAATTTCTAAATATAAATTGAATTTTACTCGCATTTTTTTTTTTTAGTCTTGTACAATGATAAATTATTGGAAAACTGTTGTTTACTTTCTTAAATAATGTTCGAATTATTATTCTTAAAATTGCAATTTGCTTCCGTTGTAATGGCTTTTCTTTTATATAATTTTATAATTTTTTTTCCAAATTTAAAATATAAATTAATTAATTATTTTCTCTCTTTTTATTTTCTCTTCCTGTAGTAATCTTTTACGCATCATTTTATCTTTACACTTCGTCCCCATTAGACGCCAACAAAAGGGTTGTAATTTGCAAGCAATGTATTCTATTTAATTTCATATTCATTTAAATTAATTCAACAATGACATGAAATTTTAAATAAAGTGACACTATTTCGGGATATACAAGTAGAGTCCGTTGTACCAGAATAAAATCCTTGCGAGGATATCTGTACCTACGTCATTCACTTTGGAGATGCCAAAACAATTGCCGTGTACTTTAAAATTTCCCGTTTCTTATTTTTCCTCCCGCCATATCTTGGCTCTCTAATTGTTTCATTTATATGCCCAAATTTTTCCTCTTTTTATTTTATAATTATTTTCACCATGTCTTATTTCACATCTTTCTCTTAACGGATAATTCCGTAAATAATTCCTTTAACTTAATTTTTTTGTAATATTGTCCTATTTTGGTCACACATATGCTTTCACATTCGATATTTTCCTTTTGTTTTAAATAAAAAAGTTCCCCCTTTGTAACCTTTTAAAATTCTTCTTTATATGAACCATTTTCCATACCTTTCAAAAAAATGTTGACATCATAATCTTTTATTCTAATAATTCTACTCCTAATATGTATCCAACACTACTTACATTTTCGCTTACTTAAAATTCTAACACCTAAACTATCTTCTTTTTTTTTATTATTCTCATACAACAATTTTAGTATATTCTTATGAATTTTCTTTGCTTTCCCCTTTATCGAAATCTCGGTAGTTACTGCGGTTTTTATTGCTTAATCTTCATACGGTCCTATCCATATTGTTGAAAATTTATTCTTCCTTGCTTGATTTTTCATTAGGACCCTGTCTCCAATTTTAAATTCTGCTGCATTTAAAGTATTATCATAATAATTTTTAGATACTTCTTTAGATACTTCGCTCTTGGTTCTGTCTTACCAGTTTTTGCGCTCTCTGGATTTGATATTTCATTACTTTTGAGGTATCTTCGGCATTATACACCGGACTACACTTTCGCTTTAAATTAGTTGGCATTTCTGAGTCAAATCCATATAATGTTTTGAAAGGTGTTTGCTTTGTTTTTGTATGCGGTGTATTGTTGTGAACATTCATCGCGGACGATAACCAGATCCCAATTTGACCCGTCTTTTTTTGCAAAACCTCTCAAATATTCTGCCAAAGGCCTATGACTTCTCTCTAGGGAACCATTTGCTTGCGGATGATACGGTGTAATATGTCACTTTTTATTACCTAACATTTTACATACATCTGAAAACACGCGTGAAATAAAATTTGAGCCTTGTCTGTAATTAACACCCTCGGTGTATTGTGGCGAGTTTTAATTTCGTTGAAAAATTCTTTCGATATCGTGTTTGCCTCGGCATTTTGTAGTCGTCTTAAAACGGTAAAATGTATTTATTACCAGACACAGTCTCTGGCAATATCCCGACTATATCTATATAAACTTTGTCAAATCATGTAAATCCTTTCATATTCTTTTTATATCCTTGCAAATCTTTGATTCCCAATATTTTACAAGCATTCGAAAATAATTTGAATTAATTTTATGATCTATTAAATTATTACATGAATAACTATGCTAGCTTTAGATCAATTAAGTTTTTAAGAAGGCAACAACAACAACAACGACTCTGTATAAAATCAATCACTTAGCTGACTAGACAGTCTGTTTCGGAAATCGCTACATTTTTCTCTTCAGTTGTCTTTGAGTGATTAAGCTGTGATCAACTCAATGTTTAAATTTGCATATGATTTCATACATTAGGAATTCATTCATTTGAACTATTTAGAACAAATTGAACGCTCAAAATTGGCTACTAATCATATGATATTTTTAAAGCAGTAGGCTATTTATTGATCACCGCCATCAAGTCTACCAAGGTTGCCATCTATTCTAGTTGCTTCTTTATTTATTTCAATATTCATTGGTGTTCATCGGCAGCAACAAAAATACACAATTTTTAAAAGTTTCTATATAATAGTATTATATAATAGTATCGAAGTTATTGATGATGAATAAAATTAACAGATTATTACAAAATAAATTAATTGTAGTTCCTTTTAGCACTTACATATACTTAATATCTAAAAACTGATTTGCAAACTTTGAGATTAAATTTCAAAAGTTTTTCAAATGAAGCAAACGAAGTTGCGAATAATTTGAAAATATCTCAAAGTTTTCGAGAAAAACATGGAAGAAGAAAGAACAGTTTATTAGCAAATGAACAAAATCCTTTAGAGGAACTTTAGATTTATTTGTTTTATGTTTTAATCGATTCTGTAATTATTTAGATAGGAGAAGGTTTTTAAATATACGAAAATATATTTCAAATTTTAAAATTAGCAGGAGGACAGTGGGGAGTTTTGAAGCATGGGAAGTTGCGTAGCACGGCCATAGATGTCGTTTAGCAGTGGTTTTGATAGCTCTTACTTACTGTAACATTTTTTTACCTAATATCTTAGTTTTGTACTAGCGCTCTTCTCGATAGCACACTTCTTTCGTATCTCTCCAGAGAGTGCGTTCAACATTTTGTTCGAAAAGTTTTCTGAGCATGCATGTTTATTGCATTTTCATAAACATTTTCAAGCGAATCGAAAAAGTGAGTACACACAAAATAATCAGCAATGATTAGGCTTTCGACTTTTAAAAGGGACGCTGTGGCAATTTGAAAATAGTAGCGAATGGAGAAAAATTGTCTTTTGCATGCGTATTACGCTTTATTTGTAAAAATTCGAATGTTTAGTGCAATCCCAAGTTGTTTTGTTTTTAATAAATTTTGTTATTTTTCTGTGTATCCCTTGCACAAAATATAGTTTTTTACTCGTCGAGTTGACAAATATTCAAAATATAAGATAATTATGAAATCTATTAGGAAATCTTAAACTACAAGGAAAAACTACAAGAAAACCATGAGAAATACGCAATCGAGCTGTCCACTTGAAGTGTTCAAGTGACTTGGTCGACGGTTATACTTGCGTTCCTTGCAAATCGAAATGATTGAGCAACTTGCCATTTTTCACATTTTTTTTAAATATAATTTTCTTAACTCTAATACTTAATAATCATAATAATTTGTCATATTCTCCGATCAATTAGTTTTTTAAGTTTTTTTTTAATCCATTTGAGTGAACAAAGAAAAATACAATTAAAATTTAACGTCCATATGTGGAAACCCAAAAATGTTTTAAAAACATTCTATGAAAATGTACACGTAATCATCGGGTAATTCTTAACATATTTTGTTACATGAAATATTTTTGTAAAGTGGATAGGATTCGAACTAAATGTATTGATGTTTCGTTTTATGTGTTTTGTATATCACCGGGGTTAAGCGGAAATATTATGACAGTCATATTAAATTAAAAAATTGGATATATGCAATTCAAATTGGACACTATTACAAACATTTTAAGCCACTAAAAATTATTTCTTCATTCGTTATTTCCTTAAAAAATTTATTGGAGCGTTTGTTTTTATTTTACAGCTTAGGTATTGGACGTGCACATTTTGAAAAACAACCGCCTAGCAATCTTCGAAAATCAAATTTTTTCCACTTCGTAATTGCACTTTATGACCGCGCTGGTCAACCTATAGAAATCGAGCGCACAGCTTTTATTGGCTTCATTGAAAAGGACTCAGAATCGGACGCTACGAAGACAAACAATGGTATACAGTACAGATTGCAATTGTTGTATGCAAATGGTAAGTAATAATGCTTTTTTTAAATTTTTCAAGTTGCAAATAGGAACTTAAAAGCACAAATATTTATTGTTGATTTTTGTTATTTCAGGTGCTCGTCAGGAACAGGACATATTTGTGCGTCTTATTGACTCTGTTACAAAACAGGTAGAATAAATTCACAGAGCATTAATTTCTCTTCATTTTTACTTCTTAAAATCTGAACATTTTGCAATGCGTAAACATGTAGTTTTCACAATAAAGGCTTTATTTCTATTAACCAAGATATGGTTATAGTGTACAATCGGCGTACATAATGATGGTATGCATTCCAATTTTTTTAATAACCATTTGATACTATAGCCTATTAGGTCAGAAAAATATTCATTTGGATATAGTTAAAAAACAACTAAAGGGTGTTTTTTATAGAGTAATACAACTTTGAGTTGGCATCATTGCTTTATTTGACCACTTATTTAACAGTTGATAGTTGCTTTTTGTTAAATTTGCTTTGACATTTTATTATAGATTGACATACACCAGAACAACGAGTGCAAATTGTGGAAATTTTTAATCAATATAATGGTTCTGTTCGTCAAAATTATCGTGCACTTCGTCCATTTTATGGCGTACATAATCGTCCTTCAGAGCTGCTAATTCGAAGAACAATAGATTGTTTTCGGACCACATTTACTGTTACTGATAATGTGCATCCCGTGAGACGCCGAGCAGTGCGCAATGAGGAATCTGTAGCCGCTGTACAGGAAAGCATTGAAGATGATCCTAATCAATCAATTCGTCGCCGTTCTCAGCAACTGGGGTAGTGTCCTTCCACTTTATGGAAGATTTTACGAAAAGATCTTGGCTTAAAACCTTTCAATATTCAACTTGTGCAGGAATTAAAGCCAAACGACCATCGTATGCGCCGCCAATTCGGCGAATGGGCAGAAGCACAAATTGATAGTGATTTTGAATTTCCATGGAAAATTTTATTTTCCGATGAAGCCCATTTTTGGTTGAATGGGTACGTAAATAAATAGAATTGTCGTATTTGGAGTGAGGATAACCCACAAGCTTTTGTCGAAACACCATTACATCCACAGAAAATTACTGTTTGGTGCGCTTTATGGGCTGGCGGAGTCATTGGCCCATATGTCTTCAAAAACGTTGATGGTCAGAATGTTACTGTCAATGTTGAACGGTATAGGAACATGATTCGAAGTTTTTTCGTACCTCAGTTAGCTGGCATTAATCTTGCTAATATGTGGTTCCAACAGGACGGAGCCACATGCCACACAGCGGGCGCTACAATTGATTTACTCAAGGAAACTTTTGACGAAAAAATAATTTCATGAAATGGCCCAATTAATTGGCCCCCAAGATCGTGTGATTCAACCCCATTGGATTGTTTTCTTTGGGGCTATGTAAAGTCACTTGTCTACGTCGATAAACCACAATTAATTGAACACCTGGAAATCAACATTCGAAGAGTTATCAGCGAGATACGGCCGCAAATGCTGCGAAAAGTTTGTGAAAATTGGTGTTCCAGATTGCGCCTTGTACGCGCCAGCCGTGGCGGCCATATGGCCAAAATCATATTTAAACATTAATGTCATAAAATTTTCTCTTCAATAAAGCCCGTTTTATTGATATAAAAAATATGTTTTATTATGATTTAACTATGTTTTACTATGATTTAAACATTTATCACTCTATAAAAAACACCCTTTAGAAGCTTTCTTGAATTTAAAATCTATATATTTTATTATTTTTAATATATTCCTTTGATTTTATTATTATTATTTTTTCAATATTTGATATAACAGTAACAATTACTTTTTATTATTTGATAATATCAAAATATATTTACATCATATCCCAGCAGCGGATTTGCCAGTGGCTACCATAGAACTAATACAGAATAAATTACCAGGTAAGGAAGCATTACTTTTTTCAAAAAGTAATGCGTCTGCATATAGCAGAAGTAATTAACTCATACCTCATTACCTGGTATGTAGCATACAAGGAAAAGTAATGCAGTGATTTTTATAACTTAATACAAGTAGTATGTTACTCCATAACTTCTAAGTAATGCTGAAGGGAGGCGATCACTTACCTCCTGTCTCATTCAATGTTAAATGTAAGGCCTTTTATGCATAGTAAGGTAATATAGTCGGAAGTAGTGGTCATTACAAGGTAATTGATGCTTCATATATTCGGAATACATCCGCTACTGGGATAATATTATATTTATATTTTAACTATAAAAACAAAAGTTACGCTGAAATTCATCAATTCATCAAGATATGATTTAGTAATAACTTTTTAATCTTAATTAATTACTAGATATATACTCGGTCTTACTCGAGGGTAATTTATATAAAAATTTTAATACTCAATTCTCAATTAAATGTTTTTTAAATTCCGAAATAAAGCATAGTACTCTGTTCATAAATTAAAAAACAGGTATGCATTTCGTTTTTAATGTAATTGTTCTTTCAAATGGGCTACCAAACACAAAAATTCGATTACAAGTACCAGAGTTGTGATATTTTACTTTTCGAAACATGTTATTTTATTTCATGTTTCAATAAAAAAAATTGTAAAAACCCAAATTTGAGAATTGGCAATGAAATATTGTTGAAATATTTTCTGAAATAAATTTTCTGAAATGCAAATGAGGAGTATCTGTTCAAAAGTTCCTATTTAAGATTTTTGAAAAAAGCTGTATTTACTATGGTTCAAATATTTAATCCTAAAAATTGCACAAAAAAAAAAATTAAGAAAATCATAAATTTTTCCAATATTTTGTGCATGAAAGTTTATGTTTCTGTTCAAAAGGGCCTATATATGCATACTGAAAAATTTATTTTGAAGATATTTGAACAAAAAGGACTAATTTCCATACAAGGTTTTAGTTTTTGTACAATATTTAATCAAACGGGCTCATCAAATTTTTTTTAAAGACTAAATTACAAGTTCACTTTAAGGTAAGAAAATGCTTATTCAATGAATGAAAGTTCTCAGTGAATCCTCATTATTACAATGAGAAACCGACGAAGAATGTGAACGTATTAAGCCCGACATAGGACACTTACGTGTTAAGTGAATTAACTATTTCTGTGAAAACTTCTTATGTATATTTTATTGTTGTGTTCATTTTTTAAAATGCTTAAAAACCTCATCAAAAATGCATATTTCTTTAGTGACTGCACAAAAGGACATATTTTTAAATTTGAAATCTCTATAACTTTGAAACCATTAAAATTTTTTATCCATGCTTACATCATATATTAGCTGCTGGTTTCAGAATTGTAAGCACAACAAAAACTAGACTTTTTTCAGTTTATTTCATACAATGTTGAAATAATTTCTTCTGAACAGACACTCATCAAATACAAAAAATTGTGATATTATGTTGCTTACTCAATCCCCAAAAATACGAAATTGCAAACTTAAAAAAAAACGACATAACGGGGTGCTAAAGCATAGTCTTTAGCTATTTTGTGAAAAAAAAATTACAAAACTCGAATCAAAAAGTTATAGCTGTTGAAACTTGATGTTTTTTCAAAAATTCATATCAAACACAAAAATACAAAAAATCATAAGAAATTTAAAAAAACTATATATATCATTTAAAATGATTTAAATACTTTTAATAAATATTTCTGATTTTCGTTTTAAAAAAATTCAGTACTAATTTATATAGTAATTTTAAATATTTTAAAATAGCTTTACACCTAACCAAAGTGAAATATAACTGTTAAACATTTCAATTGACGTTACTAAAGTAGTGATTAATATGTTTATTAAGTTTTTTTGTTTTAGTTATTAATTTTTGGGAAAAAACAACAAAGAATCTGAAAGGATTATCTTGATCACAAATGTATTTAGTTATAACTGCGACCACATAAATAGCAATTTGAAAATCAAAAGTTTTTATTGTTTTTATAAGTTGGAGTGCGAGGGGCGATATTGAGGTATTTCGGAATTCTGTTGCGTTGTCTTAAGTTTAATAATAGCATCCTGTAGCTCTTCTTCCGCTACATATGCTTGTGCTTCTTGTAGTATACCATCGTAACCCTACCCTTACATAAAATCGAATTCTATGCCGAAGTCCTTATATTATCGTTGATCTGAAAGCATAGGTCTCAATTCAGTTTAAAATTGAAGTGGTTTGCAACTTTTCCGCTATTGCGTTGTAGTTGCCTTAATGCTAATATATTAGATTTTTATACTTTCTAGACCCTATGGGAGGGGTTTTAACCCCTAAAACCCTCCTTGTCAACGGGCCTGCCACTAACCACCTAACATATTATTTATTTTATCACAATTATTATGTACTGGTATTGAAAAACAATTGCATTACCATTAGTAGAGTATGTTCTGTAAATATGGCCCACGTGTGTAATATAGCCCAGAGAAATATTTTCCAACTGAAAATGCCTAGACGCGCCACTGTGTATTCATTTCATATATTTGCGAACTGTTTATGGCTCATTGTAATGTGGTGAGTCTGGCGTAATAGATGTGCGATATATATAGCACGTGAAAATTTTTTGCGTTTTTAAAATAATTTAAATCGTTTAAATCGTATTTTAATTTATTCTATCAATTTTTTTTTTGTATGTTCAGTTTTCTGGCAACGAAAAACAATACTTTTTGTGTAGTTTTGCTGTTCATATTTTTTTTTTTAATTTGGACCACCATAATGCATGTTTTACACAGGGTGGTCCATATTAGTCGCACGTTTTTGAGAAGTGCTGTATTGAATTATCTTTAATAATTCATTCCCAGTTACATAATTTTTTATGTAATTTTTTAATGAGGACTGAATTTAAAATAGTTTTCAGGCTATTTTAAAACATAGATATATGAATCAAAGTTAAACTCGCTGTTGTATTTTCAGGAAAATCAAGGGTGGTCCATATTTACCGTACTTACCTTACCTATGTAATGGTAATGGAAAAGAAATTGCATTACCATTAGTATGTAATGGTAATCGAAAAACAATTGCATTACCACTAAAATTTTATATTAATAGAAAATTTTAATGGCAATGGAAAAAATTTGCATTATCACTAAATTTTTTATGGTGATGGAAAATTTTAATGTTATTGCAAAAAATTTGCATTACCAGTACATTACCAATCGGTAGCGAAGACAAAAAGCTAGCGACACGAATTTTGAAATGCTCAAACAAAAAAAAAAAGCTTATAAATGTTAGCTGCCACCAAAATTTGTTTTTGATTTCACAGTTATTTCCTCAGACAATAATTTTTTCATAGGTTTTAGTCACTGAAATTTCAAAGAATCAGAAGCAAAAAGGTAAAAAAAATTTAAAAAAATTTCAAGATTTAAGCCAAGACATCAATTATTTTAAATAAATTCAATCTCGAAAATGCGAACAGTCTGAGCACAATGAACAGGCCTTGCAAAAATTAGTTCACTTTATCCAAATTTGGCTGTATATTGTATATTTTAGTTACCCTTTCACTCAATGAGTTTCCTTGATCAGTAAATTTTTAATTGAAAAGAAACCACGTCACTAACAGAATTTTATATTTGGAAAATTTTGAATTGGTGGCAATTTTTTTAAATTTAAGTAGTAATGTAAATTACTTTCATTAAAAAATCAGTGGAAATGCAAATTTTTTCCATTACCATTATAATTTTTCATTACCACTAAATTTTAGTGGTAATGCAATTTTTTTCCATTACTATTACATACTAATGGTAATGCAAATATTTTCAATTACCATTACATATTAATGGTAGTGCAATTTTTTCCATTACCATTCCATATTAATGGTAAAGCGAATACGATTTGCATTACCACTAAGCGCCTAGAGCTAATGATATTTTTTAATGCACGAATAATTCATTATGCCCGTCTATGGTTCATAGTTGTGAAACCAGAACGAATAAAACGCGGTTGTTTGAATAAAAATTGCAACGAAGTAAGCAACATAGCATATTTTTGTTCATACACTAACCAAATGTGAAAACTTACTGAATACTTTGACAGCTGGGTTCAGAGTTGCCAGTTTTTTGATACTCCTACTCGCCAATTGCCGATAACTAAACCACCAAAAAATGTTTTCTTAAACTAAAACAAGATCCTGTATGATGCTGGAATGTATTTCATAAGATTATAAAAAAAACGAGAACAAAAAGAAACAGTAAATAAAGTATTGAGTGAAAACTATGTATAGAAAACACAAAACCCAAAAAATAATTTCTGGTTTTCAACAAATTGTAAGCGTATCACAATATACTTCCAATTTTTCAATGACCTCAATTTCAGTTTGCTGTTGATCTGTAATATTGCTAGACAGACGTCAACTCAATACATTTTGTAAATGAAACCAAACGCTTTTCTCAGTGTTGCTCTTACCAGTCTGGCACGCCTCTACGAAGAGTATTTGAATTATTACCTCTTGGCTGTGCATTTTTCTCTGTTTTCTCAATTTTTTTTTCTTTTTCTGTTGAATTCAGCATAAGCTGCATTGGAAATTGATTGTCATAGTTAATTAAGTGTGTCCTTCTCGAACTCTACTAGCACGCAGGATACGGAGTATAGACTAATAGTTAGACTTGTCAAACAGCAGAAGAGTCATTTCGAAAGGGGTGCCTTAACTGTATGTTTGAATGTGTGAACTCTGCGATACTTATGTACGATGCCCATTTTTCTACGGGTGACACTGTTTCGGCCGATTTTGGGCAAATTTGCACACATTAAGACGATCCAAATGTGCCTTAATGGCCATATGTCTTATTTGTGTAGTTTTTGATGTTTATATTTCATGGCTTACAACTTTGTTGTTTTTTTTTTTGTTTCAAGGGCAATTAATTTCTAGGGTGACAAATTTTGTTAATAACATGTAAGTTGGATAAGTACTGCATACTGATGGAACCCTTTTTGATAAAGGCAATATCGAAATTTGATAAACTTAAGTAATATAGTACCAGCAGAAATGTACTCACAAAACAAATCAATGTGTTTCCAGTTAAATTGAATTGTCAAAGGATTTTATGAGGCATAGTGCCATTAACAACAGCTTCCTTAATTTGGAATATTGGAAATTCTTAGTTTCAAATTACCATATCCTGAACTGAGTTCTTAACATATGTCCATTATGTGTAGGAGTTTTCAATTGAATGAAACTTGTGCATATTTTGGTTACTTCAAATTAAAAATTGTTTTCCCTTTGAAATGCTATTATCAGGAATACTATTGACAAGTGTAGTATCAAGTGTTATTAAGCCGGATTGATAAGTACTCGCTTCATTAAATAAAATCTAATGTGTACTTTAAATTATATTCTTGTCATATCAAATCATAACTAAAACTAGAACATTATATAATAATATAGTACACATATATTAAAAAATGAAAACTAAATCATTTTTTGTTTGGATTAAAACTTTTGTATTCTAATTGGATTAAAAATTTTGGAGAGTAGAAGAAATATTTTATCACTGCTTTTCGTCTTTGATATTATAAATGGGTTGATTGATTGCCTGCATTATTAGAAATGATTTGAAGCAATGCTCCTGCAAGGATCCTTAGAAATTATGATCCTTTTTACTTAGAAACTGTGCGCTCTAATTATGCAGCTAATGCACCTGTTAATCGTGCTTTGTAAATGTTTAATTTGATCTATACTTAGAATAGTTAAGATTTTTCTGTTTCTAAAGATCAAATGAGATTTCTATTGAATTCAATTTTATGAATTATTTGTCTTTAAGTATTATTTCTATTATAACTCTTTATATTTCAATTAGTCTGTAAGTTACTTATGGCGTTTATAACTATTTTTAAATTATACTAGTCTGTAAGCTACTGATAGCATGGACTTAAATGAATAAATAAAATAAAAAAAAATACTTGATATGATTTCTCGTTTTTGCCACATGTCTTCCATCGTATCTGCATTTCAGTACTTGTTTATTTTTTAAAAGCCTTCGTTTCTATTAGTTAAGCTTTTATTTTGTTTAAAGAAAATGATAACTAAATACTATGTTTGAAGGAGTAATTAATTGCATTACAGTTTCTTCGATCTAAGAACGTGATATTAAAATATTTTTTCTGTACGGCTTTCACCTCACGGCTGTCACAGTCGGCAGAGATTATGACATGTAAATCTTCGTAAAATCAAATACGAACAGATTTTAATATAAAATAATTATATTCAAACAATAAGAAATCATAAAACCACACTACATGAATTGCGAAAACACTTTTGGAATTTTCAAAAAGTTTTGAAATTGTTAGTGTCATCATTTTATCAGCTCAATAATTATTGACAATTATAATTAATTTATTCCTTAGTTTATTGAGTTAATGTTATAAAAACTACGTTGCTCTCTTCTTATCACAATGCACAGCTGTTGTTGTAGCTAATATATAAAAGACAAGCACTCTATTCCGAGCCCAATAGCTTTCAAAATGTTTAGCCTGAAAGTATGAATTCAGCCATCTTCATACGTAAAAGGCAAGCATGCTGCTCCACACACAGTATTTCTCAAACTGTTATTATATTTTGTCAGTAAAGCACTTTTATAAGACAAACTGCTCTCAAAACTGTTCAGCCTGAAAGTATGCACAGAAAATATATTTGATACTTATAAGTACAATATTGGGTTTTTACAATAGTTTTTGATCTAACTACCTCTATTTTCATACTTTTACAAAAAAGTTATGACGAATTCAATGGATTTCTTTTGAATCGATTTGAGTCGATTGTATCAAAAAAATTATTTTTATCAGCCGCGAAACTACACATGAGCTGCTACGTATATGATTATTGCAAAGTTTGTAAAGTTGTGTATGAATATTATTGTTACCAAACTCGACTTTTTGTGCTTTTACACTTGAACTAATTTTTCAACACTTCTTCAATACTTAAAGTGTTATTTGAAGTGGTACATTTGTATTTTGCAAAAATTAAGTGAATAAAAAATCAAGCTTTAAAAAGAAAAAAGTGCTTTCGGCAAATGGCTCCAAAAAGGAAGTGAGCGGAGGACCTGTCGTAGGACAGGCTTTATACTAGTGATTTAATATTTTATTAAAACACCAATTTTACGGCAAAACCAATATCGACTGCTATTTGAAGGTTGCGTGCGATTATTTTATTGTGTGGAAGCAAGCATACGACGAGTTAGTTGCAGTATTGAACGGTCAAATGATTGAAACTTCCAACTGCTGTACAACAAGCGATTGTACAGCCGTTGTATCGTATAGAAGCTCTTTAGAATCATGCCTCTGCTGACTTATATGTTGAAATCGGAAAGATCTTTTATATGTTAACATGGGCGTCTGCAGGATTTTTTCTAGGGAAGGGCAAAGACACAAAGGAGTCTAAAATGCGTATAAAGAAAATGTTATCTATATAATTCTATTTTCTAAGTTTTTTGGTACTAATTTTGTAAACATGCTACGTTCACTAGATCAGTTTAAACACGCCTGCGCACATAAGAAATTGGAATATATTATAAATGTGGGGTAAAAATCTATCTCGTAAAATGCCCGAAATATTCTAAAATTTTATTTTATTTTTGGTCATGTAATACATTTCAATAATTTTTTTTTTTTTTGAAAAAGCAAACATTCTTATTTGTTTAGTTAAGTAAATAATGTGAGGTCTCTATTATCCTTAAATCCTAAAATAAAATCGCATTAATTACTATTGAGTCTAAAGTTTTCCACTTTTCACATAAGAGTAAAAAAACTTACTAATATTAAACAATATTTCTCTACACTATATACACGATAGGGAGTTATCAGACCTACAAATGGAATTCCCGTGGAAATCCCCGATTTCCGAATTTTCCTAGGGCTGACCAATTTTTTAAAGAATACGTTGATGTCATTTGAATATTCTAGAATGTTCCGATGAGGCAAAAAGATATGATGCAAAAAGGCTAAAGAGTTCTACACTAAAAAGCTAAATACATGACTTGTAAAAACTAAATAAAAAAAGTTGACTTCTAAATTTTTTAGAATATTTATACATGTAGGTTTTAAAAAATGTACTCTAATCAATTTTTTGAATGTATTTTTAATAAATTTAAACTTATCCCTGCAGAAGTAAAGCTCCCCTGATGTAAAGGTTTTGCATTATATGTTTCGGTATATAAAGTACCAATATTTTGCTCCGCCTTGTATAAACCGCATGCTAAGGGAGATATTTTAAACTCGGTCTCACACTGCATTGACACCAATCACTTATTTATTCTTCCAACATGCATCAGCTCTAGCAGCTTGCAAGATACAATATCAAGTTCTAAAATATACTTATTATATGAATGATTTAAAAAACTCTGTTTTTAATTTGAAACATATAAATAAATCTATAAAGAAGTACACGTACATGCAGCTATAAACAAAACTCAAACTATATGCAAACCAGGCCCGTAGCCAGGATCTACCCAAGGGGTTCAAGGGGGTTTTGATTAAAAAAAATATTCATAGCTTGCGATATCGATAAATCAAAAGGTATTTTTTATATTTATATCAAATGTTTGCTCAAATTGTTGACACCGTAGGCTAAAAATAGTCGATTTGATATTAAACTTAAATCTGTAAACTTTCGTGCCGATTGATAGACTTTTAGAACTCGCTCAAGAGACCAATATATGGAGAAAAGTTTTACAAGAGTTCAAAACATCTCTTGAAGTAAATTTAAAAAAAAACAGATATGCATTTCGTTTTTACTGTAATTGTTCTTTAAAATAAGTTATCAAACATAAAAATCGGATTAAAAAAATATTAAAGTTGTGATATTTTACTTTTCGAAAAAATGTTATTTTATTTCTTGTTTCAATAAAAAATTCGTAAAAATACAAATTTAAAAAAATTGCAATAAAATATTGTTGAAATATTTTCTGAAATAACACATAATACAAATACAAAAAAAAAATTGTGTGATTCCGTTGCTTACAACATCCTCAAAAATACAAAAATGCAAAATAAAAAAAAAACTACACAACGTTGTGATATTGCATGGTCTTAAGTAATTTTTAAAAAAAATTACAAAAATCAAAATTCTGAATTGTAAAAAAGTTATAGCTGTTGAAACTTAATTTTTTTTTAAATCCTCAAAAGGCCTGTTTGGGCATTTCAAACACAAAAAAGTTACAAGAAATTTAAAAAAACTGTATATGTCATTTAACATGATTTCAATAATTTTCCGTGCTAATATACAGTGTGTCCAGTGTAAGAGTACGAATATCAACGGAGGTTTAAGACTAGGTTGAGTTAAGCAAAAAGTCGTATGGGAGGGGGTGTCTATTTTTACACCTTTAAACCTAGTACTCTGTTCGTTTGCATGCAATTTCGCGGGCAACATCTAATTATTTGTTGCGTGAAATTTTTGACTTAAAGCGAGGAACTCCTATGGCAACGTTTCTCAGAGAGATTCAGAGAATATGTTGGGAGATTTCATATGATCTCACTCTTTTCACTTCAAAATCAATAGGCAGTACGATTAAATTGTCGTGAAAAAATGTTGCTCAGAAACATGTTGCGATAATTTCACGCTGCGGAACAAAGTACTGTTCTGACGAAAATGTCCACGTTTGCTTCGCAGCTGTCATATTTTGTATAGAGATTTGAGTGTAATTTCACATGAAACTGAACAGAGTACTATGCTTTAGGAGTTAAGGGGTTAATCGGTATTTCATGACTTTTATTCATATTATTGTTTCTAGAATAAAACTAACTCTTGGAAAATTTTTTCAGAATTTCGCGTAATAAATCAAAATTTTTGTTGGCATAACATTTGTGAATTTTTTTTTGTTTTCAATGAAGACACAATCATAAGCAAATTTTAAAAAATTCAGAGTTGCTTGTACTTAAAAAAATTTCACTTTGGACAGTTCTTATAATATATTTTTTTTTTAAACAAAATACATTTACGAAGAAGATAATTTCATTATGTTTTCAATTTAGTGAAATTTTTAAAGTACAACTAACTTTGCTATTTTTTAAGATATGTTATTAATTTTGATGTCATTGGAAAGAAAATTAAATATGTCACAAATTAGATGCTAAAAAAATTTGGATTTATTACGCGAAATTCTGAGAAAATTGAGTTCCAACTTGAAATTTTGTAGTTTCAACGGGTTTATTTCATCTTAGTACGAGATCACCTCGGTAATGAACAAGTCGGGTGGGTTCGTTGATACGCAGTTAAAAAGATCAATTCATTGCTTTTGAAATTAACATTTAAAATAGGTTTTTCATGAATTAGGGTTTTCTTCTAGAAACAATAGTATGAACCATGGTCATAAAATACCAATTAACCTTGTAACTCCTAAGGGTGTAAAATAGACCCCTTCCCATACGATTTTTTGCTTAACTCGACCTCCTCTTTCACTTTGGTTTATATTTTGTTAATTTATTCAATTTAGTATAGAAAACATTGTGTTCAGTATTTTATATAGTAAAATAATCGATTTTTAAAAATGAAAATTTTCTTGAGCCATTCTTTTTATTATGCTATATGACATGTACTACAGGATTAACCTCAATAATTGGTTTTTTCTCTATTATCCATTAATTTGCCTATAATTTAAAAGTACGGTTAAAAATTTTGAATTTAACTAAATTATATGACTTCATAATAAATGTAAATAAATTTGTCAGAGAGTAATTTATATTATAATTTTTTATTCTACTAAAATTCATCTAAAATTTAATGGAGTAGATAAACTACAATTTCAATAAAATTTAAAAAGATTGGTCTATGAATTTATTAATAATGAAGACATTAATTAGTTAATATAATAAATTTTTGAATAAATTCTAGTGAGTTTTTGTTATTTTACAATTCTCAACATTGGACCGTTCTGAATAAATTAACAACAATTTATAAATTAATCTATTAAAGAAAAGTAATTTCCTCCTAAAAAATACCATCCTCATAAAAAAATAAGACATATTTAACCTAATATATCAAATTTAATACATTTTCCTTCTTATTTATAAAAGTTCCCCATTTTTAAAAGTCTCTTAAATATTAAAGTTCGGTCTATGATTATTAAGATAATTTATAAAGGTATAGAAAATTTAATTAAGTATACCCAAATAACAAATATACGAGAGTTTTGGAAGCGATTTATTTATAATAGAAACCACTTTCTGAAATTTTTCTTATGAAATAGTATAAACCAAGGTCATGAAATACCAAATAACCTTGTTACTCAAAAGGGTGTAAGAAAAGAACCCTTCCCATAAGGTTTTTTGCTTAACTCGACCTCCTCTTTCACCTTATAAAATAAATATTCGTACTCTTACACTGGATACCCTGTATTTACAGCCTTGTAGCTTGTGAGTAGCTTTTCCCGAGGAATTGAAGAAGGGAGTTTTCATTTTAAAGATAGCTGATACAGGCATCACATTTTTCAAGAAAAGGGAGTTTTCATTTTTAAGATAGCTGATAAAGATATCACATTTTATTTCGTTCATACTAATGAATATTGACGGTTGATGAACAAATTTGCATTAAAAATTTCCAAAATGTTCTTTTACTTTATCTTAAAATGCATGGTTTAGCTCAGCTTTATTTATAAATTTAACGAAAAAATGTATTTTTGTTTGCTCTTCAATATTTATTAACATACATAATGAACATATATAAGAAAATTTGGCTGGACAAGAGGAGGGGCAAATGCCCTACCCTAGCCCCCACTGTGGACGCCCATTGAGAGCTAAATGCGCATTTACAAAAGCCTCATTTACGAACGGCCCTATACTCGCAGGCCCTAAATGCGCATTTAGCTTCAGTGTGAACATAGCATTAATTAGTGTCCGACCGGAAATTCGGTTTCGGTTTCGGTTTCGGTTACGGCAAGTTTCGGCTAATTTCGGCTATTCGGCCATATTGAGGCCATATTCGGCCATATTGAGGCCATATTCGGTCATATTGAGGCCGAGTAGCCGAAACTAGCCGAAACTTTTGGAAAAAATTTCTGACATCAGTCATTAAATTCAAACATATATGTTTGGTTTAATAAAAATATTTAGAACGCATTGTACAAAAGAAAAATGATGAAATAATCTATAATTTGATTTATCATGTTAACACAAAACATATTGGTTAATTTTATGCGATCGATACTATCATTTTCGATTTTAATTATCATTTTCGAATGAAATTAATATTAAAGTTTTAAAGGTATGAACTGAAGCCAAAAATTGATAATTAAACTCACGAACGAATTCTGTGTGTGTGAAATAAAGGAAAAGAAAACGAAATATTGCTATTTTTTTAATACGAAACCTTTAAAAAAACAAAAATACTTTGTTTTGTAGTTCTATAAAAATTTACATTGTAGGTGCATACTATTTTGAGTGTGTACTGAAGATATAAAGTATGCAATGCTTTTGTAATAAAAAATAAAAATTAAACAAGTGGAAATTCTTAAAACATATATGAACTGCTCTTTAAAAAGTTGGAAACTTGAATTTAATTCCATCTTAATGAGCATAAAAATTAAAAACGACTTTATCTCTTTTAGAATTTATTATACAGCAGTTATACATGGTTGAATATTTTCAGACTTATTCTTCAAGAATTTTATATGCTCCTCTGTTTCTTGAATATTATTTTATCACTGAGAAGTAATAGGTATGATAGTTATTCTAATATCTATAGAAATTGAGAAAATTTCCATTATTTGCATCCAACCCGTCTAAGGTGACTAATAATTCTTTAATTGCTTTGTCTTTAATGTGGTTTCGTTGTAAAAAAAGTCCTTCATTTAGTCTCCAAGAACTCCATATCTGATCTTTATCACGCTAAAATCCTTGTCGGTATGAATTATATTTTGAAATTTTTTTTTCAATTATTTATAATCAGACCCTATTTGCCAAGCGAAATCCACTAGGTTTGTTGTATTCTGGCCATTTGTTGAACATTTCTGCTAGAGAAGGTATATTATTTATAACTTCGTTTATCCTATATTGGCTGCATGCTTGCCAATAGCTGTCACACTCTTCTGCATCGCTTTCAGGATCATCAAGCAAACACAATATACAAAGTCAAGAAAATATCTGTTTCTTGAGGCATTCTGGAGTAGCTTTGTGTTATGCAGCTATAAGTGGCTTTATAGCTGGTGCTTTTGGAAATGTTATTAGCTTGGAACCTTTCTTATGGGAGTTGCTCATATGATGCTGCCTTTCCTAGACAATGGAGTCAGATTTCGTGAAGTTACTTACCTTCAGAAATTTTTTCCAAATCAGTCTGATCTTCCACACGCGTTGTTAAACATTTAATTTAATTTTATGATTTCAAAAATATAAAAATGCCCCGTTTGTTTGTTTTTTTTTTAGTTTTAATGTTTATATTTTATGCTTTATAATGGCGTTGTATCTCGTCTTGCAATAAAATTATATGTGTATTATGTGTATTATGTCTTTGCAATAAAAACTATGTGCACAACTTTGATTTCAATTGCGAAAATAACTTTACCGTTACTCCTTTAGTTTTAAAGAACTTAGTGCTTTCAATAAAATAAAAAGTTCTTACGTTTAAAGAACGTTACATTGAAATCACTGAACACATTAACTATGGAATTCATTCCTACTTCCAACGCAAAGCAGTTCAAAATAAAACTTAAAAATTAGTTTTCATCCATTTAGTTTTCCAATATTGTTCAATGACAAATGAATTAATTTTTTTAATTTTTTAAGTTTATGTTCTTCAAAATTACAATTTAAAATATTGTTTAAATCTTTATAAACTTTATAATAAATAAAAGTATGCAAACTGTTTGCTACTCTAGATAATGTTAGCGCTAGTTATAAGAGAACTCTTGTTAGCGATAGACTCAAATAAATAAAAAAATAAAAAATGTAAGAACAAGTTCATTGAGTGTAAGAAAAAGTTTATTAAGTGTAAGGATACGTTCCTTGAATATAAGAACAATTTCTTTTAATGTAAGAACACGTTCTTTAAATGTAAGAAAACGTTCTTTAAATGTAAGAACACGTTCTTTAAATGTAATAACACGTTCTTTAAATATTAGAACACGTTCTTTATATGTAAGAACAAGTTTCATTAGTTTTTACAACAAAAAAAAAACTGGACCAAAATTAACACAAGTTCCTACGAACAAAGAACGGTTTCTTTAAATTCAGATCAAAATAGTTCTTAAAATTAATAAGTTTCGCTTTATGAACGAGATTCCTTGAATTTAAGAACAATATTTGGCCCAATGTATAAGACCAAAATTTGATAGTTTAGTTCGTATTGTTTTTTTCGGTATCTGTACTAAAAATGGGCGTGGTCGCACTGTGTTTATGCCCTTTTTCAGGAGATAAGCGTGGAGTAAAGCAAAAAGCGCCAGGTATAAAATTAATTAAGCTGAAATTTTAGCATTCGATATATTTCGAGTACGAAATGATCTAGGAAGAAAACAAATTTGACACATCCCCTTTTTCAGCTCAAAAATCAATAAAATTGCTACATTTCAGACGGTCTGGGTCATCTAAGACTTAAATTTGGTAATTTAGTTGATATGGTTTTTTGCGGCAACTACACTAAAAATGGTAAATATATAATTTTTTCCGCATAGCATGAAAATTCATAATCCTAACTACTTAAAATACGATATTGGAAATCATCTCAAAAGTAACCCTGAAGTGTAGCCAACTTGTTAAAATACTTGTAAATGTACTAGGTCAAAAAATACCAGTACTAGTTCAGCTCAAATGCTTTTTACATTGTGCTAGTTGGTTATTTTCCTGTGTTGATGTCATAGGAAAAGACAATTGTCTTATTCTCGATATGAATTGAGGTAGTATTTTTACTGGCATAATTTGAAATAGTTATTATAGTAGTAACTTTTAAACCAGTAAAATACTAGAATAATCAAAACTAGGTTTTTACTGGTATGATTTGAGCCACATTTGTGCTTGTATATTTTTAACTAGTTCAATACTAGGTTAATATTGACCAGTTTTATATTAGTATTATTTTAGCCAGTTCAATTCCAGTAGTTTTCATACTAGTTGTATGCTAGCATTACGCCTTAAAAACGGGAAAATTTCTTCACACATGTGCTAATTTTTACCTTATTTTGATTTTGACTAATTTTTATGTGATACGGTTAGTTTTGCGATATTCGACTTAGGGCCATTTTGTTCACAAAGGGCATAAATATGATTTAATTCGGGGATAACTATCTCTAGGTTAATTTTATACCAAGCGTATAAATCGGGAGATAAAAAAGTGGTTTTGTTCACATTTTATCCCGGCTTTATGCTTAGAGCATAAATTCGCTCTCAGTTTATATCGATTTCCATTGGAATGTTAGAGTGTTGCTCATTAATTAAAAAATGTGTGGGGATTTTTGGTTTATTTTTGCGAATTTGGGGACTGGAGTGAATACTGGGTAAAAATGGATCACTGATTTTGAATCTGATATCAGAATTTCAAAATTCTAAAATTTTCCTACACACAGGGTTGCCAACTAAACATTTTTTTAAGAATTTTAAGCATGAAGAAACATTATTGGGGTTAGTTCTTTCGAATCTGGTGTCAGAATTTTAAAATTCAAGATGGCGGATAGAGTTGCCACCTAATTTCTTGTTTATTTATGCGAGTTCAACGCTGGGAGAAACAGTAGGTAAAATTGGGTCGCTGATTCTGAATCCGTTGTCAGAATTTCAAAATTCAAAAATTTATCTACACATAGGGTTGCCACCTAAAAATGTTTAATTTTAAGAATTTTAAACATGAGGAAAGAGTATTGGGGTTCGCAGATTTCGAATCTGAAGTCAGAATTTTAAAATTCGAGATGGTGGATAGGGTTGCCACTTTAATTTTTTGTTTTGCAGGAATACCAAATTCATACATGGTGGAGTACAGGTGCTTCCTTATTGGGCTGTCGAGGGCGGCTTTGTACTCGACAAAAAGATGGTGGGTGTCGACTTGTTTTTTTTGAGTCTTCTTCAAGATTTGTCGTAACGTGAAAATCTGGTCGATGGTGGACTTTCCAGGTCTGAAGCCACACTGATAAGGTCCGATCAGTTCGTTTGCACTGGGCTTCAATCTTTCACATAAAACGCTCGATAGGACCTTATATGCGATATTAAGAAGGCTTATCCCACGGTAAATGGCACAGATAGTGGGATCGCCTTTCTTGTGGATTGGGCAGAGCACACTGAGATTCCAATCGTTCGGAATGCATTCTTCCGACCATATTCTGCATAGAAGCTCGTGAATGCATTTAAGTAGAGCTTCGCCTCCGTTCTTAAACAGCTCAGCAGGTAAGCCATCAGCTCCCGCTGCTTTGTTATTTTTAAGCCGAGCTATAACTGTCAGAACTTCATCTAGTCGGGCAGCGGAGCCTCGATACTGTCATCCGAAATTAAGGTTTCTGGAATATCATCTCTATTGGCGAGATTGTTGTCAGCGTCGCCATTTAGAAGCTTAGAGAAGTGTTCCCTCCATAACGTCAGTGTACTCTGGATATCTGTCACTAGATTCCCGGCTGGAAAAAAATGGTATGCCAAAAATAGGTCGCTGAATTCGAATCCGTGGTCAGAATTTCAAAATTATAAAATTTTGAAATAATAGGGTTGCTTTTACTTTATGAAAATATATATTATTAGGTGGCAATTCTATTATTGTAAAGTTTTATAATTTTGAAATTCTGACCACGGATTCGGATTCAGCGACCCATTTTTGGCATACCATTTTTTCCAGCCCCAAATTCATAAAAATACAAAAAAATTAAGGTGGTAACCTTATCCACCATCTTGAATTTTAAAATTGTGACTTCAGATTCGAAATCAGTGACTCCTTAACACTGTTAAATGATGTTTAAAATTCTTAAAAATACATATTATTAGGTGGCAGCCCTATTATTTCAAAACTTTGTAATTTTGAAATTCTAGCCACGGATTCGGATTCAGCGACCCATTTTTGGTATAGCATTTTTTTGCCAGCCCTGAATTCGTAAAAATTTAAAAAATTGAGGTGGCAACCCTGTTCACCATCTTGATTTTAAAAATTTTGAGTTCAGATTCGAAATCAGTAACCCCCAATACTGCTTCCACATGTTTAAAATTTTTAAAATAAAACATGTTTATGTGGCAACTCTATGTGTAGAAAAATTTTCGAATTTTGAAATTCTGACAACGGATTCGCATTCAGCAACCCATTTTTACCCGTTAGTTCGCGCCAGCCCCGAATTCGCAAAAATAAAAAATTAAGGTGGCAACTTTATCCAACATCTTGAATTTAAAAATTCTGACACCAGATTCGAAATCAGTAACCCCCCCCCCCAATACTGTTTCCCCTTGCTTAAAATTCTGAAAATAAAACATTTTTAGGTGGCAACCCTATGTGTAGAAAATTTTTTTTTACCGTGTATGTCACAGAGATGGTTCAATTAATTGCAGCACCCTCGCAGCCGCGGCCTTCGTCAATCGAAAACGATAGACGAAGTCATTCTCGTCCCACTTGTCCAATCCAACGCGTTCCTGCATTTTATATTGCCTGCGTTCGGCCCGCAAAGTCACTTCCACTTTGTCATCATCGTCGCTCTAGTTCTCACAAAAGTGCACCAAAAGATCCACTTTGTTATACTTTTTTTCTTTTATTTTTTAAAAACTTTTTGTCAAACCTCTTCTTTCAGAATTTAATTAAAAATTAAAAGAGATGTGTCTGTTTACATATTTTGACACTAAGTAAATAAAAAATATTTAAATGAGAGTGATGAGAGCGAATTAAAAATCTTAACTCACCAATTTTCACGAGTTAAATATTTCTGGGGTTAAACTATCTTGCCACCATTTTTATCTCCAGCTTGAAGAGTTAAATGCTTAACTCACTGTGAACAAATGAAAAACTGGGAAAATCATGAAATTAACTCGGCATCATCGCATCATCGCATCGCATCATCGCCCTTATGTTAAGACAATACATATCGAAGAAATATAAAATGAAATTTTTTTTGTTTTGAAGCGCCGCTCTGCATTTATACCAGGGACCGCAAATAATTGTTATTCTAGATTTCACAGCAGAAAAAGTTGGGCAATTTCAACAAATACAAATTTTCGTTATGAATAACTTTTATTTTTAAGAAAAATGTTTTTTGGTTGCCGGATAACTTTTATTTTTGAGGAATAATTTTTAAGGCTGGCTCATAACAGTTATTTTCTGACATTAATTTTTTGCGGTTATTAGTGTCAAAAATCAAGAAAAAATTACTTTTTCTTTTGGGATGGACTCACACCTCTTAACCGTGGTCGATATGGGGTAATCATCTAACGTCACCGTCGTGATGTCAGAATTTCAAAAAGTTTTTTGACACCATGGTAGACCCTAATAAGGTGTTTTTTATATTCGATTCCCCTTTAAGAATCTTTCCCAGAGAAACCGGTTACCACATCGATTACCGACGACTGATTACCTAACCGAATACAAATTACTTAAGCGATTACCAAGCGATTACTTAGTCGAACACCGATTACTAAGCGATTACATAACCGAAGGCTGATTACTGAAGCGATTACCAAGCCATAACTTATCTGAATACTGATTACTTAGCCATTACATAACTGAATACTGATTACTAAAGCGATTACCAAGTGATTACTTAGCTGAATACCAATTACTAAGCGATTACATAACCAAAGACTGATTACTGTAGTGATTAATTAGCTGAATACTGATAAATAAGCGATTACATAACTGAAAACTGATTACTGAAGCAATTACCAAGTTATTACTTAGCTGAATACCAGTTACTAAGCAATTGCATTACCAAATACTGATTACTGAAGTGATTACCAAGCGATAACATAGCTGAATACTGATTACTAAGCAATTACATAACCGAAGACTGATTACTGAAGTGATTACCAAGTGGTTATTTAGCTGAATACCAGTTGCTAAGCGATAACATAACCAAATACCGATTACTGAAGTGATTACCAAGCGATTACCAAGCGATTACTAACCTGAATACTGATTGCTAAGCGATTACATAACCGAAAACCGATTACTGAAGTGATAACCAAGTGATTACTAAGCTGTTAAAAACTGTTTGTTTTATTTTTTTTTTCAATGAATTCGTGCTTGAATTTAGTTTTACAAACATTATTTTTGATACCTCATGATCCCTCGCGAAATCAGCACGAAATTTAATAAAACTTGCATCAAATGCAACTTTAATTAATAAAATCCTGTTTTTACATTCCAGAATTAATGCATCTGACATCAGCACTGAATTAAAAAGGGTATGACAAATTCTTAAATTAATATCACATATTTGCGTAAAGTATTTAATCAACTATAGAAAACTATTGAAAAAATGAAAAAAGCTGAGTGTACCTCATAAAAAATTATTTTTATTACAAAATTTTAAGAAATCGATTTTTTTTAATAAAAAATGTTTGCTTAGTAATTTTTAATATTAATGTTTTGTTTTTGTTTAATAATAAATGTTTGCTTAATCATTATCAAATGCATTTTTAATATTAATAGGTACAAATTTAATGTGTGGTTTTATTGCACAATGTTATATATTTTTCAAAATCAGGTAGATGCTTATAAGAAATTTATGCACTTTTTTAATTCCAACATCAGATTTGAAATGACCAACCAGCGAATCTAAAAAGATTATAAAACAAAAAAACACTTTTTAGGGTCCACTTTAGTTTAAAAAATTTTTAAATTCTTAAATCAGATTTGAAATCAGTGACCCCTACATACTGGCAGAATATCTTTCATCATTTCTGACATGGTTTTATACACAGGCTGAGGTAAAGCTCCGCACCAGGATCCTGTAAAAGATTCAGTAACTCTAAAAATGATTTAATATGTCTTTATTAAAAAATGTGTTCCTATGATAGTATCTTATGTCTGCTGGGTTAAGTAACCGGGGCGTGGGTTAAGTTACTTCATAATCACTTCAGTAATCAGTCTTCGGTTATGTAATCACTTAGTAATCAGTATTCAGCTAAGTAATCACTTCAGTAATCAGTCTTCAGATATGTAATCGATTAGTAGTCAGTATTCAGCGAAGTAATAGCTTGGTAACCACTTCAGTAATCGGTATTTGGTTATGTAATTGCTTAGTAACTGATATTCGGCTAAGTAATCGCTTGGTAATCACTTCAGTAATCAGTGTTCGGTTATGTAGTCGCTAAGTAATTGGTATTTAGCTAAGTAATCGCTTGGTAATTGCTTTAGTAATCAGTATTCAGTTACGTAATCGCTCAGTAATCTGTATTCAGCTAAGTAATCGTTTGATAATCGCTTCAGTAATCAGTCTTCGGTTATGTAATCGCTTAGTAATCGGTATTCGGCTAAATAATCGCTTGGTAATCGCTTCAGTAATTTGTATTCGGTTAGGTTATCAGTCGTCGGTAATCGATGTGGTAGCCGGTTTCTCTGGAAAAGATTCTAGAAAGGGAAGCGAATATAAAAAACACCTTTTCATGGTGTCAAAAAACTTTTTGAAATCCTGACATCACGACGATGACGTTAGATGATTACCCCATATCGACCACGGCTAAGAGATGTGAGTCAATTCCAAAAGATAGTCATATTTTTCTTGATTTTTGACACTAATAACCGAAAAAAAATTAATATCAGAAAATAACTGTTATGAGCCCACCTAAAAAACTATTCCTCAAAAATAAAAGTTATCCAGCAACCAAAAAACGTTTTTCTTAAAAATAAAAGTTATTCATAACTGAAATGTATTTTAACCCATTTTAATAATTAATTTTAACCAATTCCAAAAAAGTTGCATAACAGTTATGTCCCTGATTTATACGTATCTCTCTTTTCGCCTTGCTCGACCCGAGATGCCAGACATGTCGCCAAACTGGCGCACAGTGGGAAATTGTGGCGATAAATAGAAAAAAGTAAAATTGTTGATATTGTAAATAAATTTTTTTAATACTCGACAGTTCACACATCATATAAGAAGTACCAAAAAAATCAGTCAGAAATCTTTTAAGGTTTTGCAGAAAATGGCTTAACAGTTGATTTTTTTTTAATGAAAAAAATTTGAGAATATCACTTGTTTTTACCAGCTGTAGGCGTAAGTGTTGCACTTTTTTGTTTTTAAGAGAATGGAATTGAAATGAAGAAGTAATAAAAATATGATATTTAATGTTTCTTAAACTGTTGTTTTTTGTTGATATTAAAAGAAATATATTTTTTGTGATTTTTTAAAAATAAGCATTTTTAATGCATAAAAGCTAAAAACTTTGGAAACTTTAGCAGGCAAAAAAAAACATCAAAAACCATCTTTCCACATTTTTCAAAAAAGTATTCATTAATATATATATTAATAGAAAAATATGGTTCTTGCTGCCCGAACTTGCCCGAAATTGGGTTTCATGTGTTTTCTTGTGGAATATCACTAAAAAGAAATTTATTTTATTATTTTCAGCGTATTTTCAAAACAAAATTACATTAAATATAACAAAAAGTGATGAAAATCATCACAATTAAGTTTTATGGAGCACTAAAGTTTGTTTTAAAAATAGTAGGTGCAATAAGTTTACTTACACATTCTTTTTTAACCCACACCAAAGTTTCTCAAGTTTGTTGTTTTTTTTTAAATGTATGTACATTTAAACTCCTAAAGTACTTGCTCGATTGCCATAGTTTTTTGTCAAAAGATAGAGACATTGAACACGGAGGTGCCCATTTTAAGAAGTGGACGGTGTTTGACAAAGGAACGTGGATATAAGAAAAACACTGTATTTCGACTAATATTGACACTAAGTTACTGAAATTCAGTACAGGGATAGTAGGCACAATTATTAAAAATTACGGTCAATAAAGTGGGCGTTATTCGAAAAAGGGCGTGACAATATAGGAAAAACACTGTAACTTTAATAATATTGATACTAGGGCACTGAAATTAAGTACAGGGGTAGACATAATTATGAACAATTATGGTAGAGAATGCGGGTGCAATTGGACAAAAGTTCATGGTAATATTAGAAAAACAGTGTATCTCAGTTAATATTTACACTAGGATACTGAAGTTAAGTACAGGGGTAGGCATAGTTATGAATAATTACACTCAATAAAATGGCGCTATTGGACGACAAGGCGTGACAATATTAGAAAAACACTATAACTCGAATAATATTGACACTAAGGTTCTGTAATTTAGTACAGGGGTAGGCACGATTATTAGAAATTACGGTTAAAAAAGTAGGCGTCATTTACAAAGGGAGTGGCAATATTAGAAAAACACTGTATCTCAAATAATATTGACACTAGGGTACAGGAGTAGGCATAATTAAGAATAATTACGGTCAAGAAAATAGGAGTTCTTAGACAAAACGGCGTGACAATATTAGAAATACACTGTATTATTAATAATATTGTCACTTGGGTACAGAAATTCATTACAAGAATGGATATATTTATTATCATATTCTATAAATAAGAAGAAATAAAAAATTTAAAAAAACGGCTTCAAAACAACTACAATGTATAAAAAATAATTTTAAATTACTTTTCATATCAATTCTATGTAAAATTTGACAATTTATTTATTTATATATTATTGATTGGAGTTCTTATTGTATCAATGTTTTCTAATTTGTTTTATTATCATAAATATTTACTTTCTTTGTGAACATAAAAGCTTGAAAGTCAGCGGTAATATAATCAGATTTTTTTAAAATGAACGCTTCGACTTCAAAACTTAATATTAATAAAGAAATTAATTATTTGTGATAATAAAACAAATTAGGAAAAATTAAAATAAAAAGATTTCCAATCTAATAAAATATATAAATAAATTATGATATATGACCAACAATTAAAATGAAAAGAAAATTTAAAATTATTTTTTACTTTGTAAGGGTTTTGAAGCAGGTTTTTTTGGTAAGAAATTTTTTTGGTTAGAAGTTTTTTCGTATATATAAGCTATTAAAATAGATATTTAAGCCAAAAGTTTGAGTAATATGATGTACTGGATTTTAAAAGTCAGTGCGACTGGCTACAAAGTGCATAAAGGGTTTATTTATTTACATTATTCATATACACTTGAACTCAAAAGTATATGCGCACTCTTTTAAAAACTTATGCAGACATATTTTAAGGTAAAATTTATTACAAACTTACTTGATCTAAAGCTCACAATTTAATTCATGTTATAATTTTATTGATCATAAAACTAATTAAAATTTATTTTATTTATAACTGAATTCTTACGATTTATCGCATATTAGCATTAATAAAATATAAATTTAATTTGCTTATAAATGTCATTATTTAAGTTGAATACACATACTATGTGCACAAAACATTTTTACTCTACTGTATGATTAACGCGTACCGTTACTTAAAAACAAGTGCTCTAAATAGAGTGTTAGAGAAGCGAAATTGTTAAAGTTCAATTAAAAGTTTTAATAAAGTTATATGATAATAATAATTTCGAGTGTTGTGAAATATTACAAGTATGAAATGAAAATTTGTTTTTATTAACAATTTTATATGTGCTTTAGTAATCATTTAATTTTATAGTGGCTTCAGATTAAAAAATATTGAAATCTCTCAAGCGTGGCTTGCAATCTAAAGCGAAGCGAAAAAATTGATGCCATGATAAAATTTGTAAAGGAAAAGGCTACAAAAAAATTTAATGATGATGCATTGGAGAAAAGCGTAAAATATTTTGAACTAAAATTAAGTATCTTCTGGTATTCATCCCAACGAACGCAAGAGCGATTTATAATCTCCAACTCTAATCTTTTGGAATCATGTTTTGACATAGAAAAATGTGTTGACGAATCGGTATATTATAACTTGAATAATTTCTAGGCTCCAAAAAATTTTTTAACAAATTTAATTTTTCTTAAATATTAATTTAATAGCAACAAATAGAAGAAAGCAGCTTAAACGAAGAGTTATCTATTAAAGCTTTAACTTCAAAACGTGGTCGTCAAAGTTTAAGTGGAATTTTGGAGAGAACAAAACGAAGACGTGTCGCAGAACTCTGCAAAAATGATGATTACGATTTATTAGATCAAGCAATAACCAAAAAAATATAAACTATGTGGGCGTGTCTGTGAACGTGTCTATGGGCGTATTTAATCCAAACTTGTGAATATTTTATATGTAGCTCTACAGAGTACTCATACAAAATTTTGAAGCTCTAGGTTTATTTTTACTATATTTACAAAAAAGTTCGTTTGGAAGGTGGTCGTGTCTGCGGACGGATTTGATCCGAACTTATATATATTTTATATGTAACTATACAAAGCACTCATACCAATTTTCAAAGCTCTAGGTTTATTTTTACTATTTGTTACAAAAAAGTTCGTATGGAAGGTGGGCGTGTATGTGGGCGGACTTAATCCAAACTTATATATATTTCATACTTAACTTTACAAAGCACTCATACCAAATTTCAAAGCAGTAGGTTAATTTTTACTATTTATGGCCAAAACTTGTATGAGGAAAAAACCTCCCACTGTGTGGTGGTTTCAATGACCACTTTGGCGAGAAGAAATTTGATTTGGCGAAAATTTGCGGTTTAAACATTTTTTGGCTATATTTTGGCGAGATTCCCCTGAAAAGAGACTAAATCCTTTTTCTCGTTACACGACACTTTTTACAAAGTCAACATTTTTCCTGTCTCTAAATTTTAATTCGCCGAGCAACGATTCTACCAAAACATAAAACATTTGAACAGCTGATATTGCTTGAATGTGTTCAGTTTGAGCAAAATGTACAATGCAATATAGAAAAGACTGAAAAAATTCAAGTCGGGGTCATGGTAAGAAGTTTTATTGAGTATTTATATTACAAATCTGAGGATAGAGTACGCAACAAATATTTCAGAGATCTCGCATAAGTGGTAATTAAAATGCTTTTGATACCTACTAACAACGCCTGTGTAGAAATAATTTTTTAAATAATGAAATACATAAATATCAAGAAACGAAATAAAATGCAATTTCAGCTAATTCAGGCTCTCTTAAGAATATCAATTTATACTTAAAATATTAATATATACTGCGAAAGTTTTGAGAATACAAAAGAAATGTTAATACAGTGAAGTGAATTGTGACCTGCTTACAATTCGTTAAAAACCAAATTTCAATATTTTTTGGTACGGTGCACTTCCAAAGTGGACAAAGTGACAAAAGAAAGCTGCTCGGGTGACAGCGGCACTTGAAGTAATTTAAAACAAATAATTAAAAAAGATTATTGTTCTAGTACATACTTGCCATTCTAGCAGTTGATTTAAACACTTTCATTAAAAAATAAGAAAATGGCGGACATCTTAATAGAAATAATCATAAAAAATCAACCAAGAAATCTTATGCAAATAGTTGAAAACTTGGTTGTGTATTGGTTAAAGCCGTTCGCAACAACAACAACTAAAAGAATTACAATTTGAACAGCGATTTTGACATACAGTAGCAATATTCTATTTAGTCTTACATTGTTGAAAGCATTTTATACAAGTTTTTTTTTTTTTTTTTTTTTTTTTGGCCGCCAGAGTTGATGTCAATACGGGCTCATTTTATGGCATTTACCATCACTCTTGCCAGAACTTCGGGCGACAGGTTCTCGCATTCTAAGCGAATATTCTCCTTAAGGGCTTCAAGAGTCTGAAGCTTGTTAACATTCACCCGCGACTTCAAAAACCCCATAAGAAGCAGTCTAGAACGGTTAAATAGGGTGATCTGGCCGGCCAGTGCAAATCACAAAAACGAGAGATTAAGCGACTCGCAAATGCTTCCTTCAGAATATCGGTTGTGGCTCGAGCAGTGTACGTCATTGCACCGTCCTGTTGGAACCACATGTTCTCCAGTCCTAATTAATCCAATTGAGGAAGAAAAAATGTTAAAAATTATTAAATCTGCGATGAAATTAACGCTGCGCCAACACAACAGACAAATTGTTGCGCAAAAAATGGAAACAATTACTCCGCGTTCTTGCGGAGTAAACCGATTCATGGCTTGTCGATTTGTATTCTGCGTTTGTTTACTTCACAAATGTGAGAACCGAATTGACATTTTGCGACAATAGCAAAAGTTATAAGGTTTTCCAAAAGGGTGATTACTTTTGCCCCACCTTGTATATTCAATTCAATTCGCTTACTGCTGTGTTGCTGTGAGAGTCAAGTTGGCTAACCGATCAGTTTATTAGTCGAGAAGTTGTGAGTTTGGTCCCTGCATATAAATATATATAATTTTTATTTGTACAAATTAATCCATTGTTGGAATGTAGTCAAAGGTCTTACTCAAAGGGCCTTGCTTTCGAAATGGTAAGGCGAAAGCATTTCTACTATATATGTTATTGTTTTTTGTTGTTTGAAAAAATTGATAAATATTTGTGACGTCATGACTTATTTTGTAAAGTAATACAATCAATTTACCATAATAAATTGAAGGGTTATAGACTCTAGACCATTGCCATAAATCAATTTTCTTGAATTGTTTTGTTTAAACTGTTGCAGTATTTTTATGGAGTTTGAAGCAAAGTGAAACTATTCCGAATACACAATTAGTATTTATTGCAAAGCATCATATCGACATCGTCAACTATTTTAATAAGATGAGAACTTATTCATGTTGAAGAATGATCAAATCGCTTTTAACGTAGATTTATTTACATATTACTTTAAGTTAAAGGCACTTGATAGCATTTGGTTGGTTGCAGGTTAATAACTATTAATAACTTAATAACTTAGTGATTTTTATTTCTATACAGATGATTTTAAATCAATTTATGTCGTCTGTTAATGTGAGTCTGTTTATGTGAGTTAGGAAAAACTAGAGGTTTTAAAAGTTTACTTTAAAAAATTTAGGATTTATATATTGTATATACTTAAAAAAAAAATAAATTCGAAAATATGAATAAAAATGTTTTGAATTGAAATATAACTATGCTTTCTTTATTTTTTTTTTATGAAGATTTTTTAAACTTACTGTAAGTTGTTCAAACGATTTAAATTTTTGTTTGCTCTGGTTTTCTGCAGCCTTTTTTTATATTATATAAAAATATAATTTCACTTTAACGGTCAATTCAAAAATCAAGTTTTTTTTGCTATTATTCAAAATCAACAATTCAGTGTAAAATGCTTCCCTGACCATTGACACGCCTTGAAGGGGTACGTGCAAAATTCACCATTTAATCCAATTGATGACCATTAGTGCGTCTATGGTAACGAACGTGTACTTGCAAGTATTAAACTGCTCCATAAATTGTTTATACTTTAGGCCTGAAAGAGGACTTTCAACAAGACACAACGTATGAAAAAAAAAACAGTTATGTGCATATAAAATTGCACATCCGGTCGAACAGATACAACGGCGAAAAAGTGTAGGATTGTGACTGTAACGTTTAACTTTGTGTTTTTAACATTTAGCAGGTTTTTAGTGTTCTTAGTGAAGAGGAAGGAAGCTACAATTGAAAATTTATTCATTTTTTATCTGGATGCTCTGTTGTTTGCGTCCATTAGTTGTGTCCACTAAATAACGCACTGACTTGCACGTGGACTACACTTCTGATAAATGAGTTGGTAAATAAATCAAAAGCGCTCGCAGTTTATACCGGATGCGATAATTCTCGCGGGTTATTTATAATAAGTTTTATCCTGTCATAAAAATGGGTTTTTTATTGTTGTTTTTAACACATTTAAATTCTTAAGTTATAGTTAACGCAATTTCATCTATTTTTCTGTTCAAGTAAATTGCCCGGCAATACTGTGACAATTATAAGTCTAAAGAGGTCTGCGTAGTTCTTCGCCTGGGAAATTGATTGAAAATTTTTATATCCAAACCAAGTAATCAACGTCAATTTAAATGAATGGAATTGAAAATATAAACTGAAAATATATTAATTACAATAAGCTAGGCCGAAAATAATGCCTTTTATTTTGTCCCAAAATGCGAAATAAATAAATATTATATATTTTAGAAAACATCAAAATTTACTTGAACATTTTCCATATATCGCACTCATGAAACTATTTGTTTTCATTTAAACTTTTTACATTTAAATGATAATAATAAATGTAAAGCTTAATAAATTGATGTACTTATACAATAACAGTTTTAAATTTATTTATATTAAGAAATCAATTTTTTTGATACGACAAAGTTTGTTATTTTCTTAAAGTTTGAAATGCCATTTCTGATCCAAAAAAAAAATTATGCCGAAATAGTTTTTAAGATTCCCTCTAACTATTGAGTCGGTGTCCGGCGAAATATTAATTTCAATCCGGCGTACTGTTCATGTATTAATGAGCATGACTTTAATACAACTCATTACTTTTTTGAAGTGAAATATGTATTTTCTGTCAAAACAAAAAATGAGGTTACGGCAGTGTAGTGACTTAAATAATTTAAATTATTTTCATGATTAAGGGTCTTCCAAGAAGAAAGATTACACTAAATTTGACGGCATTTTTTAATTGTCTATTACACCCTGCAGTGAAAAATCGTACTAAATTTGAATTTAACTAACAGTTTTATTTTAACTAGTGAGTTATAGTTAAAATAAAACTAGTCAAAAAAAAAATACTATATGCTAAACTAGTGAAATCTTACTAATTAAAAAGTTTCTAGATAAGTTATAAAAGTTACAAGCTGTTTTACTAGTTATAAAATAACTAGTTTCTTAATTTATAGTTAACTAACTAGTCGCTTTTTGACTAGTTAAAAAATACCAACTGTTTTTCTAGCTCATAACTAAGTAGTCATAAATGTATTAGCTTAATTGCTAGTTGCAAACTCGCTAGTTCTGCATAAATTTGTAAACAATAACAGCTATATTCATAATCTCATTTTAGAGGCTACGTAACTAAAAACCAGCTTTAAACAACACATTGTTATTCATTAATGTTTTTCCGGCTTGTGTAAGATCTGCGTTACTTAAACGCCGAAATTTGCGTTTAAAGGCTGCGTAAACATAATTTAAAATTTTTTGTCATCTTTTCGATACAGGTTGATGTATATGATATTTATATCATAGACATGCTCCATAGGCCAAACTTTTAAACTATTTTCAGTAACATATTTGCAAATGTACAAGAATTCTTCGTTTTTGTAAAAGACTTTCGATTGTTTAGACACAAACCTTACAAAATTAAGCAATGAATAAAATAATGTTTATGAATAATAATTTCAGCAAGGTTGCGTAGAGGATACGTAAAGCTTTAAACAGTGCGTGACTAAACAAGCATTAAACGTTTGTTTAAGAAAATCTATTGCATAAGGCTGTAAATAAATTAAATTTCTAGTTGTAAAAACAGTAACAATTAGGGATGTTACGGATGTCATGTTTCGGATGCTGTTGTGTAAAGAGCCTTCCTGGAAGATGCGGATAATTGAAATTCATATGTTGTTTTGAATGTTGCGGATTTTTTCAATTAAATTATAAATTAATTTTTTATAATTGTTAATATATATTTTTTAAGTAAAAATCTGTTTAAGAGGCAGTCTGGTTCTATTTGTTTCAAAAAATCAATTTTCTAAAAAACTCTGTTTTATATATAAGATACCATTAGGAATAATACACAACATCTTAACTAAGTCGCCGAGATGGAGAAACATTTGTTAGATACTTTTTAAGTAGGCGCGTCCAGATGGCATCCATGGCAAGAAAAACTTTACGTAAATACGTTTTTATCGAAACAACGCTTTTCAACCTCGTTGACCAACGGTATTACGAAAAAACTATTGAACCCATTGGACTAAAACTTTTTATATTATTGTACATATGTGTATGTAGTATACATTAATATACGATATATACTTAAAATATATCGTTAAAATACATACGAAACTCCGCCATTTTGCTTAGTTTTTGCCCAAATGTGGAATGAGTGCTACAATATAACTAAAAAGTTTAAAGAAAAGATCATATTTTAACCTTAAAAAAAATCCAAAAAATACCTCAAATTTTCGAGTGCTTTAAGGCATAAAATAAAAAAAAAACATTTATAACAAAAAATATTAAAGCAAATACCATTTCAATGAGCATAATCTAGTATAAATATTAAATGTGCAGCTTTTTAAAAATGCCAATCTGCTTAAAAATAGAAATCTTAACATAGTTTCAATAATACAGTTAACGTAGTACTGGCATACAACTGGTTTAAAAGTTACTACCATCACAACTAGTTCCAATTATGTCAGTAAAAATACTACCTCAATTCATATCGTAAATAGGACACTTGTTTTTTCCTATGACATCAAAACAGGAAAATAACCAGTTTGCGCAATGTAAAAAGCATTTGAGCTGAACTTGTACTGATATTTTTGATATAGTACATTAACTAGTATTTTAACTAGGTGGCTACACTGCAGGCTACATTTATTTAATAAAAAATTAAAACCTTGGATGCTTGTATCAATGTTCGCAAAAAGAATTGAACAAGTAAAATTCATCAAAAACCTATTGGCCCCCGAGATCGCGCGATTTAACTCAATAGACTTTTTCTTGGTTAAAAATAAGGTCTCCGCTAAAACTTCTGCTACGATACAATCGTTCAAACCTGTTGTAAGAAATCAAGGTAGACCCCTTAAATTATGGCGAAATAAAGCGCCAATCTCTCATCATTGTTTAGCTTCCGCTAGATTGTTAAGCAATTAACAAAATGAATTGTTTAACTTTACTAAACGTACAAACAATAGGAATAAGCGATTTTTTTTAGTGTCGATCCAAGTCAGTACCACATGAAATGCTGCAAAAAGTTGCAAAAAAATCTGTCTACCAGTGAATGTCCTTGTAAATGTTGAGCATGGACTTTTACTTGCATTTACTTTTCCTCGATATCGTAGCACATCCTGATGTGGCAATTCTTTTTTAATTTTGCTTTTTTACGACTTCTATTTCATGTTGTCATTTAGCTGGCAAACTTCCTCTCTTATTGTTGATGAAGCATTTTAAGTTTTTTCCTTTTATTACAACGGTAGAGTTGTCCGCGTGATTTTTTTTTTTCAAAAAAAGTATACGATATATAAATCAGTGCCTAAGAGCTCGGTGTACAACTAAAAAAATCACAGATCCGGCAACATCTCCACACTTGGCCTTTCAGATAAGGACCAACCAACGATACAACGAAGTTGTTGAAGCAACTATTGTTGCCAGTTTGTGTCATCAATTCATTTGTTTCTATCTTGTTTTGATATTCGCTACAATGGTTTCAATTTTTAAGCGCAGTTTATTATTTTTTTTTTTTCTTTTGTGGTCATTCATCATTTTCACTATCCAACGCTTTGTTTAGTATTATGTATGAAACCACGAAGAAAATAAGGCCTCCAAAAAAGGCGAGAAAGTTGAAAAGAATTCCTGAGCAAATTGAAGATTTGTTACTATTTTATTAAGTGTAAGTTATCACTTTATTAATTATCTTAATTGTTAAGAACTATTTAAGCTGTGTGCGAATTGATCTAAATGCGACTTAAACTAAATAGTGTCGATAAGGCAGTGCTTCCTAATTTAGGAAGCCTTTAGGTAGCTCGAGAATTTCCTAAATTATTTAGGAGGTACTGCCTTATCGACCCAATTTAGTTTAGGTCGTATTTAGATCAATTCGCACACAGCCTAAGTTATCTTCTTGTTTATAAGAATAAAATGTGCTGCAGCATTCCCTATACATACATACTTGGTTGAAAATTGTATTATAACTTTTGGCACATACAGTTTTATTTAAGTCAAGCCATACTTGGTGGCCATGGCATATTGGTTATATTTCGTGGCTTGTATGCTTAAGAACAGCTGTAGTGTAGTATAAAATGTCTGAGACAGAATTTTGTTTTAACTGAATTAGTACTTCCGTTATTAGTTAGTCGCTCACCTTCTCTGCAGAAAACAGAACATTTTATATGACTTTCATCGGAGTACAAAAAAGATGTCATTTAACTGTCGTTTTAACAAAGTAGTTGAACCTCCTTTTCTTGAATGCGTCAACTTCATTGAAATTGTTCCATATAACACTCGTTTTTAGCTTAATTTTTAAGTTTATAAAAAATTCGCTGTTATAATACTTGATAAATACAACAAGCTATTATTTAATTTATGTAAATACTCGATACGCGAAGCTCGCAACATAATTAGGGCATTCACAAGGTGTGCTATCATGTCATAATGTCATATTGTCCTAAGATTTTACACTAGTTTAAACATTTTATTGTTGCCTTCCATATAAAATAGTACTAAAATATTACAACTATGAAAGATATGTTTATTGAAGTGTAGTAATCAAACAATTGTTTCTTATTTGCATTTATTTATCTTGTAAATTTAGTTGTACAATTTTAGAACAAAATGACATTATGACATGATAGCACACCTTGTGAATGCCCTTAATGTACACGGATAGAAATAATTTACTTTTTAAGAAGAAAAAAAGCTCACCTGAATTCTACTAGCAACAAGTAGAATTTCACTTAACTTTAGTAGAAATCAGAAATTTGAGTTTCTTGTAATAAGAAAATAATTTACTCAGTTATCAAAAAAATTTTCCAGTATTTATATACTTTATCTTGAGAAATTATTTTCTTAATGTTGTTATGTGAATGGCGCAGTGTGAATGGCGCAGTGTGAATGGCGCAGTTGGCTAAGGCTTTAGTATTTACTCTAATATTTTTTAGAATCTTGAATAGTGGGTTCAAATCCCATTAGTCATAATTTTTTTTTTTTTCTTAATTGCTTTTAGTTTTGTTTTGGTTTTTATTAGTTTGTTTTGTTTTTTTAGTGATTTCGTTCTATTTATTTGCATTAATTTCTTATAATAGGAAAACGAACACTTTAAGTTTCTTACTCTGTGCTCGCACTTTTATTCCTAATAAAGCAAATTAAGCGATGAAAAGTTAACAACTGCGATAGTCGAACGGATAAGCCCATGCACTTACGCTCACGCTTCCGAGGTTCAAGTCTCCGAATAAAAAATTATGCTATTTTTCTACTGAAAAATTTATCCTGAATACCAAGCATATTGCTACTTGATTTAAGCAATTTTTTAATGGAATATTAATTTTGATATTGTAGTAAATATAAGCTTGAAATTAAGAAAATTTCGACTGGAATATTTATTTTAATATCGCAAAAAATATTGTCTTGATTTGATGCTATATTTTCTGGAGTGGGAATTTTGATAGCTCAGCAAATATATGTTTGATTTAAGTAGATTTTGACTGGAATATTTATTTTGATACTTCAGAAAATAACTTACTTGCTTAAGCTTTTATTCGCTGAGCGCTATCTGTGGCCGCGATTTTCTTAATCCCTACTGAAAATGAGTATATTTTTCTATCCGTGTATGTTAATCTGTTCCACTTTTACTTCTAAACTACTTATCATAATTTGACAATGAGGTTTCGTTGGAAGATTTTTTATAGTCTTCTGGTTAATGGCTATGTCACGTCACATTTAATTTAATATAGCGCCCTCTATCACGCATACAGTCAGGGGAAAATTTTTTTTAGTGACATAAGCAAACGAGGTATCGTTAAAAGCGTTTTGATTGTCCGATGAAGAAAAGTTATGTGACGTCACATAAAGTCAACTTAACTCCTAACTTCTACACAACTCTAACTTCTAAACCACTAATCATAATTTGACAAATGGGGTATCGTTGGAAGCGTTTCCTCGTCCGCTGATTATAGGCTATGTGCCGTCATATTTAATTCAACGTGGTGGCTACTATAGGATATAAAGTCATGATTTACAAAATTTATTAAGTGACATAATAAACATTTTTGTTTATAATTTGATTATTAAACAATTGATTAGTAGTTAATACTTTAGATTATATAAAAATTATATCCCCAAAATAATATAAATAAAAAAAAGTTCAAAAAGTAATACCCGACTACTAAAAAGCATGCTGTAAAAAGTATGACACAAGAAAATATTCTCATTGCTTAAATTAAAACTTGGTGACTTGAATTTATAGTAATTGGACTAGAAATTCGCGTTAAAAATTTGAACACCTTATTTTTCTGTTTACTTAAATCAACTCACTTTATTTTGATGTAATTCTAGTATTTATATCACTTAACATAGTAAAAAATATACAATACATATATAATATTCAAACAAACATGTAATGAAACAAAATTCAATAAATGCATGAACGCTGACATCTCATTTTGAAAGCAACAGACAGAAATTCGCCAAGCACAAGTTTCGAATTTCTGTTTGCCTTATGTGTACATAGTGCAGTGAACCTTTGTTCTTATTTTTACTGAGAGTAAAAAAAATAAATTAGTTAAATTTCACAACAAAAGTGCACAAAAGTGCAGTGAACGTTTGTTTTTATTTTTGTACCAAATGTAAACAAAATAAAGAAATAAAATTTTGAGATGTCAGCGTTACACATTAAAAACAAAACGAAAAACATTTAAAATTATGTGCAGCAACATTCTCCCCCGCGTTGAATGAATATTCAACAATACAGCCGTGCTTTTAAATGTCCACGCAAAAACTGTTAAAGTACCGTGGAGCTGCTTGTGGCGGTGTGTTAGGAATTCCATCTGATAGTGGAGGGTCTGCTATTGGTGAGGTTTTAGATGCCGTTTGGGAAGTCATTGGAAGAGTACCTCTTAGCTGCCTCTTATGTCGCTTAAACATGATGAAAATAGCTAAGATGATGACCACACCCAAGAACAGGGCCGAATAACTTACTGCAAAACTATGATATTGATGTTTTTGCAGTTTATTGGAGAGATCGTTGATTTCACGTGCATCCAAAATTTCTTGCAACTTTAACAATTCTCTAAGTGCGGGTCACACTCACTCTCTGTGGTATCTAAGACTGGTAATGATGCTGATTTTGCTGCATTTATATCGATAATGTGTCCATGAGTTCGAGTTTCATTGTTGAATAGACTAACTTCGCAAGCACATACTTCTGATCCCTTGTTGTAGGTGGGTTGCTTGTTGGCACAAATATACAATTCGTTTTCCATTCTAAAACACGATTGTAACCTTTCAGCTCTGGTTGGAAAATATTGATCCCCATGTACGTTGATAGCAAGAATTGATGTAGATAATTTTATTGCCATCATAGTGTTGTTAATTTTAGTGGGAATTGGTATTAGTCGATATAAGTTGAATTCATTCAAGCTGGTTAACGGAACAGTTATCTGGAAAATGGCATGATTCTCTGTTATCGCTGCCTTAACCTTCATTAACTTGTATATTGATAGGAGATCACCTTGGTATCCTGGGATCTGCAGGCTTGGTGCCAAATGTGCTGAGATTTTTAAAATTTTATTGTTAAGTTGCTGTGGTGATAGCAATTGAGGGCTGATTTGACCATTATGAAAATTTGTAAGAACGTTAATGAGTGCTGCTTGCACACGTTGAACATTTGATGTCATAATGGATAATTGAAAAGCTAATGATAAAAGCATCTGGAATGTTTGCTCTGCCTGTGCTTCCTCTTCATTATGCCCTAATTGTTTTTTGATGTCCGTCAATCTTCCTTCAAGCCTTTTGAAGGCCATTTGAGTTGTGGTTTGATCATGTTTTATGATATTAATGGTTGAATCAACTACTGAAGTAGAAAGGCTATGAGAGTTCTAATCCAAAAACGCGTGTATTTTCTTATGGGCCTCCAAATTCACAAAATTGTGAGGTGCAGCGCAGTCGGCGTCGTACGATCGGTCAAGTTGGCCGATAGTAGGGTGGCTGAAGCGTGTTGTTGTTGTTGCAAATTGGCGATAAGCATGCAAGATGTACGGACGAAGGGATAGCTAGGGGGGTATGATTGGTCAAGCTAGCTGAAGTAGGATAGCTGAAGCGTGTTGTTGTCGTTATGAATTGGAGATAAGCATGCAATATAGTTGGCCTTTAGATACCACATTTTTTGCACTGCTGCAGTTGGTTGTTTGTCGATCATTTGAGAAAACAAATCGGAGAATTGTTGCCACTTCAGGTAGTCGCCATTAAATTGTGGCAGGGTTACCTTTGGAAGATGAACCGCACTTCGCATTGTTTTTCTTCTCTCATGTTTGGAGCGGTGACTCTGTTATCTTGGCGTTGATCTGCTTTTATAGAGAGCTCAACTAACTGATCTTGTACCATTTCATCTAATTGGTTGTACTCTGTTTGATCAAAGCCGGCTGCTGCAGGATCCTCAAAATTTTCCCAAAGTTCGTCGTAAATCAATTATATCTGGGTCCACAGATGACTTATGTTGTTTAATTTAAGTTGATAAAACTGCAATGGTTGGTTTTCTTGAAGAAATTTGAGGTTTTCGAGTGTTCACCTCAATGTGACCATTCGAGAAGTCATTTTTCCAACCAGCCCATGTTGACTGCCCACTCCAGAAAATTCTCTAGAGATTGGTATTGTTGTCTTCACAGCCGGTGATCCTGTTGCTATCTGTCAAGGAGCTATGTTTGGCACTTTTTCCATTTCTTCTTCTGCTTTGATGCGAGTGGCTTCTGTTTGAAAGATTTCTCGATAGTTGGTTACTATACTGCTTATTTTATCATAGAACCCATATATGAAGTATTCCTGTTGCATTGGCTGTTCTGTAACTAAACGTAACTTTTCATCTGTTTCTTCAAAGTCGTTCCAACACTGCTCCAATCGTTTTAACCGCTCGTTGTAGTAGGCTGAAGTTGACTTCCGTTCTGCCGAATCCTTTTTGAAGTTTTTAATGATTCTCGAGATTTCATCGCCGACCTCCTTTTGATGCTCGACTAGATCCGATGTTGATGTCATTTTTACTTTAATTTTCTAGTACTTGAACCAAAAAAATACGTTGAATTGAATACGTTAAAGGTTTAATTGTGAACCTTTTGTTTACCAAATGATTTGATTTGTTTTAATTTTCTTGTACTTGAACCAGAAAATTTAGTTGAATTGAATCCTTAAGAGGTTTATTTGTGACGATATTCTAGCACATAAACTAAAATATCTCGCCGGGGCATCCAAAAATGTTTAAATCAAAACTTGGTGACTTGAATTTCTAGTACTTGGACTAGAAATTCGCGTTGAAAAATTTGAACACCTTATTTTTCTGTTTACTTAAATCAACTCACTTTATTTTGATGTAATTCTAGTATTTATATCACTTAACATAGTAAAAATTATACAATACATATATAATATTGAAACGCATGAAAGCTGACATCTCATTTTGTAAGCACCAGACAGAAATTCGCCAAGCACAAGTTTCGAATTTCTGTTTGCCTTATGTGTACATAGTGCAGTGAACCTTTGCTCTTATTTTTACTGAGAGTAAAAAAAAATAAATTAGTTAAATTTCACAACAAAAGTGCACAAAAGTGCAATGAACGTTTGTTCTTATTTTCTTACCAAATGTAAACAAAATAAAGAAATAAAATTTTGAGATGTCAGCGTTACACATTAAAAACAAAAAAAAAACATTTAAAATTATGTGCAGCAACACTCATCTTAAATTTTTATGTACAAACTTCTAATATTTTTTTGTCTATTAAATAAACAACTTGTACATAATATATTTCATTGCATATAATACTAATTTAAAGTGATGTTCAGAAGATATCAGTGGTCGTATGACACCATCGCTAACAAAACAAGACATTCTAACAGTAGTTAAGGCTGCTTTACATTGTCCTACTGTGTGTTACCACATGTGAGATAGAAAGTATTATTGAATTTCATCTTGCTGTCATTTTTAATTTTTGTATGAAGAAATTAATTTTTCGCTTTTAGACTATCTCACAGAGTCGCACCCCATTTTTATACTTTACACTATATTAAAACGTGAAAACTTGAGTAATGAATCGGTTTTTAATGAATTTAAAGCCCCTACAAAGTTCAGTAAGCTGTAAAACTGCTTCCTTTTGTTATTTCATTTGAAAATACATTACGAGTTTAAAATTTTCTCACTTAAATAATAAATTTCAAGTAAGTTTATGGTAAAATGCATCTCTGGTACCATCTCATTTTCTATCACACATGAAAATTTTGATATGTGTTAACACACAGTAGGATAATGTAAAGCGGCCTTTAGCGATCATAAGTTATTATACATGTATAAATTGGCATACTAGCACGTATATCTTCTGAACATCCCTATAAATTAGTATTATATACAATAAAATATATTATGTGCAAGTTGTGTATTGAATAGATAAAAAATATTGAAAGTTTTTACATAACAATTTCAGATGAGAATATTTTCTTGTTTCACACTTTTTAGAGCGTGCTTTTAAACGTGCGTGCTTTTTATGAAAACGTGTAAATCAACTACCACACAGAATGACAAATTAACAGAACAATAATCTATTTAAATTGTTTGTCTTAAATTACTTCAAGTGCCGTTATCATATCGTCGTTTGGACGTACAAATTAAATTGTAAAATAAAAAAGTTTTTGTGTACAGTTTGAGATGTTTATAAAACTATATAGAAATATGTTAACGATTGTATTTTATTTACTTATAAAAAAATCATTCCAAAATTAATTCAACACAATTATTCTAAGTTATTTTCAATTTCGTTTGTATAAGATAAATGTGCAGCTTTTTGAAAATAACAATCTGCTTAAAACTAGAAATCTAAATAAAGTTTCAATAATACAAGTATAAAGCCAGTTTACGTAGTACTAGCATTCAACTGGTTTCAAACCAAATACTAGCATATAACTAGTATGAAAACTCCTAGAATTGAACTGGCTAAAATAATGGTAATATGGAACTGGTCAATATAAAGCTAGTATTTAACTAGTTAAAAATATACTAGCACAAAGGTAGCTCAAATCATACCAGTAAAAAGCCTAGTTTTGATTATACTAGTATTTTATTGGTTTAAAAGTTACTACTATCACAATTAGTTCAAATTATGCTAGTAAATATACTACCTCAATTTATATCGAAAATAGGACAATATTCTTTTCCTATAACATCAACACAGGAAATTATCCAGTTTGCGCAATGTAAAAAGCATTTGAGCTGATCTAGTACTGGTATTTTTTTGACCTTGTATATTTACTGGTAATTTAACTAGTTGGCTGCACTGCAGGGTATAATGCATTTACCTTTTAAAGTTTTACAACATGTAGTTTCATAAAAAATTGCTTCACAGGGATGGCTACTTTTTAAAAAACCTCCTTTTCGGATATCCGGTTTTGTAAATTTCGGTTTTCCACCCAAACTAAAAACAGAAGAAAAACACTGGCTTTTTTGGATCTTTATCGAGTGACTGTTTTGTAATAATTATTGGATGATCAAAACGCTTCCAACGATACCTCATATGTAAAATTGTGATAAGGATTTTAAAAGTGAGAATGGAAAAGATGAATATTAGGGCGGATCAAATTACAATTTTTTTCGAATTTCACATTCTAAGAAGTCTCCAAAGGTCCGATGGGTGGTCAAGATCTCAAAAAAATTTTTTAGAAAAAATAAGGATCTCTTCCTCTCCCGCAAGGACAAAGTTATATTTGAGAAAACCAGTAAAAAAATAACGATCTTAAAATGCTTTAATTTTTGTAAGAAAAACTACATATGTCATAAAGCAAAAGTAAATATAGACTTAAACTAACAATATTTTGGCAAACACGATTCCACACTTGGTTTTTATCCACAGTGTCCTGTGTGAAGGATATTCGAATCTAAAGGTATACTCGAGAAAGCACAGAACTTTTAATTATTATCTGACTGTCTTAATTTTGGTGATATTGATTACAGTTTTAACGTTTTCATATTTTTCCATTGCATATTTTTCGCATATGCATTTCCCTGTGTTGTGGAATTGTAAACTTGAATGCCATTTTTTAACTTTTACAAAAAAATTAATGTAAGGTTTTATATCTCGGGCACCAGAAGTGGTATCGAAGATAATTTTCTCAGTTCGGATTCTGAAAATAGTTTTGAATGAAACCCTATCTAAAAATATATTTTTTAAAACAGCAGGAAAAGGCCACGATTTATTTTTCCTATTTTGATATTTAAAAAAGTTACTTCATGCATGAAATGTAATAATTTGGTTCATATTTCCCCTCATGGTTATTTTTTCATTAAAACACTTCTTAACAAAAATTGTTAAGTCAATTAAGACCCATAGAATGGCAAACTCAGAAACTCCAAATTTTAGTAAAACATTTTTGTAAATGCTGGTTGATGTGTTTTAACCAGGGAACGGAAATAAACTCTAACGTTTCGTTCGTTAAGGTAGTAAATCGTTGATTTGAGAGAACTGAACATTTATGTTGTGTAGCATTCATTACCAAGGTCATTATTCGGTTGTATTCAAGTTTGCATACTTGAACATAAACATCATTGTTCCGTAGTATAAGCTACACTGAATAACCTTATGAGAAGCGTTGTTTGAGAGACTGAGAAAGCAGAGAGAAAAACATTTTATCTCTGTTCAAGCACATGCTGCATATCAAGGGCGCATTCAGTTTTGTAGGTAGCATACATTTGCAGGTCGCTTTTGTTTTAGTATGAATAATCAAAGCATTTTTTTAGCTATTCAGTTTATTTATTTTTATAGTGTTTCTTACGCCCATAAAAAGGCATGTCAGGTTTGGTTGGTTGGTTGGTTTAGATGGTGATTCTACATGCAAGTAGGATCCAAGTAGCTCTAGTGAGCCGTTTTGATACCATAACCTCGTGTTTCTGTTGGTTGTCTGGGCAGCGCACTGCTAGGTTATAACCATCCGGTGCGATTGATGAACGTTAGGAGATTGTTGATTTTTGTTGTTGAGAGTTCCTCTAGGTTGCTGAGGAAGGGCCTGCCAAGCGTTGCTAGTCTGGACCTGGCCAGGGCCGGGCAGGTGCACAGAAAGTGTGTTAGTGTTTCTTTTTCATTTGGGTCATCGCAGCTGCGACAGTGGGTGTTGAAAGGTAGTCCGATTCTCTCGGCATGAACTCCGATGCACGTCAGGTTTAGAAAAGTATATTATATATTCTTGATCAGCATCACTAGCTGAGCCGATTTAGCCGTTTCCGTCTGTTTGTCTGTCTGTCTCTAAGCTGCTAAGAAAATCTCAGTTTATTTTATTTGTGCGTGTTATCACTTTATGGCTGGAGAATTCAGTAAATAGAATATTAATTTTTCTTTGTTACATGTAAGTAAGTTCACTTATATTATTTTTTTATAGAATTTAAGACTGCTGATTAATGTTTATGGAATTGTGTTTCAATTGTACATGTTAAGGTCATGAAATCTCGCATTCCTTTGAACATTCATATATAGCTTCTGACGGAAATGAAACTACTTTTTTGAAGAATGTTTTGTTTGTGTATCTAGTTATTCCATTTTAAACAAACTCAGAAAAAACGTTCAACTTTGAAATAAAAAACACAGGTATTTGTTTTAAAATCTGAAATTTAGTTAGTTTTAATTGAATTTTTTCTTTAAACAATATTCATTTTTCTTTAAACAATATTCAATTTGAATTCAAAAGTAAAATTTTATTTTTTTTATTTTTTATATTGATTTTAAAAATTAATTACACACTCAGACTAAAATCAAAGAAATTTATTTTTTCAAATTTTTTTTGCAAATGGAAATTATTCTTTCAGAAAAAAAGAAATTTTCTAAAGGAATAAACTATTTATTTGTTTTGAAGTTTATTTCTTTATTTTAAAGAAAAGTTTCCATTTAAAAAATTGCGCTAAAACAAATAAATTTTTTTTTTAATATTGAGTAAATGTTCTTTGATTTTAGTATGCTTCTTTTCTCAGTGTATAAATCCATCAAAAAAAATTTTAGCTGGATCATAAACCATGTAGTAGTGGGTTAAGATTCTATCTAAAAATAAAGATGAAGTTCGAAAATTAGCGGCTCGGGTAGAAACAACGCCTAACTCCCATACAAGCCACTTTATAAAAAGTTTTTTTTCTCTTAAAAAGTCTCAAAATTTATTTAAATGACTTGAAATTTTTACATACATATGTTTCGATAATTAAAACTGACCATATTCATCACTATTTTTGTAAGGTAAAACAATCTTTATAAAAAGTACTTAGGTTTTTATAATTAATATTAGAATAGAGTACATCTAAATGGTTTAAAGTTATCTGACTGACACTTCAACGATTTCACTTCAACGTCTCTTAAGTCCTTTCTATGGCTAGGCTAAGCCGAAATAGTATTTTTTAGGTTAATACTCTTATCATAACGGTCCTAAAAAGATGAAAAAACATACCTTTGATTTTTACCTGCGCTACTTACTCTTAATTTTATTATCATTTTAAAATTTAAAAAACCCTCTTAATTTTATTATCATTTATTGTCATAAAAAATAAAAAAAAACATTAATTTAATTTCCGTAAGGTTGGTTTTTCCTACAAAATAGGACAAAAACAAAATCAAACTGACTTTAATGTCAAATATCTCTCCAAATTTATTTTTGTCATGTTGATACATTGTTTTTTATAGAACCAAATTAATTAAAAAAACCGTTGCAAAATAATATTAAAAATTACTTTCTGTCGTGTCCAATATATTGGACAAATTCACTGAAAGAGTTTATAGTAGGGAGTGTGCTTTGCAATATCCTCCTTCTCTCTACTGCTGATAGTTTTACCTAAACCTGTCCCCTCTTTTGCAATGCATAACAGAGTTCGCTTGGCTACTGGAATTTTAAAATGCTGACTGTAGATTCGAAAGCAGCGACCCCCTAACACTGTTAGATGATTCTTAAAAGTCTTAAAAACAAATATTATTAGGTGGCAACTCTGTAATAAAAAATTCATAATTTTGAAATTCTGACAACGGATTCGAATCCAGCGACCTATTTTTACCTAGTGTTCACGCTAGCACCGAATTCGTAAAAATGAAAAAATAGGTGCCAACTCTATTCACCGTATTGAATTTTAAAATTCTAAATTCAGATTCGAAATCAGTGCCCCCCTAAAACTTTTAAATGATGTTTAAAGCTCTTATAACTACATATTACTAGGTGGCAATGCTGTGGTTAAAATTTAGGTTGCAACTCTAACCTCCATCTTTAATTTTGTTTAATATTGATTTATTTTATTTAATTTTAAATCTGTGACATTATATTCGAAATAAAATCCGCTGTCAGAATTGCAAAATTACAAGAATTCGCAAAAATACAAAAAAAATCAAGGTGGCAACACTATCCGCCATCTTAAATTTTAACTTCTTACATCAGATCCGAAATCATCTACCCCCTAAAACTTCCAATCACGGAGTCCAGAGAACCCTAAAAGGTCAGTCATTTCGGAGTACTCTCAAACGAATACTCTCAAATTGAAAGAGTATTCCATGTTCACAAGCGCCCCACTCCATTCCATTCTAAGCGCTTTGTTTGCACTCTCACTGCATTCGTGATATTAATGTAGTAGCTAGCTGTAGAAATGGCTATTAATTGCAGTTGTCCAGCTATTTAGTTCGTATGTATTTTGGTGTGCAAAATAACATTTACGGTACCGTTGTCTAACGGCTTTCTTATATTAATTTTATTTAAATTTATGGCAGAAAAAGCTCTTTCAGCGCATGCACCACTATGCGGAAAAAAAATTAACGATATCAATTTTTTTTTAATTTTTGGGAACATTCATTTGAAAATTTCATATTTATCTCTAGAACTACAAATCGGGTTAGATATCTACCCCAGGCAATCTTCGAACTGCGTTTCTAAGTTAGTTATTGACTTTATCGACTTTATCGACTTTAGTTTCTTGTTTACTGTGACGGAGTAAAGACGTGATGCCTGTGTGGGTTTTGATATCAACCCCGGCTAGTACTTTCCGTCAGTGGTTTGTCTCGGTAAGTTACTTTTCTCTTTCTTGCTGAAATAAATTTCATTCACGTAAATACGTTTTAACGTATTTTTTTGCATACAACATTAGATATAAAAGTTTCGGCGATGATTTTCATATTTAAAGTATTCATACACTGGGATTGTGTATCCCGGTATTGAATCGCCATAAAGGCGATTGTGGCGCCTTTGAATGAGTTAAATCGTTATTTTACTTTTGAATATTTCTTTAAATGTATGAAGTTTCTTTTTTTCTTACTTCTTGCTTAACAGAAACCGAAATATCATCTTGAAAAGCAATATATCAAGAATTTGATTTTTTCATATATAAGATTCCGAATTTTTTAATTTAATAGAGAGTGATTCTAACAGGTATTCGCAAAACAACATGTCGTTTACGACGTTATTCGCGATTATGCTTCAATTGTTGTTTGCTGAATTACGGATTGTCCTTTTTTCAGTACTTTAAGCTATTTAAATCGATTTCTCACCAAATAAACCTTAATAACAATGAATTTGTTCTTTATCATTCTCTTTGGAGTGAAAAAACAAAAAATTCATGCATTTAGGAATCAGAATACTGCTTTCAGAACGATTTTACGAAGAAGAAATCCATGGGGTAGATATTTACCCCGGTTTTGTAGTTTACAGGTGAAAAATGAGTTTGTAGTTCTAAGTTTATTGCGCCAACAAATTTTGCACCCTTGTGTAATTGAATTTCATAAATCAATATTTTGTGACCTATATTCTAAGTCGATATATATTCAGATTTTTTAAATAAATAGGAACACAACGGAATTAATGAAGGATACGTTTTGTTTTTCCAAACGATAGGATCCACAAATTCGAAAAGTCTAAATGCTCCGCTTCGTCCCATAAATTAAAACTTGTAAAAGTTCTGTGGTATTTACCCGTTTTTCATAGTTTGCCAAGCAAAAAAATCAAATAACGCAGAACAGAAAAAAAAATTACATTTGATCATACAACTGATGACATTCAAAATGAATTTAAGCTATACACACAGGCTAATTCAAATAGTAATAAAATTAAAACTCAAGACGACTTAGATAATTTAAAATGTATTTAAATACCAGATATTAAAATAAACCAGACGAAACTACCCTTTTTGCACAAAAACGCGGTCAAACTTATTTTCCCCGTTTTTAAGAGTTTTAATCCCGTTTTCCCCTTTGCGTTGAAAATTCCCGCAAAACGGGGCAAATTCCCTTTTCTGGCAACACTGGTTCAAACTGCAGTTATATAGCGAAATTACAATGCAACAGTGGCTGCGTCAGTGTCAGTGGCAGTGAGCAGTTTTTTAATATATCACTGCAATCAAATTAAAATTCAGCAGTGAGCAGTAGCAGTATTTTAACGTCTAACATTTTATTTTTTGGATCCAAGAGTTAATGTTTGTTTTATTTTTTCAAGTTGCCACTCTGTTTTTTTCATTCATTATATTGGCAGCAGTGTGGCAGCGGCAGTAAATTTAGAAATAGAGTTGACCTCAGCAGTACTGCTTACTGCCGCTGCTGTTGTGTGAGAGTTACCATTAAATAACATTATTCCTAAAATAACCGCTGATCACTGCCACTACCACTAACGTTGCCACTGCTGCATTGTAATTTTGCTAATAGCCTACCGGGTAAAGTATGTGGCCCGTTTGCTAAGAAACCCAGAGGCCCGGGTACAACTCCTAACTCAGACTAAAGATTTTTTTAATTGAATTAATATTTCTCTATGGATGACACTTCTCTGCAGACAATAGCAAACCTCAGAGAGTAAAAAGCTTTTTGAGAATATGAACCATTTGGTTCAAACTCGTAGGGCCAGTGCTCGATAATTTGTGTTTAAACGTTAAATAACACGTACAACACAATTGATCAATAGTAAATAGATTCTGTAAAGGGTTGAAAAGGGCAATTCCTTGTTTGTTTTCGCAAACTGCAACAAAAAGCAGAACAAAATTGTTCCATTATTTTTAAATCAGTATTTTTAAATCAGTATTTTAAAATAATGTGAACTTTAATTTTTCAATAAAAAATTAACAAAATGAAACAAAAAACAAAAATCTAAAAAAGAAGAGTGTGACATCATTTCTTGCCGTGACAATATTCCAAGTGTAGAATGAGCGTATTCTTTTTCTTGTCATGTTTATAATGTGTCTGGCCGCAGTTTTTGCTTACCCCTTTGCTCATCACGGTAAGGCCTTTTTGTTGATGCTTTTGTTGTTCTGTTGATTGATAAAGTTTGACTCAGATTGAAGAAAATCTGTTTATTGAAAATAGATATTTTTAATGAGCAAGTGTTGTCATTCATATAATTGATTAAAAAGTGGGCGGATTTAATTATTTTAAGAGATAAAATAACCGTTTTGAATTGAAATTGAAATTAAGAACATCATCTTCTCATTTTTGTACATAGTTTATGGGGAAGGATAGAATTTCTATTACATATTTTTAGTAGAAAATTTAAAAAATTTTACTTGAGAGATAAGCACGAAATGATAACGAAGCAAATAAAGTGAATATATTGTTAGTGTGTAAAATACAGTTTCTTCTTTACGGCTGTTGAGTGATAAGTTTGCTCGAAAAATGTTCGCATCTAAAATAAAAACATATCAGTTCAGTCTGTCAAAACTTATTGCTTGGTACTAAAAAAGATAGAGTCAAAAATCCTTACAACGACCTTCTATACAACGAAACTCTTTCTAGTATGAATTTGTGTCTAGAAAACAGTTCTTTCGTTCTACTTCGAAAGTATTTTGATTTCCTTATAAGGAATTTCCACGTAACGTATTTTTTCCCTTTTCAACAAAAAACGTGCAAAGTCGTATGTTGGACTCTTATGCATTTTTGATTTTCATACAGCGAATATTCCACATGATTTTTCGTTACCTATTAATATTACATATGAACTTTTCCGTAGCCGCACTATTTTCATAGAAAATCCATGCCGATTCTTCATACAATATTGCTAAAGGCCATAATAGGGTATTTTTGAAGGTGACATCTGAATTTATGTATTTAATTTATGTATTGTGTATTTATGTATTATGTATGTTCAATTGTATTTGAAATTTTCTATTTGCAACACTTTACAAAGCATTTGTTTTACTTTATACTAGCAACATTATACCTTACAAATACCTCACGCATACAATATCTTATATAAAGTCAAACGACACAAAATGTTTGAAAAATTTGCAATTATCAGCAATGTATTCATAATACCTTTTATCCATCTCTCTGAAACTTATAAAATGAAAAATTAAGTAAAAACATTTTTCTTTCTCTCTTTCAGCTTGTATCTTCTTGGGAAGCTTAAAAAATTTTTAATTATGGCTTTTATATTTTGCATGGTTTCTTAGTAGACTAACAAAAATTAATAATACATTTATGTATAAAAAACATAATCGAACAAAAAATTGCATTTTCGAAAAAAATAGTGACCGATTCGAAATTCAAATTGTCCAAAACCGTTTTTAAATCGAAAATCGGTTGAAAAATTGCAAAGTTGCTGATTGCGTAATGTGTCAAGTACCAAAAAATCGGGTTTTTAACGGTCAAGGGAGGGTTCTCCTGGATTTTTTTGGATTTGGCCGAAAAACAAGCAAAATTTGAGAATGGTTTGTGGGAAAATGAAAAGACATACGAACTTATGCTTTTGAACTTTGATTCGTGGTTTATTGACGAGTAAAAAAAAAAAATATTTGAAAAATTCAAAATGGCGGCTTGAAAATGGCGGATCTCGTCGACCTCTGCGCGCAAAACATCGACCTCCCGCGGACAGTGTGGGGCCTCAGGTAGTGAACTGAAATGAGAAATGTATAAAATTTATTAAAATTGATAACATTTCATATGCCTGGAACCTAACTTCAATTAAGTTTGGTAAAAAAAAACCAATTTTATGGACTTTTAAAAAAAAAATTGAAATTTTTTGCTTTTTTTTTACTTAGATCTCGTTTAAAAATTATAAATAAACAATTTTTTATGCCAATGTTAGGTTCCAGGCGTACAAAAAAGTATATACTTTCAAACATTCTTTGAATGAAGGAAATCGGATCAATAGAACAAGCCCTGTGCTGTCCGTTAGATTAGAAAACATGGTTCCGAGAAAAACGCGTTTAAAGTTTTTAGAAAGTTGGTACGCGCGCGTGACATGGGTACGTTTGATACGCTCTAGCTCGAGAAATACGCGTCGTATTGAAATATCCCTTGGCACAAACATTCTACATATATGTAACTTTCATTTTATGTAAAAAAAAATGGATTTTTTCAAAAAAATCCAGGAGAACCTTCCCTTAAATTAAATTTTGTGGTGGCTGCCGTAGCCTAGTGGGTAGAGTGCGTGGCCCCTAAGCTAAAGAACCGCGGTAGTCCGGGTTCAATTCCAGCTCGAAAAGAAAAGTTTTTTTAATTGAATTAATTTTTCTGTTCGGTCGTCACCTCTCTGCAGACAATGGCAAACTTCAGAGAGTAAAAATTGCCATGTAAAGCTTCTTGAGAGCAAAAGCCGTTCGGAGTCGGCATAAAACACGCAGGTCCAGTTCTCGATCATTTGTGATCAAACATTTAATAACACGCACAACACAATTGATCAAAAGAAGCTTGGTCAAAGTCCTTCCAAGGGCTGAAATGGCGAGTTTATTTTATTTTATAAATTAAATTTTGGGGGTGTAGTAACAATTTAAAATATGGTCTCGTATTGTACTCGACCATACCTATAACCTAGAATGTGGCACTTAAAAAAAGAATAAAAGTACATTTCCACTGTAGCACCGTGTAATTAATTATCATAATATTCTAAATACTATAGCAGTGAAATTAAAAAATATTAATTCAGAAATATTGCTTTACAATCGATAAAATATATAAAATCGTACACTCAAAATCTTAAAAATACTATAACTTTGATTCCAGAGCACTAAGAGACTTCTAAAAACTCTTAAATTGAAAGTGTTAAATAGTACTACTAAAACTTATACTAACAACATCACTTTTTTGGTTCACTCTTTTAAGAAAGTACGATATTCTAACGAATATGAAAAAATTTTTCCTAAAATCTGTTAAAAATATCGTCCTGAAAATATATATTTATGATTTCAATTTTTTTTCATATAGCTTACATATACTTCAGTAATAAAAAAGTTTCACTGATCTTCAGTGCACACGCTTTTATAGGGATCAAAATTTATGAAACAACTACGAAAAAGTCGAATTTTTAGGGCATGGCGTCACCTGAAGAAATCAATTGTGGACCTTCTCCTTACACAGGTTTTTTATTTATGAATTAAGGCACCAGAAAAATACACCAGAGATCTGCAACAAGTAAATTAAAAATCTAGCTACTTAAAAAATAGCAAGCTTTGAGTTGAATTGCAGGAACTTGATTTGTTTTTTGCTTACTATACGCGAATTGCTTCTGAAAAACGAATCATATGTCTGACTTGATTCAACTTTGTTTCTACCCTATATGAGTTGGTGGAAAAAGTCAAGTTTTCTACTTTTCAACTCTAGTTTCGACCAGAGATCTGCAACGGATAGCTTTTTTGCGAGTCTGAGTATATCCGAAAAAAATAAGTACAAAAACCTACTCACTCTTAGCGCACGCAATTCGACTCATATTCTCTTCTACGTAGCTAGAATGCGGCTGCTTAAATAAATTTGAGTATCTTAAGTCATGAGTCGGATCGGGAAAGATCGGGTTTTTTCAGTTCATAAATACTTATGGATGTTGTCGTCTTGCTGATACTTATCCTTCCTACTTGCCAAAATACTCATAATCGACACAGCAGACGAATCACTCGGCTCATCTGCCACAGATATGAAACAAAGCACAATAGAGCGCAGCAGTAAATAGTGAGCGAGTTTTTTTGCATTTGTTTTGTGCTATTTTTCCTGAGCATTTAGATACCAACAAATGTGTTATTCTTGTGTTGCTTTTTGTTTTTATCTCACACAGTGAAAGCTGCGCATGAGGTAAAGTTGTTGAGACTTAAAAATAATACGCAGTTTCGATAGTATCGTAAATGTCATCCATTTTCAGCAATCAGCAATAATTATTAAATTTGTAAAGTATTTTTTTCTATTTTTCTGTCACCTTAAGTTGCCAAATCACATGCGCATAATTTAAATTAAACTTCCATTGCACGTGTTTACGCACAAGAAGCAAACAGACACGTGCGCCGCACAGTGGTTGAGCCCCATACAAAAGTTGCCAATAAATAGAAGGACTCATCGTAGACCAATAAAATTTCGAATTTGCTATGTTGACATTCTATGATTTAAATACAAATTCTAAATTTTTGATAGTTTTAATCATACTTGATTTTAAATACAAATTCTAGTTGTTTGATGGTTTAAAATCGTTTACTAAGCGTTAGGTCAGGTTAGAACAATTAATTGCTCTAACGAATTTTTCCAAAGAAACTTGTTGAATATGAAAAGGAAAACATCACTAGCAGATTTTATTGCAATTTCGGCCCTGCTACAGGCTTTGTCAGAAATCATTGTGATACCTAAAGCTCAATAATCGATTTTAAACTATCACACAACTAAAACCTGTATTTAAAATCAAGTATGATTTTGCGGTATGAACTTTGCCGGCCAAGAAGCGAAAATGCAACGAATACGCTTGATATTATCGCTAGCGTTCTCGTTAGAAGCGAGGTGAAAGCAGAGACCATGGTTTAATAAGGCAAAGTAGCGTTAGGATTGAAAACCAGTGACCAAAATTGTCAAAACGAAGTTGACAGCTCATACAAAATCTGCTATCAAAATTATATTTAAAAAATAAATAACCATGCTCAGTCTTTGCATGTGTAAACCTGCTTCGTAGTCAGAGCTGGGTATTTTCGATTTCTACTACTTTACGATTGCAATTACAGTATTCGTTATCTTAAAAAATTTACGATTTCGACGACTGTAATTGAAATGCAAAAAAGAAAAATATTATTACAAATACTGTAATTGGTATAGACACAAATTACAATTGCGTATACTGTTATTGTAATAGAAGAATTTACTAATTACAATGACAATAATCGTTTGTAAAAACTACAATTACGATTACTGTAATTGTAATATTTTTTTTATTATTATGGTTATAGTTATCTTTATAAATAAAAAAATTACAATTAAGATTATTTTTATCGTAATGATTATTTTTTATTGCATAAATAAGTATATGTATCTTATTTATAATATTTCCCCTTACTAAAAAACAAACAAGCTGCAGAAATAATAATTCCAAGTCTATTTAAATGTTATTTTATTCCGAACAATATGTTTTTTCAATGCTAGAAATTAAAACAAAATCAATTTTAAAGAAAATATAAATTCAAAGGACCAATTATATATTATTATCTGAAGCATTTAAAACCAATATTGTTTTTTATAATTGCAAAAAAATATAATTTGTTTAGAATTATAATTGAGCTTAAAACAAATATTTGCATTTAATAAGACTAATTTTTCGATCAATCAAAAAATTTTATTATGACTTCAGTTATCTCAATTGTAATTTTAAATTGATAACGATTACTGTTATCGTAATAAAAAATATTTTGATTAATACAGTAATTAAAATTGTGATTTTTTTATTAATAACGATTACTGTAATTGTAATAAAAGATACTTCAATTATGATAACAGTAATCGTAGTCTTTATTTTTTTAAGATAACGATTATAGTTTTTAAGTGTCATTGTAGTTAAGGTCAGGCACCTTCCAACGATATCTGAAAACCTTTCCAACGATACCTTGAAAGTGAGGATAGCATTTGAAATTATTAAGTTTCTTTGAATTTTAGTAAAAGTAAATTAAAAATAATTAAAGAAATTCACAAAAGCAGCATTATCTTTAATCCGAATGCAAAAATATTAAATTTTTGATGCAGATTGGAAGAAAATTTTTATGACTATTATTTCTGACCGTTTGCATTTTTTAAACTACCACAACAGGCAATATTTTTACAAAAAAAAAAAAGAGTTTTATAAGTTCTTTTAAACCATTCCAGCTCATTGATGGCTATCGCTTCTGCTGAAATGTGTGGAAAATGATCATAACATAAGCAAGGATTATTTGAGGAACATACTAGAACAATTTTTTCTCGTGAGGTGCCTTAGCTAAGTGTAAACAAAAACGCTTCATATGCTCGAAAAAATTTGTGAAAAAGAAAAAAGTATGGGTGCCGCCAAGCACGGTAGAACTGAAACCTAAAGAAAACTGCCTTGACTTAAAAAAAATGACTTAAAATCAAAGTTTTGAATTTCCATTGTATTTAAATAAATACAATTTAGATTTTTTTTATCCAAAAGTCTAATAAAACAACTTAACAGAAATAGTTTCAGCTGTGCCGTTAAGTCAGTGTATATATTTTTTTTTTATATTTATTTCGAAAATGTCCAAAGTATTGACTTTTTATTAAAAAATTTACTTCAATGTTGCTTTTATTATATAATTAAAAGCAAGTAAAAATTGCATTCCTGACTTCCTTTTATATGATATAAGAGTAGCATTCTTCTGCAAAAATTCTTTCAGTTTTGCGCAAAAATTGTGAAAATGTTTTTTAAACGGTTTTTTTCCGCCCACTGATATCTTCTTTGCCAAATTAACTTTTTCAAAATGTTGTTTTTATATTTGCAATAGTCAAGTCTAAAATATAATTTATGTGAAAAAAGCTTAAAATCAAATTTCTTATACCATTGGCTATATTAGTAAAACTAATTTTTGTATTCAAATTAGTTTTTAATTTTGGATCATATCAATCGTATTCCATTACTTCGTTATCCACCTTTCAGCCTAATTAGCATTGAACTTGATTTTTTACACATTTTTTCCGCCAACTTATGCAAAATAGCTCTAATTAAAATCTACTTTTTACTATTGCAATATTGTTTCTGGTAACAACATTCATAGCATACAAAAAGTGCAACACTGCGACTAATATTTTTACTTTGTGCGAATAAGCATAAAGGCATGGATTTTCCTTGCTTTTGGCGATTGTTCCTAATGTCTTGCCTTGTTCGGCATTCTTGTGTCGTAGAGGTTCGTAATCTCTAGCGCTCATAGAGCCTGAACAGAATCAAAAATCGTTGCGGCCGACGATCTTTGTTGTTGGAAAATACATGCAAAATGTAGAAAAAACCGCAGCTCGTTTTCCGCAACGATAAATTGCAGACTTAAAATCTATTCTATTTCAATCGTCGGTCGCAATGATTTTTGATTCTTTTCAGGCTCTACCCTAGGCATTCGTATCAATAGCGATTGATAACATGCATTTGCGCATTAATTTAAATTCAGACAGCACATTCGTAGCTCGTTTATTGACGAGACAGTCGAAACGCCATTTGAATGCACTCAAGCTGTTCTCTGGTAGCTGCCAACAAAATGTAGCAGAAATGTAGGCATGTATGAAAAAAATGTAGGTATTTTCTTACTAAACTACCCTACGTACATTATAAAATTCAAAGTTATTATATTTTTTTTTTTTTTTGTTTAATGTCTTATTTTTTTTTATATATAATTTCAAGAATTAATATCATAAAAAGTGTATGATGACATAATCTAGTTATATTTTGTGTGTTGACTTGGTTCTGTTTGCCGTTTTACCTCGTGAAATTTTTAGTGTTATATTATTCTTATGGCGATTCCATCAATTGAAGCGTAGCCGCGAATAATGTTGCAAGCAATATTTTTTAAGTGGTTTTTTGCGGAATAATTATGTATATAACTACTTTTATATATTAATATACGTTGGAATTAGTTTTTATATTATATTACTAGTATAAAAGCGTGCCCTACTAAAGGTCCTTCGCACACTTCATTTTTGGAGCCATTTGCCGAAAGCCCTTTTTTATCTTTTTAAAGCTTGATTTTTATTCACTTAATTTTTGCAAAATACAAATGTATCACTTTAAATACACAACTACACAAACTGGCCTTGCAACCATCATATACGTAGTTACTCAGGTGTCATTTTGCGGCTGATACAATTATATTTTTTGGTACAATCGACTCAAATCGAATCAAAAGAATTTTATTAGATTCGTCAGATTAGATACCAAATTTTGCTGCAATTTGATATCTGAATGTTTTAGTTATTAAAATTACTAAAATTTTTTTAAATTAAATTGGCGAAATTGGTTTTCAAATAGGATTTCAATATTGAAATTTACATAAGTTAAAATGAATGGAATGAGCGTTGTTAAAATTAAGTATGTTACAATCTTATCTAGGATGCACACAATATGTGTACTCAAATTAAGTGAAGTCCGTTAAGCCGTTTAGATTTTTTTTAAGGTCAAACAAAAAAACAAACAAACAGAAAAGAAGTTTTATAAATAAAGAAGAGCGAAGTATTGAAGAATTCTCAATTATTCTTTTTTTTTTATAAAATACAAATTTTTAACTCATTATTTATTTTTTATTCATAATTAATTTCTTTATTCATTATGAATTTGTTATTCACTTTTATATAATAAATAAAATTAATAAAAATGTTTATTATTCACCACTATATAATGAATAAAATGTTATTTAAGTTTTTTATTAGTTTTTTATGCATTATTTATTTTTATTCATTATTAGTTTAGTATTCATTATTCACTTTTGAATAATAAATAAAAGTAATAAAAAATCTTGTTATTCACTTTTGAATAGTGAGCCAAATTTATAATGAATAAAAAATTAATAATGAAAAATAAATGAATATGCAATGAATCAAAAAATAATAATGGATAAAATAAAGAATAAGAAGAAAATTTGTAAATTCCGAAATTCTTTTTGTATTGCATTCTTTGTGAATAGCATTCATATGAATACAAATATATTCATAATTGAAATAAATTATTTATCAATTTCTGAAAATTCAATGTGAATAAAATATTTTATTTATTAATCAATTTTGCATTCATTGAATTGATTTGTATGTAGCTATTAAGCTTTACTTAAGAGTCTGAATATAAATGCAGAAAAATAGAAAATGTTAGTTGTTTAAAAATCCTTAATAGCAAGCTGTAAATAAGAAAAATCTGTGTCACATAAACTAAGGAAATCATAATGAAAATAATGCACATAAACAAAAACATTTGCTATCAAGCAGAGCTCACCACTGACTGCTTGGTTCCAACAAAAACAACGGAAAAAGCAAATACAACATGAAATTACACGACGCACAGTGGGAAATTGATACCCATGAAAGATGGTATCAATTCAATTAGGAGACGGAGGAAACTTTTGACATTTTTTTTAGTTACAATGGGTCCAAATATGAAAAAAACAACAATTAGTTGATATCTTTTAGTGGATTTTTTTTTTAATTAAAAACAAATTTTGCAGACTTACAAATATGATAAATTTTCTTTTGAATTTTTTTTTTAATAACTTCTATTCACTGCCGCTTGTTAGGTCTTTCTCATTTGTGTCAAAAATATCGACATCACTACTTTCACCTATATTTTCATCATTGTCTTCATCGGATTTTTCCGTATCATCAGCGTTGTCTTAATTTGTTGGTGGTACACGCAAACTAACAGCCATTTTTGGCAACTTTCGCAACTTCTTTTGCGGTAATTTCCTTTTGCTTGAAATGATTGGGTCTGAAGTAATTAGGAACCTATTTAAAATAGCCTCAAGGGTTTTTCTCTGCTCATTTTCTTGAAAAATGTTCTCTGAAAGATTTGAAGTCCTTATTTCTTGCTTCTTGCGCCTCTTCAGAAAGTTGACCAATCGGCAATAAAGCATATTTTATGATTTCAGGGCCATGAATTAAGATTTTATGCACAGTTGGTGGCATATTACACCATGAGTATTTTTGTACAAAATATCTTGCTGTATCCAGCGCAGTCTCGAAATTTTTCGAAGTTTACTTCGTGTCCGTATGAAATTACGATTAAAATAATATGCATTCTCTTAATAAGCTCTACATCAATCTGGGTTATAGATGCTGTTATTTCTGCATTTTCAAAAAACCGTGGAGTAGTATTGCCGTCATTCGAACTTCCAAACCATAGCTTTGGTTTATCAATAACTAAACCAAGTTTTATTTTAAATTATTTTTGAATTCTCGACTTATTTGCTGATACAACCTTCTTCTCTGCTTCCTCTCTTATCAGCCATTTTTTGACTGGTAGCTTGTCAGCCAAATGTAACAAGCACTCAAAAAATCGTATCCAACCATGTTGTGTTGATAAACCAAATTGAAGGTTTTCGACTTTTACATTTTCTTAAATCATTAAATCAATTGAATTGAATTCTTTGTTGTATCAGTGAGTGCGTTGCATACCTTACCGTCTACCATGGTTAACATAAGGTTGTGACTTACCTTGATTAATCTCTCTCCACATTGTGCAGCAGATTTGCTGAGGCCACTTATTTGTGCTGCTACTCTTCTTTTTTTTTTTTTTGAGGTCGAATACTGAATTTTGACGCTGTGTTACCCATAACTTTAAAGCTATTCGATTTTGCATGTTTGTGTTGTACTTTTCCAACGCCATAAAATGTTTTCAGTAAAACTGCATGTATAAATTGATGTCGAATACTGAATTCCGATGCTGTGTGACCTGTAACTCCAAAACTATTTGATATCACAAGTTTTGGTTTACACGACATGTGTAAATTGTGGTTGAATATCGAATTTCGAGGCTGTGCGACCCATAACTCCAAAGCAATTTGATATCGCGAATTTTTTATATATTTGTGGGCGGTAAAAGGCGGTGTGTCAATTTTTTTTCTTAAACCATCTCGTACTCGAAACAAATCCACTGCCAAAATTTTAGCTCGATCGGACTAGTAATTTCGAAGTCTCTTTATCTTCTCTTAAAAGTAGTCATAGCTATAGTGGGACCACGCCCATTTTAAGTATAGTTACCAATTAAGTATAATTAAAAGTTAAGTATAATTGCCAAATTTTAGTTTATTACGACAAAAACTGTCTTAAATATAGCATTTTTATTTATTTGTGGGCGGTAAAAGAGGTTGTGGCAAATTGTAAATATGTCTTTATTGTTCGCGTAAGTGCAAGCAATAAGTTGACAAAGTTTTATCGCAATCGGATGAATGGTATTGGAGCGCATAGCGAACGAACAAACAAACATTCGTTCTTATATATTAGATAAATCGAACTGCACCCAAATACCCGAATACCCATTTAACACAATTATACTTCACTAGTATACGACAAAACAAACTATTGTCAGATAAAACACAAACATATGCAGCAATGACTTTTCGGCAAGGTTCAAATGGTTTCACATTAAAGACAAATAATACACGCTGCATTAAAATGTTTTTTTTTTAAGTTTACTCGTCTTTTATTTTTTTAATATTAAAAAGAATATGTATTTCATATTGTTAGAGAATAGATCAATATCAATTAGGACAGAATATTCAAAAGTAGTAATATAACATGGGTTTCATTTAAACAATGAATACATAACAAAAATAATTAACTTTTTAAGTCAGCTGTACAGCCTATACCTCACACCAACATCGACAGCTTAAGAAGAATAACAAAACAAAAATAACACTTATTATGGATATTTAAACTTATTATATTTAAAGTAAATCATAATTAGATGAAATAATTTTTTTAAACATTTACTCAAAAAAAATTGATTGCAGTAAGAACCACAATTACCCGAAGTTGAAGGCTCTATTAAAAAACTTTCAACAAATATCTTTTTTTTAATAAAATTATATTTTAAAAAACTTATAAATTCCAAAATTTCAATGCGGGCGAACGAAAGAAAAAAATGTTGATTTTTAACCACGATAACTTTTCAACCAGTAATGTCAGGTGAATAGTTTTTGTTGTTAGTGACGCAGAATTTTATTATCTTTCAACTGGTTTCAAAAAAAGTTGGTACCTCAAGCAATTTTTTTTTAATTTTAGCCATAAAAACCCATAAAATACCCCATTGTGCGACGCTCGCTAGCTTTTTTCATCGCGCTCACAAAATTGATCACGTATTTATCATGGTGCAATTACTGACAAGGTAGTAGCGTAGACTGGCTTTTTTCTCACGATCGGCGATGGGTAGTTGTTAAAACTAGCTGTTCATGTGAAATGTGAAAATTAGTTGTCAAAATCAAAGAAATGTGAAAAAATAAGCAACGATTTAAACATAGCTAGTCAATCGCAGCAAACTAAAAACATTCTAATAAACTTCGCAAACAAATTTAATGAATCAAAGAAAAATTAAAAATAAGCACACAGCTAGTCAACAGCTGCAAACTACAACTCCTTTAGCTGTTTTTGACAACTACCAATCTTCAAAAAACTGTCACGGCTACCTTGTCAAATAATTATACCATGGTATTGATCTGAAAAAATATTTGTTACTTTTAACATGGCAAAATTAGACAAAGTAGTGTAAGGGCGGAGAGCCGGTGACCGAAACTGTCAAAACGAAGTTGACAAAATCTGCAACCAATGAGAATGCAGTATGAAAGCAAAAACTGGCAAAAATACCAAAATGGCTGAGTTTGACAGGTATGGTCACTAAGAAAGAGAACACATTCAGCCCTAACCCTACCTTGTCTAGTTCTACTGTGTTTTTAATGTTCTACGTGGCTCATCTTTATATTATATAATCTTTGCCTGAATCATTCAGTCAAAAAGAACAAAAATAAATTATGAACTTCAGCATTTGCTGCACGTGTGAAACTAGCCATAGAGTGCAACAATAAAATACCAAGAACGAGTTTTTGAGAAAAAACAAACAAAAAATGAGAGCTCACATGACCTGCAGACAAGTGCTTACGAAAATTGCAGACAAAAAAAAACATGCAAACAAATCTGTGTCGATGAGCAATAACAGCTTAAGTCTTATTTCAAAGTTTCCAGAAATCTTGCTTCAAAGTTTTCAATCGCCATATAAGTTATATGAAAGGGTCTTTTGTTTTTGCGTCATATCTTTGGCTAAGGTCATGCTAGAAGCTCTAGATTTTATGTGCTCATAATGATATATACGTGGAACACAACTATACCAATAACTCAGTTCTGTCTTAAATCGACTTAAGCTATTATTGCTTATCGACACAGAAATATCCAGCAGCAATTGTGTGTGAAAACAATTACAAAACACAGAAATTTTCAAATTAAAAAACAATTTAAAGGCAATCCAAAAATTAGTTTGCATTTTTAATATAATTTTATTTCAATAAAGGCCTTACCTTTAACTAGTTAACACTAAGAGACGTTGGCAGAGAAGGAGCATTGCTCAGAGTACACTCAAAATACATTCGGATCGAGAGCCTTTGTAATAAACTTACTGAACGCACTCATTGAAAACGGCTGGAAGTGGTTCGGGTCACGCCGCTCTCGGATATGAGAATGTACTTATATCCGAAAAAATGCTAATGAGCTGAATGCCTATAAGTATTTTACACATTTTATTAAATATGGAAAGAGTTGAGAACACGACACTCGGGTATGATTTAAAGATCCGTAAGAATTCGGATACTCATTGCAGTTCTCTGGTTTCGACTCTATGCGACTGCGCTGCCGTCGCAAGCCACTGACGATCGTTTGTTTTGTTGTTCGTTTCATTTATGATGCGGATTTTGTGCGACTTTTTTCTGTTGTTATTGCGTTAGGGATTTTTGTTTGTTTTTCATGCTTTTATTGAACTTGTTGTTTTATGCAGAAGCGTTGTGGTTCTGTGAATATGTATGTTTGTATATGGGGTATCGTTTTGATTGTGAAAAATACAATACCGGGGGTTGCTATTGCAAAGTGTACAGTGGGGAGGATAGGGTACTTAAAAATTAATGAAACGCGTTATTTCAGTAAATATTGCAGCAGGTCGAAAGATGGGGAGGAGGGATGGTAAGACTGCATATGATACAGAATAAATTCAAGCATTTTTAAAAATTCTTTAATATCATATAGGGTGTTTTTTATAGAGTGATACAACTTTGAGTTGGCATCACTGCTTTATTTGACCACTTATTTAACAGCTGATAGTTGCTTTTTGTTAAGTTTGCTTTTACATTTTATTGTGGATCGACTTACACCAGAGCAACGCATGCAAATTGTGGAAATTTTTAATCAAAATAGTGGTTATGCTCGTCAAACTTATCATGCACTTCGTCCATTTTATGGCGTACATAATCGTCCTTCAGAGCTGCTAATTCAAAGAACAATAGATCGTTTTAAAACCAAATTTACTGTTACTGATAATGTGCATCCCGTGAGACGCCGAACAGTGCGCACTGAAGAATCTGTAGCCGCTGTACAGGAAAGCATTGAAGATGATCCTAATTAATCAATTCGTCGCCGTTCTCAGCAACTGGGGTTGTGTCCTTCCACTTTATGGAAGATTTTACGAAAAGATCTTGGCTTAAAACCTTTCAAGATTCAACTTGTGCAGGAATTAAAGCCAAACGACCATCGTATGCGCCGCCAATTCGGCGAATGGGCAGAAGCACAAATTGATATTGATTTTGAATTTCCATGGAAAATTTTATTTTCCGATGAAGCCCATTTTTGGTTGAATGGGTACTTCAATAAACAGAATTGTCGTATTTGGAGTGAGGATAACCCACAAGCTTTTGTCGAAACACCATTACATCCACAGAAAATTACTGTTTGGTGCGCTTTATGGGCTGGCGGAGTCATTGGCCCATATGTCTTCAAAAACGTTGATGGTCAGAATGTTACTGTCAATGTTGAACGGTATAGGAACATGATTCGAAGTTTTTTCGTACCTCAGTTAGCTGGCATTAATCTTGCTGATATGTGGTTCCAACAGGACGGAGCCACATGCCACACAGCGGGTGCTACAATTGATTTACTCAAGGAAACTTTTGACGAAAAAATAATTTCGAAATAGTCCAATTAATTGTTGGGGGCCAATCGTGTGATTTAACCCCATTGAATTATTTTCTTTAGGTTTATGTAAAGTCACTTGTCTACGTCGATAAACCACAATTAATTGAATACCTGGAAATCAACATTCGAAGAGTTATCGGCGAGATGCGGCCGCAAATGCTGCGAAAAGTTTGTGAAAATTGGTGTTTCAGATTGCGCCTTGTACGCGCCAGTTCATTTGGTTTTTGCATATTTTTGCTTTTTCTGATTGACAATCATTTAAATTTAGGGCGACTTATTTTGGGACATATTTTGGGAATTTCACACACGATGTAAGAATATACACGTGAAACAAGAGGTAAAGGATTGTGAAACTGCGTTCACTCTTTTTCTGTAGAATCTCAATTTGTTTTAAAAGGTCCTTTTAGTAACATAAAGGAATTCTTTGAACAAATTTTTTTGAATAATTTAAACCTTCAAAACATGACAATATGGGTATCCAGTGAAAACAGACAGAACTACAGAAAACAGTCAGAACTACGAAGTGCCAAAAAATCCATACCAAATATGTAGATTTGTTTAATTGACTGTTATTTTATTTGAAAATTTATGGAAATAATTTTTAATTAGTAGGTAGTAAAAAAACGTCCATTACTTTTAATACCAAACTAAAAAAAAGCTTTACATTTTTTTTAAATTTTTTTTATAAAAGAGATTGTCTTCTTTTATTTAATACCATATTGCTTTGAGGTTTTAAGTATTTATATACATTTTTTTAAACAAATCCTTTTTTTATTTAAAAGCACTTTTGAAAAATATTGACGAATAAAAACAACTCCACATTACATCTCAAAACGATTCGTTAAACACAACGCTAACTGTACACTGTAAGCGCAGCCGTAAAGTCTTACAACAAAAACCAAAATGTATGTGCAAAAATACAACAAAACAATACACAACAAAAAAACAAACAAAACAAAAAACAAAACAGCATAAAACCACATCCAACATAAACTGCAATAAAATGCTTTCAAGTAAAACTGGTTTCTAAGCTCGAGAAACGAAGTTTACAATGACGACATAGAGTTAATTATACGAACTGGGTGAACCGACTTAAAAACAAACAATTAGTAGGCAAAATAATGACATTTTTCCCACATTTCAAGTTTTTACATTTCAACTTGTCTACATATCAAGTTTCTTCATTTCAAATATTCTACATTTTTGGCGACTTGATTTTTGCTGCCTTTGATTCACGCAAACTTGTAGTTTGCCTGCCTCGACTTACAGGGAGTTAAAAAAATTAAAGGAACTTGAAACCATTGAATGAATCCATTCATGCAGATCTCTGATATGCACATCGATTTAGTAGGTCCATTTCAAACGGTTTCAGATATTTATTAACCACCCTCAATAGAAATACTCGTTAGCTTGAGGTTTACCCACTAAAAGACACAGAAACTGCCACAACTATAGAGACTTTCAATAGAGAATTCATTTCACGCTTCTGTGTTCTGCGTGAAACTACTTCAGATCACGTACCGCAATTTACCTCCAACACGTTTAAACAATTTATTAAGAGCATAGGTAGCCATCACATTATGACCTCTCCATACCATCCGCAATCCAATGGAATTTTAGAATGTTTCCATAAACAATTAAAAGCCTTACTTATGACAAGCAACAACCAGAAGAACTGGTATTCAGAAATACCCCTAGTTCTGTTAGGTATTGTAGAAAATAATCTTTTAGTAGCTGACCCAATAGATAGTAAAGTTATTAAAATTTAATAAAGAAGTATATGATAAAGGGAATAGTCTTAAGCATTACAGCAATTTAACAATTGCATATCTCTAGTGGCGGCCGTAGCCTAGTGGGTAGTGTGCGTGGCCCCTAAGCTAAAGAACCGCGGTGGCCCGGGTTCAATTCCAGCTCAGACAGAAAGTTTTTTTCAATTGAATTAATTTTTCTGTTCGGTCGTCATCTCTCTGCAGACAATGGCAAACCTCAGAGAGTAAAAATTGCCATGTAAAGCTTCTTGAGAACATTAGCCGTTCGGAGTCGGCATAAAACACGTAGGTCCAGTTCTCGGTCATTTGTGATCAAACATTTAATAGCACGCACAACACAATTGATCAATAGAAGCTAGGTCAAAGTCCTTCCAAGGGCTGAAATGGCCAGTTTATTTCTTATTATTTATATTATATCATGATTTCCTAAATAAATTTTTTTTTTTAAATTGCTTGTGTCACATTTCCAACTCAGTAATCAAAGATATTTATAAAAACGTTAGAATTCTTCAAAGAAAATCTAACATCTAACATCTAACAAAATTTCTTTAAAGATTCTGTTGATAATAGTATAATTCTTGAACAGAATCAAGAAACAGTACTAAATATTAAAATAAATTGAAAGTTTGAGAAAAAATTGTTTTTTTCTTAAACTTTGACTAGACCATAATTTAAATAAGAAATTTCACTGAACGATAGTACATATTTTCATGAGGTCATATGTCGCCAATTTCTTTTCTGTCCTTAACTCATATTAGTGGACAAAATTTGTTACAAGCATGTGGAAGGGTCTTTTGAACCAAAAGAATAACTGACTTATTGCATCTGAAGCAGATCTCTGATGCGCAGTTAAAAGAGCCGTTAGGTAGAGGGTGAATACATATATTTTCCACACGTATGCTCTTCATTCTGATATTGATTCTTTCTGATTACATGTGAAAAAACCTTACAATTAAACTCACGTCGGGCACCTTGTTACCCTCCCTGATGATAAATTTTGTACATGGACGGCGTTTGTCATAAAAAGAGCAATATTTTCATCGGATTAGGTAGGATTTCGAGTTGCTTGGGTGGGGTAAGCAGAGTAAGCCTGGTGGGGGGTGTTTTTTATCTCTCGATAAGGCTGTATATTTAAATTAGTTTAAACGAACAAAAAGGGTTAAAGGCAGGGTTGCTTCTCGAAATTTTTTTTTAAAGAATCTACCAAAACAAAAAAAAAGTAAACATTACCAACACAAAAAAGCTTTAATATTTACTTTTTTTAATCTTACTTCAAAGTTAGAACAGTCTTATGCGTTGTATTATTCTGCTATTCCGCATTTTTAATGTTGTTCAATCTGATAGAAAAAGATCACTTTCTTTTATATCATAAAATTCAAGAATGTTTTTTTCGTCATACACTGAGAAAATGGTTTAGTTTAATTTAATAAAAATGTGTAGTTAAAAGCTAACATGCTTTTTTGTCTTATATATTTATCTTTAAAGACTTCACTTAACCCAAAAGTGCCTTTGTTTGTAACCGGCACCACTAAGGGCCAGAATTGGAAAAATTTCAGATCCTCCCTCCGCAAACAGAATCTGAAACCTTGCTCATTTTAAGACAAAAAGGACCAAAAAAAAATTAGACCTTTTAAAAACCGATTGGGCGAATCCAAATACAGTGTTGAAATGGATATATTTTTTATTATTTTGTAAATGAAATTTTGTGAAATTTTGAATGCAATTAACATCGAAAAATTAAAAACTGATTCCAATGTAAAAATGTGCGCTTACATACTACCATCATCTCCCTCCGTAGTCAGAATCTAAAACCCGGCTCATTTTAAGACACAAAGGACAAAACAAATTTAGAATTTGTAAAAAATGAATGGGCGACTCCAAATTCAGTGTTATATTGGATATATTTTTTATTATTTTGTGGATTAAATTTTAAACAATTTTTAAATGGACAAAATATAAAATGTAAAAACTGATTCCAATGTTAAATTGTGCGATTAATCCATAGTTAAATTATTACCATTGCTATAGAGTCAATTTTAAAGCTCGAATTCAATCTTCTAGCTAACCACGATTACCTTAAATTTTAAAAAATTAAATGTTATTTGATTGTAATATTTTATTTATTGAAAAAAAATGCAATTAAAAATAAATCACCAATGTATTTTATTATTTTTTTTTCTGAAAAGCTTTCTAAAGAAAGTAATTCGAACATTTATTTATTTTGCTTGAGTTTTAAAACAATCAAATTTTTTGTTGCTCCCAAAGGATGTCTTACACAATGGCTTACACAATGGCTTACAACATTTTTGTGTTGCATTATTTATTTCTTTGACGCGTAAAGGCCCGACCAAGATAGACGAAACGAGACGATTGCAACAAAAATTAAACGATTTGCTCAACTCGTCTGAAACAGCTGATCTATTGCGAGCAGAGTGTTTTTTTTGTTATCAATTTATGTGGAATTATAATTTTGTTAATTATTAAATAAAAATTTGTGTACAATGAGTGAAAAAATGTACTACACTTTGAACAGCTGTTGTTGACGAGTTGAGACGCTAAAAGTTCGGTTTTTACGGAACAAAGCGTTTTGTCAAACCGTTTCGTTCAGTTTCGATGAGTTGACGTGTGTGCATTTATGCGAACATTTTCGTCTTCACTCGTTACAACTCGCAACTCGTCTATTTTGATTAGGCCTTAAGTTGTTTTCATTGCGCACCCAAGAGCTCGGTACGACTTGCAAGAAACTCTAAGGATCTCCTTCACATATTTCTTCTGCAAACAGTGACTTCAGGAATATAAATGTGTTTTACGAAACATATCAAATGTTTATTTTGAAAACAGCCACCGAGTCCAAAACGAAACATTTTTTAGCCAGCTTGTATTGTATAAGTCGTTTTGTTGCGACGTCAATGGGTACAAAAAAAAAATGCAAATCCGATTAATGTCTCTGACAAGTATCACACGGAAAAATAGTTTTACAACTTTTGGCGCAATATTTTAGTTTATGTGACGATATTTAATTAGATTTAATTTTCTTTTCTATGATAGTTAAATTTTTTTCTTTTATCAAAGTACAAAACAATATTTTTATAGCCTTAACATAATCTGACCTTATTTTTTTTTTTTAAACTATGTTAAGTTATATAGAAGCCTGTACCAAAATATTTTGTAAAAGAAGGATTTATCGGGGTGAGCTGGAAGATTGAAATTGAAATTATGAAAAATAAATTTGAAATCGGATACATAGTTGGATTAAGCGCACAATTTTACATTGAAATCCATTTGAAATTCTCATTTTTTTGTCCATTTAACATTTATTTAAAATTTAATATAGAAAATAATAAAAATATATATCCAAAAAACGCTGTAGTTGGATTCGCCAAAACATTAGTGGAACTGCAACTAGACTACGACTTTTTTTAATACATTTGACACACACGCTGTGATGGTTGCAGCAATCCAGTTTGCCATACACGCTGCAACGCAGCAACAACGCTGCAAAAAACAGCAACTGTTACCAAAATATTAAACAATTTTAATTTTGCCGCAACCTGAGTTGCAACCGTCAATGAGTTGCGTAACTTCAAACACACGCTGCGACTTCATCGTGATAACTGTCAACAACTTCCAAGTTACACTTCCAGCTTTGCTTTAGTTGCAGCGTGTATGAGACCCATTAGGATTACAGTTTTTTGTTGAAAATACATTTTTTTAATCTGCAATTAAAAAAAATAAATCTGGTAACGCTGGTTATCGCATAAAGCTCAAGAAGCCAACAATAAGGACTACAAGAATTACAGAGTAAGTCACACAAGAAAATATAGTAGGGAGAATCAAAATAGTGACTTAATGACAATGCTAATGATCTCATCACATCCTTTATTAACGTGACTGCGACAAAAAAATGTACAAAACAAGTGTTATTGAAGATTATCTTATTGATGTCAGAGATCCATTATCGAAAAATACAAAAACTGGAACCTGCAAAAAGTTCTTTAAATATCAGTATTAAGTAGGGATGTGACGGAGTAAGGATACAGATGCAGATGTATTCAGTTAAATTAGAAATATATTTTTTATGATTGTTACCTAATATTTATTTTTTAAGTCAAAAGTTTTTTAAGGAATTAAATAAAAAAAACTCATATATAACAAAAAAAGTAAAGCATATACCATTTCAATCAATAGAATAATATAAAAACTTAGTATACATATTATATTTCAAAGACTTTAATATTTATTTAGCTCGTCTAGACAGACTTAAATCAGGACTAACACTATTTTAATAATTTTACAAATTATGTTAAAACAGCAGAACCTCAGAAATTAGAAGCTGTTTATAAATTTTAGATAATATTGCTCAAGTAATAACGCATAGATATCGATACCGCATAAAAATTGCACATTTATAGTTATTTTGTAAAATACACACAATCACATCACCTGGGGTTTTTTCTGGTAATTTCGTTTTTATATGTAGTAGAGTAAACTCTTTTTCCCTCAATGAAATTTTCTTTTGTTCTTTATTGCCAGGCAAAAAACTCTAAGTGAGAGGATTGCATACGTTTTACAAAATAAGGTCATTAGTTTCATTTTCAAAATGTCCTTGAAACAGCTGTAGTGTTAAATATAAGTTGCATAAACAATTACCTCGGATATTAGAATACAATCTTGTGATTCCAGAAGCTTTAATGTTTTGTAAATACAACTTCTGTTTTTTGGATGATTCTAATTTTTTAGCTTCTAAATTCTGATGTTCTACTGTATTTAAAATAAATAAAGGGTGAATTTTATTTTATAAAGTGTAAAGTCCGTCACATCCCTAGTATTAAGTATAAGCTAAAATTTTTTAAAAAAATATTATTTTAATATTTTATAAAAAACGACTATTTTAAAAATTGTATGTTTTTAGGCAAAGCTGGTATTTTTATTAAGCAAAATTTTAAAAAAAATAAAACAGTTATTGATCGCCTGTTTTGGGATATTGCCATAATAAAAGAAGACGTTTCTGCAGGAAAAGTTGTGGTATTTTTTGGGGACTTGAAAAAAACACTTTCAGCAATCCTTCATTCAGGACGCGCTGTGACGAAATTATGGTCTTATATCAAAACAATAAAGATTAAAAAGCATGCGAATAGACGAAGGCGAAAATAAATTTTCAAGTTATTTGCTCAAAGTTGGCAATGACACTTTCTAACAGCATTGAATTGCATTTGTTAACAGCATTGAAGTAAGTGATCTTCCGCGAAACAACCTGACGCTGAAAAAGGATTCAATTGCCATGCTTACGCAGGAATCTAAATACAGCGAAAGGGCTAATTAATGGAACCTAACTGCAGATTACACTATGACACAAAATGAGGGTCATTGTCTCGGGTAAGCCATATCAATCTCAAACGATACTATTTTACATCAATAACAAAAGCCCAAGTCCCTTTTTGCTCCACTACGTCACAAATATTTTTTACAGTGGTTTTAAATTTGATTTTTTTGGTCAAAAATGGAAATAAACAATATGAAAATTATATGTTAAACTTCATTCAGGGTGGTTATTTTTTTCGGAAGCCAAAATTAAAATTTTCCGGGGAATATTTTTTCGCAATACTTTAACCCCCTAGCTCCTTCCAGTACGGCTCAATTTGACCCTTTTTTTGGAAAAGACACTGTAAGCTAATTTTGGAGGGAGGTCAAAGGTTAAAAACTATAAAACTAATTTTCTCCAGAAAATTTCACTAGGGGTCACCCAAGACAAGTAACCTCTACGAGTTAAAGGTTTCACATAAAAAACGGACCGAAAAGATAATACATTTATTTTTAAGCAACTATTGCATAGTGCGATAATAATATCTTTATTTAGTAATAAATTTGTAATATTATAACGGTCCGGCGTTATAATATTTGTAAGTAATACTTTATAAATTATAGTAACAAATAACATAAGTTGTAATGGCTTGTAGTTGTAGTGGCTTAGCTTAGAAATTCAATTAAGTGGAAATTGAGTTATTTAATTAAAATTGTGAAAGTGAAAGTGTCGTGGTCTTTTTTCGAAAAAATTTATTTTCAATAGAGTTCTGAGGAAACTTAAAGAATTTTTGTTTTATCTGCCGGAACTGATTATAGCGTATGAAAAATACTATGATCAAAAATGTATATTTACAGTTTGCAAGAGATGCTACAATTACTTGTTAGAATGGTTAAATCACAAACGCAGATAGATGCCGTTCGGTGTTCCTATGGTTTGGAATGACCCAATTGAACACGATCGCATGAACTGTTATGCATGCGTAGATTATATTTCCTCTAAGATTATATGTCATGCCATTACAGTGATTATCATATTGATACTACTAAAAAAAACATTAAAATTACCTAACATGAAAATAAATATATTTTTTTTTTGGTTCGAATTTTATGTGTAACCTTTAACTCGTAGAGGTTGCTTATCTTGGGTGACCTCTAGTGAAATTATCTGGAGAATATTTTTTTGGAAGGTTTTAACCTTTGACTTCCCTCCAAAGTTGACTTATAGGGTTTTTTTAAAAAAAAAAGAAGCTCATTTAACCCATACTGGAAGGAGCTAGGCGGTTAAAGTGTTCCTAAAAAATATTCCCCGGAAAATTTTAATTTAGGCTTCCGACGACAAGAACCACCCTATGTTAAATTTAACATATAATTTTTTATATTTTTTGATTTAATTTTAACCAAAAAAAATTTAAATTTAAATCCACTGTAAAAAAAATTTATGACGTAGTGGAGCAAAAAGCGACTTGGGCTTTTGTTATTGATGTCAAATACTATCGTTTGAGATTGGTGTTATTAATCTGTGCAACAATATTCTCGACTGCAATGTTTTAATCGGTTCCTGGCTCTGGTGATCAAGCTATACCACTATACCGAAAATTAAACTCAGCCCATCGGAATACACTTTTCATTAAAAATCCAACGATTTCAATTTCCGGTCTCTTTGTTATTTGCCCACTTCATAATATTTTGCCCGCTCTTTTGCTGGAGTTACACTTTTTATTGATGGAAATATTAGGCCGCTGCGTAACAATGAAGGTTTTACAACTTGAAATATGGTGTACACAGAGATATGTTAAGCAAAAGTAATGTTGTCTTAATAAAAATGAAAAAAATAACACTAGGTATGATTAATTTTTGGCGTTTTAACGCCACACGGTCTTACTAGCAAAATTAAATAAGCCTTACAAGAAATATAAAATTTAGCCTTATTTTTCAACCACTCTGTCAGAAAGAAATTATTTTTTCAGTGAAACCTTAACTTCACTTCGATTTCGTACAAATTTTGCAAAGTAGGGTTAAATGAGCCGTGAACATGTTTTTTGGCATCAGATTTTCCAAAAAACCTTCCATTAGTACTAAAATGTTGGAAAATTTAAAAAAAAAAATTGAAGAAGAGGGGGAATGTTTTATTTCACAGAGAAAAAAATACTACCCTAGAATCCTGCTTTTTTCCTATAAGAAGTAAGAAACTGTACAAACATAATTTCATCAAATCGGCCCACCCTAGTTAATACACATTCATATAAAATAATTCATTTAAAATAAAAAAATGTGAATTTGTTCCATAGTGAATTTTTTTATTTTTCAAAGTTCTATACCGCAACATACTGCTCATTGTTTTTCTAACGAGCTCAAGATGACCAAAATCGGTTGAGAATTGACGAATTAGGAGCATTTTGTATGGAAGCAAACATATACATGTTAATCAGTGTTTTACGAAAAAAAAAAAACGACTAAAATTGCCGCAATTAAGCGAATTCTTGAAAGATATTAATATTCTAGAATTCAATGGAAAGGTATTTTTACGTGCAATAAGTCTTTGTAAAAAAACCAATGTTTTTAATAAAATATTATTTTAATAAAATTGATAGAAACACCTATTTTTTTCTTTAATTAATGAAAAATGCAAGCATTTGTTTCGCTACTCGCTTTATTTTGTATTTTATCAGAGTTCTTTTTACATTGCCTTATTTAAAGTTTAATTCTACAAAAAAAAATTGGATTTTATTTTTTATTTATAACAAGGCTGCAAAAGTTCAATGAATGTCGCCACAACAAAATTCTAAAACTTCAACTTAAAAAATAAATAAAAAAAAACTGTGACGACATTGAGAGGTCAGACCGGGAGTGACGGACTCTGAACATGTCCCTTTTTAAGAACTTTTATAGAGTTTGATTGTGCTTTTTCTTTTCGTCGATGAAATCGTCACGCTGTGTAATTAGTTCATTTTTTACGAGATCAGTTGTTATTCTGTTCCTCTCCTTAGGATAGAAGTCTTGTAAGAGACTAAACACTTATTGGTATTGAATACATAAAAAAATATTAGCTACAGTAATCTGTGTATAATAAAGAGATAAAGAGATGGGAAACTCCGTTGGAGAGGGATAGCACTATGTTCGATTTTATTTTAAATAGAATCCAATTCTAGCCAAAGAAGTAAAATATAAGGAAATGGTGTTGCTTACACATACACTGTACGTGAACTGTCGCACCATTCGTAAATTGTGCGAGGGAGACAGAGAGTGTTTTTTGACATTTCTGAGAACCCTGGCATTTGATTGGAAGACTCCTCAGCAAAATAGTTAAAAATAATTTAATTTTAAGCATTTTTCACTGCTTAAAAAGCGACAAAATCAAAGAAAAAATCACCAAAATAAATGCAACATAAGTTGTGTCGTTAAAAATTGTAAAAGTTCCCGAAAAATTAAAAACAGTGCGCTTTCGTTCCACAGGTAAATATGTTCATACGGTTTGAATTCTTTTAACAAAGGTGCTTTATTTAGTTTCTTACGATATTTTTTTAACTGATTTGTATAAGAAGTTTATACATTTCTATTAAAAAATGGTTTAAAAATGCAAATTAGACCACGTCGATTTTGCGCAAGTTTGATCAAACCACATCTGTTAAAACACAAACACTGCTTCAGGGGCGCAGTCATTTTCCACAGTTGAATATATTTTTTGGGAGCTCTTGTTTTCAGCAAAGTGAATCAGATTTAGTACCTGTTTGTTAAATTTTTCTGATTTCTGCACAACAACTAGGTAGAAACACCCAAAAAATACGGATTTTAAAAATTAATCTAATTTCATTTGTAATTAAAGTTCAAGTTTAGAATTTAAAGGCCCTCAAATTTAGAAAAATTATCTAAAAATCTTGCTGTTTTTCTAGTTTTTCAGCAAAACTAAGCTTTTTGAGTATCTAAACTAAGGTAATGCACGTATCTATTCAACAAGGTGTCAAACATAACATTCCATGCATAACTTTTTAAGATATAATATTGTTTTATAATTAGAATTTGTCTGAAAAACTAGTGGTTTCCCTTTTACGAAAGCAATACGTTTAAAAGAGAATTATTAAAAAGATAACTACATCCAGAAGTACTGTTGACAGCGAAGCCTGTCTTGGAATGAGGTTTGTAATCTCTAAGCAGCGGCCGAAGGCCTCCTATTAAAAAGAGACAACTAAATACATTTAGTTTTTTTATTTAATTTGGAAAAACCTCTCGATTTTAAGTAAAAAAAGGGTTTTTTTAAATGCATGTATTTTTATGTTTGATATATTGATTAGATACTTGTATTATCTTTCTTTTGATACCCATAAAGTTTCGTTTTGTTGGAAAACTTAAAAAATCAGCTAGATTTTTAGTTAATTTTTTCCAACGTTGGATGCCTATAACTTCTAAGCCAATTATCCCTGTCGTTACCAAATGGCAACGAAAACACAAACATTTAAAATGTGCTTATTTTAGTTTAAACTATTTTATATTTGCGTTAACAGGTCATTCTGAAAATTAAAAAAAAAATTATTCAGGGTGATTCGGGCAGAGACATTTTTGGACAGTACTTTTTTATCAAAAAATGCATTAACGTAACCTCTTTACAAAGAACTTTAAAATTTTGTAATAAATATATTAATATTTTTATTATTTCTATGTGTTTGCTGTAACTTTGTGATTTCAAAAACAAAATTTGAAGCTCAAAAAATAAAATTTTTGAATGAAATTGTGACCATCTGAAAAGCATGTGACAATTTCTATCAAAATTTATAATTAAAATTTATAATTTAAAATTTTGTTTTGAAATTACAAAATTACATCAAACACATAGAAATAATAAAAATACTGGGTAACAATTAATACTTTGCCAGAATAGACCTGTATGTCTGCCTCATGGCTCAACTGCTGCTGAATGAATTTTTTCTTATTTGAAACATACTTTAAACGAGAAGACTAACAGATTTTTTTTTGGAATAGGTAAAAGTATTGTATACTGTTTTGCAAAATACTTAAAAACTAATAATTTGCACTTTTAAATTTAGTATAAATAAAGGGCAATAGCAACTTATTTTATTTATATTTCACTAAACTGAATAAGCTATTAAAATACTTTCTTATGTATTTATATATTATTTTGTAACATAGCTGTTAAATAAGTTACTAATCGTATTCATCAGCAATACGATGCGAGTTGACCTCAAACAAAATCAAAAATAATTTCTAAAATTAGTCGGTAGTAAAAGTAGTCGTAATTATTTTTTGATTACTTGTAATCGCAATCAATTACTTATCAAAAGCATATCCCTCAAGGATTATAAAATGATTATAATTCTTTTTAAAATTGATTCTAATTGTTACTAATCGTAATCGCAATTTAACAGCTATGTTTCTTGCATTTTTCGATAGCTATAACTGTGTAAAATATCATTCTAAAAGCTTAAATAGAAATTCGTAATTGTTTAAAAGTTATGAACCTCTGAGCCGAACGCGTCAAAGCAGGAAGCGCACTATGTTTAAAACTTTAAAAGCGTTTTCTTTAAAACTGCGTTTTCAAGCTTGCGACTTTCATTACTCAGTCAATTTTTAACGAATCTTTATGTTGTTTTACAAAATACGAGTTATTAAATTGTCAGTGGACCATAATCTAAATGATAAATTTCTTACTGAAATTTTATCAGCAAAAAAGTAATGAAAACATTCGGTAAAAATTACACAAATTAATCCATAATCACATTCATACTATTAATAAAATAGTATGAAAATATTTTTATTTTTGTTTTAGATGAATTTTGCGAACTGTGGGAAGGTCGCCAGTTCAGTTCGTCTTTTAAGCACTGGTGCACGTCGTTCCGTGGCTTGCTGCAGTATATTAATTAAATAATTATTGATTATAATCTAAAATTTTATACTATCTTTTTTAAAATAATGCAAATATACCTAAAAATTTAAGAGTACCTATACTGTTTACTTTATCCAAAAAAAAATTAATGAAAATTGCATATTTTTCGGCTTGTTTAACCAGGCTGGACCTTTAATGATTGCCGTTTTTATACTGAAATTAATAAATAACGAAAGCAAGGCCTAAATTTCATTATTTTTTTTACATAAAAAAAATGTTGTCAGTATTCGGCTTCGGCCTTCAGCCGATTATTTTTCTTTGGCCGAACATTCGGCTTCGACCAAAAATCCACATTCGGTCGGACACTAATAAATACTTATAAAATTAATAATTTAATTCAATTATCATACTTATAAAATTAATATAATAAACATAACAGACTGAAGTACGAAAATGAACATATGTTCCTTTTTAAGACAGGCGCCGGTTGTCTAGAATTGTTGTTTTCTTTTTCTTCTTAATTTTTTTTTTTATATTTCAAAAGTATAGTTTTTTGAGAATATACTGTTAAATTTTTGTAAGGATACTGACGTTATCTCTGCTTCTTCAGCCGTTTTAGCAGGTATCGAGTGCACAGCACAAATACCATACTCACTCTATTTCACTCATTTATCTCAAAACTACTTTTTTCGGCAATGGGTTGTAGCGAAAACAAAAGCTATTCAGCCGAATCATCTGAAATTTTAATATGTCATTCACATCAGTGGCTTTCGCTATCAAAATTTCAAAAAATCGTATATTTTACACTGAATAACCAGTAAAAAACCCTGTTTTTAGAACTAAAATTTCAAAGCGCGTCATTCTGCCAATTTTCAGTGTTTTTTTTTCTAGTCCCGGCCATAACTGAACTCATAGTAATTCATTATCAAATTTTCAAAAAATTTCACTTTGCAGAGTTTTTTAAAAAAATGTTTCAATGCAATTTTTCTTATATGCATTTTTTGCAGTGCAAAATGCACAAGCGCGTCGGAAGCGAATTTCATCTGGGGGGGGCAGTACAAATGGTGGTGCAAAAAAAGTTCACCAAAATTTCTTCAAAGAAACATGAATGTGAATAAACAAATTTTTTATTTTAGTTTAAAATAAAAAAATATAAAAATATATAAAAAATATTAAAATTTCAATATTTTTAAAAGTTCTTCCAATTTCAATATTAGAGATCATTCTTTAAAGGATCTTTCATATGGTAATATGAAAATATAAGAAATAATGGTTGCTTTTATAAAGCAAGACTAGGTATATCTTTACATGGTTTAAATGCAATAAGGTACAAAAAGTTATATCAATTTAAATTATTCCAAAATGTTTCTTTCTGTCCTTGCAAGAAACAAACTCTTTCACCACTTCCATCGAATTCAATTCTTCGGTTTTATCTTTGTGAATGTGTACAAGTGCCGCATGAGTAAGTCGTTTCTGTGTCATAGTTGCTCGAAGATATGTTTTAAGTCGTCTTAGTGCACTAACGCTCAGATGAAGCTGCTGATGCAGGCACAGTCAAAAGCAAAGCAATAAGTTTTTCAACTTAATTCAATAGTTTTTGTACAGTATCCAAATTTTTTGCAAATTGGGATACAATAACACTACAATTTGAAGGCGTTTGGCCAGGCAATTGCTTCAGCATTTTAAGTTGCGCGTGGAGGTCGCTCCCATCAAAGTCATCTGCATAAAGATCTAGTTTTGTTTTTAGATTTTGTTCAGAAGGCACTTTTCCGTTCAAGGCTTTGATTGCAATACTACAGTATTAAGCTACATACTTAAGGGTGCTTTTAAACTGAAGTGGTGGGTTTGCAGTATAAACTCTACATTTTGTTCTATCTTTTTGCAAACACAGAGAAAGAAAATGGTTATCCGCAAGCATGCTTATGAAGAAGAAAGAAAGAAGAGGAAAATATATAATACAAAAATATTATCGTTGTAAAAAAACTGATATTTTGAATAACTTTTGAAGTTTTCTTTTTAAATTATTTATTTAGCTAAAAAGTGGCTTTTTAGCTTTTAGCTTGCCCCCCGCTTCCGACGCCAATGAAAATGCAATGTTTTTTTTAGCATAAGATGGAAAATTGTATAAGCTTTTAAATAAGTATAAATTGATAAAAATTGTATTATTAGTTTCGTAGTTATATGCAAAATACTGAAGAAGAAATTTCTTGTTTTTCGAAAAAATTATTTTTTAGCCAAAAAGCCTTTAAGCCGATTGCGCGACTATTAACCGTTAGTTAAACTTAAAGTAATATATACCAAAATTTATGTTTTTAAGATTAAAATCAGAAATCAACGTGTCCCGGGAATTTTTTGAAAAAGCCAAAAAAAAATGGGACGGTCTAATGTTATGCTTTTTTTCTTACTATTACATTTTAACAAAGCTATTTGTTAGTCTTCAAATTAAATAAATAGAATTATTATTAAAGCTTAAAAAATTGGGTTTCAGTACTTTAATATGTGGATACTTTTTTTCTGAAGTGGATACATTTGTGACCTTTTTATGGATACTTTTTTTAGAATCGTCGCGGCAACACAGGTGAACTCACGTACACAATAAATGTGTTTCACCAAAGTACATAAAAACATAAAAAACATGTTTTGACGTCGCAAAATTTAAGTTTCCTATCTCTTTATCTCTGTAATTCATCACAATTAATATCATTCTTTAAGCCCAAAACTTGTACTTTTTCTTCGAGTTCCTCACAAGAAAGCAACTTTAAGTTAAGACCAAACAAACATATATGTTTTTTAATAGAATTATCGCTGTAATAATAGTATGTCTCCATATATTGCACAGTTTTATTTAATAACTTATCAGCTTCTTGCTCAAAAGCATTCCTTTCATTGTGAGAAAGTTTCTTTAAATTTCTTTCGTTTTATTTGCAATAAATTTATAGTTTAATCTGTTTTTTAAGTTCTGTCTCAATTTTCTCAAAATGGTATCTAAATCAACAAAGGTGCAATCATCTTTGGGGTCCAAAGGTGCAAAGTCCATACTGCTGAACGAAACTCTGGTAATACATTATATATGAAAACCAATATGCTTCTGATATTCAGTCGTCAAATCACTTTTCGTCTTAATTTATAATTTCGGACATTGTGAAATTTTTGGAAATAAACTTCCATAGTAATTATTGACTACTGTATTCACCTTTTAAAAGGCGTCACATTTTTAACGAGTTTTATGTTGCAATCGAAACTGTTGTAACTTAGTCCATGGACAACGTTATAGAAAATCGATGACAACTCAGCCTGGGTTATGATGTCGTCTTCCACGGGTTCTTTAAAATTTGAAACAAGTTTGCTTAGAAAATTTAATTTTCTGATCCTTGTTTTTATGAAGATGCTTCTCTAAAGCTTTGTTTCCTTCATATTTTACAGACACTTTGCCTTTTCAAAATATTCAAATGATAGTGTACTTATTCATTTTTTTCATCAAACCGGCATATTCTGCAAATTTAGTCCAGGTGTCTGAAAACAAAGTAAAACTTCTCTTTTTTGAAGGTCCGGCTGCTCTTTTTCAACATCTGATATGGCTAGGCATAAAAAGCAATTTATGTTATTTATTTCTTTTATTTTAGTCTAAAATGGTTATTTCACTTACAAATTGCGTGCTCATTTTTTAATATGTTATCCCAAAAGCTACGTGCTGCAAGAATAAAATGTTTTTTCTATTTATGAAAATGAAATTTCTATTTCTATCTATGAAATTTATTTCATAGATCGTTAGTGTTGCTAACTCTGTATAAACTTTAAATCTCAAAGCCGATATGATCTAGAACGCCTGCGCATATCTACGTTTATCTACAAAAATACATGAAAATTCTTTTCAATGTGTTAATTTTTTTACAAAAGAAAAACAAAATTAAATATTTTTGGGTTTTCTAGCAAACATAGTTCTTAGCTAAAAAATATCTGTAAACGTTTTATATGGACAATTCTCTCAATAACTAAACTCTGGACATGAGGCGAAAAATCTGTACAGTCCAGACAAATCTAGCCAATGTAGAACGACAAAAGCGAATATAGAAGAGTTTGTTTATATTTTGTATGAAATGCAGACTGTCGCTGTTGTGTTCATTATAATTAAGTCGTCGAGAATACTGCGACATTTCTCTCTGACGGAAAGTTTTCGTTTTGTCGGTGGACTTCTGTTGCAGTCAATGTGTATCGGCTATGATGCCGATGTTGATACTTATGCCCGTCCATTTAAGACGTATTCTCGTCCGATTCCGAGACCAAACCGATGACGATTCGATTCCTAAGTCAAAGCCAATAAAGTACCGATTATATTAAAGCTTATATCAGCTACTACTGATGCCGACTTAACATTTGTATACTGCTGCAGTGTTATAACTTGCAAAAAAAGTAATAGTGGCACATCTTGCACACTTAGTTCTAAGCTATTAAAAAAAGAGCATAACACACTAGGTTAAATGCAAGAACTCTTATTACCATCACGTGACACGCACATGCTTAAATTTGCTTTAATGGCATAGACCCTGATCATCCCGTTTTCCATCTGCATGCAGCTTTCTCTTGTCGAGGGCATTAAAACTCGTCATAATAATTGTACTTCATCAGATAATAATATATTTGGGCACTTTCATTGCATACTTTGCTGAAACGGGTTTTTGCTGCAGTGACGCAAAATATGCAACTAGAGCGCGTTGAATGGTTTCGTTGCGTTCGTTTCTCATATTTCGAAAAGCCAGAACAATGAACAAATACAAAAAGGAAACAATCCAAAATTTGACCGCATCACGTTTATCGAAATTTTCAATTGTTGTTGGGAGTAGTTCGGCTTTTGAGAACGTAATTCTAAACCGAGAAATTACGATTAATTTGCTTAGATAAGCAAATGACTAATCCGAACTACCAAATAGTGAGCTGCATACTTATTGGCGATGGCAGCAAGCAATAATTGACACCACTTAACTGGTAAGGCGAAACTGCAGCTTAATTGCAAAATGCTTCTTTTACTTTAAGTAATGCAAGGATAAATGTTTTCATAATTTTATTTTCTTAATAGAAGTTGTATTATTTTAAACAACATATATTTTAGGAATAACATTTTGAGCTTTAGGTTTGTTAACAAGTGTTTTTAACTATTCTTCAAGCTAAAAAATTACGAAAAAAAGACATAAATATTTAGAGATATATCGGTATCGGAGTCTTTTCATTAACTTTTTACGCATTAAAGTAAAAATATTTTGTTTAATTAAACATTTTTTGTTTTTTTTTTAAAATTTCTCTTTTCAAAATGTCGGCTGTGAAGTCTTTTTGGTTTTGTTTGCGTTGACGGAAACTGGACAACAATTAAATAACACACCCGAGAAACAATTTGTGGCCGTACTAAACTACTCATGAACAAAAGTCTAGAGTATCGGACTCAATTTTATTTCTAAAAGCTACGAGTAGTAACGAAAAACTGCAAAATTTATGAAAAAAAATTAATCGCACATTGTTATTAAGCCGAATGCAAACGAGCTTCAGTGAACAGAACCCGAGAAAAAAATTGATATATTGTGTCAATAAAGTAGCTGAAATGTATCGAAACTGGCCTGAGTCTTAACTATAATGTACCCGAAACATACCCAACAAGTACCTTTAAAGGCACCTGAAATAGTACCGTAGTAAGTCTTTATTATGTCAATAAAGTGTTCAAAAACGAGCGACTATATTCGGACACAATAAACTGACGAGTGCCCGGATCGGTCTTTGTTCGTACATTGTGCCTGCCCAAGGTGTTCCAGAACTATCACTTCTTTCGGTGCTGAGTTCGGACATTTTCCGACATGGGCAACGGACATATTTCAGCTATTTTATTGACACAAAATATGAAATTGTTTCTCGGAACGGGGATAGATCTCCCATCTAAGTGGAAAAAATAGATTTTCGATAGTTTTCGAGATCGATTTGATGATCTTATTGCTTTATAATAAATAATGCAGGGTGGAAATGAAGAAGGCATTTTTCAGATTTTTTTTTTAATGTATTATTTTTCTTGTTTAATCACTGTATTAATTACTGTATTAATAATTCTGTTTTAAGTGTATTAAATAATTACAGAAAACTGCAGATAGTAAATAAAAGAAATCATTGAATTTGGGCAGGGTTATACATTTATACTGCCGTCATCAGGAAAAGTGCGGCATATACATATTTTAATATTCTGAGATAAACGAGTTACAGTAATTTATCAAAAATTCAATGATTAGAGTTTGAATAATTATAAATATTTTGTTCTTCAGGATAGTTAAATCCAGTTTGTTTTCAATATTAATAATAGTTCACCAATTTTATTACAAATGCAAACACTGTGGAACAAACACTTTAGTTGCCGCTTTTTGATTGTTGTGTTCTATAAATTTAAATTATCTCAAAAAGTTAAAAAACCATACTACATCAACTGTACGTTTTATATAGTAAAACTTTTTTTTTTTTTGTATCTATACTATAATACACAAATAAAACTTTTAAAAATCTAGCATTTTTGTGGTAAACTCAAGAATCACTGAACGAATTTATCTGAAATGTTCACTATTCAACAAGTTATTGACTGAGAAACTGGACTTAATATCAATTTTTGGTAAAATTAAAAATGTTTATTAAAAATTCAGAATTATTTGAAATGTTTGTAAACGCATTAGATTAAGATGAGTTCAGTTTGGCATTAACAAATCATTTGAGGTTAACCGAAGAAAGTTTGGATGCATCTGATACTGACAAATCAATACATAATATATACTATATCATTTAAAGAAGATGGATATATACTATATCATTTAAAGAAGTCACATCGTATAAAAAATCGTTTCTTCTGCAAAAATAAAGACTGGCCAGAAAAAAGTACGGATCTTGAAGGAACTGCAGAAAAGTTGGATGAATAGCCGTGTACATCAAAATCTGCTAAAGGAAGACCCCGAAAATCAATGGATGAGAGTTCAACACATACAAAATAGAAAATCCTAATGGATTCCATCGCTACGTTATCCACTGATCAAGTTTCAACAGTCTTGCAAGTTAAATACAAAAGAGAGCAGAAACAAAAAAAAAGCTAATATAACCAAAGCAGTCTTGTAAGCTAGTCCACTCCGACTAGAGAGGATTAACGACAGCATTCCTACTCCACCGAACATCCCATCAAGTATACTTCCGAGGATGCGTTGGTCTTATTCATGGATTTAGGATTATCAAAAGAAAAATATTCATTAATGCCAGATTCTTTAAGAAAGCAAAATGTTGATGTTTTTCCAAGTTATGCTAATATAACAGCAGCGAAAAAAGCAATCGTTCCGCTTAATGGAGAGTTTACTAAGATATCAGCTCAAGTGAAACTTCAAGATATGATGGATCATACTTCGGAAAGGATTATGAAAAGTTTAAGCAAGCAAGAGTTAAGCACACCTCCAACAAATCTTAATCTTAAATTATTAAGTAAATGGAGCTGCGATGGATTATCTGGACAAAGCGCTTACAAGCAAACAATCGTTTCACCAGAATGGGAGAAAATAACCGATGGAATTATGTTTATGGTTTCAGTTGCTCTGCTAAGTTTAAAGAGCGACATAGCAGAACATTGGAAAAATCCTCGGCCTTATTTAGTTCAGTTTTGTAGACCGATCGTTTTTTTAAATAATACAGGTTTATGCTAAATTCAAAATTTTTTTTTAGTAATTCATAGTAAATATTTAGTAAGTTTCCGAAAAATATCTTGTGCACGGCTAACCTATAGCTACATGTAACTTGTTTGACAAGTAGTTTTATTTGATTTGAAGGAGAACTTGAGGAGCACGTACCTAATGATATGAAAAAGTTATTGAAAATAAAAATAATATACATTTATATTTCGTATCCTTAATTCACTGAAAATAGAATAAAAGATTTTATAACAAATTTAAGACTGCCTTTTATGTTAACGTTGTGATCATTTTTTGACGGATTTGTAACGGGTTCGAAACGGATCCCCATCCGTTTTTGTGCACATTGGGTAGGAGAACGCAAGACTGGGTGTATTTGCATAAGGCTGGATCACTAAAAGAAGGGAGTTTAATAATTTTAAAGAACATTGCAAAATTAATCAATTTATAAACAAAGTAATAAATATTTATCTTGAAAGACTGTGACCAAGATTCTTATGATCAATTGTGTTGTTTGTGAGTGTGTGTCTTTTTAAATGTGTGACTTTAAAGAAGATTTAAAAAAAAAGAAAAGCTTTACTAAGCCTAATTTTTTAAAAAAAAAAAGGTATTGAAACGCAGATTTAATGAATGACATTTAGGGGGAAAAGAAAAGAAATAATAAGTATTTCAGTTTTATATGTTTTTAGTTTTTTCCATACATATATGTACTGGAAAAAGCAAACAAATATTTTGAATTTAACGTTAACATTTTCCTGTCATCAAAATTTTTTCTGATCGTAATGAATCCAAGGATTTAAGCGCCATGAGTTACGTAAGTTTGAGTTGGATCTACATTCATGTTTTGAAATTCGTTTTATTCTACATTAATGATAGGCCTTAGCCTTTCTTCATTAAAATCTTCACAATTTCCCACAATACAACTACTATATACAATAGTTAATTTTGCTTTCATTTAATTTTTCTTTATTAGCAAGAAAAATAGTCAGAATGCTAGGACCAAGACTGATACAGAATAGGTATCTATTGCGAATCTTTGCATGGCATTTAAGTGCGCTATCAATTGCACTACCGAGACCGTGTGTATAAAGTTTTAAGTTGTCGGTTCAAAAATTATTTCAATGTATTTCATCAGTCTTATTAAATTTTGAAGTCAGTTATATATTGTTTACTCTAGGATAGCCTTTTATTTTAACATTTCCTTTATGTCATGCTTTTTATCATAATTGTTTCATATATTTATTATAGTATAGTTTTATTTGATTCACTTTTTATTTCACTATTATTTCGATAAGAATAAAACGGCATTAAAAGCCTTAGTTAATGGTGTTAACAGGAAAAAAATGTAAAGTGAAATATTCACGCATGTACGTATTACGTAAATAGTGCCAAAGTTTGGATGCAGGATGGAAATGCAGATGATTCTTACGATTCAAAATCGAACTTCAAATTCAGATTCAAAAGGTAGCGCAGAACAAGCCACACACACATTGAAAAAAATTTACTTATATTTAACACCCTTTCTAATATTATTATTTTGTTTGAAAAAACACATATACCGCCTTCAGGCGGTTATTACAAAAACTGTTAGCATTCAAAATTGAAAAAAATAAAAGAACAAAATTGAGTGCATTTGAAATAATTCTCAGAATAATTGACTTCTTGCCACAGAAAAATATGTCGTTTACTTTCGCCGCAATCGTCAGTTGAAGTTAGAACTCCACGTGAAACAGAGCCATTAATTATTTTGTGAAAAGTGATGAATTGGAAAAATCTAATGAAATTCTTATCGTGGTTGAATTGAGAAGAGAAAAATATTGGTGAGTAGCTAACAGTGCTTACTGTGTAGTACAGTTTTCACTAAAAGCAAAAATACTAGTTTTCGGTTCTTATATTTGCCTGAGCTGTCGACCGCCTGTAGGCGGTATCAGGCAGAATCGTGAAAATATATTTTTGCATTTCATGGTTTCCATGTGCTTGTGCTTTAATTTTTTATAGCAATATTCGTAATTTTTCCAAAAAGCTTTCGGCGTTATCCGATACACGAATCAAAAAAATTAAGGGATGATTTTGATTCCGACGATTTTGAGGTTCACATGATGATGAAAATGATTTTGACAGCGATGATGACATTAATGCTGGACTTTATCCTTGACGAATATACTGTCAACGAAGTGCTAATAATGTTAGACTCCACTCTTGCAGATGTAATAACATCTGATTTATCTGAAAACGTGGTCAGTGGTAACATATACATTTCTGGTGAAACATTAGAGAATATTGAAAGTACCCCAATTCATCCACATCTAACACAGGTGAGTTGTCTATGTCTTCTGGTGGTGAAAACTTTGAGCAAACGATCGGAGGTAAAACTAAAAAAACGGTGGAAAAGTTGAAAAAATCTGATGCAACAAAAGTCAACCCGATGGATAAAAATCCAAAATCTAATGAATTCAAAAAGATACTATGGCGAAAAAGCAATATCAATCTCCTTAAATCGGAAGTAGCATTTCTTGGAAATAAGATGAGCCCTAGTTTTAAAATGATTTAAACGCTTTGCGTATTTTCTTGATGACCCCGTTTTTAATCACATCGCGGAGCAAACGAATCTCTTTGTCACACAGAAAAATATTAACACAAAGTTTTTCGTAACTCCATCAGAGGTTTGCAAATACATTGGTAAATTGATTTATATTTTAGTTTTTCGGTATCCTAATATACGATCTTACTAGTCAGAATACTCTTTTAAAGCAATTCAAGATACAATGACAGGAAACCAATTTGAGCAAATTCGAAGTAATTTGCACTTTAATGATAATAGCAAAATGCCGCCTCGAGATTCGTCAAAGATTCAACTCTACAATGTCAGACTGATCGACTACTTTATTAACAAATTTCAAGCGCGTCGGAAGCAAATTTCATCTGGGGGACAGTACAAATGGTGGTGCAAAAAAAGCTCACCAAAATTTCTTCACATGAAACATGAAGAGGAAAATATATAATCAAAAATATTATCGTTGTAAAAAACTGATATTTTTAATAACTTTTCTTTTTAAATTGTTTATCTAGCTAAAAAAGTGGGGGCAACTGCCCCCTTTCCCCCGCTTGCTACGCCAATGACAAATTTCAAAGTATTCCTATGAACCAGAGCATCTGCGTAGATGAACAAATGTGTTCCACAAAAATATCGACATTCCTACAACAGTATATGCCTGACAAGCCTCATAAATGTGGCATGAAGTTGTTTGTTTTGTGTGACAATTTTTTTGTGTGGATTTATATGGTTTTGAGGTGTATTGCGGTGCTGGAGATAACGCTGTGCTTCTTTCAATGTGGTTGTGCGTTTAAGTCAAATTGTGCCATGCTTTAGGAACCATGTAATGTACTTCGACAATTTTTACACATCCTTAACGCTCCTCTTTTATCTAAAAACTCGCGGAATTTATTCGTTAGAAACAATACGCTCCAACTGTATACGAAATGCGAAGGTGCCTTCTGATTCGGTATTGAAAAAACAACATCGAGGATTTTCGATTGAGTACCAGTGTTGCCAGGTGCCTTTCACCATTTACCCCTAGATTGGATTTCAAATCAACCTAAAATGCCTCTAAATTTTTTTTTCGAAAAACATAAAAAAAATTTCATAGGGGGCTACTTAAAAGTAGTGCAACTTAAATGCAAGCCTATGTATTTAAAGGGCTGAGCTGTTGGACGTCTGTTACAAGTGCAGGAAGTTGCTTCATAGTTCTCAATTGTCCAATGTGAAATTGACCCAAAAATGAAGTCTTACTTTTGGAAAGAGGCTCCGTCTCCCACTTTTTGATATATTTTTGGGCATATCTGTTTTGTCTATAGTTTTTCCCATATTTACTTTGTTTTTTTTAGTTTTTACACGGAATCAATCAATTGCAAGTAAAGCGCGAAGCAAGTTTGAAGTGACGTGGGAAATGATTGGTAATTTATTGGAAATGCTGCCACTTCCGTCAAAAATGGGCATTTCCATTATGTCGAACGTGACCATTGTACACATTTAAATAAAAAAAAAACCAAAGTAAACCATATTTTCGTTTCTTTTTTGACTTTACATTATAGCTCTTAGGAAGCACTATAGTTAGTGCCAAAGTTTACAGTAGGCATAATCCTGGTTCCCACGATGCAAGCAAAAAAAGAAACAATTCGAACGGGACAAAAATAGAAGTAGTTTTCGTGGCCATACATAGGAAGCCACAATTCAGCGAAATATTGCACAATTTTTTATTACAACTAATTTTAGAATATTTTGCAATAATGTTACTTTAAATTGCATTTTGTTTGATTTTAATATCTTCACTACTTTTTTTTAATCAAAATCTGATTCGATACGTGACAATTCGAACGTGACATTTTTTCATTATGATTCAATTGGATAAGGATTTGTTTATTTTTGTATTTTAGTTTTTGTTAGTAATAAACAAACAAATTTAATATATTGTCCTTTTCTTGCCTTTACCATTTTTCTATTATCTTTTTAATGCCTTTTACTAAAATAAAAATGTTTACGAAACATTTACTAAACATTTACGAAAAAGGAAACTACACCTGTGCGACTCTACAGTCGATTTGATCATCATGATAACTGAATTTATGTAACAATTGCTTAATTAGTAAAATTTAAATGTTTCTCTAATAGAATATCACAAAATTATAAGCTTTTAATTTTTTAAACACGGTGGACCTTTTGGTGGAAATGCCCATACTTTCTTTACTTAAATTTTTAGCATAATTTTAGGGATACGTAAGAAAACATTATTTCCAGAGGTCAATTCTTCAAATACCCCTAAAAAAAACCCTAAAGATTCATTACCCCTAAAATCCCTCAACACTGTTAAAAAACCCCTAAATCTAGAGGGAAATCCCCTATCCTGGCCACACTGTTGAGTACACTGGATCTGCTTATGGTGTTGACATTTTGAATGACGCAAGTTCGGATGGCGTCTTCATATGTGGGGATTGAACCGTTACAAGGCGGAACAAACTTTAAATCAACGGTTACGCGATATATTCGCGCTGAAAAAAAGTACACCGAAGTTCCTTGTCCAAACGTCATTCAAGAGTACAATATGGTGATTGATTGAGTATGGGAGGTGTTGATTTGATGGATGACATTTATCTTATCCGAGTGAAATCATCAAAATATACCAACAGATTGTTTTTTTTTAAGATCGAAGAACCAAGGCATCCGCCTTATACAAACAAGGTTTGGTCTTTGACCTGAAAGGAAAGGGATAGATTACTTAGGGGAATTGATTGGTAAAATACGTGAATTATTGATTAGGCGAAACAATCGCGAAAGACAATTTGAATAGCTTTTTAACTGAGGCTAGTGTTATGCCTTAACCTCGGCAAGCATTTCCAGCCCTTAGTTGTGTTCCTGTCCTTTAATTCCACATTTTCCACAATTTATGTGTGGATTTTTAGTTTACCATAATTCTTAAATGAAGGAAAGAACAAAGAAAGTGAAAAGAACCATGCCCGAGCCCGGATTCGAACCAGGGACCTCTGGGTTGATAGTCTAGCGCACTCTCCACTAGACTACGAAGACCAACCACCAAATTGATCTGGCCATTTTTAACACATATATATTATACAAACGCATTAATAAGCCGGATCCTAAGGATGAAAAAAACCCAACTCCCTTGTTTCCGATCTCAAATCTCAAAAGTATTGTGCTCAAACCAAAAAATTCAGGGCGCCCACGTATGGTCGTTCAGAAAAAAACAGATTGTTACTTATATACCTCCTGATGATTTGCGTTACGATGGAATGGAGCATTTCCAACATTTTTGCGGTGTTTTTAGTTTTTTAAAATTAAAAGTTTTCAGATTTTATTCAGTTTTTTCCTTCTCCTGTAAATAAACAAAAAATTGAGTTACGCCTTTTCTATATTAAGCAATCTATACACAGGAAATGTAATATTAATTTATGTTCCACTCCAGTCCGACACGGTTTGTATACTTTCCATATTAAAAATTATTTTAAGAATATATGAAATTTCAGTAATATGCGCAATTGAAGCCAAAAGTGTATTCACATTGAATGTGAAGTAATATTAAATAAACATTTAAGGTATAAAATACGTGTAAAAAGAGAAAAACAGTAGCTTGTTTTTAAAAATTTTTTTGAGGTTATTGTACATAAAAACTACTTTAATAAGTTCTTTTTTTAGTAATTTTCTGGCTTTTTATAGAGGTCGCTAAAAATGAAATTGAAAAAAAAACATCCAAAACTGTTCGATGAATGTGGCCTTTACCATGTATCTGACATAAACAAATCAAATGTAATTTTAAAGTAAGGTCAATAATTGAGCATCCCACCTACAAACGACCCCCGGGGGTTTTTTGAAATTATGGTGAAAGTTTGAGTAAAAAGTTTAAAAAAATAGATTTTTGCGCGCTTTTTTGTCAATTAAAAAAAACAAAAGACAATAGGTACTTGAATTTAGGTGGGATGCTTAAAGGACAAAATTAGGAACAAAATGCAATAAGATTCGTTGAAATTGAAGCAATAGATTTCGAGTTATCTATCGAACCGTTTTGGATGTTTTTTTTTCAATTTCAATTTTCAAGAAAGCCAGAAAATTGCTTGCAAAAAATACTTTTATAAAGTATTTTTTATGTACAATAACCTGTATAAATTTCAAAAATATATAACAACTCCTTGTACCTCAAAAATTAATGTGAAAATATAAGTTGTCTTTTTTTAGCTTGAATACCCAATATCGCCGGTTCAGCTCTAGACGGGTTCAGCTCTAGCCTCCCTAAAGCCGAAACGTGTAATTTTTTATTTATTTTACCAATGATTTATTGGTTCATGACCTAGTCAATTTCTTATAAATAACTTTTGAAGCTGAAAAAAAATTGGGGCAGCAGAAGGTTAAGATTGGATAATTTAAAAGGCCAAGTAAAGTTTAAATCCTACTGAGTATAAATTGTGTACATTAGCTGAAAGATAGTAGATTGAGATACTGCACGGAGATAATTATTTTGCTTGATTCAAGCAAATGTTTTGCTCAAAAGAAAATCAGCAAAACGTTGCTCAATCACGGTGTGATTTTAGAAAGTGATAGCTAAATTGAAATCTCTCCTCATGTATTTTGGAAAAAGGAAAATTATATTAAATTCAAACAAATATTTGCTAAGTAATTACATACTCAAATAGCAAATTTTTACTTAACTTAAGCAAATATTTGCTAAGCTATTATAAACTCAAATAGAACATTTTTACTAAGCTCAAGCAAATATTTGCTAAGTTACTATAAGCTCAAACAGCAAATTTTTACTAAGCTCAAGCAAATATTTGCTAAGTTATTACAAACTCAAGTAGCAAATTATTACTAAACTCAATCAGATTTTTATTAGTTTTTGCTCAAATTTAGCATAACTTTGAATTGGATGAGCAAATTTAGCAAGCAGTTTTTTCCGTGTGAGCTTTAAGTATATGAACTTCTATAAAATGCAAAAAAAAATTTTTATTTGTTTTTATTTTGTCAGAGATTTGAGTACTTGAAGCTCAATTACTTGACGAATTAACTGCTTCTACATATAATTTCTACGTCCATGGATTTGAAAATAATCAGACCTTTCTAATGTTGCATGTTAAGACTAGAGCCCTGTGTAGGTGCACTTTAAACCGGCTTCAAAACATTTGCTCATTTCACACTACACTGCACTGTCTTGCTTGCTGCAAAGAAATCATGTGTGTGATTGCAGCACAGACGATCAAAACATGATAGCGCAATCAAAACAGGTCATAGATATTGTTGATCTAAGATGTCGTTGTCAGAGAGCTCACTGCAGTCAATGCAACGAAAGCTTGTTCACTGGCAATAGATGATTTGTATCAGAGAACGAATACGGTGCTGGCGTGAATACTAGGTAAAAATAAGTCACACATCATTTAACTATTAGGAGGTTGCTGATTTCGAATCTGAAGTCAGAATTTTAAACTTAAAAATGGGTAATAGGGCTGTCACCTAATTTTATTTTATTTTTACGAATGCGATGCTGGAGTGAACAACAGGTAGGAATGGGTCGCCGAATCCGAATAGGGTTGCCACCTAACAATATGTTTTTTTAAGAGTTTTAAATATCATTTATCAGTGTTAGGGGATCTCTGATCTCGAATCTGAAGTCAGAATTTTAAAATTAAAAATGGTCGATAGGATTGCTACCTAAATTTCGAGATTCGGGTCTGGCGCGAACTAAAGGGTAAAAAGGAGTCACTGAATCCGAATCCGTTGTTCCGTTTCATATCCGTTGTGAATAATGAATAAAAAATTAATAAGGAATAAAAAATAAATAATGAATGAAAAAGAATAATTGAAAATTCTGAAATTCCTTGTGAATAAGCATTTAAATGAATAAAAAAATTAATTCATTATTCTTAGTAACGAACATAAATAATTGAAATGAATAATAAATCATTTTTGTAAAAATGTATGTGAATTAAAAATATTTTTTATAAAGCATTTTTGCATTCTTCTGGAGTTATTCAGTTGTACTTAAAATTATGAATATGAATGCCAATTTTACAGCTTTGACACTAATAACAAAAAAAACATATTCAATCTTAGCTGGGGTTTAAACCACGGTTTTTTAGCTTACGGGACGCGTACTCTTTCAATAGAATACGGCCACCTTGCAATCATGCATTTCCTTATGTTCGGTAATTGTCCAACAAACCAGGCTGAAAGATTTCGGTTGTAAATTTTTTAAACTCAACTAATACTAATAGTACGAAGCCATTAGTATATACTACGAATGCAATGGAAGAAATTACGATGATATTTTACAAGAAATTGAGGAATGATAAGGATTAATATCCCTATTAGTCGCAGATCATTCTTCGTAGCAACAGATGGTAAGGGGCATTTAAGCCAATAATGCATATGGACTTAACCGATAAGCGAATTTATGTTTTAAAGTAATTAAACACAAGAAGAAAACTAAGTTATATGAATTTTAAAAACTAAATGCTTTTCCAAAAGTCGACTTAAAAAAAATCGTTTTTCTGTATAAAAGATGATCCACTTTGCATCAGTTTTTGTAAACTTAATAAAATTGCTAACAATCTTGTAGCATTAAAAATTGACAAAATTGCTGCGATAAAGGCGAGGGAAAAGCTTCTGATTCAAAAGCGAAAAAAATTTAGGATATTCTGAATAAAGTAGGCTGATTTTAAATCATGAAATAATTTTTAAAAAAATCTGATGGCAAATTCTTATTAAGAAAATGCTTTTACATGAGAATATCAAAAGTTTTTTTATGACTAAAATTTAAATACGAAACTCAATTTGAAACATTTATTTTATACTTCTTCAAATTCACGTTTTTGAACAGGCGTCCACCCAAATTAATAAATGGCTTCATGAATTCTCAGCCATGCCGTTTGAATGAAGGTTGTACAAAATATATTGCTGATCATCCCTCACCGCATTCGCTGCTCGGTGGCTCCATCAGTTTTTGTTTTCTCTCGTAATGAACACAGTGAGGTCGGGTAGTTTTGTTGTATGACATGAACGAACACATGCTGTCGGAAGACGAGGCACAACGACGCACCACACAATGGTATGTGATTGTCTGTCATATTTTTGTTCAAGACAGTCCCTTTGTAAGGTCCAGCAGTAGTCTGCCATCATATGGCAATCCCATCGGCCTTGATATCTATTCTCCATTGTCGCGATATCCTGATCTTCACTGTAATCACATAGGTTGTCCGCAAATCTATCTAAATGATTATGTAAATAATGTAATTTACTCATGTTAGCTCCCAGGTTTTTAAAATTTTATACAAAAATGTATGCCGCAGAAAAAAGTTCTTATTGTTCCCCTGTTCATAAGGAAGTTTTTTATCAAAATGAAATAACATCACTAAATGTGAATTAAACCAAAACATGCCAATGAATTTTAATGAAATATGGCTTATTTTCTTCGTCACATATGTGTGTTTATAACTTAGTATCAAAAAAGAGCTATTTTGACGTTTTGATTTTTTTATGAATTATGAAATAACAAAACAGTTTAAATTTTGCATAAAAAAATTTTTTTCAGAAGAACTTTCTGAATATTTCCGAAACTATTCAGCTTTCGTATTAAAAAGCATTGCAAATGTAACTTGGAGGCAATTTAGCTACGGGTTTTCGAATTTTTTATTTTACCAAATCAGAATAACTGTTTTGCAGTTATGTTAAAATCTGTGAAAAACCACCTTAATTTTTAAAATAGTGGCTTATCGCGAGAACCAGAGTCAATTTAAATCTAAATAATAGGCTAAGATCTTCATCAATGCATAAACTAAAATTGACTACAAAATCCTTTGCAGCAGAATCAGTGTTGCCCTGTGTTGTTATTAGTGATGAGACTTTGCAGAATTTCTGAAGAAATATCAGATAAAAAATTTTCCATTTTTTCCTTCTGCAGAGTAAAAAACCGCCTATTTTCCTTTTTGACAAAAATTACAACACAATTTCCCTTATAAAGAGAAATTGCCCTCAATTTTTCAACGCTGGGACCAGCGCTAAACTCTTCATTGATTAGTTCAATATAATTAACTATATCCTCTGAAAGAAACTTTGGTTGCGTTGTTCATATAATCAATATAAGCTAGATCAGAATAAAAAGAATCTAAACAGAATGACTTTTTAAAATGATTGGCAAATAGGCCACAAATTATGGTGGAATCGTCAGTAAATCCATCCTGAATTTAGAAAGAAGAAGGAAATCGGTCTTGACATTAATAAATCCCCAAAATTTCTTCGGATCAGACAATATGCTCAGCTTAATATTATTCAAATACTCATTATATGAAGCAACTGAGAGATTTTCAAATTCCAGAAACAAACGTTTGAATGTTTCTAGGTCATTTGAGTCAAAACTAGAAACATATTAATTCCATACCCTATTCCTATTATTGCGAAGAGTCTTTTAATCCTTTGTGTACCAAGGATACGCAGAATTTTTCACAAATTTGAGACTTTATAGACGGAGAAAACATGGCAAAGAGCACCATATAGAAAAAAATTGATTGAAATATTAAGACTTTTATTATTATTTATGCATTATTTAATTATATTTAATTTACTATAAAGTAAATGATTCAACCTCAAAAAATCAGCACTTTTGAAATTTAATTCCTAAACGTGTAAACAGAGCTTGAATTTACCATATTCCTCCTATCAGATTTATACCAATACTCAATGGTGGATGGTAAATATAAATAGTATTAAGGGTATGAAACGCCTTCTTAACAATGACATTGTTGCTGTCTGTAAGGTCAAGCAGTCTTTCCAGACTATTATAAATAAAACTAACTTGTAAGTCAGAACATATATTGTCAACAAATGAAGCAGCGAATAACGTTGCAAAAGCCACTTTTTCCAAAATCGATTTTATTGCAGATTACAGATAGCATGACTCTTTTACATTTCCTTAGCACCAATCAGCCAAAAATATGCACCTTATCGCTATCAAAAAGCAATAAGAAAGTGTCAGTCAGTGGAAGAACGTTGTAAGTTACATACAAAAGTATTAGAGATGAAATATCTAATTTAAGTGATAAGTCCAAGATTAAGTCCAATGTTGAAATTGAATTGATAATAATAATAAAAGATTGAAGAATTATGGTAGTAAATAAATTTTAAGAAAAAAAAAAGAGTATACCTTAAAAAAACGCTCCAAAGCAGGTAAATTAGAATAACGTTGTAAGTTCACATAACGTTTTTAGGTAATTAAATTGTAATTATATATATTTGTGATTGTCTATGCTTCTTTTCTTGCAAAAAACTCAGTATGAGTGCAATAAAGGAACATTATTTGAAATTCTATAAAAAAACTAAAATGAACAAACAGCTTTTTTAACATCTTTAATCGAATTGTGCGAGGTACCTCCATAAGAACTCACAACTTGGCAAATTATACGATGCCAGTTCTTCTAAAAGAACACATTCAAGTAAGTGCTGAAAAGAAAAAGGATATTCTTGCAACAGGGCCGTAGACAAGGGGGATTTTGGGGGCTTAAACCCCCCCAGAGGTCCGACATAATAGTAAAAATTAATGCATTTCAGCAATTATTTCATTGAATCACTTTTATATGGTCTAAAAAACTTAACAAGTCATATACTGAAGTTGCGTTTACGTGTTAAAATATAATTTAACCGTTAAAAACCCGATTTTTTGGTACTTGACACATTACACAATCAGCAACTCATCAATTTTTCAACCGGTTTTCGATTTAAAAACGGTTTTGGAAAGGTGAAATATATCTAAATATTTGATAGTTTAAATCATTCTTGATTTTAAATACAAATTCTAGTTGTTTGATAGTTTAAAATTGTTTATTGAGTTTGAGGTCAGGTTTGAACAATTAATTGCTCTAATGAATTCTTTCCAAAGAAACAACAACAAAAACAACAAAATTTTCAATATGAAAAGGAAAACATCACTAGCTGATTTTATTGCAATTTCGGCCCTGCTACAGGCTTCATCAGAAATCTTTGTGATGCCGGCGGGAATCGAACCCAAGTCGTGATCGCCGTGTGCAAGCGCATTTTAGCGCACAACTATCAAACAACTAGAATTTATATTTAAAATCAAGAATGATTTAAACTATCAAAAGTTTGGAATTTATATTTAAATCTTAGAAAGTCAACATAATAAATAACAAGGTCATATAGAAAACTTTCAATTTTTATTTTATAATATAAAAACTAAACCTTTCCAACGACAACTTGAAAGTGAAGATCACATTAGAAAAAGTGAAGTTTTTTTAATTTTGAAAACAACTTAAAAAAATTCAAAAAAATTTACGAACAACATTATCTTTAATCTTATTTTTCAGTCTCCGACTACCACTCGTTCTTAGCAGTTCGTTTTTTCTCTTGCAGTGTATACTTTGCGCTTTCGAAACTTGTTTATAAAAACACGTTTTTTTTTTGTGTTTTTTACTTTATTTTGCCTTTTTCATTTTCTTCTAATTAATAAAAAAAAATATAAATCGTTCCAACTGCGTTTGTCAATAAAATGCCCTCTGGGCCTGCCAACATTGGGACTAATTGGTATGCTCTGCTTGCCGAGAGTCCCAAAAATAAGCGGAAAAAAACTACAACCAACAATAGTTCATATATTTTTCCTGAACTACCAAAAATTAAAAAGTCTGACCCAAAGTAGTCTTAGAGGCAACAGAAACAACTAAACCATTCCCATTATTCATGTTTTGCGATTCAAAAATCTATTAACCCGATTAGCAAAGAAATTGAATCAATTTCCGAACTCCGCGATGGTAATATTTTGCTACTCGTAAAGAACAAAAAAGTTGCTGAGATGTTCATAGCTTCAAAAGAATTTCATGGTGTTTTTTCAATCAAAGCTAAGTATCATGCGCATTTAAATTCGTGAAAGGGCACTGTTTACGCTCCATGCTTAAACAATGTACCCGAAAAAGAAATTGTGACAGAGTTAAGTGCCAAAGGAGTAACAAATTTTTAAAAACAACAATGGTAAAATGATACCAAGTGGTGTAGCATTATTGACTTTTGATCAATACGATCTACCTGATAAACTTGATACACATAGCCCATAAAGTCTGTGTTCACCTTACAAATTTTTTTAAGTGATGGAAAAAAACCAGCAAATATTAAATTCAAATAAATTTTTATTCGTGCATTTCTTCCTTACATTCTTAAGTTTAAAAAGCAAAAACAAAAATTTATATTTTCCTCTTCATGTTCGTGATAACGGGATCACAGTGTGACCACAAGTAAATATTGCAACCACAAAGTCTGCGTTCGGTTTGCTTCTTTGGATAATACCGTTACTTTTTACGAAGTTGTTTCTTCATTTTGCTTATTTTCCATTTGTTGTCATTATAATTGATCGTTTAAAGATCTCGGTGGCACAATTTGCTTACAAGTATAAATAATTATTAAAAATGGAAGCCAAAGGAAGAGAAATTAGTGTGTCGGAGAGAAAAATAATTATTAAATTGTGGAAAGATGGAAAAAGCTTCCGAAAAATTGGCCAAACTAATGGAAGAACATATTCCTCCGTTCAGCGCGTAATAAACAATTTCAAAAATACCGGAATTTTAACATCTAAGCCACGGTCAGGGCGTCCGAAAATATTATCAGTCCGGGAACAACGCAAAATTCTAAATATGGCAAAAGTTAACCCTCGAATTACATCAACAAAAATTGTAGAAAATATTTATGAAATGTTCAAAAAAAGAATTTATGCCGAAACTGCTAGAAAAATTTTACATAAATCGGGATATCATGGTAGAGTCGTTCGAAGAAAACCATTCATTTCACTTGTGAACAGACGAAAGCGCATTGAGTTTGCTAATAACTATATAAATAAGCCTCCGGAATTCTGGAAACAAGTAATATTCTCGGATGAAAGCAAATTTTGTATTTTCAGTATAAAAGGTCGTCAAATAGTGTGGCGCAAGTCAGGAACTGCGCTGGAGAAACAAAATCTTGTCGGAACAGTCAAACACGGTGGTGGTGGAGTTATGGTGTGGGGTTGCATGGCGGCTAGTGGTGTTGGTGAGCTGGTGTTTATTGAATCGACGATGGATAGATGGGGTTATCTTAACATTTTAAAAAATAATTTGAAGCAAAGTACAGAGAAACTGGGCTTATCTACGACGTTTTGGTTCCAACAGGATAACGATCCGAAACATACTGCGGAGATCGTTAGACTTTGGCTCTTATACAATACCCCAAAACAGCTCAAAACGCCGCCCCAATCGCCCGATCTCAATCCCATTGAGCATATTTGGGATTTATGTATTAGAGAAAAAAATTCGTCAGCATGTAATAACAAGTAAAGAGGCTTTGCGAAGTGTTATGTAGTCAGAATGGGCAAAGATTACGGCTGAGGAAACTGAGAAGTTGGTAAATTCAATGCCAAACAGACTGAGTGAAGTTTTAAAACAACGTGGCTATCCTACAAAATATTAAATTTTATTTTTTCATATTGCATCCAATGAATTTATAACTTATTTTTTAACTGAACGCAGACTTTGTGGTGGCTATATATTTTAGTTGCTTCACTTAGATACCGTTATCAGAAAAATTAAGAGGATAATTTTTGGTTTTTGTTTTGCTTTGTAAACTTAAGAATGTAAAGAAGAAATACACATATAAAAGTTAATTTGAATTTAATATTTACTGGTGTTTTTACTTCAATTAAAAAAAGTAAGTCAGGTGAACGCAGATTTTATGGGCTATGTGTATATCATGGCACCATGTGCGTGTGAGACAATTTTTTCCTAATCCTATGCGCTGTAAAAGTTGCTAGGCCACATAAAAACACATTGCAAACGCGCTCCTGCCTGCGTAAACTGCAACCTGCCCCCTCATTCCAACGAAATCTGTACTCGCACATTTTGCGCCAATTACTCAGTCGATCACCCAGCCTCTTTCAACAAATGCGAATGATTTCTTCGAGCGAAAGAAATATTAAAAATAAAAGTCATTAACAAATGTACAATGCGAGAAGCTATGCAAAAATATAAAACACAAGCACCTTCTCTCACCTCATCCTCCCCATCTTTCTCTTCTATTCTAGGAAAAAACAGGAAAACAACAAAAACAGAATCAACAACACAAACGACAACAACAACGTAATCCTCTCTTTAAATTCAAACGTCAAAACCTCAGAAACATTAGAAAAAATACAAAACAAAACAGCAACCTCTACTGTGTCTATTCCACACAACTTCCCTCCTAAAACCCAATCACTTTCAACTCCCAGCATTGCGAAAATCTCTCAAGCTAGTAATTCTTCTCCCAATATAATACCAACAAATCCCGATACACCTGAACTGTCTACAGAAAACTCACCATAGCAACTTAGAACTTACTCAATTCCTAACAACAAACACTTTGATTATTCTTTTACAACAATCCCAACTGACTAAACACTATTCAACAACAACAACTCTACTTCATACGATAAACACAAACATTCAGACTCATCAACAGAAGAACTCGTTTATACAAAAGAAAAAAAAATATTATCTCCAATTTCAGACATAGTAATGTTATCTGATGAAGAATCATCATAAACAAAACATAATCTATTATATCCAATTATATAAAACTTTCAACACCTTTTTGCATATTATGATCTTCATACTTCAATGGAATTGTAATGGCTATTGGAACAACTATCATCAACTACAAATTTTAAAAAACCAATATAACCCCGCATTCGTCTCCCTCCAAGAAACACAAATTCCATTCAAAAATTCAATAGTACCACCAAAAGCATTTGTAGGATACTTTCCCAACCTGCCATGCAACATTTCACGCAAGCAAGGTGTAGGTGTTCTCATCAAGCGAGAAATCCCACATTGGCTATTAAACATTAACTCAAATTTATCTTTGATTGCTTTAGAAATAAATATCGGCTTTAAAATAACGCTAATATCCCTGTACATACCACCCGATCAAACTTTCTCTTCGCGATACTTCCTCTCCATACTCAACTCAATTAATACCCCCATTTTAATGCTAGGTGATTTTAATTCTTGGAACACCCTTTGGGGATCTCTACTGCTTAGCACAAGAGGTAAAATCATTGAAGACGTTTTATTGACATCTCAGCTTTCCATTCTAAACGACGGTTCATTGACCATTTTTCGACGTATTGTACCTTCACTCATATCGACTTAACATTGTGCTCTGCTAATTTGTCCCCAAAATGCACTTGGAAAATCCTTGAAAATCTACATGGTAGTGATCACTACCCTATAATAACAACAATTGAGTCATCTTTGTACAAAGAAAAAATCTCCAAACCGCAACGATTTCTCACAGATAGGCCTGATTGGGCAAAGTTTCAACAACACTGCGATTATACCTCCTCACAAACTTTAGTCACAACAAACATCAATAAAGAAGTGGCTTCAATTAAAAAAATAATAAGAAAATCAGCTCACTGTCACATTCCACAGTCAAAAAACATTTTCCATAACAAATCTGTACCTTGGTGGGACTTTGAACTCTCAAAGTTAAGAACCAAAAAACAAAACGCCTGGCACGAATATAAAAGAACTAGGTCAGCAGAAAACTTAGTTAAATATAAAAAAGCTAAGCTCATTTTTTATACTACGCAAAAAAAGCGAAAAAGAAAAGTTTGCAAGAGCTCACATTATCTATTAACCATAAAATAAGCAGACAGAAATTTTTATTTATTTTTCTTTTATTTTTAGTTTAAAAAATTGTTGGCATATAAGAACAATTCTTTTGCATGCTGAATTTACAATGGAAATAACAACATATAAGATACAAAATGCAAATAAATATTTGTATAATAAATATAATTGTACTTAAAAGGACTTAAATTTAGACAATGAACAAGTATTCTTTAGAAACTAAGTAGTGATTGAGAGAAGAACAAAATGAGAGTACAAGAAAATTGGGAGCTAAAAGAAGTGTTTGAAAATTAAATGCTTAATGTTATTTTTATTAGAAACGCTTTTTATACTATTAGGTAATGAATTCCACGACCTAATAACGCTGACGAAAAACAATCTACTGGAGTTAAGGAAATTGTATCTAGGGATCATGAGATTCATATTTCTACTTAATCTGCAAAACTTCAACTTTTCAAAAAGATATGTAGGACTACGTATATAGATGATCCGGTGTAGGAAAATGCAATGTCTAGCTTCAAGGTAACTTGGTAAGTCACGATCAAGTAATTTTTTACAACATACAGAGATATGATCAAACTTTCTAAGACCGTAAACATAGGGAGCTGCATTATTAAAAGGAGCTAATGCAAGGGTCTAGAGTCAAGTTTGCAGTACACGACTTGAGAGTATGTTGTAATCGGCATAATCAACTGCAATAAAAGTTTCTTTTTTGTTTCAATGGGCACAAACCCTGATATCATTCGGAGATTTCGAAGAAGATAGTACACTTTTTTTACACATGGGTTGATGTGATCATCGCAGGCAAGAGATGAGTTTATTTGAAAACCAAGATTTGTGGCTTTATTAACAAGCTTCAGTTTCATGGTATTAAGTAGAATTGGAGGCAAATCTTCGTGATAGTATGGATTTTTAGATATAGGTAAATAAAATGATTTCGTGGGGTTCAACGTGAGCATATTTTCATCTGCCCATTTAAATACCAAAGCTAAGTCCTCATTAACTCTAGCACATAGATCTTCAACTAGGCCGATAGGACTGGACAAGTATAATTGAAGGTCATCTGCATATGCATGTATAGTGACGTGTTGGCACTTGCTGAAAATATCATTTATAAACATTGTAAATAGCAACGGTCCAAGAACAGAACCTTGAGGTACACCGCTAGTAGTGCTTTTTAGCACAGAAATATTTTACCCAACACGAACTCTTTGAGACCTACCTACTAAATAGTTTCTTAGTAAACGGACCGCAGCTTTTGAAAAACGAAAATTTAGAGCTAGTTTTTTGCAGAGTATAGAGTGGATGACGGTGTCAAATGCTTTTAAGAAATCCAGCAAGCAAAGCAATGTCAAATCAGCATTATCAAAAGGTACTCTTATATCATGAAGTATTTTTACCACAGCAGTCGAACAGCTGTGCTCAGGCCGAAAGCCAGACTGGAGAGGCGACATGAGGTTAAAAAGACTTAAATGATGAGATATCTGATCCGCCATAAGCAATTCACATATTATAGACAGCGAGGACAAAAGACTTATTAGACGGAACTCGCATGGATTGCAAGCATTTGGCTTTTAAACAATAGGAATAATAGTCGCCACTTTCCAAATCTCTGGATAGCATGAGGTGGTAAAGCAGTGATTTATTATATGGGTGAGTGGACTAAGGACGTGAGGTAAAATAAGCTTAATAAACCTAATGGAGATACCATCTTCCCCAGATGTATTCGATTTCGGAGATAAAAAAAATGTCTAGTAAGCTCGGAGGAGAGTTGTTTGAAAACCTAGTCGGCATGAGAGTGTTTACTACAGTGAATCCAACTTCAGATATTCTTTCTAAGAAGCTACTGGCAAGATTGCTATTGGCTAATAGGTTTATATTAAAGTCACCTGTTAAAACAAAGTGTTCATAGTCTACAGCACAATTATAAAAAGACATAAATAAGGGATCCAAACTGCAACTACTATTTGGATAGTAGACGCAAGAAACAAATACTTTATTTAAATTGCCTAAAATTTCAACGATCAAAAATTCTACTTCCGATTGATTCGATTTACCCACAATATTTACTTTAAGCTGATTCTTACAATAAATTGCAACTCAACCACCTCTTTTGTCCACTCTATCATTTCTGAAAAGCCTATAATTTTTTAAGTTAAGATAGGAGTCGTTTACATCTTCATGAAACCACGTTTCTGAGACACAAATAATATCAACAGATGAATCTACAAAGACATGTCTTACGCAATCCAACTTGAAATCATTTAGACTTCGAGCATTAAAATGAACAATTTTTAATCCTTTATGCTGCCTACACAAAATTTCTATCACAGTTGTATGATTGTTTTTGACATCAAAATACATATGATTTACAACTGACAAGAAAGTATTTATGAACAACGAACTAAAAGCATTTAAAGAAATACGGCAAGAGAACGAATAGTATAGAACTGAATGAATAACACAATGGAAGATGGAAAAGAAAAACACGTAAAGTGAGTAAGTAAGTAAGTATGTAAAAAAAAAGAAAAAGGCATAATATATATATTGTTGTCAGAGTCGATACCAGCTTCACGTAGATTAAACGCTTTTTGTGTAGCCTACGATAATCCCCAAATGCCTTTAGGACACGATTCCGATCGTAAGGTATATAGTACTTAACCACCACTACAGGGTTAATGTTGCTAGATTTTGACTTCACTCTAAAAATATTTCTTATTTGAGGTGAGTGAAAATCAATGGCACGGCATATAAGATTAAGTAAACTCTTAAGGTTCTCGCCTGAAGAGTTTTGTATTCCAAAAAGAACAACGTCTGCAGAATAATCGGGACCGTTGTTGCTGCTGTTGATGTTGTTGGTGTGTAATCCACTGATGCTTTCGTGGTTTTTTGTGATTTGCTCAGCAAGATCGTCACAGCGTATGGAAAGTGCACTCAGCTGGCCTTCGAGCAGAAGAATTTTTTTGTCACAAGCAATAAATTTTTCACTCAAGCGCTCTTGAGGTAGCGCCACATCGCTTTCCAATTTGGCAAACCTGTTGGCAATATCAGCTGAGAGGTGATTAAATATGGTCTCAGTATGCAGACGAAGACGTGTAACGGCACAAAACTTCACCTCGGCAAGTGCTTTCGATGTTGGGGGTTGCTCACGATGTATTGTATTTGCCCTTTAATTTTGGTACAAAAGTTTCAATCTTTACTACTTATCGTGAACGAACCTACGATAAAACCTTGTATTTGGTTCAAAATACACAAGATATTACCATAAGCGCAACATCGTGAACTGCCCGAACTCGTAATTGCTTCAAAGTGTTATTTGACTGCCGATAAAGGGTGAATATTGCCCGGTAAAATATTCATAGTTGACAGTTGCCGACTTTTGAATTTGACAGCTGACATTTTTTCAAGTCGACCGCTGACAGCTTTTGAAGTTGACAGCTGACACCTTTTCGTTTGCCAGAGTTAATTACGGTTAAAATCCTGCCATGATGTCCTGCCATCGTTGAGTAATTTGCTACCAGCTCGATACAACAAATCTTCAACGCTTCTGTGCCACCAGCACGCCTAGCTAACTGCGTGCGTTCGCCATAAGGGTACGCCATAGCACCAGCGTGCTTCAAGCACACCGCCACGTAAGCTAGCGCTCACAGGCTTCCAGCTAGAGATCCATGGTCACGTTCGTACAAGCAGTAGCACCCCACAGCAGCAGATAACAGCAACAGCTAACCTTGGTAGCAGCAACATCGTAACCCGCAAGCTCAGCGTCTGTAGCACCGGCACCCACTGCGTCGGCTGCACTGAAGCACGTTGCCTAAATAGCAGCACCAACCATTGCCGCGGCCTCATACCCAACAACCGCAGCAACAAGAAAACAGGTGGTAATTTCTTCATGCTTGAGTCGGTAAGCCATAGCAGATGAAGTCTGATTTCAAAGTTTTTAAATTCTGTTTTGGGTCATAATTTTGCAAATTGTCATGCTAGAAAGTCCATATATTTTTTATTTTTATGTATATTTCTTATTGTTGTTGCTTATCGACACAAATATGAAGGAATTGGGCTATTTCTTTCATTTAGTATTTAACAAATTTTTTTAACCTATTTCGTTTCAGTACCTAACATTTGAAAGAAGGTTATTTAGATATATTTTGTTGTAATTAAACAAACACTTATTATACCCTACAAGTAAAAGGAATAATTTTTAAAAGTTTAAAATACCTAATGAACCATGCAATAAACGCATCATATTTACATTTAAGCACACGTAAAGCAAGATTAAATATATTTGACACCAATTTAAATTAAAATTAAATACTTTTAAAACACACCCAAACGAAAACTTACATATATTTAAAACAAATTTAAATTTAAATTAGCTATATTTAAAACAAAGTTAAGTTAAAATTAAATATGGTTAAAACTTAATTTAAACTGAACTTAAATATTTAATATAGTTCTAACAATTCTAAAAGTATTTAAGTATTTAAGTTAACAAAAATTTAAATATATTTAAAACTAATATAAATAAAATTTAAATATATTTAAAACTAATATAAATAAAATTTTAATATGTTTAAAACTAATATAAATAAAATTTAAATATATTTAAAACCAATTTAAATACAATTTATATGCATTTAAAACTAATTCAACAAAAATTTATATACATTCAAAATCAATTAAAACTAAAGTAATCTCAAAGTAAATATATCCCAAACTGAATTAATCACAATTTAGATATATTTAAACCCTAATTTAAATTAAATATATTTAAAAATACTTCTAGCGAAAGTAGGTGAAAAGTAGCGAAAGTATACCAAAAAGTAGCGAAAGTATGTGAAAAGTAGCGAAAGTATACTACAGTAAAGGAAACTGGTTGAGAAACAAAAAGGTAAATTAAAATTAACTATATTTAAAACAAAAGTTAATATATGTAAAACAAAAGTAAATTCAAAATTGAATATTTTTTAAAAACAAAAAAAGACCCCCAAACTAAAACGTAATGTTGTTTGATTATTAAATTCAATTGGAAAATTAAGTACAAACATAAAAATAAAAATATGTATAAATGAAATAATTATACCTAACTTTAAATTAACTATGAACTTTTTATATGTATATGTATTAAATTTGGATTTATAAACAAAATGAATCGCTAGATTTCTTATTTGGGCGAGGGGAAAGTTTGCTTTTGGAAGGGTTTGTACGTAATTTTTTGTTGCCCCTGAACCCTCATGGATGGGTGGAAAAAGTGTGGGCCGTCCACCAGAGCTCAAGGAGTTCGTTGGTTGATTGATTGGGCCAGGGTTGCCCGAACGATTTCCCTTTATTTGTTTTTAGATTTACATTATATTTTTCGTTTCAGGGAATAAATTTTTTTTCTTTTTTGTTTTGTTTGAATCACCGACGTGCTGATGATGAAGGCACGTGTTTATTTGTACGGTGAGGGTACGCGTGGACGGCTACAAGACCCCACCCCGCATCTTACCGAGTTGCTAGCGATGGCAAACTAGCACGTGCAGCCGTAGCCAACCTAGTGTCCGCGGGTCACTGGACCGGGGCGATGGTGCCACCTCTGTGAGGGGCGACCTTGTCAAGACTGGTCACCGGGAACCAGGGGCGCTCTAATCAGGCGCCCTCAAAGCGAACATGCAGGGCCGCCGCCTTGCAGGGATGGTAGCACCGCTCCACAACAACTAAATTTTAACAATTTTTTTTTGTATTTTCAAAGACAGTCAGTGCCCGGAATATTCGCCCTGTTACAGATGATCCTCTAAGTTTTTAACCCCTTCTAGGGCATTTGTCTTTAGCCGCTCTTCCAGAGCACTAAGATAGTTTTCCCAAGTATTTATTGACGATAAAACTGAGACCTTAACCCAATAATACCTTAAAACACTTTTTCACTATCATCATAAACTAAAGCTATTGAAGTCAACATTTCCACAGTTGAATTTAACAATGTTCTCTCCTTTTCAAAAGGAAAAACTCCAGGTCTTGACCGTATCTCGTACCCTTTGCTCAAAAATATATCTTTCTCTTTGAAAGCTAGGCTCATCAATTTATACAACCTTATTTTCAACAAAGAAACTTATCCTCAAAGTTGGAAAAGTGCTATTATTTTCCCAATTTTGAAACCAAAGGAACCACAAGACCAACTTAACAGTTATTGGCCAATTTCACTGCTGCCATGCATGGGCGAAACACTTGAAAAAATAATAGCAACACGATTAATGTGGTTTGTTTTAAAAAATAAATTTGTCAGCCCTAACCAAGTGGCATTCAAAAAGAACCAAGGCATCTCTGACGTTTTATTACATTTCGACCACTTCAAGTCTTAAGTGCTCTTTCAAGTAAAAATCTCGTCACGGTGCTGAATTTAGATTTTGCAGTAGCATTTGATCGAATCGGATCACATATTGTTTTACGACAGCTTAAGAGGTGGAAGGTTGGTCTTAAAATCTATAGTTTTGTAAAAAATTTTCTTATTAATCGAAGATTTCGAGTTAAAGTAAATAACACCTTCTCATCCGATGAACCTCTATATAATGGTATCCCTCAGGGGTCACCGATATCTGTAATCATTTTTATTATTGCCTTTGACGAACTTAGTCAGTTATTATCGAAACACTCTATCGAACATTGCATCTACGCCGATGATGTATTTATATTTTCTGAAACCAATTATTTATAAGCAGTGAAAAGAGTGTTTACAGATGTATGTATGTTATGTTCATACCTCTACCCTTATAAATATAACGAAAGCATTAATATTATCGGTTATCGACTACGGACTTCAGGTCTACGGAGAGTGTGCAAAAAGTGTTATCAAGCAACTGAATCGACCACGCAGCTATCCGGAAAAGTCTACGCGCCTTCCCCACTACCCCGATAAAAAATATGTTGGCAGAATCAGGATTAGAGACTATTTCCGATCGACAAAAAAAAATCTATCTACCATCTTATTCCAAAACTCTACATATCCAATAACGTAGTTTTAACAAAAGATGCAAAAAATATCACAACTCGAAAAAAAGAAATGAAGTGTTCGTCAGCTATTTATAATGCAGTGAAAGCAGCAAAAATGTTACCGATCCCTCTCCGCCCTTCGCTCTGTTACTTCAATAAGTCGCCCTTTTGGGAAACAGTCCGTTCATCTTTTATAAATACCTTACCTTGTCATCCGAAGTTAACTACAAACACTGCAACGTACCAAAAATTATATATTGAAGATAAATCCATACGCACAAGAAACGGATGGAATTTTATATTTACTGACGGTTCAAAAGATAATGATTTCACTTCATTTGCTGTCGTTTCAGAAAATGGAAGCATTATTAAAAAGGGACTATTGTTCCCTCATTGTTCTATTTTTTCAGCAGAACTGTTTGCCATTGACGTAGCTACCACATATGCCACTACAAAAAAAGGAAAATATATTATTTGTACCAATAGCAAATCTTCAGTCACCGCGCTACAGAACATTAAAAACAGCGAACCACTGATATCCAAAATAAGAGACAAGCTTTTACAACAGAAAAAAAAAGTTAAAATTATGTGGATTCCTGGACACAGCAGTATCCAATGTAACGAAAATGCTGACGCACAAGCAAAAGTAGCTTACAAATCTCCAACACTTCTTTTCGAACTTAATTTGAAGTCGGATATATTAAACTTCATAAAAAAACTATCTGGATAACCGTAGACTACTGGAATGGAAAACATATCTGCATCACTACTCCAATATTAACAGGGATCTCACCAAACCCGAACTTCCAGCAACCCTTTCAACACAAGAACTCAAAGATTTTACTCGACTACGGCTAGGCCATACCAAGATGACCCACGAACATCTCCTTCTTGGGAACCATCCACCAATTTGCAGCCTCTGCCGATCTTGCCCACTCTCCGTAACCTACATTCTTAACGACTGTCCAAACATATCTAACATAAAGCGTAGTATTTTCAAGAACAATAAACCTACAGATCTATTAAAAAATACAACGATTCAAAATATAACGTCATTTAATAAATTCATCTCCCTATGTAACTTGTCATATAAAATATAATCATAAAAAATTTTGTAGACCTGTTTATTTGTACATCATTACACACATAATGAATATTACTTTTATTTTTTTATTCATTATCCTCTTAACCCTTAGACAAACACATGGTTCTGGCCAGGCATATCTCATTTTGAGCGTTAATTAAACATACGTCCAGTTTACGACTATCGTCAAATCGAATACACCGCATCAAAGTAACTTTGATGCGCTGTATTCGATTTGACGATAGTCGTACGCGCACATTTCGTCAACAAACCGACAAAGCTGCTCCCATTCGCGACATATGGAACTTCTTGAATAACAATCTTGCCAGTAATTTTGAACTATACGAAAGTGTAACCATCGATGAGCAGCTATTTCCATACCGTAGGCGCACAAAGTTCACGCAATACATTCCATCAAAGTCCGCAAAGTATGGCATAAAAGTATGGTGGGCATGCCATGCGAAAACCAAATATCCGTTACAAGGAAAACTGTACACTGGTAAAGAGAGAGAACAACGAGAGACAAACCAAGGCGAAAATGTGCTCATGAGTTTGGATAATCGATACGCCAACAGCGGCAGAACTATTATTGCTGATAACTTCTTTACAACATTGGACGCAGCTAAACGTCTTTCGTCGATTGGACTAGCATACGTTGGTACCATTAGATCCAACAAAAGGTGTCTTCCCAAAGAAGTGAAAAAAGACAGCAAACGGCCAGTGCTTTCATCTGTGTTCGGCTTCTATGATAACCTTGTATCACAGTGCAGCTACGTTCCAAAGAAGAACAAAGCAGTAAATCTACTATCCACTGTGCACTACACCTAGAAAGTTGAAGGCGTAGCAAAAAAACCGGAAGCTATATTATTTTACAATTCAACAAAGACCGGCGTTGATACAATGGACCAAATCGTAACGCATTACTCCACAAAATGGTCAACCAGACGTTGGCCATTAGCATTTTTTTGCAACATGATAGACGTCATGGGATTAGCCACTTACATCATATGCAATGAAAATACAGAAGGAACCAGAAAAGAGAAGCGACGAATGTTCTTGAACACGCTGAGTAAACAATTGGTGCTTGCTAATACTGAAAATCGCATTTTGGGACAACATTCAACCCGTTTGGCCATTGAATCTTTCTTTGGAAGGCCGTTGAATATTCCCAGCAACATGCTGCCTAACCAACAAAGCGGCCCTAGTACACTGAATTCCAGAAAAGATTGCAGATATTGTGCCACGCAAGACGAAAAGCTGCGTAGGAAGACATGTTTTTACTGCACCAAATGCACTAATCCTGTGTGCCGACAACATTATAAAGTTGATTAAACTTGTTTTTCATGCATTCCATAAAATGAATAAAATATTTTTTACATTTAGGTAGCTACATATATCAACAAATCAAAAATAAAGTCTAAAAATAAAAATAATAAACGCGCAAACTTAGAAATTCAAAGTTACGGTACCCTTTTTGCTTGGGGTCTGGCCAGGCATATGTGTTTGTTCGAAGGTTTCAGAATATGTGTTTGACGGGGGGTTACAGACACAACTCTGTTTAAATAATTGCAATTAATTCCCCAACTGGCCGATAGTCTTTGTTGCTCGTGCCGTACAAATATAGTAATATAATTATTTATAATTGTATTTCTAACAAATAAATAAATAAATAATTCTATTTAAAAATTTTAAATTTTTTATGAAGGTTGGAAGAGGTTTTCGCGGCCTTTAACTTCTGGCAGTTTATTGTTCTTACAAATTTTACACCAGCTAAAATAATTAAGTAGTTATGATTTTATTGAGGTTTTTGCAAAATGGTTAAGAGGGCGGTTATCATAAAATCAAAAATATTTTAAGAATCGTTATTAAAAAGACCAAGCTATCCCCGTACCAGTCGAGGCTTCTTATTTCGAATCACTCTGAGTATATTTTTTTTTTAATTTTCACTATGACCTGTTCACGCAAATATAAAATGGTTTAAACTAATATTAGCAAATTTTAAGTGATAGTGTCTGCGTTGACATACGGCATATGTCGCGATTATTATACATATATAATACATAAAAAACTTAACCTTAAAATTAAATAACACAAATACTTGTATAATTAAATGTTTTAACTAAAAAAAAAATCAATCAAAACCCCCATGGGTACATCCTGGCTACGGCCCTGCCTTGCAATGACTTCATATTTGCCCGAAAAATACGTCGAGTTCTATAATACATATAACAATAGTTCTATAACAAAAATATTTTGTTGAAGGTTTTAAAATATTTTCTTTTAAGTTCTTCAAAAGAATTTTTGTTGTTGTTATGGAGGGTTTTCTAACATAAATAAATTTTTTAAATTCTATCATTTATATCTCATTTAACGAAAAGGATTCAATCAAATAAGTCTTCTTTTATGGGTATGCTTTAATTGCGCGAATAACGTTTTAAAAGCCAACTGCAGAACGCCAAGTGGAATAAATTTTTAACAACCAATGGGTTTTCGATATGCTACGTTTTTCCATTTTTGACATTAATAATACTTCATTTACAAACCAAATATTATTATTAAACAAATATTTTTTTAGTAAAATAGTTTATTTACCTAAGTTTTTCCATAATGTATTAAAAACAAGTATTAAGAAATTGTATGCTGCATTTAAAAAGTTTTTTACGTATTTTGAACAATTTACTTTTTGCCGCTTAAAACGTTATTCACGGCTGTGCTTCAAATATATATATGTTTTTGGAATGTCTGCAAATTAGATGCACAAAAATGTGTTTCATCGTAAGAAAAATGACATTTTAAGTCAGGCAAATTAAAATCGCCCAACAATAAATTGCCGTCATTAACGTTAAGTAAATTTAAGATGTATTCTATGCAATCCGCAAGGCTTGCAGAGTCCTCTGCACTGCTCTTAGGGGGAACGTATGCATTGATTGCTTATACATTAAAATTGAAATATACAACTTAAACGCATAGTTCGATATTAGCAGAGCAGGGAATATCAATAAATAAGGATATCACCAACTGCAGAATTATTTTCTAAGTGTCTGTCCTTCCTATACACTTGAAAACTATTGTCAAACAATAAAGTTCCTCCAAAGTGATCAATAAAGGAATACTCGCCGTTTCCTACAAAGTGATATATATTTTTATATGGGCATTTCTACAGAATTTAAGAAAATTTCACAACATTTCTCTACTAGGACCGAAAATTTAATTGATAATAGACATATGATTTTTTCTAACATTTTATTAAAAAAATACTCAAATTTTTATAATAAAATGCATTTACAGCTTATTTCAGTTGTTTTTCTTTATCAATCATTTTTAAATTACTATTTTATTATATTACATACGTGCGAACCAAAAACAGAAAAAAATCGCGGTTTGTTTTCGTATGAAATAATCGTTTTATTGCCTGAAATATTGGTTTTAAATATTTCTAAAAACTGCAAAAAAGTAAGTTTTAGAATGAAATACTTATATAATATACATTTATGTAAAAACACACTTTTTTATTTCAGTTTTTATGGCCTAAGGCAGGCGACTTTTTTCCATTTGTTTCTTGTTTTTAATAGCATTAATTAATATAATTTTGCTATAAATTGCTAAGACGGTCTCTGAAACCATTTTTTAAAATGTTCTTATTATATTTTTGTCATACAGAAAATACGTTCGTGTGGAAGCAAATTGGAAAATACTTTTCACATGGGACAAAATTTGACAGTCACATGAAAATTTGTCTTAAGACATTGTAGCGTCGTCCAGAAGCAGCTTTAATAAACAAGTTCAAACATTTGACGCCGAACATTTGTGCTAATACGAGAAAAAAAAATGATACTATTATTAAAAATGAAAACAGTAAAAATCTACCTAATAGCTCCAAATGAATCAATAATGAAGGAATCGTACATTTCTCTCTTGAATGAATTAAAAACTTTTCTATATTATTCCAAATGGAGTATTTAAGGAGATCTCCTTTATTGCTCGTTAATTGCTATGCTCCAAACTCGAACAATTTTGTAAGACTACATTTTGTAATTTTTTTCGAATTTGAAAGTTTTTACTTAAATTAAAAGCATATCGAATCAGTTAAATGTTTTTATTTATGCAAACATGATATCCAAGAAAAATTATCTTTCTACCTAAAATAGATCAGAAACAAATTTGTAGTTAGCTTCACCTTTCTTCAGTACTTTATTTTTTGCGAGAGGTTTTTAAGCAAAAATATAAGTATAAGCAAAGTTAATATTTTTAAAAAAATTTAAATGAGACCTCAAACGTCCAGACATGGAAAGTCAAATTATCATTTTTGAAATGTTTCGCTTTGTGTATTCGGTAATCGGCGGATGCAAAAATTTTTCCGACTGCAGAATTTTTCTTTTGATACCACAAGGAATGTTCCCACAAAGTTTTAGAAAGTTCTAAAATGGTGCCGCGATGTGATTTGATTATTTCACGTGAAATGTCTCTATAATAAGTTATCATTTACTGTATGATCATTTAGATAAAACTTATAACAAATATACAGATGGGCATTTAAAAACTGTCGTTACGGACGATTTTTACGAAGAAATATTAAAAAAAATTATGCGTAGTAATTAGGTAGCGCTATATGAAGTAAAAACAATGGCCGCATTCAGCGCAGACAACAGTTGGCAACTGTTATGTAAAATTTCGCTGAATGGTAAAATTTTGGTAGCGCTCACTAAAACTGACCAGGTAGCATACGCCACTTAATCGAGCGAAAAACACAACTGTTGAGTTAATTTTCAGATGCTGCTATTGACGCTGTTAAAGTAAAAAGAATATAAAGAACGAAGCAAATTTTAGTGAGAAACCTTTGCAGTTGAATTAAATTTACATAAAAATGATATGTTATTGAATTAAATATAATTTCTGACGTGTAGAGTAGCAACATATTCAGAGAAAAACATCGCTTACTAAGGTAGCGCTTCCATTACAGTTCACAACAGTTGTCTGCTCTGAATGCGGCCTATGAAAACAAGTAACCCTAAGGATTTAAAGATATAAGCAAAAATATGTGCTAACGTTACGTTACAAAAAACGCAAGTGATTTTTGACTCGGATTAAATAATGTGCAAAAATATCTGAATTGGGCGAGACTTTTTGTTTACAACTTTTTTTAAAAGGATTCGAAATAACTTAAGTTTATTTTCCAAGTGATCAAATTTTAAAATCTTTTCTGGTTGTTTTTTATTAAGCTTTTTGATTTGGCGTTACGTTACTGGCGTTAGGCTACTTAAATTTCCACTGTCGGTTAATTGGGTAATTAAGTAGTTAGGTAGTTAAGTAATTATGTTATTTAGTAATAAAAAAACAAATCTAATATATTGTCTTTCCATGCCTCAAAAATTTGTTCATTATCTCTAGCCAATTGACTTCCATTTTTACTAAAACAAAAAACTTTACGAAACATTTACTGAACACTTACGAAAAAAATTACACTTTTTAAACAGTGCAGATGATTTGATCTTCAAGGCAAATGAATTTATGTATGAATTGCTTAAATTAATAGAATTGAAATGTTTCTCTTAGATAATACCATAAAATGATAATTTTTTAATAAGTTTTAATTTTTTGGTTACGGTAGACTTTTCTGTGGAAATGCACAGATGCTAAACTATACATTTTTGTCGTTTTGAATAATTAATTAAAATGTGTCTCAGTACTTTTTTTAAAGTGATTAAAGTTGTTGAGTCATTTAATAACCTAATTGAATGATATGTTCTTGCGTTGTATTTAAAACTATACCAGCACCTTTTGAAAAATCGATGTTTGAAAATTTTTAAAAAAATGTTTAAAAAACTTATCCATAGAATTTAAAATCCTTTATTGTTGTAAATAGAGCCCCATAACAAATAAAACAAATTATATTGCCGACCGCAAAAAAATACATTTCTATTCATTTTGTTGGCTAGTGTTATTTAACTTAATAAAAAAAACAATCACATACTCACAAATAAAGTTATAAGGAAACAAAAACGAAAATAATAGTTGCTGCATGTCCCATGTGCATGTTCAAATAAATATTATATTTTTATATAAAATATTTTTGTATTAATGGCTAGTTCATTTAAAATAATCGAGAGCTTTAAAAAACACTGAGCAATAGAAGTTAAAAACACTCGGTGGTGACAAACCACAAAATGCATCCATGGCAACAGTCAGCCATTTGGGTATCCTGATGGCAGCTTCTAGATGCTTTTAATGGATTTCACGTTTGGCGACTCCATGTTGCGTACGACTTTGTGTTGTTGTTAATTTATTTTTTTTTTGTTCATGCTACTGATGCTGCTGTCACGCACAATCTGTTGAATTTATGAGTTACCGTGTAGACAAGTAGGAATGCGTGTGCTGGTTGGTATGTTTGAGGAGTAAAGTGGGTGGCATGAATTGGCTTTTTATATAGCGCATACTTGTTTGCGCGTTTTTCAAAGTGTTGACGCGTAAATTAATTTTATCGCTTAATTAACAAGCGTTGGCGATAAAAGCCCAATGGTAACATGTCACAGTATTGGTTATTGCTCGTCTGTGTCTCATGAACAATTACGCATATCTGAAAAAAGCTTGTATGGATTGGCGTATAACAACAGATAAGAATGACACGAGTACCATTTTGTACATGCATGAAAACAATCTATAAGTTCATTAACAAAGGAGTTTAAAGATTTAAAATAAATGCATTAATGTCAATTTAACCCTTTAACGTTACAAATCATCTTTTTCGTAGTTGCAACTTATGCATACAGTACTCAGCTGATTATCCATAGAATTTTATAATAAATTCATAGTTAGGTATTTTAAGGGTGCTCTGTAAAATTTGGACATTTTGAACTTGTTGAAGTTCAATTTTCTAAGAAAAAATGTAAATATATAAGGATTAACGTAATTTTTCAAAAGGCCTTTCTTAAAAAAATCGTAATTGTACACCCTCCAACAATACTTTTTTGTCAATCCTTATGAAAAATCAATTCACAATATAATATGAAAGCGCTTCCGATATCTTTTTTCTGAAAATAGTTCGTATTACATATGGATTTTAATGAATTGGAATTAAAAATTCATATTTATGACAGAGTGTAATTTTGTACATTTTCCAAAATTAACAAATTTTGTACGTTGTTTTCCATTAATAAGATATATAGGGTTCTTACCACAAAAAACTAAACCAATCTTAATAGGATTTAAATAGTATGTGTTTTTATTTAAAAACACAGGAATCTTAGAATGAATTTTTTTAATAATGCCTTATCTTGCATTATGATTGAGATAAAAAATAAAACAGAGATAAAACTTAAAAAACTGACAGATTGAATTTTTTTAAAATTTTATTTACTTCTAAATCTATTTCTATTAGGGCGGGTCGATTTAAAAATCGCCCATTGCTCAGTGTAAATCGTATTCTAGGGATAAAAATAAGAAACTTTGTCCGAGGAACTATACCTCCAAAACGAGTTCTATTGGGGCACTCTAAATGGGTCAAAGAGGGATTTTTCAAAATTTGACCCTACGGAAAAGTTGGGGCATTAGAATTCGTTTTAGAGGTATAGTTTCTCGGGCAAAGTTTCTTATTTTGATCCCTAGCAATTTTCACTGAGCAATGGGCGATTTTTTTGCCTCCCCACAAATCGACCCGGCCTAATGTCTATACCTATATCTATATCTTTATCTATATATATCTATATTTATATCTATATCTATCTATACTATTATATAAAATTTAATTGCAAATTTAAAGTTACGACTTTAATCCAAAAGTACTGGGTCGATTTTTATGAAAAAAATTTTTAAAGTATCATATATGTGCTACAGATTTATTTGAAGAATTTTTCTTTTGAAATTTTAATAATAAGTATATGGGTATTTCCAAATTGGCGTTACGGCGGATTTGTACGAATAAATATTAAAAAAAATAAAATAAAACCGTCTAGTATTTAAAAAGCTTTGTTTATATTTGCGTAGTAATTAAGTAGCACTATATTAAGTAAAAACAATGACAACAGCAGTCAACCCTAACGATCTATAGATATAAGCAAAAATATGTGCTGGCGTAACGTTACATCGGAAGTGATTTCTGACTTGGATTACAACATTTTCAAAACTGAATTAGGCAAGACTTTTTGTATAAAACTTTTTTTTATTAGGTTTTAAAATAACATTAGTTTATTTTTCAAGTGAGCAAATTTAAAAATCTTTTCTGGTTTTTTTTATTAGGATTTTTGAGCTGACGTTAAGTTACTTTCGTTACGTTACTGAAATTTGTATGCCAGTTTTATTGGGTATTTAAGTAATTATGTAGTTAAGTAATTATTTAATTAAGTAATATCTAAAAAATCAAATTTAATATATTGTCCTTTCTTTGCCTCAACCATTTTCTCATTATCTCTAGCTAATGCCTGCAATTTTTACTAAACAAAAAAGCTTACGAAACATTTACGAAAAAGAAAAACTACATTTGTTAATCAGTACAAACGATTTGATCATCATGGTTAATGAATTTATGTAGAAATTGCTGAAACTAATAAAATTAAAATTAAATGATATAACAAAATAATAAACTTTTAATAAGTTTTAATTTTGTAGTCACGGTAGACTTATTTCTGGAAATGCTCATATGTAATTAAGGTATTAAGTTTTTTAAAAATCATCCCATCTGCCAAGCATTGCTTATTCCGTTGGCTTTTGATGCATTTGAGTTGCGAGACTTTCAAAAAAATTCATGTTGCTCTCTATTTTTCTCTTTCTCTTCGTGCTCAACTAGCACAGCGCAACAAAAAAAAAAATTGTGAGCCTTGAGCCATAGTAAAATTAGAGAAGGTAGAAGCATTTCGGGAGACAGACTGCCGAAACTGTCAAAACGAAGTTGACAGCTTATAGAAAATCTGAAACCAATGAGAATTCGAAAATTGGCCGCATTCAGCAAAGTCAGTTTGAACTGTTATGGTAGTGGTATCGTAAAAATGTTGACAATTTTTTAATTTAATTATTATAATTATTTATTTATGTAAATAATTTAATTGCAAAGTTTTCTCACTCAAATGTGCAACGTTCTTTCAGTGTTTTAGCGAATTTTAACACAACAGCCAGTTACCAACTGTTGACTTCGCTGAATGCGGCCATTGATTTCCTTTTGTTCTCATTCGCAAAAAGCTTACTTTGAAAATTTTGGATATGAGATAGAGCACGCAGTCTGAAATGCATCTACCTTCTCTAGTTCTGCCATGGACTCGAGCAAGGCGAAAAGTGAGATACATATTAATGCAGAGCGGCGCTCCATAACATAACAAAACAAAACAAAAGAAAGATCATTTTTTATTTCTTTAATATGTATTGTCTACACCCAATATGGACGATGATGCCATATCGCATCACTAACTCGGATGTCGCAAAACTAACCGTATCACATAAAATCAATTAGTCAAAATCAAAATTAGGTAGAAAATTAGCCCCTTTAAAGTGTTAAGGAGATTGATTAAAAAACGTTCGTGGCGAGACCGCGAACAACAGTGGCCTGCTAGTAATATATAAAAATAATAAATCGAGGAAACAAACATCAAACAAAAATATATAGGAATACCTAATACTAAGAATTATGTTTTTCTCATATATAAAGATTTTGTTAATTACATGATTACTATTTACTAAAAAATGAAAAACTCAGAACAATCCGAAAACATCCTTGATTATTTAAAACTACACGCAGAGAAAAGACATGGTTGAGACATGATTACTGCAATAATAATTTTTTTACTAAAATTATTGTACTATTTCTGCAAACACAAATATTTGCCTTAATAAAGTCATTATTTACTAATGGTGGTACCAAAAATAACATTATAGTTGAAATCATAACATCATTGAAATCGTCAACATACTATGATTGCCTCAGCTATTAGTTGCAACAAAAATGTTGTGGTTCTGTCAATCATGATAAATGTGTTTATTATTATAGAGACAAACATAATAGAATTTTGAATGTTTGTCTGAACTATTATTTGATTGTGGGCAAACGAAGCAGAACGTAACCAAAAATCGAAAGAACTTATTGTGTCTGAACAGTTTGCAGGAAAACCTTTCACTTCATTCAGACATAATAAGTTTTATCGATTCCTGGCTATGTGCCGTTTCGTTTGTCAACTGTTCAATAATTGTGTTTTGTTTTAAATCGCCTTATGCTAAAAACCGCATGTAGAAAAGTGACATCTTTTCGACTTTAATTGCAGCAAACATCTTTCTATTTACCATAAATATATTTCGCAATTCCGACCATATTTTTTTATCACACATATTGCTATTTTTGTGACAATGCACTTAAGTACCATGTTTATGAATGGCATTAGTCAGGCGGGCGGTAGTAGCGGCTGTGCCTGCTGGTAGTGTGCGTGGCTCGTAAGCGAAAAAGCCGCGGTTCAAACCCCAGCTCGGTCAGAAAGTTTTATCAAAAAGTTTTTTTTTTAATTGAATTAATATTTCTGTTCAGCCCAGACAATGGCAAACCTCTGGAGATATCTTGATTAATAGCTGTGGAAATTAGAGTGCATTAAAATAAAAAAAATAATAAACTTATTATTTCAATAATATTCTGGATCCTAAAAATAAATTCATAATAAAGTTGTTGCAATCATTTTATTTTTGACCCAATAAGAGAATAATGACTCTTGAAATATAGTTGTTCAAAGAAAATATTATATGTTTAAGAACATGTTAGCAACAACCATAATCCGAATCATACTATGATCCTCTTAAAACATGGTTGTTCCAACTATGTTATTTCTCTGCGTGTAGGTACTCTGTGTTCAAATGTAACTGGGTCTAGCTACCATAAACTGCGCGTAATTTATAGATCGGGAGCACGTTTTCGTACACCTAAAAAAATACGGAGTAAATAAAGCAATATTCGGGGTTAATTTAACTCTTTTCGTGTATGGTATTTTGCCAAAGCGGTAAAAACTTTAATTAACTCTGTTTGTGCGTTTTAATTACTCCGAAAATTTAATTTTTTTGAGAAGTCGTGCTGACTCCATTTTGAGTTGTATTAAGTTTTACGGTCTTGTATTGAAAACTTTTAAATTTGGTTTTTACTCAAAAAAAAAACTTGATCCAACTTATTCAAATGCAGCAAACCGACCTACAAAGAGTCATATTAAGAACTCGTTATTTCGTTTATGTTTACAATTTCATTTATTTTTCAATTTATTTTAAAATAAAATCCAAACACCTAGCTTGTCGTCTATGATAAGGATGCCTTCACATGTTTTTCAATTTTGTCCAAATTATTTATTGTGACTCCCAGCTCTGCAAGAATTAAAAATTTTACTTTATTTTGATTTCATTACTGCGAATATTTACCTCTGCATCGCTTTCCGAAGAAGTTTTTCGATGTCTTCTTCGTCTTCACCCGGTTCAATGGAGTAAATGCCTTCTCCATACTAACAACGTTCCACGGTTGGGCAATCTTCAAATTCTACAATAATTTGCACCGTTTTCCATTGAACAAAAAATTTGAATACCTTTGCACAAAATTTTTTACTTATTTTTATCTTTTAAGCTTCAATTGCGCTCAACTGTCAAAAATCATTTGAAATCTTGGCCGAAAAAGGCGTTTAATTTTTTAGTTTTAAGGGAAATTTTTAAAAATAGGGGGATTTGTTTTATATTTAACATATCTACAAAAAGAGATAAATATTTGCAGTGATTTCACAATTGCATTGCATTGATTTCACAATTTGTTTACTGTAGTTTTGGTCGTTGAATGAGGGGAAAGATATTTTTATAACATCTATCAAAATGTAGTCAGGATTAAGCAACAGCGTGAACGCTAGGGCTATGAAAGTTGTTTAAGGGGCAAGGTTATGTTTAAACGCGTTTTTCTCAAAACCTTGAAAAGAATCTCTTGAAAAAGAATTGAAATATCCAACAAAAATTTAAAAATTAAATAAATAATGAAATATTGTTTACTGTAGTTTTGGTCGTTGAATGAGGGGAAAGATATTTTTATAACATCTATCAAAATGTAGTCAGGATTAAGCAACAGCGTGAAAGTTGTTTAAGGGGCAAGGTTATGTTTAAACCTCTCTTAATTAAAGAATCTCTTGAAAAAGAATTGAAATATCCAACAAAAATTTAAAAATTAAATAAATAATGAAATATTAATGACTGCATGTTTCAATTACTATATATTTTTAATTCTAAAAAAATAATTTTTTATAGTTATATTAATACTATATTTGGTATTAATTCATGAACATATTTGGCGTTAAGCTCAAATAAAATAAAGGAACAAATAAAGACAAACATATAAATAATAATCAGAGAACGCAGAAAAAATTTTAATATTTTTGTATTTCAGATAATCTCCAGCTGAGATCCAGCTGAGTGAACACCGCAAATCATTATTCATCATATTAATCGATGAAGTCATTATATATCGGTTTTTTTTTCTTTTCTACAAAAAATAAAATCGTAAAATGTGGCATTCAGTTTGCGCATTCTAACAATCCATCGATGATCAAAATCCGTTATCATTTGAAATGGCTGCAGTTTGTATGCTGCTAGCGCATATAAGAAAAATCAGTCAACGTTAATTTAAAAAATATCTTAAAACTACTGCCACTTTCCCGATAATTTACTGATTTCAGTCGCGATATAATCAAAAATCGCCAAACATCGTAAATATTAATCATGCTCAAAAACAATATAAAAATAAAATCATTAAAATATTCTATACCCAGAACTAGATAAAATTCTACTCGATCTAAATACTAATTCTTTGTTATTTATAACTTACACTTCTATTTATGCTTTGTAAAATTTTCTAAATGTCGCAATTTTTCTTAGTATTTGAACTGTTAACAAACTTTTCGGCAAATACTCATTATTATTTAATTAACTAAATTGTCTTTAACTCGCAGATCACTTGCTGAATTCAATAATTAAATTATTTATATTACTTTTTAATATTATTATTTTTATGAATTAATTACTAATATTAGTTTGAATTTAATACTTGTATTTATAAATATTAAATTTTAGTTTATATTATTATTCTTATTTCAAACATTCCCGCAGACAAGACGTAAGGCTTCGCGGGATACAAGAAAATGTAAATGTCAATTGAAAAAAAAGAAACACTGAAATAAAACTCAAACTCAACTCAACTCAAAAGATGTTTCTCTCTCGGAATTTTTAAGAATTTTGGCTGAAACTATTTGACAGTCACACCATGTAATTACAGAATGTTAATGTCACCTGATAATGTACAAAAAGTTTCTCTGAATTAGCTCTATCCATTTTATTTTTAAAAAATCGAAAAAATTGTTTTTTTACGCTGAAACCCCTAGGCGGATAAAATATATGAGGTGGTCCTATTGATTTTTTCCGTTAACATTTCTTCTAAACACAACTACACTCCATCTGTCACCCTTTTGGGGGTCTCCACACAAAAAACACAAAAAATAGAAAATATCATTGCTCGTGAACACAAAAACGTTACGAGACTCGAAAAATTTTACCCTCAATATCAAATCGCCCTATAAAAGGTTTCACTTAAATAAAGATCCCTTTTTTATCATTGTGCAATATTTAATTTTTACAGCAAACTTGATTTGCATGTTAAAATATTTAAGTACTTTCTCTTAATTCAAAGTAAAATGAGCCAACAAAAATATTTGCTCGAGCAAACTCTGTTTCGTGCTTAACATAACTCCGTTTCAGCTTTCAAATACAAAGTATGATCTTCGTAGATGGTTGCAATAAGTTTTAACGGACTTAAAAAAACAAATTTCAGGAGAAGATGCAGAGTTAATTCGAAACTGGTTTAAATTTGATTCAAGCTTTGTCAATTAATTGTTTCAAGCAGAAAAAGCTTTATATTAACAAAAAAAAATATTGATATAATTCATTTTGAGTTTTACTGCGACAAAAATTTTTTAACTTCTCAAAAACTATTTTAACTCACGAAAAAACTTTGGTTAACTCCGCCTATTTTTTTCGGTGTGAAAAGCAAATAATAGTTTTTCGATTTTCATAGTGATGATTCAGTTTGTTAAAGAAAATGAGTTGAATTTTGCTTGCGGAATGAAATATTACCTGTTGCAGAAGGCATTTAGTGACCAGGCTCTATTATGAGTGTTTGAGTGGTTCAAAATGTTCAAAGCGTGAAGATGAACCTCATCAAAGACGACCAAGAATATCAAAGGATGAGCAACACGTCAAGCAAATCAAGTAATTGGTGATTAAAAATCGTCGGTTAACAACTAGAGACCTTGCTGATTTAGCTCCGTGTGACTTCTGACTATTTAGCAAACTAAAAAAACCGCTTCGGGGACATTGTTTTAACTCGATTGAGGAAATAAATGTCAAATAAAAAACTATACTTTTTGGTTCACGAAAACGAGCACTAATTGGTAAATCACTGAACATGAAATTTGACACAGATATCAGAGACAGTGCTACGAACTTAAGAAAAAGGATTTAGATGTGTCTCTATAACGCGAACAGTTAAAGGCGATCAGTTCCGTCTAAGGTTGTGCAACTGCCAGTAAAAGTCGGCTTCGACGTTTTCAAGCGTTGAAAATGTAAAAGTCGACTCATCGACTTATTGAACTTTTAAAAGTCGACTTTTAAACTTTTTTCGACTTTTTTTAAATTATTTTTTTACTGCTTTTGTTGGACAGTTAAGAAGCAAATGATTTAATATGAAAAAGATGTTTTATTGTTAAAAATTAAACATGGTACATTGATATATAAATAAAATAAAAAAAACAATATTGCATTTTTAGTTCTTGCATAGAAAATATCGAGCAATAACCGCCAAATTAAGGGGGTAAAACTAGTTTAGTTGTAAAGAATGTACAAGAAAAGGTCTTATTTAGATTTTTTTTTTTTGGCACGCATTAAAGTAATTAATAACAAATTTTTTTTTGCCACATGAAAGATATAAATTTGAAGAAAATATTTTTTTTTTTTGTGACAAAATATTGAATTAATTAGTATTGAATTACTACAACCGTTTGCCCCCCTGGCCAAATCAGACAATGAAAAACTTTAAATGAATAATAAATATGCATTTTTTAGATATATTTGTTTATTGCTTTAAAATTAGTTTAGTTTAAAATAACAAAAAATATACACATTCACCGTATTCATGACTTGAATATGTACAATATATGAAATTTGTTTAACAAAATTCAAATTTCTACTGGGTCGCCAACATTTGTTACCAAAAAAATAAGATTTGAGTTTTAATATTTTTTTAACCCGCATCCATAGGAGCATTCTAGAAATGAAAAGCACGTTGTGCACCAATTTGATGCAGATACAAAAAGAATATATAATTCATAGAAATGATTTTAATTTTGAAATTTTTTTATGCATGATGAATGTTTATTAATTTTACAATAAGAAAAAACTGCAAATCTTAATTCTAGCAAAAATTTAAAAAAGCAAAAGATTTAAATCAAAACATGCATGTTTGTTCTTAATATATAAATCTGAATAAAAAATTTGCATCAATTTGATGCAAAGACGGATGCGGGTTAATTCAATTTCTTATTTGTTTTACTTAAAAAATGTCTTATAGCGCATTCTTTACTGAAAAAAAGTCTGACCTCACAGAATGCAGAATTTTTTAGATTCTGACCTGAATTTACAGAATGTTGAGTTCTTTTGAGCTGAGAAAAGAACGGAAAAAATACAACATTTTTTCATTTGATATTGACTGCACTGTTGTTTTGAATTTCGATTTATTTACGATTGAGTTTATGTATAGTGCGGTACTGCATGGAATTTTTAAGAAATACTCATCGAGCTGTTAAATTTTATTAAAAGCAACCACTTTAATCAATATTGTTTTGGATTCAATTTAAAAAAAATTTTCAAAATTGGAACATTTTGCTTCTCACAATTGTCAGAGCATATAATATTACTGTCAAAATTATTTTTTTTTTGTTTTTATGTTGGTATTACTAGAGAGCAGAATGTAATTTTACAGGTCAGAAAATTCTGCATTTGTTACGGTCAGAATTTTCGAGATAAGAACACGATTTATTTTGAGGTCAACATTTTTTTTTAGAAAAGAACGGAAAAAATGCAGAACTCTTGAAGAGGTCAGAAAAAATGTAGAATTTTTTCCTGAAAAGAATGCGCTTTTATACATATGTAAGCCCATTTCGCTACTCTTTCTTATATTACTAGCCACTTTAAATAAATCTTGTATTTTTACCTTCATTTTATTACAAAGTCCTGAATTAATTTTTATATTATTTTTTATGTATTAATCACATGTATAAAAAGATCTACATATCCATGTAAATACATACATATTATACATATTATATACATATTTTATACATATTATATTATATTATATTATATTTTATACATATTATATGTAAATATTATAAAATTAGCTGTTTTTAATAAATATGTGTAATATATTCATTTCACATGTTAAAAAAAAATTTTTTTTATTTAAATGAAAAAACAAAAAATTTCCCCCCAATATTCTGTAGCGTGACAATGCAAATCAATAAATACTTCGTTCATGCTACATATAAACTCATATTGCACTTATCACCCTAAGTGTAAGTGCAGTATCAAATAGCGCGGAATTTATTCAACTTCAAATTCCACAATAACTTATTAAAGTTATTGACCGCGTCATATTTCGGAATTTATTGAACTCCAAATTCCACAATAAATTATTGAAGTTAATGATCGGGTCATATTTCGTTTATTCTCATAGTTTCGCGTTTAGTCATTGAACTCAAGTATCAATGTCGAATTGCATCGATACTTGACTTTCTACTTTTGTCACGTACACCCTTCTTCGTAAGTTTCTTTTTAGATTTAGACTAGCATAAGAAGTCAGTCAAGGAGGGTAACTGTATTGAAAATGTTTGGTCACTCCAGATCTAACCGAAATAAATAAAATTAAAACTAAAATTAAAGATTGTGTTTTTTTGGACTTCAATAGCAACCAAGCTATCCTAACATGGCGATCCTGCCAGTCCTGAATCCTTATGATCCGCAGTCAGTAAATTATTAAAAAAATGTCCTTCAATAAAACTACCAAAAGTGTACAGTGAAAAAAAAGAACATAATCATCAGAAGTGTAAAGATTATTGGTTCAAACATTATAATGAAAAAGAAAAGACTTTCATTAATAAAGAATTATTAATTCAAAAGTGATATGAAAATAAAGGGTATTTCTTCCACACAAAAACAAATTCGAAACAAATTTCACAAAGACTAATATAAAACTGATTAAGTTAAATTTTTGCAAAAAAAAAAAAATAAAAACAAGACCAACTACAAATACCCATATAACAACAACCACCAACAACAATATCAGCAATAAAACAAATTTCCCAACAACAAAATCGAAGCGGGGCAATTTGACGCCAATGAATTTGTAAAAACGACGCAAATTAAATCAAACGATCGGTTGATTGCAACTCTAACCGATGAACAGCTGAATGTTATACAACTGCAGCAGCATTAGCACGCAACAACAATGAGCTGCACATCAACAATAGCAGTGGCAGCAATAATAGCAACAATATGCATATGACGACAACAACAACAACTGCTGCAGATGATAGCTTTACAATTCATTTGTAGCGCAAATAACACAGCAAAATAATATATTGGTGACTACAACAGGGAAATTCAAGCACCAACTTTAATTTCTTCAAACGTCATCATCATCATTAAAACCTGTACCAGAACTGCAACAGCATTCAACTTTGACTTAGCAGAAAATATATTAACTTATTAACTACTACATCATGAAGTAAGCAAATTCCATTTTAAGATTATACAAGTTTATTTTAAATTTAAGTGTTACAATTAGAAGAAAGCCAACTGACTAAACACAAATAGTTTAAATTATATAAATACTTTTTTTCCAACAACAAAATAAATTTCAAATTATTATTAAATTAATGTAAAACGAAAAATATTAAAAAAAAAAACAAAAAAATTGTATTCTTATTATGCATCTACAAACATAAAAGTAATTTTGCAATAAACCTTTCAGGCCCTAACAAACGTACCGTTGATATAGGTCAAGTAAATGAATATAAAATCAACAGTAACAACAAATTAAATTGTGAATGAAAAAAAAAATATAACTAGTGTTCAATTAGGTATCAAAAATCCACTGCAAAATGACGTGGTGGAAAAAGGTGTTGAACGGCATATTGATTGCAATTTCGGGTTACGAAATTGGAAAAGAATTAAATACAGAAAAACAAATAGTGAAATATGAGCAAGTAATACATGAAGTAGCAAAAAATGGAAAGGAGAATGAGAATTGGCCAATTAGTGGCAATGTACTTTTTATACTTTTCTTAATATTAATGATAACATTAACATGTGCAAGATATTATATTAAGGCGCATTTTAATAAACCTAGGAACGTTGCGCCACGTATATAAGAAGATCGAAAAAAAATTAAAAAAAAAAAATAAAATAAAAATAAATAAAATAAAATAAATGCCTCATACGAAATATAAAAGTATTGAATGCACAGACTTGTATGAAGAATTTAAGAAGATAAAACTTGACTTCGATAAAAGTTATGAATGTGTCAATAAAACAAAACTCCCATTAGCACAGACTCAATTAAAGCACATTACAGAACTCATAAATAAACACAATGAAGTAGCTGTAATATTGAAAGATATATTTCATGTTCTATCAGAACAATATAAAGTGTCTGTGTCTGAGTTCTTTACAGCAATTAAAGACAGACTTGAGATACTTTCTGAAAGGCTCGAGTTGGACATTATTATCCCAAAAGATTTAATGACTTCAATCGAGGCTAATATTAGTGAAAACTCCTTCGTTTCAGACAGTTCCGCAGAAACAGTTAAAGAAATAAAGGATCCAAAAATCATGTCCGATACTGTGGCAAACTTTTTAACATCAGCGGCTAAATTGTTGCCAGATTTTGATGGCACATACGTAAATTTGCAAAGATTTATTGATGCAATAAATCTAGTAAATTTAATAAAAAGCACATATGAAGACGTTGCAGTTAACCTGATAAAAAGTAAATTAACAGGCACTGCAAGAAATTTAATAACAACTGAAAACACCATAGTTGAAATAATAGCAAAGTTGAAATCTTCCATAAAAGCAGAAGATGCTCAAGCAGTTATAGCTAAGCTAGTAAATGCTAAGCAAAATAACAAGCCAACAAATGAGTATGTCCAAGAAATTGAAACCTTGGCAAAACAACTCGAAATGGCATACATTTCCGATGGTCTGCCAAGTGAAATAGCCAAAAAATATTCAACACAAACGGCCGTTAAATCACTTACCAAAAATGCCAAATCGGACATAGCTAAATTATTATTACAGGCAGGGACTTTCCATCAGCTTAGCGATGTTGTTACTAAATTTGTTGAACTAAGCAACGAATCAGAAGATGTGTTCAGAGTAAATATGGTACGGTATAAACCAAACTACCGCAATAATCGTAACCAAAATTCAAACAGGGGGAGTAGCAAGTATAATTGTTTTAGATTATAATTCATCTAAAAATTTGTTTGTCATTAGACCAGTTTTTTCAAATACGTGTGAAATTCTCCAAATCCTTGATGCTCCAAAATTAAATGCCATATCTTTACCAGCAAGAGCAGAAGTTATCAGAAATATCACTGTTAATATCAATGAGGAAGAATTCTTAATCCCAAATCAAGAAATAGCCCCAGGAATATTTGTATCAAATACAATTGCATGTAAAAAATGCACATATGTCAAAATTTTAAACACAACACATCAAAATATTTTGCTAGAAGATTACAAAATTGCAGGTGAAAGTTTAGAATCATATACCATATTGCAGATAGACCCAATCAAAAAATGTGATGAAAGAGACAAAATTATTTTACAAAAACTTGAAGGTAATTGTCCTTTGATATTTAGAGAAAAATTATTAAATTTGTGCAGAAATTATACAGACATTTTTACATGTCTTTTTACAACAGACAAAGTTACATGCAACAATTTTTACAAACAAAAATTAAAGCTGAAAGACGATACACCCGTCTATATAAAAAATTATCGATTACCCCAAGTTTACAAACCCGAAATAGAAAAACAAATTAATAAAATGATTGAAGATGATATCATTGAACCTTCAGTGTCAGAATACAATAGCCCTATACTCCTTGTTCCCAAAAAGTCATTACCGGGGTCGGCAGAAAAAAAAATGGAGATTAGTAATTGACTTTCGTCAGTTGAACAAAAAACTAACATCAGATAAATACCCTTTGCCTCGTATTGATGACATTCTAGACCAGTTAGGTCGAGCTAAATATTTTTCCTGTTTAGATCTTATTTCAGGCTTTCATCAAATAGAACTAGATGCTTCATCCAGAGACTTAACTTCATTTTCCAGTATAAATGGATCATTTAGATTTAAAAGATTACCATTTGGACTCAAAATAGCTCCGAACTCCTTTCAACGCATGATGCAGATAGCATTTTCAGATCTAGGTCCAAGCAAAGCGTTCGTATACATGGATGATCTTATTGCAATAGGTTGTTCGGAAGAACATATGATCAGTAACTTAAAATCAATTTTCGAAATATGTAGAAAAACTAATCTTAAACTACATCCAGATAAATTTACTTTCTTTTCATCGGAAGTGACCTTCTTAGGGCATAAATGCACCGACAAGGGCATAAATGCACCGACAAGGGCATACTGCAAGACGAATTGAAATTTGAAAAAATTTTAAATTACCCAAAACCATCTAACGCAGACGAAATTAAAAGATTCGTAGCTTTCGTCAACTATTACAGAAGATTCATTCCCAATTTCTCTCTTTACTCTATACATTTGACTAGGCTTACACGAAAAAAAACACAATTCAACTGGACTGAAGATTACGAAAAATCATTTGACTATTTGAAAAATTCCTTTATGAATCCCAAAATTTTAAAATATCCAGATTTCAACAAACAATTCTGTATAACCACAGATGCCAGCAAAATAGCATGTGGCGCTGTCCTAAGTCAGGAATACGATGGCTTACAACTTCGAGTTGCATTCGCCTCCAAAACTTTTACAAAAGGCGAAAGTAACAAATCAGTAATTGAACAGGAACTCACTGCCATTCATTGGGCAGTAAAATTTTTCAAACCATACATCTATGGTACTAAATTTTTAATCAGAAGTGATCACAAACCCTTGACATATCTTTTTGCTTTAAAGAACCCATCATCTAAACTCATCCGTATGCGTCTTGATCTCGAAGAATTCGATTTCGATATTGAATATATAAAAGGTAAAAACAGCCATGTTAGGATAATCATGAAAATTTCTATCTTCATAATAATTATAAACATTTAATCTCAAATTTACCAACATTACTGTATTTTTAATAATCTCAAATTTACCAACATTACTGTATTTTCAATAATCCACATTATTAAAATAATTTTTAATAATGTGTTTTTTTGGACTTCAATAGCAACCAAGCTATCCTAACAATTCATGCCTGCCCCCTCTGTCTTCTTGGTCTGGCTACAGGCCTGGTGAGGGATCCAAAAAAAAGTGTTTTGTCATGATCACTGCTGGTCGTCACTAGAAAAATGTCGGATGTTGAAATTCAAAGCGGCTTATTTGACCGAAGCTTCACTCATATTTTAAAAAAAAAAATGTAATCATAAAAAATCATTGGTTCAAAGTCCGAAAAATTTCAAACTGATTGGTGAAGCCGTTCTTAATTTACAGTGATCACCAACTTCGAAAACATGGTTTTGAGAAAAACGCTTTTAAAGTTTCGACTATGATGTGCATGTAGATAAAAAAACGATTATTAAAAGTTATTTATCTCCGTAAATAATAAAGGCCGCATTTATAGTAGTGGACGCTTATACGTATATTATTATTTATATTATATTGAAATTGGATTAATAAATTCTTTTTGTTTATTATTAAAAAAAAAATGTAATGTTTAATTTGTATACTTACTTAATTATTTAAGTAAGGTAAATAGGCCTGAATTAATAAATTTCAGTACAAGGCAAAGTATTTCACTATAGACAAATTTATTTGCCCTTGTACGGAATGGTGATAGCAACTTGAAATGTTCAAACAACTATTTACTCATTTACTTAAATAATGGAAGAAGAAAGCGCTGGCTCTATGAAAAATCGCCAAAAAAAATTAAAAATCGACCAAATGAAAAATAGCCCAAAAAATTAAATAAAAAATCGCCCAAAAAAAATGCAAAATCACCAAAAACTGTTTTGAAGAAAATGAAAAATCACCCAAATTTAATTTCATGATTGAAAAATCACACAAAAGAAATGAAAAATTACCCAACTTTAAAATAATATTTCAATGTTTAATTGACAAAAATAATCTAACAAAAATTAATTTGATTATTAATTTCCTAAATAAGGAAGCAATGTTTTATCAACACAATTTAGTTAAGGTCGTATTTAGATCAATTAGCACACAGCCTTAAAACTTAAGCTAAATGTACTTAGTTTTCTCTTTTTAATAGGCGGCCTTCGGCTGCTGCATAGGGATTTCAACCCTCAGTAGGTCCAACACCTTACTTCGCTGTCTACACGGGCAAATTATTTTATCGTAAAAAATAAACATAAAAAGTTTATTTGACCTTGTTGATGTTGTTATCACCATTTCGTACAAGGGCAAATCATTTTCTCTTATATCTGTATTAAGAAAAAGTAGTTTAAGTCGACTTAAGACTGATCTGAGTTATTGATGCAGCTGTGTTCCACGCATATAGCACTATAAATACACAAAATCTGGAGCTTTCAGCATCACTTTAGTCACAAAATTAAAATTATGGCACAAAATTAAAAGACCTTTCATATAACTTATTTGGCGATTGAAAACTTTGAAGCAATATTTCTCGAAATTTTGAAATCAGACTTAAGCTGTTATTGCTTATCGACACAGATATCAGTATTTGTTGAAACCACTAGGGATTATGACCTCTTAGAAGTTTAAGATTAAATAAAATACTTTTGAAATAATCTACTTTAAGAATATGGTAAAAAATATTTTCCAAAATTCTAACTAAATTCTAACGTAAGCGCCAAGAACAGAATTTTTATTGTTAAATTTCTATTATTTTATTTTTAATTCTATACTGCACTGTTTGTCAATTAATTTGCTATTATATGTAGCTTACTCAAAATATTGCCAACCACCGATGGGGGCCATATTAATAAATTTCTTGCATACTATTTCCGATTTCTAAAGAACGAAATCGGAAGAAAGAAGTTTTTCTAAAGAAGAAAACTGTATAATTGGAGTTTTACATTTATCGAATCAAGAGCTGCCAACGCAGCTTATTTGTTTTTAAACAGCGATTTTGTTTATTAGTTAAGAGAAGAGCAGTTCTCAGAGTATCGTTAAGTTTTGGTTTCGTATAAAATGAAAAAGTCGAAAGTAACAGTCAACTATCGACGTTTTTCAATATTAGAAAGTGGACCATCAAAAGTCGAAAATTATCACGCGAAAGTCGATTATCGACTTCCCGAGTCCATTTGATATACATTTGAGTGATCCATTGCTTTTCGACAAAAAAAAATTAAATTCTCAACCTGACCCTCTCCGATTTGGTTTAAACTTTGTATACATGTACTGTTGGCTACAATTTAGAAAATAAATTTGTAATTTTTATTTTTTTCGAATGGTTACTGAGTTACGGGTACACAAAAATTGAAAAAATTCGTTTTTTTTCTTGAGGACTGATTTTCGTTTGATCATAACTTCGGTGAAGTTTGAGATAGAGCAACGATTTTAGATTCAAACTAAAGGTCTGCAGCGAACCATCCGTTCTACTTGTACAAACAGATAAAACAAGTAAAAACCTGATAAAATTGGTACAAATACAACAAGGAGTAGAACTGAACATATGCTTATATGCTTTGGAATAAGCAGAGAGCTTATCATCTCTTTCTCTGGCTCTCATTGTAGTATAAGCTTTTTTTTTCTTTATCTGTTTCTCTAAGTGGAGTATCTGTTTTAACCCTTTTTTAAATGGATATATCCATTCAATATGGATATTCCAGATAGTTCTCTTTGTATTTGAAAATACAGATTTTTAAGCATATGGAAACAGATTTCGAATCTGATGTCAGAATTTTAAAATTTGGATAAGGTTGCCACCTTAATTTTTTATTTTTACGAATTCGGGGCTGGCGCGAACTAAAGGGTAAAAATGGGTCGCTGAATCCGAATCCGTTGTCAGAATTTCAAAATTCGAAAATTTTTCTACACATAGGGTTGCCACCTAAAAATGTTTTATTTTAAGAATTTTAAACATGAGGGAACATTATGAGGAGGTTACTGATTTCGAATCTGAACTCAAAATTTTTAAATTCATGATGGTGGATAGGGTTGCCACCTTATTATTTTAAATTTTTCCGAATTCGGGGCTGCAAAAAAAAATGGTATTCCAAAAATGGGTCGCTGAATCCGAATCCGTGGCCAGAATTTCAATATGATAAAGTTTTGAAATAATAGGGTTGCCACCTAATAATATGTATTTTTTAGAATTTTAAACATCATTTAACAGTATTAGGGAGTCACTGATTTCGAATCTGAAGTCAGAATTTTAAAATGCAAAATGGTGGATAGGGTTGCCACCTTAATTTTTTGTATTATTATGAATTCGGGGCTAGCAAAAAAAATGGTACATCAAAAATGGGTCGCTGAATCCGAATCCGCGGTCAGAATATTAAAATTATAAACTTTTGAAATAATAGGGTTGCTTTTACTTTTGAAAATACATATTATTAGGTGGCAGCCCTATTATTTCAAAACTTTATCATATTGAAATTCTGGCCACGGATTCGGATTCAGCGACCCATATTTGGTGTACCATTTTTTTTTGCCAGCCCCGAATTCATAAAAATACAAAAAATTAAGGTGGCAACCCTATCCACCATTTTGCATTTTAAAATTCTGACTTCAGATTCGAAATCAGTGGCTCCCTAATACTGTTAAATGATGTATAAAATTCTAAAAAATACATATTATTAGGTGGCAACCCTATTATTTCAAAACTTTATCATATTGAAATTCTGGCCACGGATTCGGATTCAGCGACCCATTTTTGGTGTACCATTTTTTTTTGCCAGCCCGGAATTCATAAAAATACAAAAAATTAAGGTGGCAACCCTATCCACCATTTTGCATTTTAAAATTCTGACTTCAGATTCGAAATCAGTGACTCCTTAATACTGTTAAATGATGTTTAAAATTTTACAAAATACATATTATTAGGTGGCAACCCTATTATTTCAAAACTTTATCATATTAAAATTCTGGCCACGGATTCGGATTCAGCGACCCATTTTTGGTGTACCATTTTTTTTGCCAGCCCCGAATTCATAAAAATACAAAAAATTAAGGTGGCAACCCTATCCACCATTTTGCATTTTAAAATTCTGACTTCAGATTCGAAATCAGTGGCTCCCTAATACTGTTAAATGATGTTTAAAATTCTAAAGAATACATATTATTAGGTGGCAACCCTATTATTTCAAAACTTTATCATATTGAAATTCTGGCCACGGATTCGGATTCAGCGACCCATTTTTGGTGTACCATTTTTTTTTTTGCCAGCCCGGAATTCATAAAAATACAAAAAATTAAGGTGGCAACCCTATCCACCATTTTGCATTTTAAAATTCTGACTTCAGATTCGAAATCAGTGACTCCCTAATACTGTTAAATGATGTTTAAAATTTTACAAAATACATATTATTAGGTGGCAACCCTATTATTTCAAAGCTTTATCATATTGAAATTCTGGCCACGGATTCGGATTCAGCGACCCATTTTTGGTGTACCATTTTTTTTGCCAGCCCCGAATTCATAAAAATACAAAAAATTAAGGTGGCAACCCTATCCACCATTTTGCATTTTAAAATTCTGACTTCAGATTCGAAATCAGTGGCTCCCTAATACTGTTAAATGATGTTTAAAATTCTAAAGAATACATATTATTAGGTGGCAACCCTATTATTTCAAAACTTTATCATATTGAAATTCTGGCCACGGATTCGGATTTAGCGACCCATTTTTGGTGTACCATTTTTTTTTGCCAGCCCCGAATTCATAAAAATACAAAAAATTAAGGTGACAGCCCTATCCACCATTTTGTATTTTAAAATTCTGACTTCAGATTCGAAATCAGTGACTCCCTAATACTGTTAAATGATGTTTAAAATTCTAAAAAATACATATTATTAGGTGGCAACCCTATTATTTCAAAACTTTATTTCTTTTTTTGTTGTTTATTTCGCTCTTTAATCTTTATGCTTGCAACGTCACATACTCCAGATATTCCAAATAAAGATAACAGTAATATCGATATATCTGTTTGTTCTGTATGTGCTCAAACTAGTATTTTTGATACTTGGTAATTTCACTCTCTCATACCTATTCCATCGTTATCTAAATGCGAAATATTCCATGCATACTCAATGCTTAGAGAGCGAAACAGATACAAGTAGATATAAGAAAAAATAACAACGCACAACTGGTGTACTTGGATGGTTCTTTGCAGAGCTTTAATTCAAACTAAAGATAATTTCAAAATTATTATTTTGAATACTAAAACTTTAAAATTTCTCAAATATTAAAGTTTGTTTTTTTTTTTGCCTAAAAGTTTAAAAAAAAATATATTTTTGTGAAAGTCATTTTTAAATATTTTGAAAAAATATATATTAATTAATGATAATTTATCTAAGTTCTCTCAAAATTTCAGCCAATGGGAACGACAATGGGAACACTATTAAAATAATTTTCGAAGTAAACTTACTTTAAAATTTATGCTCAACACAGCAGCTTGCTAGAAAGAAACAAGAACTGAACACACTAAAGTATACCATATATGTGTGTATGTGCACAGTGCGTCATCGGTGCTTCGGTCTAAGCTAAGCAGGGTGTAAGCTTTTTTTTCTTTATCTGTTCCTCTAAGTGGAGTATCTGTTTTAACCCTTTTTTAAATGGATATATCCATTCAATATGGATATCCCAGATCGTTCTCTTTGTATTTGAAAATACAGATTTTTAAGCATATGGAAACAGTATTGGGGGTTACTGATTTCGAATCTGATGTCAGAATTTTAAAATTTGGATAAGGTTGCCACCTTAATTTTTTATTTTTACGAATTCGGGGCTGGCGCGAACTAAAGGGTAAAAATGGGTCGCTGAATCCGAATCCGCTTTCAGAATTTCAAAATTCGAAAATTTTTCTACACATAGGGTTGCCACCTAAAAATGTTTTATTTTAAGAATTTTAAACATGAGGGAACAGTATTGGGAGGTTACTGATTTCGAATCTGAACTCAAAATTTCAAAATGCAAAATGGTGGATAGGGTTGCCACCTTAATTTTTTGTATTTTTATGAATTCGGGGCTGGCAAAAAAAAATGATACACCAAAAATGGGTCGCTGAATCCGAATCCGTGGCCAGAATTTCAATATGATAAAGTTTTGAAATAATAGGGTTGCCACCTAATAATATGTATTTTTTAGAATTTTAAACATCATTTAACAGTATTAGGTAGTCACTGATTTCGAATCTGAAGTCAGAATTTTAAAATGCAAAATGGTGGATAGGGTTGCCACCTTAATTTTTTGTATTTTTATGAATTCGGGGCTGGCAAAAAAAATGGTACATCAAAAATGGGTCGCTGAATCCGAATCCACGGTCAGAATATTTAAATTATAAACTTTTGAAATAATAGGGTTGCTTTTACTTTTGAAAATACATATTATTAGGTGGCAACCCTATTATTTCAAAACTTTATCATATTGAAATTCTGGCCACGGATTCGGATTCAGCGACCCATTTTTGGTCTATCATTTTTTTTTGCCAGCCCCAAATTCATAAAAATACAAAAAATTAAGGTGGCAACCCTATCCACCATTTTGCATTTTAAAATTCTGACTTCAGATTCGAACTCAGTGACTCCCTAATACTGTTAAATGATGTTTAAAATTCTAAAAAATACATATTATTAGGTGGCAACCCTATTATTTCAAAACTTTATTTCTTTTTTTGTTGTTTATTTCGCTCTTTAATCTTTATGCTTGCAACGTCACATACTCCAGATATTCCAAATAAAGATAACAGTAATATCGATATATCTGTTTGTTCTGTATGTGCTCAAACTAGTATTTTTGATACTTGGTAATTTCACTCTCTCATACCTATTCCATCGTTATCTAAATGCGAAATATTCCATGCATACTCAATGCTTAGAGAGCGAAACAGATACAAGTAGATATAAGAAAAAATAACAACACACAACTGGTGTTCTTGGATGGTTCTTTGCAGAGCTTTAGTTGATATCCTTCTTCGAAATAAACTCTTCTAATCACAATTAAAATTAAATTTCACACAACACATTCATGCAGCAGCTGTAGGAAAAAACCTACACAAATAAATATCCTAACAAAAATTACCGATCGTCCTTAAATCTTAATAATCGACAGCTCTGTGAGTGGAAGTGAAGTGCTTCAATATTAAACTTTGAAATGTCTAATTTCAAAGTTTTGTGTTGTAATCCTTTTAATGAAAGGCGCAATTTACGATCGGTTTCTCAATGTATGGTAGAAAAAGTTCCCTTCATAACACTTGAACATAAGATATGTGACAAATGTAGAAATAAATTTCAAAAATTGAGCCTTTTCAATTTTAATTGTTATTAGATAAGTTTGAGATGAAGCTGCTGTGTTGAGCATAAATTTTAAAGTAAATTTACTTCGAAAATTATTTTAACAGTGTTCCCATTGTCGTCCCAGGCTGAAATTTTGAGAGAACTTAGATAAATTATCATTAATTAATATATATTTTTTTCAAAATTTTTAAAAATGTCTTTCATAAAAATATATTTTTTTTAAACTTTTATGCAAAAAAAAAATAACGTAAATATTTGAGAAATTTTAAAGTTTTATTATACAAAATAAGCATTTTGAAAATATCTTTAATATGAATCTAAAATCGTTGCTCTATCTCAAACTTAACCGAAGTTATGATCAAATGAAAATCAGTCCTCAAGAAAAAAAACCGAATTTTTTAAATTTTGAGTACCAGTAACTCAATAACCACTCGAAAAAAATAAAAATTACAAATTTATTTTCTAAATTGTAGCCAACACTACGTGTATACAAAGTTTAAACCAAATCAGAGAGGGTCAGGTTGAGAGTGTTGTTGAAAAGCAATGTAATCACCCATTTGATGAATCTACATATGATCAAATACAATGATATTTAAAAATATTTCTCAACATATCGTCGCCCTAATTTTAATAGGATGTATGTCAAAATTGGGCAAAGTAACACTTATTAGCGGTTTAGCTAGATTGGTCAAAACTACATCTATGTTCTTTTTTTAGTTTTTAATGTTTGTATGAAGGAAAGAGAGGTAGAACGTTTGAAACAATACATTATCATATGAACTTCATACAAATAATAAACAGTTTTCTTTGCCTCCTGAACAATAGATAATTTTGACTTACGTAGTATTAGAATTAGGCCGACAATATTTCATTTAATTTTTATTGAGTTTTTAATTTTCATTTAATTTGTATTATTTTTGAGCTATACAATATATGTACAGTGTAATTCACTTATAACGACCTCGGTTATAACAACATTTCTGCTATAAAGTCGTTTTCTTGAAGTCCGCCTTTTCTAGTTTCTCATTTCTTAGAAACTTAGTTCGCTTTTAACGTCTGTGGATATAACGACAAGTTCGCATAAAACGACGCAGTTTTCATAAAATATAATAAATATTTTCACATATAGCGACGACGAAAGCAAGTTGAGACTTGATTTGCTTACTTTTGAATTTTTTTTATTTATATGTGTACATATTTGTAATTTTCGCTTTGTTGAAAGGGAAATAACCGTATAAAATTCATTGACAACAAAAATGCAAAGCTTCATTTGCGCATGTGATTTTGCTCAGTACATATTTGTTTCTTCAAGTGCATGATTTATTTTTTACTGTGTTCAAAATGCCTCCACAAACTAAACGTAACGCGTTCACCATAGAAGAAAAATCTGCAATAATCTGGCATCTTGAAAACGACGAAGAATTTTTTGCGCCATATTCTTCAATATCCATCATATGGAAACATAGGGAAAAGATAAGGATCACATCTCCTCAAAATGTAGGAAATCCATTATTTACTTGGTTTCAAATCCAAAGATCGCGAAATACACCTCTAACCGATCATATTTCATTAGAAAAAGCCAATGATTTAGCTAAAATTTTAGGTAAAAGGAATTTTTCTTGTTCAGACAGTTGGATTTACCATTTTCGATAGCGACACTGCATTGTTAACTGCAAGGTTTCAGGTGAAGCAGGTGATGTATCCCAAGGTGACTACAGAATTTTTTCCCAAAACTTCGAGATGGCTACCAGGACTCAGAAAAAATTTATAATGCTGATGAAACAAGGTTCTTCTTTAAACTCACGCCCGATAGAATTTTAAAATTTAAAGGTAAAAAGTGTATAGGAGGAAAAGTTGCGACAGTTCTAGTTACAGTTTTGGTTGCTGCAAACATGGATGTAGTTTGAAAAAAAAAATATTTTTTATCAGAAAGTCAAAGAAACAAAAAAACTTATTGTATTTATTTACCCTAAGTTTTATGTTTTTATTTTTACTATTGATAATAATTTTTTTTTCATTATAATAAATGAATTAAGTTAATAATGAACAAAAAAGAAATATGTGCATAACGACATTCGGTTGTAACGACGAAATATTTCGGTCCCTTCAGGGTCGTTATAACATTTTATCTCGCGGTTCTTTGACATTCGGGCCACACACTTTAACTAGGCATGCCACGACCACCACAAGAAGACCGCCACAAAGAAGCTATAAATCAATCCTTCTTAAATTAATTAGTACACAATTACAATATACAATTTTATATTTTATACACAAATCGTGATAGTTTCAGTATATTAAAAAAAGACAGAAAGCCTTTGCTACGCTTATTTGTAAAACTTTTTCTCACAGTGTTCTACCTTATGTTACTAAGGAAAGTCACATTTTAGCTTAAAAATAACTTTTAACATAAATTTAAAAAAGGGTTTCACCACTACTGATGTTATTTTCATAAGCTCATACATTATGAAAAAATATTATAAAACTTGTAGCTAATTACCAACTATTGTCTACGAACATTAAAAAATCTTATACTAAACAAGAAAATCATGGCATATGAGCTGAATACGCATCATTTCCTCTAGCAACCAAAATTATAAGCCATAACCACAAGCGCCTCGAATCAGTATGTTCGAAATGTTCCTGCACAAGTGTATCGAACAAACACAGCTACATCAACGTACACCCCTCCGTAGCATGATAAAAAAATATATTGCCACTTGCACCCCAGGCACTTGAAGCAAACTAGCACAAGATAAACAAACAGCCCATCATCATCATCATCTGAAGCGCTGTTAGGGCAAAATTTAAGCTTATAGTTTTCCTATTTGAAAATAATTACAAACACAAAGGACGAGCGCGCGCACCTCTCCATGTAATCCTATACTCATCCATAATTGTATTCAGTAGAAATCCTGAAAAACTGGCATAACAACGTAGAGGGTGTCATCCAGTAACAAACAGCACCACGTCATTTTAATGCAGATAAAAATACAAACAACACATTTATCAGCTACTGCCTGAAAATGCCTGATATATAGGTATATTGCGCGACATATGTGTGCATCGCTTTTATGCATCCGCGACTTCCGTGGACTGCATCACAGCGGAATGTACGAATTAATAAATGGGTGAGACTCATTGGGCTCATCTTTCGTTCAAACCAAACCAAACAGATAATCAGAAATTAATTTTCGGGACCGAAAAATAAAGAAAAGGTCACTTTGCTTTTGCAACTGTTTCAACCCCAGAACAAGCAGTGTCCTTGCGACTTTAATGTAGAAATATAATCATCCCTTCTTATCTTGTTTGTCAGGTTAATAATTTCCAATTGGAATACAATGACTTGGCATTAGGATAATGCTAAGCCCAATGTTAAAAAAGTTTACATTTGTTAAAATGTCCAAAGCAAAAACCAGCAATAATCCATGAAGACAAATGCAGTAATATTGCAAGTCTTCAATGCTCTGTTAATAGAATACATATGGATAAGGTGTGAGGGGCTGCCAATCTTGGAAATTCACACCACCACGTTTTGACTGTGACATAGCAATTCCTATATCGTTTAATTTGGTCAGCATAGCTGTTTTTCAATAACAGCGACAAAAATAATTTTGTTGTTACTTATTGAAATCCTTGCTTTCCAAAATATTTCACTTGTATGTAAAAACTATCCTTCGATATGAACCAGTGAGGCAGAAGTGCCAAAAAGAATGCCACTTCCATGCAAATAATCCAAGCACAGTTGCTTGAGCCTAATGGATTTTTTGTGTTTTGTTTCCTGATTTTTAAGGCAAAAAATTAAAGATACCAACTTTATGAATTGTACTCTATTTAGGCTTGTTCTTCAAAACATTGATACAAAATTCAATCATACTAATAATGATTGACACGTGCCCTAAAGGGGAAGATTACACTGGAAAAAAGGTTTTGTTAAAATTACAAGAAATTTCTGTTCTAATGGAGTTCATTTCATAAAATTTAATACATCGTTGCTTTTGTGCACACTTGTTGTATCTCCTTAGATGTTTGACATTGATTTTTTTTGTTGCCATTGCATATATATTAGGTACAAATGACTACGTTTATTTGGCCAAAACCCTCAAAATTGGTCAAAGATACGCTCTTTAATACGGTCTATTGTAAAGAATATTAAAACAAAAACAATTTTTGCATTGATATTTTTATGTGTTAAACTTAGGCCTTTTTTTTGTGCACATTTTAATGATTGACTGTTAGTTAACCCTTTCGACATAATTATTGCCGTATGGTACCATCTGCGTTTCTGTCGCTATTTAAAATTTTTAAAACTTTAACCCTCATAATATAACATTTTTTCTAACTAAAAAATTTTATAAAATCTGTGCATGATTTCTTTTAATTCTATTCCCGTAAACCAAAAGCTTAGAAAAGAAAGAAGCAGAGAGTAAAACATTTTTCTTCCTTATTAAAAATTGCAATGTTTTCGCTACACAAATTTTATATTAACTTTGGGTAATTTTTTTAGCTGCATGAGATGTTTCGATGGTTGTTGTCTACGGTTTGACAGGTGAGAATGTTAAATTGTGTTAACATTTCTGTTCAGTAAGGTTTGGCAATTTATTATAAATAATGTAACGCGACAACAACGCTACCAAATTGTGTAAATTTACTTTGAAAAAAATAAATCTGTTCGCGAAGTTCATAGAGCACACAGACCGAAAAATTGTGTTTAGTGATGAAGCTCATTTTTGGTTAAATGGCGTCGTAGATAAGCAAAATTGCCATATATAAAGCCAAGACGATTCTCAAGCCATTAACGAATCACCATTACATTCATTAAAATTGACTGTTTGGTGCAGTTTACACGCTGTCGTTACGGGAAATTTTATAATTTTGAAATTCTGACCACAGATTCGGATTCCGTGACCCATTTATGTTGTAGAATTTTTTTTTGCTAGCCCCGAATTCATAAAAATACAAAAAATTAAGGGGCAACCCTATCCACCATCTTGAATTTTAAAATTCTGACTTCAGATTCGAAATCAGTGACTCCCTAACACTGTTAAATGATGTTTAAACTCTTAAAAATACATATTATTGTAGCCTTCTCAATATAAAACAAACACTTTCTTTTGGGTTGCTTCGATTAAGTTTAGATTTATTAATAATTTATTCTTAGTTATTATGTTATTTATTAACAATATTTGAGTGTTTTCAACTTCTATACTTTTTATATTATATCCGTTCACGTCTGATCGTTCGAATTGAATCGCTCGGCTTCCTCAATTTATGTACGCTTCGTCAATTTATGTATGCTTCGTCAATTTATGTACGCTTCGTCAATTTATGTTCGTTTTTTCCATTCGTTTGGTCAGTGTTGTCCTCTAATAATTTCGTCCGCTTCTTGTAGTCCGTGTGGCATGTAGTACATCAGTCCCGTCCAAAGTCCGTGAAATAAGTCCGTCGACTTGGCCTATTCCCACATCCGGCCATCCTGCAGCAACATTCGCCTCGGATGTTGGTGTCCATCTTTTCATTTGATCTGCCACAGTGTAGCTTCTTCGTGGTCCATCTCCGTTACCAACTCTTTCCACGTAGTAACGACCATGCCTCAGTTTCTTACAAATTTTGTATGGTCCAAGAAAGTTTGGTTTAAGTTTTAATCCAGGTCCAAACTGTGTACGTTTTATGGCAACCAATTCATTTAATTCGTAGTTTTCCTCTGGTTTTCGTTTTTTATCGTAGTAGCTTTTGTTTTCCGCCTGAATTTTTGAAATATTTTCTCGAGCTTCTTCACGAACCATATCCCTTTCCTTGTCAAACTCACCAACGGCATGTTCGATTAATAATTCCCGAAAATCATTATTGTTTTTAGTTCTCATCTCGATACCTGTTAAAACTCGAAATGGTGTCATTTTTGTACTTCGAGGTGGAGTGTTATTAATGATTTGTTGAACTTGACCGACGTACTTGTACCAGTTCTGTGGATTTTGCACGCAAAGTTTCGTGAGCATTGGTATAATCACCCGGTGGATTCTTTCTACTTGGCCGTTACCTCTCGGCACTCCTGTTGCTATTAGTAAATGCTGTATACCTTCGTCTTTACAGTATTCTTCGAAAGCATGTGATGTAAACGCCGTTCCTCTATCAGATATGATCCTCTCTGGATTTCCGAATATGTTCGCTTGTTTCTTTAAATTTTCGATTACCTCTTCCGAGCCGGTACTTTTAGTGGGGTAAAGCCAAACAAATTTTGAAAAACCATCGATTACAACGAATAGGTGATTGTACCGCTTTCTAGTATCTTCCATGGGTCCCAAATGATCAATGTGGTATGTCCCTAGTGGCGTGTCTGCTTTGTCAATCGGTTGAAGCATTCCCTCCCGTTTTCCGTTTTTTGCTTCCGCCAATATGCACTCGACACAGCTCTTCACAACGCTTTTAACTTTGTTGTCCAGATTCGAAATAAAAAACGATTTTTTGACAAGATCCGCAGTCTTTTTTGCCGCAAAATGCCCCTGTCTGTGCGCAATTTGTATTATTTCTCTTTCCATTTCTGTTGGTATGACAATTAGTTCTAGATCAGGGTTCTTATGCAACAGGCCATATTTCATATAAAAATCCTCATAACTAGTATTTTCTAAGACTTTCCTGACCGCCTTTATCCATTCATCTCGTATCTGTGCCTGTTCTATTCGGTGTTTTGTTGAATCTTCTATCATAAGACAAGACATTCTGCTAAGGGCGTCTACATGCCGCATTTTTGATCCTGACCGGTGCTCAATTTCATAATCGAATTCTTGTAAAAACATAGCCCATCTGGCAACTCTAAGAGGTACATCTTTCTTTCTCATGGTCATAGAGAATGCATTACAGTCCGTCACGATTTTTACTCTAATGCCCAGTACATACACACGCCACTTTTTTAAGGCTTCAATAATGGCCAACACTTCGTGTTCATATGAGTGATATTTTTGTTCAAACTCGTTGGTTTTTTTACTCATGTATTGGATCGGGTGAAGCTGTTGATCTTCAGAGTCTAATTGTAGAAGTACAGCGCCATAGCCGTACATACAGGCGTCTGTGTGTATTTCGGTAGGAGCTTTTGGATCATATAATCTTAGAATTGGTGAATGTATCAAAGCAGACTTCAGTTGTTGGATCGCCGCAACTTCCTCATCTTCGATTTTAAAAGTCTTATTCTGCACTCCAATCTATGTTTTATTTTGTTATAAATTTTACAAATTTAACAAAATTGTTTCGGATGAGCCCCCAAAATGTAGCCTTCTCAATATAAAACAAACACTTTCTTTTGGGTTGCTTCGATTAAGTTTAGATTTATTAATAATTTATTCTTAGTTATTATGTTATTTATTAACAATATTTGAGTGTTTTCAACTTCTATACTTTTTATATTATATCCGTTCACGTCTGATCGTTCGAATTGAATCGCTCGGCTTCCTCAATTTATGTACGCTTCGTCAATTTATGTATGCTTCGTCAATTTATGTACGCTTCGTCAATTTATGTTCGTTTTTTCCATTCGTTTGGTCAGTGTTGTCCTCTAATAATTTCGTCCGCTTCTTGTAGTCCGTGTGGCATGTAGTACATCAGTCCCGTCCAAAGTCCGTGAAATAAGTCCGTCGACTTGGCCTATTCCCACATCCGGCCATCCTGCAGCAACATTCGCCTCGGATGTTGGTGTCCATCTTTTCATTTGATCTGCCACAGTGTAGCTTCTTCGTGGTCCATCTCCGTTACCAACTCTTTCCACGTAGTAACGACCATGCCTCAGTTTCTTACAAATTTTGTATGGTCCAAGAAAGTTTGGTTTAAGTTTTAATCCAGGTCCAAACTGTGTACGTTTTATGGCAACCAATTCATTTAATTCGTAGTTTTCCTCTGGTTTTCGTTTTTTATCGTAGTAGCTTTTGTTTTCCGCCTGAATTTTTGAAATATTTTCTCGAGCTTCTTCACGAACCATATCCCTTTCCTTGTCAAACTCACCAACGGCATGTTCGATTAATAATTCCCGAAAATCATTATTGTTTTTAGTTCTCATCTCGATACCTGTTAAAACTCGAAATGGTGTCATTTTTGTACTTCGAGGTGGAGTGTTATTAATGATTTGTTGAACTTGACCGACGTACTTGTACCAGTTCTGTGGATTTTGCACGCAAAGTTTCGTGAGCATTGGTATAATCACCCGGTGGATTCTTTCTACTTGGCCGTTACCTCTCGGCACTCCTGTTGCTATTAGTAAATGCTGTATACCTTCGTCTTTACAGTATTCTTCGAAAGCATGTGATGTAAACGCCGTTCCTCTATCAGATATGATCCTCTCTGGATTTCCGAATATGTTCGCTTGTTTCTTTAAATTTTCGATTACCTCTTCCGAGCCGGTACTTTTAGTGGGGTAAAGCCAAACAAATTTTGAAAAACCATCGATTACAACGAATAGGTGATTGTACCGCTTTCTAGTATCTTCCATGGGTCCCAAATGATCAATGTGGTATGTCCCTAGTGGCGTGTCTGCTTTGTCAATCGGTTGAAGCATTCCCTCCCGTTTTCCGTTTTTTGCTTCCGCCAATATGCACTCGACACAGCTCTTCACAACGCTTTTAACTTTGTTGTCCAGATTCGAAATAAAAAACGATTTTTTGACAAGATCCGCAGTCTTTTTTGCCGCAAAATGCCCCTGTCTGTGCGCAATTTGTATTATTTCTCTTTCCATTTCTGTTGGTATGACAATTAGTTCTAGATCAGGGTTCTTATGCAACAGGCCATATTTCATATAAAAATCCTCATAACTAGTATTTTCTAAGACTTTCCTGACCGCCTTTATCCATTCATCTCGTATCTGTGCCTGTTCTATTCGGTGTTTTGTTGAATCTTCTATCATAAGACAAGACATTCTGCTAAGGGCGTCTACATGCCGCATTTTTGATCCTGACCGGTGCTCAATTTCATAATCGAATTCTTGTAAAAACATAGCCCATCTGGCAACTCTAAGAGGTACATCTTTCTTTCTCATGGTCATAGAGAATGCATTACAGTCCGTCACGATTTTTACTCTAATGCCCAGTACATACACACGCCACTTTTTTAAGGCTTCAATAATGGCCAACACTTCGTGTTCATATGAGTGATATTTTTGTTCAAACTCGTTGGTTTTTTTACTCATGTATTGGATCGGGTGAAGCTGTTGATCTTCAGAGTCTAATTGTAGAAGTACAGCGCCATAGCCGTACATACAGGCGTCTGTGTGTATTTCGGTAGGAGCTTTTGGATCATATAATCTTAGAATTGGTGAATGTATCAAAGCAGACTTCAGTTGTTGGATCGCCGCAACTTCCTCATCTTCGATTTTAAAAGTCTTATTCTGCACTCCAATCTATGTTTTATTTTGTTATAAATTTTACAAATTTAACAAAATTGTTTCGGATGAGCCCCCAAAATGTAGCCTTCTCAATATAAAACAAACACTTTCTTTTGGGTTGCTTCGATTAAGTTTAGATTTATTAATAATTTATTCTTAGTTATTATGTTATTTATTAACAATATTTGAGTGTTTTCAACTTCTATACTTTTTATATTATATCCGTTCACGTCTGATCGTTCGAATTGAATCGCTCGGCTTCCTCAATTTATGTACGCTTCGTCAATTTATGTATGCTTCGTCAATTTATGTACGCTTCGTCAATTTATGTTCGTTTTTTCCATTCGTTTGGTCAGTGTTGTCCTCTAATAATTTCGTCCGCTTCTTGTAGTCCGTGTGGCATGTAGTACATCAGTCCCGTCCAAAGTCCGTGAAATAAGTCCGTCGACTTGGCCTATTCCCACATTATTATGTGGCAATACTGTGGTAAAAATTTAGGTGGTAACCCTAACCTCCATCTTAAATTTTAAAACTGTGAAATCCGTTGCCAGAATTTCAAAATTAAAAGTATTCGCAAGAATACCCAAAAATCTAAGTGACACCTCTATTTGCCATTTTGAATTTTAAATTCTGACATCAGATCCGAAATCATCTACTCCCTAAAACTGCCAACCACGGGGTCAACAGAACCCTTAAAAGTCATAATACGCTTAAGCTTTTCCTACACAAGTTCATTGAATTTTTTGGATACTTGCTTTAATTGGATACTTGCCTTCAATTTCAAGACATTCAAGCTTTTTGCCTTCAATTTCAAGCTTTTCAAGCTTTTTGACGAAGGCATCAAGCTTTCGTTTACTTGAAACTTCGTGCCGTTCGCTTCTAAGCTAGCATACTTGCAAGTCGCAAGCTGTAATGGGCTTATTTATATTCAATTACAAGCAATACTTGATTCAAAATTATCAAGCTCAAGCTAGCTTGAACTTGTATTTTAAGCAAGTACTTGAAATAGACTTCAAGTAGGCTTGTGCAGTTCTCTGGTTCTCATGTTGGTTGGTTTCCTTTTTTTTTTATTTCTTGTGCACGATTAACATCAGCGTAGTTGAAATCAGCGCAGTAACTAACTGCGAGATGACTCGCTGTGATTCGCTCAAGCATTGAGAGTCATGCGAATAGTTTGTCAACTTTCTATGAATAGGGCGAGTGAGGAGCTTTGAGAGGCTGAGTGTTTGTAGCAGAGAACAGCTTGAGTGCATTCAAATGGCGTTTCGATTGTCTCGTCAATAAACGAGCACCGAATGTGCTTAGTGCATTTAAATTAATGCGCGAATGCATGTTACCAATCGCTGTTGATACGAATGCCTAGAGTGTGAGCGCTAGCGATGACGAACGTCTGCGACACAAGAATGGGAAACAAGGCAAGACATGGGGAACAATCGCCAAAAGCAAGGAAAATCAATGCTTTTATGCTCATTCGCACCAAGGAAAAATATTAGTTGCATTTTTTTATTCTGTGAATGTTGTTACCAGACACAAAAAATTGCAATATTATAAAATAAGATTTTAATTAGAGTTTTTATCGCACAAGTTAGCAAAAAAATGTGTCAACAATCAACTTCTATGCTAATTTGACTGCGAAGTGGATAGCAGGAATTGAATACGATTAATGTGATAATTACTTTTATTAATATAGCCAATGGCATACAAAAATTTGTTTGAAGCCATAACCTTTGATTGGAAAGAGATATTGGGGTTATTTTTTCATGTAAATTATTTTTTAAACATTAAATATAAAAACATCATTTTGGTATAACTAAATTTCGCCCAAAAAAATCATAGGGCAAAAAAAAAGACAAAAACAGTTAAACAATTTTTGCGCAAAACTGGACGATTTTTTGCAAAAGAATGCTATTTCATATAAAAGGTAGTCAGGAATTTTATATAATAGTACAGATGATTCCCCAAATATTTCGGCTGTAGCGATAGCCGTCCATGAGCTGGAATGGTTTAAAATCACCTCTAAAACTCATGTTTTTTGTAAAAATATTGGCTGGTGTGGTAGTTTAAAAAATATAAACGGTCAGAAATAATAGTTATGAAAAAGTTCTTCCAATCAGCATCAGCAAATGTTAAATTTTTGCATTCGGATTAATGAAAACGCTGTTTTTTCGTGTATTTATTAATTATTTAATTAATTATTAATTATTTTTAATTGCATACAAGAAAAAACATAATTATTTCAAATGCTATTCTCACTTTTAAGATATCGTTGGAAAGGTTATGAGTAGCTGCAATTTATTGATTGATTCCTGGTTACAATTCCGTATATTAATATATATTAAAACAAAAATATAAATTATAAAATAAGCACATACTAAAAAATATTGTAAGAAATTAAAAAACAAAACACAACTTATTAAGATATTTTAATTTTAAAAGTTTTGTATAAATCACATGAATTAAATTGCGAGCTTTAGATTAAGTAAGTTTTGTTTTAATATTTTTAAATAAAATATATCAAAATATGTATGAAAAAAGGCATTATCTTTTATCCGATTGCATACTTTTTAATTTTTGATGCAGATAGGAAGAGTTTTTTTGCCATATAATTTCTGGCAGTTTCTTAAAACTATTACAATAACCAATATTTTGACAAAAAACTTTATTTTTAGAGGCTATTTCAAAACATTCCATCGAGTGTGTTCCATTCCATCGACGTGCTATCACTAGAATCGAAATATTTGAGGAATCTTCACAAATGCTATTGCAACCAAGGTTTTTTTTTTTTGAGGAACTGACAAACAACTTAACCTTCAGACTTTAATATTCATCGCACAAAGAAAAAATATATAAAAAATATAAATATATAAAATAAAAAATATAAATGTATAAAACACGTATTGCTGTAAGAAACTTAAGTAAGTTTGTAGAATAAAGTTTTTATTAGTTTTAGGATGTGATGTGATAAATCTGACTAAACTAACGTATACTATGCAATGTAGGGTGGAAATAACGTGTGATTTCACAAGTAGGGTGGATTAAACCTAGTAGCACTACATTAAAAATTATTCTAAGCATAGAATTAGTGAATGAAATTAATAAAAAACTATTTATAGCTAATAAAAAAGGTAATCAAGGGTTAAACAAACTCTTTTATATATTAAACTAATTTTTATTTTCATTTTTACTGTATCAACTATTAAACATAAGCGATTTTAATTTAAATTTAACATAATTTTAAATTGTCCATATTCGCCTCTTTTGATAAATATCACAGACACCTATAATTTTGATCAAATCATATTCTACGCCTTTCTTGGACTTTTCGAAATATATTCTGGCACCAAGTTCTTATAGAAATGTCGCATTTCTTACACCCGAAATTAGAGGTATTTAATTAAATGAATCAAAATTAAAGACTGAAGTATTTTTATCAGTTCGACTACACAACATAACATAACATTTTAGCCATTCTTTGACAAGTTAACAGTTGTACAAAATTTGTTTTATTAATAAAAACCTGCTTGTTTTGAAAAACTCCATACATTTGGGTTGAATACTCATTTTTCTGGGATTTTTCTATAAAATTGTGTAATAAAACCTTGCAGCACACGTCGCTTCTTTACAACAGTTGTCAGAAGGATCTCTTTCTAACTTACTCAACTTAGCTCAGCTCGTGACATTCATAACACTTTCTTACATTCATAAAAAAAAAACAAATTAATAACAAGTTTGTGTTGGTTTTCATCAAACATTTTTTAATTGTGTTGGAGCTTTGGTTACGCTTGTCTTGAAGGGATAAAGAAAGTTCATTGAAAGCAAAACAATGGCCGCATTCAGCGCAGACAACTGTTGTGAATTGTAATGGTAGCGCTACCTTAGTGCGCGATGTTTTTCTCTGAATGTGTTGCTTCTCTACACGTCAGAAGTTAGTTTCAATTTAATTATATTTCATTTTTTAGTAAATTTAATTCAATTGCAAAAGTTTCTCACTTAAATTTGCTGCGTCCTTTCTGTGTTTATTAACTTAACAGCGTCAGTAGCAGCATCTGACAGTTAACCAAACAGTTGTATTCATGTAGCATAGAATTTGTTCGCTCGATTAAAAGCCATCCGCTTTCTAATAAGTTTTAGTTAGCACTCCCAAAACTCGACCATCAGTGAAATTTCACACAACAGTTGCCAACTGTTGTCTGCGCTGAATGCGGCCATTGTTGTTAATTTACCGACAAACTTTCAATAATAGTTTGTTTACTAATTTAGGTCGCTTTCAAGATTAACTTTCATGCACTCTTGGTCCAAATTTTAGCTCAGGTTTCTTTAAGAATGTACTGTAATAAAACTTGCTACTGGCAATACTGATTGCTCGACAGTGGAGAAAAGAAAACAATAAACTAAAAGGAAACAAACCGCACAAAGAAGAACGCGCTGCTAGAGAAGGTCAGAGAAGTATGGAAACAACAAAAATTCATTTAGCAGCTGACACTCGAGCTTTAAGCGAAGCATCCGAATGATCTCGTGGTCTGGAGGCTGCCTTTGCATCAATTCGCAATCGTGACAAAGTGTGCTTTGCAGCAGTTGTTGTTTACGAACTCGAACGGTATATATGCATTTTTTTCCTGTGTGCGATTACGGCTGCCGACGATTGTTACTCGAGTGGCAGAAACTGACGAATGGTCTCATGCAAATCTCTGGTTTGCAGCTTTATCTATTCGTTACAGCGAGTCTCTTAAGTAATTCAGTGGTGAATAGCAAGCTTAGCGAAGTTTACTTTTTGAGCGAGTCCACATTTTGTATATTCGTTGAAAGAGAATGCAATGCACGATATCTACTCCCACTTTCAACGAGTGCTTATATGTATTAGTGAAGCCAATCATGCAGTTCTCTGATGTGCTAACAATTTTTGTTGCTCAAAAGCAATTTTTTGGACTCCATCCCTCTAATTTTTTACCTTTAAGCTTCTGCAACAAAAGTACTGTTACATACCAACTTACTTTTGTACTTTGACATTTTATAAACCTAACCTTTATAAAATTCGCTGAAGTAAATTAAAATAAAATTTTTTTACTTTGCTCATTATTGAAATAGAGTGATCGTTTAAAGAGATTCACTCGAAATAACCTTGCAAAACTTGCAATAACATTAAGGATATTCAAAATTTTCATAGTCTGGTCTGTTATTTGTACGATTGGTAATTTTTACGCCAATTTACGTAAGCGTGTTTTGCTTTGTTGTTGTTTTGCATGCAAGCGCAAATACGCAAACAAGCGTAAATAAAAGTAGCTCCTGGACGTGCTTTTTGTGCCTTGCCTGCAGTCGCATAATTACATATATCACAGGATATGTTTTTAAAAAATTTTTCAGGGGAGCAAAAATACTGTTTGTTTATTGTAATTTCTTGACTAAAGTCTTTAGTCTGATCCGATTTTATATGAGAATTAAAGTACCCTTGTATCGAACTGGCTCGATAGATATTGTATCATACATTAACGATACAAAGTTTTGAAAAGATAAGACTTCATCTTCCTGCTCCGGTTTTAAGCCAAAAACAGGACAATTTTTAAACGATTTTTTTAAGAAACTTCTAATAAATTGAATTGATAAATATTGGAGAGATGATTTTTGATAAAGATGGAGAGACGCACAAAATTTTGTCTCTCTATGACAACATCTTCCTATTCCAAAATGTCCTTAAATATCATGGTGTTAAAAAAAATTGTCAATATTGTATTCAATTTTTAGTAGATTTATAAACGCTGAATCCGGTTCTTCAGAATTCCAAAAAGCTGGAATACCAAAAAAATGGAACAGAACTATCTAGGAACATATAATTATAACGTGTGGTCACTCAAACCTTAATTCAGAATTATGCAACACTGGCACATCGTAATTGATTGAGTGCTCTATTCCGTTAAATTCGTTATTGTTTATGGTTTACATTTCAAAAATTTTTCAGTTGTCAGTTGGCGTTTGTCTTACTGTGGGTTTAGACCGCCTGAATGAACGAAAAATTTATCGCGAACAATTTGTTGCAATAAATTCTTCGTTCGGAGTACTGTTTAGACCGCACGAACATCAATCGCGAACAAACATTGGCCGCCATCTTGTACGTTCAGGCGGTGTAAACAGCAATTTATGAATTTGGCCGAACATCAATAAATGCAGGGTTGATTACTCCTTATTTTTATATTAGAACTACAACTTATACTCCGTTTCTCAACAACAAATAAACACACTCCACTCCATAACAATATATTAATCGTATAAGCTATTATAAAAAGACGTGTGTCTAACTTAAGGGCCCATTTAAGTTTCTCAACAAACAAAAATTAAATGTTCTCACATTTTTCGTTTGTCAATAAATTTCGTAAATTTTATTAGTCGTCCGATTTTTATTTTAGAGAAATAATTTTTATGTTATATTTTTAAGGAATCGCTTTTAGTCACAAATCGATTTTCAACTATCATTTCAGTTAATATCCACATTTTTCTAAAATCTTCGATTAAAAACTCAAAAAGTTTCAGCAGAACCTAAAATATTTTTTTATTTTATTTGAACAAGCTCTTTTGTGGATTCCTGCTATATTAAATAATATTTGCTATCCATAAACTTAAAAATTTGCATTAAAAGTTATATAGTTATTATTAAAAAAAAATTACCTCAAATAAACAGTCGCTTTAAAATTAAACTTCAAATATAGGGTTTTTCGCTTAAAAAACTTTAATTGGCCCTTTACACAACACAATCATATTGCAGCGAAAGTTAACAGAACACTTTAAAAAACATAAAACTAAATTACTACATATTTTAGTCCTATTCATAAATTATTCTCTAAAGCTACTCCTCTTTGCTACTTTTCTGTTTTTAAACACAGGGTAACACCGGATTCGCCCAAAAAGATCGAAGCTTGTTCGATCAGAGCGAACGAAGGAATCTTCGTTCGTTCGCCCTAATTTACTGTTTACACCGGGCAAACAACGTTCGCGATAAATTTATAGCGAACATTGTTCGTTCGGGCAAAGTGTTTTTAAACCGAGCGAACGAACGAGGTTTCTTTCGTTCGTTCAGGCGGTCTAAACGCACAGTTATGAAGATGCATTCAAAAGAACTAGAATTGAGAAACCGCGTATACAAATTCTATCAAGAAAATAAACTGTTGAGCAAATCCTATACACTGCATAATTTTTCTAAAGAAAATATCGCAAAAAGGACGTCGTGCTCCATTTTGCAACGTTTTGAGCATAATCTGGTTGCAGAAAGAAGGAAGAATGTTAAAAAAGAGAAAACGAAAATATGGTATAGAAAGAAAAAAACAATTCCAAAGCGATCTGACCTGCAAATTTTAGCAGCAAAAACAAAGTGTGATCGACTTTTTCAAAAATTAAGTTCCGCACTGATACGTAAATTTGGCTTCGGTATTAATGGATAAACGTACTTAAATGATTGCATAAGGTCACGCTTAGTACCGTTTATTATGTTAATATGTTTATGTTTACGAATATGTTTTCTGGCCGGATCTGGCAAGCTCCCACAATGCGAAGAAAGTTATCGAATATTTAAATGGGGAACGCATAAATTTCGTACAAAAAGTTGACAACCCCGCAAATATCCCCGAGGCGCAGCCAATCGAAGATTTTTGAAGCTATTTGAAAAACAGAGTGTATGAAAAGAACTGTTGTGCCCAAAATTTGGACCAACTTATCAACTGCATTAAGTATTACCTGCAGAAAATCAACAATAAATGTTCTACAACGCCTTGCAGGAAGTACCATCTGGCGAATCGATCGTATTCGTCGCAACGGAGTTATTGAATGTAACTACTAACTTTTACTTATTCTATACAATAGTACATTTAAATTGGGTATAAATTTGTGTAAATAAAATTTTTCTTAAAGACATTATTTGTATTATTATAGTGCAGATTTTCAGTGACCACACGTTATGTAGTGTTGAATAATCAAAAATATGCGTTCTTGTGCATTTTTGAGTAATTATTAAAAAATAATGGATCATGGTAAAGTCCCTGCCATCAGGCTAGAATGTTATAGTAAGCACTTATCTATAATTTCACATTCTTAAATTAGTACATAGTAAAAAATTTGAGGGTAAATTTTATCTTTTTTATAACATTTGTGGGGTATAAACTTTTTTATTCCAAATAATTTATAAATTTTATACCACTCAATATTATAAAAATAACAAAACAAATATAATTTAAAAATTTTATATGGATATCATGTGTAAATCAAAATATATTGTGATTCGAAAGAAAAAAATTCACCGAAATCGGGAAATTAAAAAATATAGTGGTTTCGATTAGTCTGACGAGAAAAATGGTCTGGAAAAATTTATAAGATTTGATGGTATAACTTTTAAAACATTTTTGGTTTGGATTTATATGTATACAAAATGGTATAAAATTTATGCTCATATTTTTTTACTGTGTACGTTAGTATGTAATTTGCAAAAATTTTAAAACAAATTTTGAGAGTCCAGTTTTTACTCAAAATGGTAGAAAATGCTGATTAAAAATGTTAAAAATGTGGTATGTTATAAATTCATTACTTTAATAATTGTAAAGGTTCTTTTCAGCCTATTAAAGTTAACGAACTTGCCAACAGACTTATTAAGAAAAAGTTGCGTTACCTTTAAAAATTCGCGATACCTGCAAATTTTGTTATTATTGCAGTTGCATTTATTGCAACTTCAAGATTTGTAAATTTTTAAAGAGCCTAAAACCTATTCAACCTATATTCCAAATTTCATTAAATTCTGTTGAAACTTAAAAGACGGAAAAACACACAAACTTGCAACTTTTCATTTTTTTATATTAGTAACAATTAGCATTTTGTATGTGTTTTCATAAAAGCATTGTACGATTAGAAACTATAATGTACTCTATCTTTCAAGTCTGCTTTAAGATTTTGCTACATTCCATTAATTTGTAATTATTACTTAAGGATGCCTTTAAATCTCGTATTTTATTCATTCAACAGTATGTATCCTTAGATCTAGTACAAAAGAAAAAGGTTGTTGCCAGATTCGGAATCAGCGATCATAAATCTAATGAAATCGAACCCAATATTGAAAAAACATAAAATTTTCTTGGACACCGCGATGTTTAAGGATATTTTGGAAAAGGAAGATGCTGTTTTATCGAGATTAAAATTTGAATATGACCTTTTCTATCTTATAATTATTATCTTTATCATGTTAATTGCGATATAAATAATTCTTAGACATATGTTATTTTCAAGGACACTCTGAAGTAGGCATTGGGGTCATATCATAATGAAGTTTTGTATTTGCTTATTAGGCATGTCGGAATCCCGGACTTTTAGAAGTCCCGAAAATCATAGGATTTCGGAATTAAAAAAAAATTAAATGAAAATTGTTTATACTTTTAAACAAGTAATATTGCCATCTGAACATTTTGTCTTAATTAATAAAGCCATGAAATATTATTGCATATGAAATGATCTCAAACTTTAAGTCATCACATCAAATGTAAAATAAAAAGCAAATATTTATTTTCCTTATTTTATTTATTTAAATATTAAGTTTAAAAAGTTATTTTTGCATTCTTTTATTTTTTATTCAGCGAACGGCTCCAAAGTCGAAGCATTTCAAACAACGTTTTGAATTTTAAAATTTTGTAAACAAATTTAAAAGCTGAGAATACTGAAAAGATTTTCATACACATCAGAAGAAATTTTGAAAATTAACATCAGATTTGAAATCAGCAACCCTAAACACCGCTAATACGGATACCGGCATATTAGATCCACATTTTTAATTTTTAAATTTTGTCATCAAATTTGGAATGAATTGAAAACTCACATTTATCAGTTCCATACAATGCTCAATGTTATGAATTTTTTCAATGTTATGAATTTTTTAAAAATATTTAAAAACAAAATTTGTACATTATCCTAGTTCGGATATATATGGATCATTCTTTTACAAACCAAACACCATTCTGACCGCTACATTTTTGATTTGCCCTAAAATTTGTTAAACAATATATCGAAAAAAAGAGACACGTGTTCGAGGATTTTTTTTTTTAAATAGAAATAGAGGACGTTAAAAGTTTTCGTTAAAGAGATTTTCGTGATTTTTGCCTTGATGACAAATTTTCAAAAATTCATAACTTCGGTTCGGTTGAGACTAGAGACAACTTTTTTGTTTCATTTTAAAGATAAAAATTGAGTTTTCAATGTTAGTTTCAATAGTTTCAAAAAAATAAATAAAGAATTTCATATTGTTATACACAATTGAAAAGTTTAGTAATTGATTATTACTATTGCAAAAAAATTAAATAAACTCGCGCGGTACCTGACGTCGCACAGTGGGATTTTTTGTGCAATAAGTAATTTTTTCCACACATAAAATTTAAAAATGTAATGATGCAGTTTTGTAGAGAATTGATTCAGTATGCAGATTCCATAAATTCTATCCCAAAAAAACGTTTATTTGCCTTTGAAATAATGAAGTAAAGCCACATGTAAATTTTGGTCCAAAATATTGAAAACTGTTTACGCACTTCTATAGTGTTTGTACGTAAGATAATTTTATTGCTCTGATTTAAATAGTGATTTTTTCAAATAAAGCTTTTTCTGCGAATTTAAAAAAAAATTATAAAGTTTGCTCATATTGTTTTAAAGATATGATAGAATAAAATTTGTTCTATAATGTGCCGTGATTGCAAACTTCCTTGGAAGAAAAAAAAGGTTGCTCGGTCGTGCTAGGTGCTCCCGCTGTAATAAAATGAAAGGTAGGACTCCATACTATCAATTAAAAAAAAAAGTTTAAATAATTAATAATCTTTTATGAAATCATAAAATTTGTCACCGTCCATGAAATTTTTATTTGTAAAAAATTACAAAAAGATATGGCATACTTTTAGGCACGTGCGTTATTATGACATTTAGTTACAACAAGAACTTATTTGGAATAAATTAAAAACAAAACCATATGATTTAACAACAATAAAAATACAACGTCAAAATAGCAAATAGCGAAGTGAAAGAAATATCATTAAAATGAGTTTATTTTCTGTGTTACATAGTGAACTGAGTTACGAACTCATTAATTGCAATGCAAGTTTGGAATTAATAACCGATTTCATTAAATCAAAAAATGCAATGCTTCAGGATGAAGAAATCGATATAGTGAAAAGAGCAATTGAAAAGAGGTTTCTTGGTCATTTCAAAAAACGGTGGCAAGAATTGCATAAACTAAAATCCCATTTTTTTAAAAAAAATGAAGATTGGCTAAAAAGTACGTTTAAAGAGTTATAAAATTTTATATGTGTAAATGTTTTCTCCTATTGTGTTTTTAGCTGTATTTGAAGTATCACTCAATAGTGAGCCTAGTTGTTCAACTAAACTAGGAAGGCCAGCGAAAGATTTCGAAGATTGTCAAGTTCGCACAAAGAGGTTCAAGGCAGCTGAATTAGCTTCAAAATATTAACAAGAACATTTGAATATGGCAAGTAAAGTGATGGGTGGAAATATACCAACTCAATTATATTCGTTCGCCGGCTGTACTAGCAATGATGATGGATGCAGAGCTTACAAAGAGTCAGTATGAAGCCATCAAAAGTTTTCTCAAAAATGAAGGATACGATATTTTGCCACCATATGCAAACGTCAGAGAAGAAAAAAGGCATTGATATCCAGATGAAATTGAAATAACTGAAAAAGCTGCGTCTGTTTCGTTGCAAAGTTTAATGGATCATACGTTAAGCCGATTATTTCAAACTTTTCCGGATGAAGAATTAAATGGTATGACGGATAAATTAGAGTTTACATGTAAGTGGGGTTGCGATGGTTCCTCTGGACATGTTGAGTACAATCAGAGTTTAGCAGCTGATGTAAGCGATAAAAGTTTGTTACTGGCATGTATGGTTCCGTTAAGTCTACAGACGATTTCTCAAGAAGAATATTGGCGAAATAAAAGTCCATCATCAACAAGATTCTGCCGTCCTATCTCCTTTGAATTTACCAAAGAAACAAAAGAAAAAGTGCTAAGCCTTGTTGAAAAAATTAATTTAGATATTGATGCTTTGAAAAATACCGAAGTTGTAGCATGCGGGAAGCAATTTTCGATCAAGCATAATTTCGTTTTTACAATGTTAGATGGCAAGACAGCTCAAACGGTTACAGATACATCTTCAGCAGCTGTTTGTTACATTTGCAGAGCGAAACCTACTGAAATGAATAATCTTAATTTAGTTTCAAGCAAAGCTATTGATGGTGAAGCAATCAAAATGGGCGTTTCCTCCTTACATGCTCGCATTAAATTTATGGAGTGCATACTTCATATTGCCTACAACAAACCATTTGAAAGATGGTCGGCGCTCAAGGACGAGCACAAAAGTCTAAAACTGGAAAATAAACTTCGAATTCAGAAGGCCTTAAAGGAAGAGATGGGTATACGAGTGGATGCAGTTCAACAAGGAACTGGGGCTACTAACGATGGGAATACGTATACGAATACGTCTAGGCGTTTCTTTTCTAATCCCGCACTTGTTGCCGATGTGACTGGTGTAGAGGAGCAACTAATTGATCGATTTCGCATTATACTACAAATAATAACTTGTAGCAAAAAAGTTAATTCCTTGAAGTTCAAGAATTTTGCTCAAGATACAGTAAAACTTTTTGTTGAAAAATATAGTTGGTATCATATGCCAGTAACAGTACACAAAATACTGATACACGGAAAAGATATCATGGATGCGGCAATACTTCCTATTGGCATGCTTTCTGAAGAAGGCCAAGAAGCCAGAAATAAAGATTATAGAAATTTTAGATTAAGGTTCTCCAGAAAGTTCGATAGAGTTGCAACAAATGCAGTTGGTTTTTCATCGACTTCTAGTATCATCAGATCCTTTTATAAGTAGCATTAGATGTCAACCCCGTAAACAGGTTCTGGAACTTGATGATATAGTTACAGAAATGATAGATGATGAATAAAAGTCCATATTTAAATGCATGTATTGAAATTTATTTATAAAATAATTAGTTTTGGTAAAGAAACAAAAAGTTGTGCGAAAAATATAATATGGGTTTTATGGGCGGTGAGTGATGGGCGCTAATTGAGGTAATAAAGGCTCTGTGCCAAATTTTAAAAACTTTGGGCCAAAAATAAATTTTGGGTTGTATGGGCGGTGGGTAGTGGGCGTGACCAATTTAGATGAAACTGTATTTTATTCTTAATTGAGGTAATAAAAAACTATATGTTAAATTTCAAAAACTTTTGGCCAAATACAAACTTTGGGTTGTATGGGCGGTGGGTAGAGGCGTGGCCAATTTAGATGAAACTTTATTTTATTCTTAATTGAGGTAATAAAAGGCTATGTGCCAAATTTCAAAAACTTTGGGTCAAAAATAAACTTTGGGTTGTATGGGCGGTGGGTAGTGGGCGTGGCCAATTTTGATAAAACTTAATTTTTTTTCTTAATTGAGCTAACCAAAGGTTCAGAGCAAAATTTCAACATTCTATGAGCACCCCTTATATTTTTTGCCAAACATTGTATGAACAAATCCCACTGTGCGTCGGCGCGCCAGTTGCAAAATACACCTCATATTCTCGCCTCATACCATTGTTCTCTGTATTATAATAAAATTTAAATTATGTAGTGTCTAGGGCCTCCAATTTCAGGACTCAAAAGCAATTTCGTGGTTTCGGATTTGCTAATTAAGAATCCGGGGATCTTAGGACTAGTCCCGGGATTTGAAAAACATAAAAAGTAATTTATTTAACAAAAAAGAAATCGTGTGCAAGGTGTGAAAGTAAGGATATATTTTTAATATAAAAACATTTAAATTGTGTATAAAGATATGAATTTCTTTATAATTTTCCCGGGATTTGAAAAACATAAAAAGTAATTTATTTAACAAAAAAGAAATCGTGTGCAAGGTGTGAAAGTAAGGATATATTTTTAATATAAAAACATTTAAATTGTGTATAAAGATATGAATTTCTTTATAAATTTTTTTGAAACTATTTTTTCTTAAAACTTACTTTTTTATCACTCAAAATGATATAAAAAACTTGTCTCTAGCTTCAACAGAACTGAAGTTATGAATTTTTGAAAATTAGTCTCCAAGGCAAAAATCATGAAAATCTCAAACTTTTATTGCCCTCTATTTTGAAAAAAAAAAAAAATCCTCGAGCACGTATCTCTTTTTTTCGATATAGAACCCGTTAAAAAATTTCATGCAAATCAAAAATGGGTCGGTAATTTTTTGTTCAAATCTGTACGGCTTATAAAAGAATTACCCATATATATATATAATTCATAGAGGGATAAATAAAAAAAGCCCACACAAAATTTTAAGGTAATCGATTTATTACCCAAGTAGTATTGTTGGAGCAACTAAGTGCGAGTGAGCTCTTGAAGTGTTCCTTAGGAGTATAATGTGAAGTTACGGCTTTACCGAGCTTTGTCTAGTGCTGGTTGATTTTAATTTTAAAGAAAAATGCTCGAAATATATTTTTTTTTACCTTTTTGAGCTTTAATATTTTATACAGCTCTGTAAAAGATTTTATAAAATCAGCAAAAGAGCAGAACTCGAAAATTTACTATTTGCTCTGTAAAGTCTCTTTTAAAGTTATAAACATAACTATAGAGCTTTTTTAAAACCCGTAGATTCAGTATAATGTTTGCTTTAAAATGTATTTTTTATTGCATTTTTAAAGCTGATAGTTGTAAAATACTGTAAATAAATTCATTAAATTTTTGGGAATAACAAGTAATTAAAAAATCTGATAAAAAGTTTCTTTGAAAAAAATTGCGATCTTATTAAATATAGAAATTCTTGGGAGTTGAAGAAAGTTAAATGTTATAGCGTACAATATTATTTTTAATAAAATTGGTGATTTGTACGATATTTGTATTTAAGAATAAAGTATTTAAATCATTTTTAGTTCATTTTAAGGAACAGTTAAACATTTTTTCATTATTTTTTAATATTAACCCTTTCGCGAATTTGATGCCATATGGCATCATCGGTTTTCAAGACCCCGTGAAACCGCCTAGGCACCATTTAAAAATAACTTGTATATGCTATTTTTTATATAAGACTTCTATAGAGGTATCTCATTAAAAAGAATTTGTATTTAATTTCTTACAGGACGATAAATTCCATTTTTATTGAACCATATAGTCTAAGTAAACTTTTTACTGAAAAGGTGACATAACAAATTTACAATTTTTGTTAAAAAGCACAAAATATTGGTAATTTTTTTGATGCAATTATATTAACCAATAGTTACCATACTTTTCTGCATAGTTGAAAAGAATTTTAAATTCTATTGTACGCGCGACGATTTTTCAAATTTCTTATGATGCCATAAGGCATCAATTTTACTCATAGGTGCCAAAATGTTTGCGCCACTCATACTTTATTTAATTTGGTATATATGCATGTATCAAATTTTGCTCATTTTATTTTTAGCGTTTGAAAGTGAAGGTGCTCTTTTTGTATGAAGATTATTCATAGCGTCGAGAAAAATAAATGATAATGAAATTGAAAAAAATTTTAAATAATTTTGAAGATTCAGATCTATCCGATTTAGAGGAATCAGAAGAACCTGACGTTTTATTAGATTTGTATGAAGCATTTGAAGGAAACAATTCGTCTTTATTAGAAGAGCTATCTCGATATGGCCAATACGAAGTAAATATTGAAGACCTTGAAGTGCAGAACTTGATTGATAATGTCGAGGTTTTAGATTAAGTAGATAAAACTGTAAAAGAAAAGTTACTTCTTGGTGACCAATCCAAATGACTTGAATTTGTTGGGCTTTCAGATTCTCAAGAAAGTGAAATATTGAGAATACCTTTTGAGAAAATAGACGAATTTCGTCGGAAAAAACTTTTTGGACTCCTCCAGAAGCAAATTTTACTGAGCTGGAAAATCTCAAATGAAATTTAAAAGTTCCAGTTCAATATTTTCTTGAGTATTTTACTGTTGATTTTGGTGATAAAGTAGCTGATGCTACAAACCAAGCTACGCTTAAAAATAACGGTACTTCAATTAATTTAAGAAAGGAAGAGTTATACAAGCTTATAGCGCTAGAAACTATGATCGGTACAATTGGCTATCCGCGATTGTAATGATGGTTCCTTTTAAAAGAAAACCTGTATTAAGACAATATATGCCCAAAAAAACCCATAAAATGGGGTGAAAAATATTTTGCATCTGCAGTTCAACAAGTATTCTACATGATTTTGAAATTTATCGGGGTAAAAACACTATTGCGGCTGACTCAAAGTTAGGGTTTTGTTCTGATATAGTGATCAATCTCACGAAAACAATTCCAGAAGGAAGTAATTTCAAAATTTATTCTGATAATTATTTCACAACCCTTAATGTAATAGTGTATTTGCAGAAAAAAAGGAATTTGGCAACAGGTACGATACTAAGCAATAGAATCGGAAAAGTCCCACTCCAAACCTAAAAAGATCTTAAAAAAAAGGTAAAGGCAGTTTCGACTGCCGCATTAAAAGAAATTATAATGTTATGGCCTTGAAATGGATTAATGGAGGCAGAGTTAACATTGTTTTATTTTTGTGTAATGTTTTTCAGTTGCACACTTCATGGTCTTACATCAACTGACTTCTTTATTAATTCTTATGAGAAGCTTAACCTAAGATGAAAGAGTACTTAAGATAACAGTTAACATTGGATCAATACCTTATGTATTCTTAATACATTTATTATACTAACTACTCACTAACTTATAATCTATCTATATATATAAAAGAAAGTGTCCGAATGCGATGTAATCCCATAACTCGAGATCGGCCGAACCGATTTTAATGATTTATACTTTGTTGGAAAGGTATTTTTTCAGTTCGGCCGATTTAAAAAAAGAAAAGAAAAAAAAATCGAAAAAAGTGTAAAAAAATCAAAATTTCAAAATGTATACATATCTATATAAATAAAAATCAAATGTCGTTCGTTGGTAATTGCATCAGTTGAGAACGGCTGAACCGATTTGGATAATTTTTTTTTAAAATGTTCGTAATAGTCCAACTTAGGTTTTTACAGAAAGAAAAATTGACCACGCCCACTTTGCGCCCACTTTTTTCAATTTATCTAAAATCGGAAAACGGCTGGACCGATTTGGATAATTTTTTTTCAAATGTTCGTAGTAATCCAATTTAAGTGTTTACTGAAAGAAAAATTGACCACGCCCACTTTTTCGCCCACTGTTTTGATATCTATATATATAAAACTAGCTGAAACCCGGCGCGTTGCTGCCACTCTCCCTATTCAAACGCCCATAAAATGTTATCAGTTAAACAGCATGTCTAAATTGAGGTCAAATACTGAATTCTGAGACTGTGCGACCTATATCCACAAAGCTATTCGATATAACAAATTTGGGTTGTATAGGAAGTGCCACTCTCTCTTCATCACCGCTAATAGAATGTAATCAATTAAACTGGATGTCTACATGGAGGTCGAATACCGAATTCCAAAACTGTGCGACATATAACTCCAAAACTATTCGATAGCACAAATTTTGATTGTATGGGAGGTGCCACTCTCCTTTTCCCTACGCCCATAAAATTTTAGCAATGAAACTGCATGAGTACATTGAGGTCGAATACTGAATTTTGAGGCTGAGTTACCTATAGCTCCAAATCTATTCTATATCGCAAATTTGGGTTAAATTGGAGGTGTCACGCCCCCCCGACAAACTCTAAAAAATTTTATCAGTAAATCTGCAAGCGTAAATTTTGGTCGAATACTGAGTTCCGACGCTGTGCGACCTTGAACTACAAAGCTATTCGATATCACAAATTTTCGTTGTATGGGAGGTGCCACTCCCCTTGATCAACGCTCATAAAATGTAATCAATGAAATTGCATGTGTACATTGAGGTCCAATACTGAATTCCAAAGCTGTGAGACCTATAACCCCAATGCTATTTGATATCTCTAATTTGGGTTAAATAGGAGGTTTCACGCCCCCTTGTCGTACGCCCATAAAATGTAATTAATGAAACTGCATGTATAAATTGGGGCCGAATACTGAATTCTGACGCTGATATTCAATATCGCAAATTTACGTTAAATGGGAGGTGCCACGCCCCTCTTACCAATGAACATAGATTGAATCAATGAAACTGCATGTGTATATTGAGGTCGAATACTGAATTTCGGCGTTGTACGACTTATAACTCTAAAACTATTTGATAGCACAAAGTTGGGTTGTATGGGAAGTGCCACTCCCCTTTGCCCTACGACGACAAAATGTAAGTATTGAAAATGCATGTATAAATTTAGGTCGAATACCGAATTCTTACGCTGTCAACCTATAACTTCAAAGCAATACGATATCGCAAATTTGGGTTGTAAGGGAGATGTCACGCCTCCCTGTCCAACGCCCATAAAACAAAACCATTGAAACTGCATGTGTAAACTGAGGTCAAAAACTGAATTCCAAAGATGAATTCCTATAACTTCAAAGCTATTCGATATCACAAATTTGGGTTGTATCGGAGGTGCCCCTCCCCCTTGTCCACTCCCATAAAATTTCATCACAGAAACGGTACGTCTAAATTGTGGTCGAATACCGAATTTCTAAGCTGTGCGACCCATAACTCTAACTAAAGCTATTCGATAACAACAATTTTTTATTTATATGTGGGAGGTAAAAGGGGGTGTGGCATTGCCTCTTAAACCATCTCGTACTCAAAGCAAAGCGTACTTACAAAATTTGAGCTCAATCGGACCAATGGTTTCGAAGTATTTTGATATTTTATTTAAAGTAGGCGTAGATGAATTGTGACCACGCCCATTTTTTCAAAGTTAATTATAGTTATCATACGAACTTATTTACCAAATTTTAATTTCATACGACCAAAACCGTCTTAAATACAGCATTTTTATTGATTTGTGGGCGACAAAAGGGGGTGTGGTACAAAACCTGCAAATATACACACATGCTATTTCTTATGTGAACCCTCCACACAGACCCCAATCACCCCTGAAAATTTCATTGAAATCGGGCAAGCCGTCTAGGAGGAGTATGCGAACAGGAAGTTTTGCCACTTAATCTATCTATATATACAAAAGAAAGTGTCCGAATGCGATGTAATCCCATAACTCGAGATCGGCCGAACCGATTTTGATGATTTATACTTTGTTGGAAAGGTATTTTTTCAGTTCGGGTTTTAAAAAAAAAAAAAGAAAAAAAAATCGAAAAAAGTGTAAAAAAATCAAAATTTCAAAATGTATACATATCTATATAAATAAAAATCAAATGTCGTTCGTTGGTAATTGCATCAGTTGAGAACGGCTGAACCGATTTGGATAATTTTTTTTTAAAATGTTCGTAATAGTCCAACTTAGGTTTTTACAGAAAGAAAAATTGACCACGCCCACTTTGCGCCCACTTTTTTTGATTTATCTAAAATCGGAAAACGGCTGGACCGATTTGGATAATTTTTTTTTTAATGTTCATAGCAATCCAATTTAAGTTTTGTCGGAAAGAAAAATTGACCACGCCCACTTTTGCGCCCACTTTTTTCAATTTATCTAAAATCGGAAAACGGCTGGACCGATTTGGATAATTTTTTTTCAAATGTTCGTAGTAATCCAATTTAAGTGTTTACTGAAAGAAAAATTGACCACGCCCACTTTTGCGCCCACTGTTTTGATATCTATATATATAAAATTAAGTGGCAAAACTTCCTGTTCGCATACTCCTCCTAGACGGCTTGCCCGATTTCAATGAAATTTTCAGGGGTGATTGGGGTCTGTGTGGAGGGTGCACATAAGAAATAGCATGTGTGTATATTTGCAGGTTTTGTACCACACCCCCTTTTGTCGCCCACAAATCAATAAAAATGCTGTATTTAAGACGGTTTTGGTCGTATGAAATTAAAATTTGGTAAATAAGTTCGTATGATAACTATAATTAACTTTGAAAAAATGGGCGTGGTCACAATTCATCTACGCCTACTTTAAATAAAATATCAAAATACTTCGAAACCATTGGTCCGATTGAGCTCAAATTTTGTAAGTACGCTTTGCTTTGAGTACGAGATGGTTTAAGGGGCAATGCCACACCCCCTTTTACCTCCCACATATAAATAAAAAATTGTTGTTATCGAATAGCTTTAGTTAGAGTTATGGGTCGCACAGCTTAGAAATTCGGTATTCGACCACAATTTAGACGTACCGTTTCTGTGATGAAATTTTATGGGAGTGGACAAGGGGGAGGGGCACCTCCAATACAACCCAAATTTGTGATATCGAATAGCTTTGAAGTTATAGGAATTCATCTTTGGAATTCAGTTTTTGACCTCAGTTTACACATGCAGTTTCAATGGTTTTATTTTATGGGCGTTGGACAGGGAGGCGTGACATCTCCCTTACAACCCAAATTTGCGATATCGTATTGCTTTGAAGTTATAGGTTGACAGCGTAAGAATTCGGTATTTGACCTAAATTTATACATGCATTTTCAATACTTACATTTTGTCGTCGTAGGGCAAAGGGGAGTGGCACTTCCCATACAACCCAACTTTGTGCTATCAAATAGTTTTAGAGTTATAAGTCGTACAACGCCAAAATTCAGTATTCGACCTCAATATACACATGCAGTTTCATTGATTCAATCTATGTTCATTGGTAAGAGGGGCGTGGCACCTCCCATTTAACGTAAATTTGCGATATTGAATATCAGCGTCAGAATTCAGTATTCGGCCCCAATTTATACATGCAGTTTCATTAATTACATTTTATGGGCGTACGACAAGGGGGCGTGAAACCTCCTATTTAACCCAAATTAGAGATATCAAATAGCATTGGGGTTATAGGTCTCACAGCTTTGGAATTCAGTATTGGACCTCAATGTACACATGCAGTTTCATTGATTACATTGTATGAGCGTTGATCAAGGGGGAGTGGCACCTCCCATACAACGAAAATTTGTGATATCGAATAGCTTTGTAGTTCAAGGTCGCACAGCATCGGAACTCAGTATTCGACCAAAATTTACGCTTGCAGATTTACTGATAAAATTTTTTAGAGTTTGTCGGGGGGGCGTGACACCTCCAATTTAACCCAAATTTGCGATATAGAATAGATTTGGAGCTATAGGTAACTCAGCCTCAAAATTCAGTATTCGACCTCAATGTACTCATGCAGTTTCATTGCTAAAATTTTATGGGCGTAGGGAAAAGGAGAGTGGCACCTCCCATACAATCAAAATTTGTGCTATCGAATAGTTTTGGAGTTATATGTCGCACAGTTTTGGAATTCGGTATTCGACCTCCATGTAGACATCCAGTTTAATTGATTACATTCTATTAGCGGTGATGAAGAGAGAGTGGCACTTCCTATACAACCCAAATTTGTTATATCGAATAGCTTTGTGGATATACAGTTGCGGTCAAAATAATAGTAGCGCCCTTATATTCATACATGTTTGGATAAATAATACTAGTATACGAATTTCGGATCCGGTAAGTCCATTTCATTCCTATATGTACTTTCAACACTCGTTCCAACTCCGTACTCAGTTTCCTCCTATATTGTAAAACTTTCAAGATACAGGGTGTTTTACGGTTTTGGTACGTGTTTAGTATTATTGATCTAGAATCTAAACTACTCACCATAAAATAAAAAATAATATTTTGTATTCTAGAAAAAATATCAGATTTTTCATAAGTATATCAATCGCTTTCGTGTCATGTGCTGTAGCGAAGCTAAAATTTTGAGATTATCCAAAAAAATATCAACAAATTTTCTATCTTTTGTTTTAGCGGAACTGTAACCGTCCAAATTTAAAATGTCTTTTTTTCATGTAAAAATACACTTAATCAACAGTATTTTTTTAAATTCTAACTTTGGACAGTAACAGCTCCGCTAAAACAAAAGATAGAAAATTTGTAGATATTTTTTTGGATAATCTCAAAATTTTTTCTCCGCTGCAGCACATGACACGAAAGCGATTGATATACTTATGAAAAATCTGATATTTTTTCTAGAATACAAAATATTATTTTTTATTTTATGGTGAGTAGTTTAGATTCTAGATCAAAAATACTAAACACGTACCAAAACCGTAAAACACCCTGTATCTTGAAAGTTTTACAATATAGGAGGAAACTGAGTACGGAGTTGGAACGAGTGTTGAAAATACATATAGGAATGAAAATGGACTTACCGGATCCGAAATTCGTATACTAGTATTATTTATCCAATCATGTATGAATATAAGGGCGCTACTATTATTTTGACCGCAGCTGTAGGTCGCACAGTCTCAGAATTCAGTATTTGACCTCAATTTAGACATGCTGTTTAACTGATAACATTTTATGGGCGTTTGAATAGGGAGAGTGGCAGCAACGCGCCGGGTTTCAGCTTGTATTAACTATATATGTTAATATTATATATTAATATTACACTAGCTATGTATTGTTTTTGATACATACATAACATTTTGGAGATGAAAAGGTAAATAAAATAACACGATTCTGTTTTGATCAAAAAAAAAAAAAAATTAAATATCGCAACCTTACATCGTTTCTTTGTACAATAAACATATGGGGGGCGTTGACAAGATGGATTTCCTTCTTTCGCTACTCAGAATTTCTATTAGATCAAAAAAGTGGACTCTTAAAATTGTCGACCATTTTATTGATCTGGCTATTTGCAACTCCTGGCTAGAATATACAAAAGATTGTGAAGGTAATCATTTGAAATCAAAGGAGTGCATGGGTCTATTGACGTTTCGTAATGATATTGCAGATAGGCTCTTAGCGTTATCAATTCAGGCTACTTGTGTTCGAAAACGTGGACGTCCTAGAGTAGCTTTTGACGAGGAAAGTCTAAGAAGCCCAACAACTACGGAAAGACTCAGCCCCACAATTTCCAGACAGCGCTACGAGACAGGACCATCAGTTTGCCTTCGTTATGATTGTTTCAGCACTGTCCAGTGAAGAAACTCAGGTTCAAACTTGAAGGATGCAAAGGATATTCAAGGTGTATGTGTTTGAAATGCACCGTTCATTTGTGCATTCCAAATGAAACTCGGAATTGTTTCAAAATATACCATGAATGTAAAAATTAAAATACATATATTTTATGGAAATAATTTTTCAATTGTGATTGATATTTTTTTATAATAAGTTTGTATGAATTGTGAATTTATTTTATTTACTTTATAATTTCTGAATTGAGTTTTTGTTAAAAAAATTCATTTTTAAATCTAAAAAATAACTAAATAAAAATAAATGTTCATATGCAAAACATTTAATTCTTCATTTTCTTTTACCTCTAAGGAAATTTAATGCCATATGGCATCACTCCGAAAAACAACTTTAAAAAAAAAATTAAAAATGTTGTAAGTGATTATTAATAATATGATTATAAATAGTAATTAATCGTGCAAAATAGATTTTTTTGACTTAAAATCAAAAAGATTTACTGAAAGGGTTAAACACTTCTTAATTTTAATTATTTCGTAAGCCTGATGTAGTTTTGCGAAGTACTAAATTCACGTTTCCGATTAATTCAAAAGTGCACCGAAATTCGCAGCAAGTAACGAATGTGGGTATCAGAGATCTGCAATAAGTAAATTGAAAATCAAGCAACTTGAAAAATTATGAAGCTTTGAATTGATTGTAGGAATTTGATTTGTTTTTATCCCTACAATTCCCGACTTGCTTCTGAAAAACGAATCATATGTCTGACTTGATTCAATTTTGTTTCTACTCTATATGAGTTGGTAGAAAAAGTCAAGTTTTCTACTTTTTAACTCTGTTTTCAACTCTATGCGACTGCTCTGCCGTCGGAAGCGACTGACGATCGTTTATTTTTTTTTTTTTTCGTTTCATATAAAACGCGGAGTTTGTGTGACTTTTTTTCTGTTATTATTACGTTAAGGACTTTTGTTTGTTTTCTGTGCTTTTATTGAATTGTTGTTTTATGCGGATGCGTCGTGCTTCTGTTTGTATGGGGCATGGGCGTCCGCAGGGGCACTTGCCTCCCCACTAGGTGGTGAAAATTTTTTATATATCTTCATATTAAATCAAAAAAGTCGTTAGTTTAAATTAAAAAATTTTAAAAATTTTAAGAGAGAAGCAAAAAGCTTTCCAAATTGTAAGTTGCGCTTAAACTTTGGGCTATGAGAACTTTGTTGATAAAAATATCGTTTTAGTTGTAGAAGTATAAAATTTAGCGAAACATGTATTTTGATAAGGTGCATCATAATCAATCAAAAAGTCAATTTTGAATTTTTTGTAACCGACGGCTCTTTTGATTTTAAACGGAATTTACCGGATACGTTCATTATTTGTATATTTAATATATTTTGAAGAGAATACAAATATACTTTTTTTAGGATAATTTATAAATAATTCTGAGCTAAACCATTTATTTTTAAATAGCATGTGTACCCGTTGCTGTAAGGCCGTGTTTATATTATGCGTTTTTGTCGCAATTTTTCGACACCGCTCTCACATTTTTTTTCGCAGAAGCGGCTAAAAAATATTTAATTTTGTATGTATTTAAACACATTTATTTATTTATTTAATATCCAATATTTTCCAGACGCGTTTGCGAAAAAAAATTGATAGCGGTGTTTCAATCGCGACAAAAACGCGTAATATGAACACGGCCTAATGAGTTATGAATCCATTTCATTTACCCTTGTTTCACTAACACAATACGTATTCTTAAATAAAAAAATTTTTCTACAATTTTTTCGTAAGTTTCAGCCACGAACAGAATTCGTGAATTGGACGTAGTTTGGTACACATTTCGAATATTTTCTTCGTATTCGTATAAAAAGTAATGTATATTTTACGATTATATGTACGAATGATCCTAATACCTAGTTTCGAAAAAACCTTCTGGTTTAGCTGGGGATTTAACTTTTTCAGTAGGCTACGGCCAGCATGTTATCATACATTTTCTTATATTCGATAATTGTTCGACAAGCCGGGCTGAACGATTTCTCGGTTGTAAATTTTTTAAACTCAACTTCTACTTCGTACATTCTACGAATAATGCGTGTGGTCAACCTACAAATTATTTTTTTTTTCTACTTATATTATTTTTAATTCGTAAATAGTACGAAACCTTACTAATGATTACTACAAATGTAATGGAAGAAATTACGAAATTATTCGTATGAGAAATTTACGAATGTTAAGGAATGATATCCCTTATTAGTCGAAGATCATTCTTCGAAGTAACAGATGGCAAGGGGCATTTAAAACAATAACGCATATGTACTTTGACGATAAGTAAATTTTTCTATATATCTTAAACTCATTGTAAGCAAGCAGAAAACAAAGTTAAATAAATTTTATAAAAAATTTATATTTTCCCAAAAGATGGCTTAAAAATCGTTTTTCTATCATAAATAAGATCCAATTTGGATTTTATTTTAATATTTCTTAAACTTAATAAAATGACAAACAATCCTGCAGCAATCTAGGCGAGACCAAAGCTTCTAATTCAAAAGCAAAAGAAAAAATTAGGAAATTAAATAAAGTAGGCCAATTTTAGATTAAGAACTCATTCTTTAAAAAATCTGATAACATATTCAGAATAAGCAAACGATTTTATATTGGAGTTTGTTATAGTCCAAATTTTTTATGACTTACTGAAAAAAGGAAACTCAGTTTTAAACATCCATTATACTTCTTCAAATTCACGATCCTTAGCGGTGCCCACCCAGTTAGAGAATTTTCTGGACTTTTATTCGCGTCACGTACTTATATTACATCCAGGATTCAGAGTAAAGACTTGCAAGGAGGTTCTGAAATATGTTAAGAAAATGCATAGAACCCAAAACCCATCTAATATACATGTACCTCTTTATATATTTATTCATATGTCTTGAATTTACAAAAAAAAATTTAAATAATTCATATAATTGGTATGTTTCCGTACTCGACTGAAGAAACCTGCAGGCTGCTAGAACAAATGCATATTGGAAGCAGAGATAAATGGATTGGTTTTAAAAATATCTCCCTTAGCATGCAGAAAACATTCATAGAATAGCGACAACTCTAATTTTTAATTTTTGCTGATTATATGAACTTTGACCTCCTAAATCCAAATCTGAAAAATTGTAGGTTGCTCGAAATTGGTTTAGGAGTAATAGGCTTCCAAAGTAAAATAGGCCTAAAGATCTGGTTTGTTTTTTTTCAGTTTTCCAAAAAAAAAATTGGGTTATATTGGGAAATTTTTGTATTCTTATTTGAAATTTTGAACACTTGAGGGCTTAATAGTAATTAATGCGATTTCATTTAATGATAAAAGAGACCTCATATTATTTATTTTGCTTAAGTAAAAAATTATTTATATGTATAACATGACAAAAATAAAATGAAATTTGAAAATGTTTTGGGCATGATACGAGAAAGATTTTTACTAGTGTGCGTATCATGTTACCAAAATTAGTACAAAAAATCTCAGGCAATAGAATTATATAGTTTAAATTTTCTTTATCCGCATTCTAGTCTCCTTTATGCCTTTGCTCCTTCTTAGAACCATCCTGCGGATGCCCATGACCATGAATATCTTCTGAACATCACTATTAATTAATAATAAATACAAATATATTATGTGTAAGTTGTTAATTTAATAGGCAAAAAATATTGAATAGTTTATGCATAAGAATTTCAAATGAAAATATTTTCTTGTTTCATACCTTTTAGATCGAGCAGTTTAAAAGTCGGGTTTTAGTTTTTTGAACTAATTTTTTATTTGGACTATTTTGGGGATATAATTGAAAGTAATAACTACTAATCAATTGTTTATGATCAAATTATAAACAAAGACGTTTATTATGTCACTATTAATTTTTTTAGTTCATGACCTTATTGTATGTCCTATACAGGGCATATCATACCATACCATAATCAATTTAATGTAACGTCTCATAGCCTATAACCAGTGGACAAGGAAAACGCTTACACCGATACCTCATTTGTCAAATTATGATTAGTAGTTCACAAGTTTGGTGTTTTGTTTACTTTTTATCCTCTAGAGGGCGCCATATTAGGACGAGGAAAACGCTTCCAACGATACCTCATTTGTAAAATTATGATAAGTTTTAAAGTTAGGCGTTGAGCTGATTTTCTGTCCTCTAAAGGGTGTCATATTCAATTAAGTGTGACGTTACATAACCTATAACCAGCGGATGTAGAAAACGCTTCCAAAGATACCTCACTTGGAATATCATAATGAGCAGTTTAGATGTTAGGGGTTTAATTTACTTTCTGTCCTATAGGGTTTAGGGCGCTATATTTAATATAATGTAACGCCATATATGTAGGGTTGCCATCATACCTCTTTTTTATCTTTTTTTATATTGAAAAGTCCTCTTTTCTTTGTTGAGGACAAAATATAAGTTATATTTGTACTTGCCAAATGTACTAAAAAAAATATTTTTTTATTTGGGCCATTGTTTATTACATTCTTTATATTAGTTTAAATCAACTGACAATATTTTATGTTTTTCTACACTTCATAACTTAACTAACTTAAACAGCAGCGCAGCGGATGTTGTGTTAGCAATCCTTTTTGTTGTTGCCGTTACTTGGTTCTCATGTGCGTAGTAGACGCTACGTCAGCATTCCACAATTCGTTGGTATTCTAGGGAAAAATATTGCAAAATGTTGCAGGGCTCCGATTACTTTATTTAATTTGGCTTTTGAATGTTTTACGAGTTAACTCCTCCGCCCTTAAGTTCAAACGTCCTCGTTTGACCTATGATGTGTAGTTAACCTCAAAGGTTTAAACTGGTACTGCATTTGGTGTCATGTCAATGGAATCGGCCTTAAAGTTATTTGTTATTTTAATTTTTGCTGTTTTATTCTTTAGGTATTTCCTTATTATTAAATACAGAAATGCTGCAATAATAACTGCCAATAGACCAAAATTAGTTGCGTAACTGAGTTTTTTTATTCAAGTCGGTTGATATGTTGGGTATTATTAATTTTTAGTTCGTTAATAAATTTTAATGAAAGGACTTCCTCTATTTCGTTTTGTTGGTTTTGAAGTTGAAGAATGGCTGGTAAAGGTTTTCCATATGATACTTCGTGGTGTAAATATATTTTTCCGTTAATATTGATTGTGCTATTATGGTGGCGTATGATAAATGTGCTGTTTAAACTCATGGTTTCTCCATCAATGTTGATTCGTCTATTATATTGGTTAAGGAATATCAATCCAGGCATGAGATCATCTACTGAGGCGACGTGCTGGTTGTTGATCACCGTGCAATTGGGTTTACGACTCTCTAATAGGTTACTAATACAAGATGAATTATTCAGATTAACAATGTTCTTGCTATTGCAAATAGTGAGTTCATTATATTTTTTACAAGTTGTCTCGATTCCAAAAATATTATTGTTACAATTTAGGACTTTTTCGTATTCTATGTCATTAATTAAATTTTGCTTCTTAACTGCTTTTATTAGGAGAGATTTACATGAATATTTTCTTACTGTTGGCACTGTTACAATGTAAAGAATGGTTTCATTATTTGTTGCTATTTTAATATCGGAAAATTCAAGAGCTTCATCTAAATTTACATAGGGAATATCATTCCTTTCGAGCAATCTTTCTACAATTTTTATTTCTTCGTTTGCTACGACATATGAATTGATTACATTGGCTTTTGCCCAACTTATGGAGTATTCTATATTTCTTAATTCTTCTTTTAACATTTCCAATTTAAATTTGTAGCTAAGAATTAAATCTTGTTTTATTTCTTCCTTAAATCTGATGGTTTTCATAATCATATTGGTAACATTTCTAAGTTCATTAATTTTTTCCATAGTTAGTCTATTTATAATTATTTGTTTTTTATTATTTTCTAACACATTATTTATTTTATTTTCGATTATCTGAAAATCTTCGTGGTCGGGATTCCCGGCAATCCACTTCCACTCTGTGCCTATGGCATCTATTGATCTTTTTGATTTTTAATCCATAAAGGTAATTACGGATTTCGGATATTTCATTATGGAGGAATGCACAGGTGGGATTATTTTTAATAAAAAATTCATTTATATGGACTTCTATATTATTAGCTAAAGATTCATATTGTTCAATTTCTATTGTGTGTATTAAACGAAAGGTTCCATCTTGTAATTTTGCTGTCCCAGTGTTAATTGTTACTAATTGAGAATGCGAGTAGTAAAGTATTTGAGTTTCTCCTTCTGCTGTAAATATCCCGATGAGTAGTCTGAAAATGAATGTGAAGAAAAATAGTCATGTTTTAATGCGATCTTTGGGTACCGTTCGTTCTGAAACCATTATTACTGTCTTTTGTCTATTTTGCGCTATAATTTCCTTTTTGTATCTAGGAGTCAGTTTGGATCCTAATCTTGAGTTTATTTCAACGTATATGGTGCCGCCTTCAGAAAAATCTGTAGGTGTTTTCCTTTTTCTATTATGATTTAACATGTCTTTTTCTTGTTTGTCTTTCAAGCGTTGGATATTTTCCAATCTTTTTCTTTCCCGTTCTTCATCTGTGTCACCTAGCGTTCGTCCCATGAAAAGTTATATAGGTTTTTTATTGGTTGTCGAATGTAGAGAATTGTTATATTCAAATATTGCTGAGAAAAGAAGTGCTGGGAAAGAAGAATAGCGATCTTCGGCTTTTAAGTATCTTAGAATTTCGGAAAGAGTGCTATGAAAACGTTCTACTTGCCCGTTAATAGTACTGGAATAAGAAGGTGTTGTGAAAATTTTAATTGCGAGTTGTTCATTCAACATGTGGGTAATGGTGGCAGAGTTAAACGATTTTTCGTTGTCAACATTTTTGGGTTTGCCAAATGATAATAATATTCCCTTAAGGGTTCCTTTACATGTTCTATCGCTTTCGACCTTACGAGACGAGCTTGGGCGTATTTGCAGAACTTATCCAATGCTGTTAATACTATTTTCCCTTCAGTGTTATATAAGTCATTATGTAACATCTGTCCTGGATGTTCTGGTATTGATGTTGCGAGTATTTTCTGTACTGTGGGATGTCTGTCGTACTTATTTTCTTTGCATAGGGTTCACTCCTTTAAGAGTTTCTTAATTTTCTCTGTCATTTTAGGAAAGTAAAATTTTTAAAGTAATTTAATTTTGTTTTCCTTATAGCTTCTATGAGCTCTTCTATGCTCCTGTAATATTTTCTCCTCTTGTTCTGACACGTTAACAATGTCTTCGAACTGCTTCTGTGTATGACAAATTCTATAAGAACTAAAGTGTAAATTTCTTGTATTTTCCCCATTATTTCTTCGCTAGTTAACAGTCCGTTAATAACGCTGGGATTCAAGTATTTTTTAAATGTCTGTATCAAATCTTCTTGCGTATATTGAGACTTTATTATAACGTGTATATGATATGTTGGGAAAGGTATCGAAAAATTATAGTTATCAGTTTCACCGGTTAGAACAAAAATTTGATTCTTGAAAACGTTAATAGGAGTTTCTATTGACGATATGAGATTTTCAGCTGAACTTTCGTGACTATGAATAGTGGCGGTCAAAGAGTTTATTGGGACTTGCTGTGGAGGATTGGAAAGGGAATCGGCTACCACGTTTGCTTTTCCGGGTTTATATCTTATTTCGTAGTTGTATTGTTCCAGAATGGACTTCCAACGTTTCATTTTTTTGTTATTGTTTCTATTGCTTAAGGCATAGGTTAGCGGCTGATGGTCTGTGTAGATTTCAACCTTTGCCGAACCATACAAATAGAACCTTAATGCATTTAGCGATCAAATTATGGCTAATAGTTCTCCCTCGTTAGCCGCGTAATGCTCTTCGGTTTTTGACAGTGTGCGGGATATAAATGTGATGGGTCTGTTTCCTTGGGATAGGACAGCTCCAAGGGCGAATATAAAGCGTCGGTTGTTAGTTGAAATGGTTTTTTAAAGGATATAATAGTAGCAAATCATCGGAAGTAAGGGTGTTTTTAATTTTTTTTCTATTGCATCGAGTGCGTCTTCGTTTAGCGTAATTAATGTTTTTTGGGAGTCTTTCTTGGACACACGTCCATCCTCCCCTCTTAAAAAGGATGTCAGGAGCTTTGCAATTTATGCATAGTCTTTAATAAAACGTCGATAGTGTCCTGACATGCCTAAGAATGAACATAGGTCTTTAAGTGTCTTTGGCAGTGAAAATGTTTTAATAACTTCAATTTTTTTTTTGATTCGTTCTTATACCATTTGACGAAACTAGAAATCCAAGGAATTCTACTTCATTTTGGAAGAACTTGCATTTATCTAATTGAACTTTCATATTAGATTCAGTTAAGGTTTGGAACGATTGGAATCTCAGTGTGCTCTGCCCAATCCACAAGAAAGGCGATCCCACTATCTGTGCCAATTACCGTGGGATAAGCCTTCTTAATATCGCATATAAGGTCCTGTCGAGCGTTTTATGTGAAAGATTGAAGCCCATTGTAAACAAACTGATCGGACCTTATCAGTGTGGCTTCAGACCTGGAAAGTCCACCACCGACCAGATTTTCACGCTTCGACAAATATTGGAGAAGACTCAAGAAAAGCCCAATAAGGAAGCACCTGTACTCCACCATGTCTGAATTTGGTATTCCTGCAAAACTAATACGACTTTGCAGGATGACACTGAGCAACACCAGCAGCGCAGTTAAAATCGGGAAGGACCTCTCCCCACCATTTATTACTAAACGAGGTTTCAGACAAGGCGATTCCTTATCGTGCGACTTTTTCAACCTAATGATGGAAAAGATCATCCGAGCTGCTGATCTGAGACGTAGTGGCACAATATTCTACAAGAGTGTTATGCTGCTTGCATATGCTGATGACATCGATATCATTGGCCATAATACGCGCGAAGTCAGTGCAGCATTTTCCAGATTAGAAAGAGAGTCAAGTCGAATGGGTCTGTCAGTGAATGCAGATAAGACGAAATACTTAGTGTCAACAAACAAACAGTCCCAGCGTCTTGGAACCCACGTTACCGTTGACAATACCTCCTTCGAGGTTGTGAAGAACTTCGTTTATCTGGGATCCAGCATAAACTCAACCAACGACATCAGCATTGAGATCAAACGAAGAATAACTCTTGCCAACAGGCCAACGGGCTCAGTAGGCAATTGAGAAGCAGAGCCCTCTCTCGACGAACGAAAATCACGCTCTATAAATCGCTCATCATGCCCGTCCTACTTTATGCATCACAAACCTGGACGCTGAGCAGTTTAGATGAAAAGACTTTGGGAGCATTCGAGAGAAAGATTCTTCGTAAGATCTACGGACCAATCTGCGTCAATGGCGAGTACCGAATACGGTGGAATGATGAACTGTATGAGCTGTACGCTGACATCGACATAGTCAAGCGCATTAAAATCGAGCGGCTTCGCTGGCTTGGTCATGTTCAGCGCATGAAAGACGATGCTCCAGTGAAGAAAACATTCGATTCGGTACCCAGCGGCGGTCAACGCAGAAGAGGACGACCGCATCTTCGTTGGAAAGACCAAGTAGAGGACAACCTGACGAAGCTTGGAATTTGCAACTGGCGCCAGCAAGCGAAAGACAGAAATGGCTGGCGCAAATTCTTAGATGAGGCCAAGGCCGACATACGGTTGTAGCGCCAACTAAGTAAGTAAGTAAGTAAGGTTTGGAAAATGCGTTGAATATGTTCTATGTGGTAATTTTCAGATTTACTAAATATTATGATATCGTCAATGTAGACGAAACAGAATGACCCTATGTGTTCGCGTAGAATGTCATCAAGGGTCCTTTGAAAGATTGCAGGAGCATTCTTTAAACCAAAGGGGAGCCTTGTAAACTCGAATTTTCCATTGTTAATGGAAAAAGCTGCCTGTTCTATGTCTATTTCCTTTAGTGGTATCTGATGGAAACCACTTTTGAGGTCTAATACCGAAAAATATTTGGTAGTCCTAATCTGAGGTAGTCCTAATTTCACCTTTGACTCTACTCGTGTAGGTTAATTTTTCATTGGGTTCCTCAAAAAGATTTTTGTATTTCTTAACAAGTAGTTCTTGTGAGCTTTCATTTGTTTATCTGTCATTTGTTAATTTTTTATATTTATTGTATTGACTGCTTTCGATTGACATTGTCTGATTAATATTTTTTTTACCATTGAATATTCGCATGTGATTATGTTTGGTATGAATAACAGCAGATAATTCTTTAAGGCTGTCGTTTCCCAAAATGGCGTCAAATGATTTTAAAGTGGGAAGTAAAGTTAAATATAACTGAACTTCGAGTTGTGGTATGTTAAAAATATTTACACGAGTGAAATGTGTTATTTTAATGTTACCCGCTATGAAAGTTGCAAAAAAGGTTTCTTATTGGCAAAAGCTTTAGGTACGACGGAAGGTTTGATATAGTTCTTATTTGAATCCGTGTCAATAAGTATTCTAAGTATTCTACCTCCTGCTGTCTTGACTTGAATATAAGGCAGAGAGGTGTCGCTCATTCTAAAAAATGTATGTCTGTTAGGTCGGAAAAAGCTGCTGCGGCTTCTGTTTGGTTTTCATGTGTCCCAAAGTGGTCTTATTGATTCTCGTAATATTGCATGTATTCGTTAAATTTTTGTTCTGCGTCTTGCCGAGTACCTGAAGCTTGATATTCTGGAGTTGACTCTGTATTATTGATATATTTGGATTGTAGTATCTCGCATCGCCCAGTTGGAAATTATTCATGTCGTTACATAGTTGTGTATATTGGTACTGATCAGGGAACGTCTGTTCTATATTGAAATTTTTTTGAACCTTTCTTGGTTCTGTTTGGGTGGTATCGTAGTTTGGTCGTTTACCGAAAAAATCGTTTGGTTTGGGGCGTTTAACATAATTTAATACTTTACTCTGAATACTTCGATCTATTTCCATGGCTTTTGGCCGTGGCTGTGGCTTAGCAGCAAATGGTCCCGGTGAAGGGTCTGTTGGTCTGTAGAAATTAGGTTGCGGTACGGGGGTATAGAATTGTTGGCGCTGTGGTTGCCATATATTATTTTGATAGGGTTGCGGAGTTTATTGGACGATTACATTCCTTGAAAAATGCGCAAGCTGTGGATAGAAATTTCTTGTTACTGGCGGAAATGGCTTCCTCTGAGGTATGGGTGGTGGAATTATAGTTTTTCTGTTTCCTTGAGCATAATTGGTTCTATAGTTTTGGTGTTCTAGCTTTAGACAAATATAGAGGGCTTGTGGAAGATCTGAAGGTTATTTTATGGCTAAAAGTCTCGGAAGTTCGCCATCCAAACCCCTTATTAACGTGTCCAGAGCTTTATTTCTATAGGAATCCGTTAAGTTTTTTTCAGCGTCCTTGCTTATGTTCATGTAAGAAATTTTATTTAGAATTAAAGAAAAGTGTTCACAGACCGATTGGTAAAACTCTTGCAGAGATTTATTGCCCTGTACGAGAGTCGCCATTTGGTACTCTAATGTACCAATGTCTCTCTTATCTGCCTGTCCAATTATTTTATTCCGTATGACGCTTAGTATGCCGAAATATCTTGATGATCCCCTTTTACTTTCATATAAGGACATTATTCTTTCTTCAGATTTTCTCCATGAAGCAAACTCTGAAATTTCTCCCTCAAACAACGTACGACGTCCGGTATTTTGTCACAGTCGTCAATGTTACCGGTTGTAATTATTTCGTCAGTTAGTTGGGTAGGAATGGGATTTATAAATAAATTAATTGAAGCTGCACATTGTTGTTCAACAGCTTGCCTGATTATGGCTTGAATTTCTCGGGTGATTTTGCCTGATGCTATGTGAGCACCTAGATTACCTAAAACCGGTGGCCTAATTAAATTATTCGGGTTTAACATTGTGATTATTTATTTTCAAGAATGATAAACTCTACTAAATTGTTTACTAATTTATAATAATTATTTCGGATATTTCTATAAAGTGTTGTTTGCTTAATGTTTCTTACAAATTATTTTTAACCCAGATAGCCCGACGGGCTTATTAACGTAACAATCTTTGTATTTTTTTCTAAATCCCTTTAATACCTTTTTTAAAATTTTTTTCTTACTTGGATTTTGAAGCCGTACTTCATATAGTCGTCAGCAAAAACATCAACGACAATCACATAAAATAAACTTTTCCACATGTAGTTTTGCTTCGTAGCAATTTTTACAACAATTTTCAATAAAAAAAAGAAACAACAAAAATAAAATATGCTTATAAAACTTTTTCTTACCGATCACGTGACGTGGCATCACAAATCTCACAAAAGTAGTACAGTCGGCATATCTGGATTAAATTCTTTGTACAATTTGTTTTAATTTAGCTTATAATTTCTTAATATTTAATTTCACTGTCCTTAAATTCACTGTCTTACATTGCAAATAATTAATTTAAGATCTCTCTTTTTGTTTTTCGAACGGGTTTTTAAATACATTATTTTCCTTATCAGCATTCTGACGTTGATGTTGCTTTATTTTCCTCCCCAGGTCGACCGGATTTAGTCCGTTTTTAGAACCAAGAAACTATCGTTTAAGCCTTTTTTTTTCTTTTTATGCGTTTATGTTTTTCTCCCAAAACTTAACGCTTCGATGTTGCTAGTTTTAGTTCGGGTAGCACCTTTATATTTTCAAAGCATTCTTTTCGCGTTTATGTTTTTAATGCAAAACTTAACACTTTCTTTCAATGCTGCTGGTTGAAGTTTAGCTTTGTGCTGATTTTTGCGTTTATGTCTTTAAAACAAAACTTAACACTTTTATTTTTCCCGATTTTACTAACTTTTGAGCTTTGTTTCGTGTCTATATTTTTAAATCAAAACTTAACACTAAGAACACGTTGGGCGCCAGTTATAATTGTACTTGCCAAATTTATTAAAAAAAAATATTTTTTTTTATTCTGGTCTATGACCATTCTTTATTTCGAGTTTAAATCAACTGACAATATTTTATATTATTCTACGCTTCATAACTTAACTAACTTAAACAGCAGCACAGCGGATGTTGTGTCAGCGGTCCTTTTTGTTGTTGCCGTTACTTGGTTCTCATGAGCGTAGTAGACGCTACGTCAGCATTCCACAATTCGTTGGTATTCCAGGGAAAGATGTTGCAAAATGTTGCCGGGCTCCGAATACTTTATTTAATTTGGATTTTGAATGTTAACGAGTTAACTTATATCTATCAAAAAAAATTTACTAAAAATGCTCACAAAGAAATTTGCATGAAAAGTATCAACACTGATTTGCAAGTTAGGGGACGTCCATTAATTACGTGAGGTGATTTTTGCAATTTTTTGACCCCCCCTTCTCCTCCTAGTGAGATATCGTGAGATTTAGCTCGACCCCACCCCCTCCCCTTTATTCTCACGTGAGATTGTTCAAAATGCGTGTTTACAGTGTTAATATGTTAATCTATGCTTCATTGTGATGGATTTATTAAAAAAAAACTCGTAATTTATTTCATTATTTTTATTTAGAACTAGTTGAGACTAGAATTTAAGAATACTGAGATCGTAGTTTAAAATCACAATGAAAAAAATCGAACAATACTTATTAAGTAAAAGTAAGTCAGTAAGAAATCAGAACTTCAAAAATTTATGAAGGAGTATTCATTCTAATTCAATCCATGGGGACTCATGTGCGGTCTCGAGAGTGACTACTGGAACCAGCATTTCCATATGATTTTCAATAAAATCATCTGCTTCTTCAACCTCGCTCTGATTTAGCGCCTCTGAGCCGTTATCGCTTGCACACAGAAGCTCATTAGCTCGTCGTGTGATAATCCGTGAAGGTCGCACTTTGCGCGCTGCTGCACGGTGGACTGCGCGCCGATGCTCTGCAGCTTTTGTGATGGATGAAAAGTTAATACCGCATGTATTGCATCATCTCTTTTCTAGATCACCACGTACACTGGGGTAATAGAGGTCATAGGGCAAGTCCATGAAGGTATGCAAAGGTTGAATCGGTAAGCAGTGGCGAAACAAAAAGGGAGCAAATAACTTTCCGCCATGCTCACTAGGATCTGGGATAGTCAGATGCCCATTGTAGGGTTTCTAATCTTTACTTTGTAATTTTTTACTGTTTGTTTAAGAAAATAATTTTATCAGACATTCATTTCTTTTCAATTTATGAAATTAAAAAAATATTTTTAGAGAATAAAAAACTGATTCAAAAAAAGGAAGATTTATTATTGACCCCGCTTATTGAAGATGCCGTTCATGTTACGCGACAACGAGTATGCATCGGGAGATATTTTGGAACAAGCAACTACATCTCATAATCTACCTCCGTTCGAAACCGTTGCTGGAGCACCTACCCAGGAAACACCACTTCACGGAAGTCGTCCTCAAACAGCACCAGAAATTTATGCAGCACGCATCGCTAAATTACCACCATTTTGGCGTGAAGAACCTGAAATATTTTTTCTACAAGTTGAATCAAGTCTTAACTTAGCCGGGATCGTCCAAGATTCAACTAAATTTGAATATCTCTTAAGTCATCTCGATCCTACTATACTCTTCGTAGTCAAAAATATCATAAAAAGTCCTCCGGATAATTACAAATACTCAACAATCAAGTCGAGAATTATAAAGCACTTCGCGGAGTCGGATGAAGGACAACTTAAAAAACTACTAGGTGGATTAGAACTGGGTGATTAAAAACCATCGCATCTGATGTATCGCATGAAATCCCTGGCTGAAACTAAGGTTAGTACAGATATTTAACGTACACTTTATCTGGAACGTCTGCCTGAAAAAATAAAATGCATCCTGGCTGTTACGCATACCTCTGACCTAGAGAAATTAGCCTGTCTTGCAGACAAAATATGTGAACAATTTTCACCATCATCTGCTCTATATGTTGCTGAGGTAAATCCTACTCCGCAACAATCCAACTCTTCCAATATCATTTTAAGCAAAATAGACGATACCATAACTCGCATCGATGTACTAGAAAGTCGCGCGCGTTCTATCGATAAGGTATACCCATCACGAGACCGCTCTCAATCTTCCAGAGATTGTTCTCAACCTTCCAGAGATCGCTCACGTCATCGCAAAGCTTCTGGGATTTGTTGGTATCACTGGCGTTTTTCCAACAAAGCCAGCAAATGTATTCAACCATGCAATTTTACCAGTTCAAAAAACTAAAATCTCCATCAACAGATATTTCGGTCACTGAAGATGGAGGTTGTCAATCTGGCCGTCTTTTTATAACAGAACGAAAAACAAAGCATAAATTCTTAATTGATTCTGGAGCAGCTATTTCTGTTTTTCCTTGCAATTCTTCTAATCGCCCTACCAAAATGGTACTTTACGCCGCAAACAACACAGAAATACCAACATTCGGCGATAAGTTGTTAGAACTTGATTTAGGACTTCGTCGTTGTTTTAGATGGAAATTTATTTTGGCAAAAGTGTCACGAGCTATCATTGGAGCAGACTTTCTTCGATTCTTTCATCTGCTACCAGATCTCACCAACAAAAAACTTGTTGATGGCACTACCTTACTTACTTCACCAGCACACACTTGTCATGAACCTTTAATTAGAATTAAAACACTAACTGGAGATACCGAGTATCATATTCTTTTAAAACAGTTTCCTGAACTCTTTACGCAGAACAACTCAACGTTTGTCTGCAAGCATCGGGTTTTACATCACATAACAACAAAAGGTAATGCAGTTAAGGCTCGTCCAAGAAGACTAGATCCACAAAAACTAGCCACAGCGAAAAATGAATTTCAATATCTCTTGGACAAGGGTTTTATTCGGCCCAGCAAGAGCAATTCGGCAAATCCTCTGCACATGGTTCCAAAGGCTGATGGATCTTGAAGACCGTGTGGGGATTATAGGGATCTAAATAAAATCACCCTTCCTGATAAATACCCTATCCCATACCTTACAGATTTCACGTTGGCAATGGCAGGAGCTAAAATTTTTTCAAAATTTGATTTGATAAAAGCCTACTACCAGATCCCAGTGACCACAGAAGATATTCACAAAACAGCTGTAAAACAGCTGTAATTACTCCTTTCGGTTTATTCGAGTTTCTTAGAATGCTGTTTGGATTATGCAATGCGGCACAAACCTTTCAACGCTTCATAGACAAAGTTGTAAGAGGTCTTGAATTTGTCGTTGTATACTTAGATGATATTTTGGTTTTTTCCAAGTTATCCGAGGATCATCTTCAGCATTTACGTCTGCTTTTTGATAGATTCAAAAGCTATGGAATTTTAATGAATTTTGGAAAGTGCGTTTTGGGAGTAACCGAACTGGATTTCTTAGGACACAAAATGTCTGAAGATGGAATAGGTCCCGTGCAAAAGAAGGTTGAGGCTATTCAAGAATTCAAGTTTCCGCCCACTATAAAGTCACTGAGACAATTTTTGGCATTGATTAATTTCTATAGGAAATCTTTGCCAAAAGGTGCTGAAACGTAAGCGCTACTAAATAATTATCTGATGGGCGCAAAGAAGAATGACATGCGACCTGTTCCATGGAACGATTAAACTATAGCAGCTTTTAATCAATGTAAGAGAGAAATCGCCGAAACAACAATTCTGTCTTTCCCCTTACCTGGAGTCCCTCTAGCACTGAAAGTCGATGCAAGCAATTTCGGCATGGGTGCTTCATTAGAACAGTTTGTCAACAACGCTTGGAAACCTTTGGGATTCTTTTCAAAAAATTTTTCTCCAGCTCAAATTAACTATAGTACATATGACCGTGAGCTACTTGCTTTGTATTCCGGAATCAAGTATTTTAGATATTTTTTGGAAGGACGCCAATTTAAAATTTTTACGGATCATAAACCTTTAAATAATGCATTCCAGCAAAATCTAAATAAAGCTTCTCCTCGTCAGTGTCGTCATCTAGACTTTATTGCGCAATTTTCAAAAGTTATCATGCACATTTCTGGATTCGATAATATCGTCGCCGACGCTTTATCACGAGTAGAGTCTATTGCATTCAAATCAATTGATTTAATGAAGATGTCGCAAGCTCAGAAAGACGATGCAGAACTAAAAATTTATTGAAGTCTACTGGTAATTATAATCTCAAGCTAATAACACTCCTGAACAGTAACTATCAACTATATTGTGATGTAGATACTGGAGTTGCACGTCCTTACGTACCGAAAAATTTTCGAGAAGCTGTCTTTACGAATTCACATTCGCTTTCGCATCCAGGAGTTAGAGCAACAAAAAGACTCATAACAAAAAAAATTCTTTTGGCCATCTATGAACAAGGACATCGTTCATTGGACCAGGTGCTGTATTCCTTGTCAAAGATCAAAAACATCAAGACATACCATTAGTCCCGGCGGAACATTTTCTTTATGTAGTGGACGTTTCAAGGAAGTTAATATTGATCTTGTAGGCCCTCTGTAGCCTTCGGAAGGCTATACGTATTTACTTACATGTATTGATCGCTTTAGCCGTTGGCCTGAGGCCTTCCCTATCTCCGACATTAAAGCAGAGACAATTTGTAAAGCTTTTTTTAATGGATGGGTTTGCAGATTTGGTTGCCCTGATGTTTTAATCCCAGACCGAGGACGCCAATTTTTATCCAGCGCAGTTAGAGAGCTTACCGAATGTCTTGGCATTGTTCGTCGCGTTACAACAGCTTTTCATCCGCAATCGAATGGAATGATTGAGAGGTTCCACAAAACTCTAAAAGCTGGTTTAATATGCAGTGAAAATCCACAGTGGACTTCTTGTCTACATCCTGTGCTACTTGGAATACGAACATCACTTAAAGAAGACATCAAGGCATCAGCTGCCGAAATGGTTTACGGAGAAGTTCTACAAGTTCCAGGAGACTTTTTTCAATTACCAGTCATCAAAGATCCATCTATATTTATTTCGACACTTCGAAGGCAGATGAACAGTCTACAACCAACAGCAGTTCTAAGTCATTCTAATAAAAAAGGATTTGTAAACGGAAATCTATATACTGGTTCACATGTATGGATAAGGACTGATGCAGGAAGATCTGCTTAGGTTTTAAATATGCTGGCCTCTATGAAGTTGCTAAACGTTTTCCAAAATATTTTGAAGTTAAAATTAAGGAAAAGCAAGATAAAATTTCAATAGACAGACTAAAACCAGTCTTTCTTCAATACCATGAATACAGTGATGATAATTGTTCTTCGTCATCAACCAATATTGATCCTCGCACATTAAAATCAAAATTTGTTAGCTTTTAATAAAAAATGTATGTATTCATTAAAGGGGGAGCAATGTAGGGTTTCTAATCTTTACTTTGTAATTTTTTACTGTTTGTTTAAAAAAATAATTTTATCAGACATTCATTTCTTTTGAATTTATGAAATTAAAAAAAATATTTTTAGAGAATAAAAAACTGATTCAAAAAAAGGAAGATTTATTATTGTACGAATTTATTGTTTACGCGTACACTAAACCCATCAATCTGCGTGATAGGGTAAGGAGGTGACAGAAAACGGTCGTGAAGAATCAAGTGCACCAGGCCCGATTGTCGTATTTTACAACCTAAAATAATAATTGAAAAAAATTCACTATTTTGGTCTATAAAAAATTAAAAATAAATAAATTAAAAAAATAAATTACTGCATACCTGAAGTAAGCATTGGCTCTCTCTAATATGCTCAGCGTACCATTCTTCAGATGGCAGATCTGTAACGTTGGAAGTGCCATTGTTAGGTCCATGTATTTAGCAACTACTTCGTGTTCGTACACACTGCCGACCATATTTCAGCCAAAATTTCCCCAGCCTTTTTGAAATTATCCTTACAACACCCGTTAGCTCCTGGCTGAGGGGAGCCATACGCCTCTCTACTCTATTAAAATCACTTCTGCCAGGAGCAATAGTCACAAGAAATATTGTATCCAAATTACTTTGCGATATCGTGGGTTCTTATCGGGACCACCATCGCTCTAAATGATAAGGACAGGCATAACTTTACCGTCTTCGTTCTTCATAAAATTGTTAAATGGATCAAGGGTTAAAAGAGTGGTCAAATTGCTATATAAGTTCTGCTTCTGGCCGTCCCATCTCATTGGCCTTTACTTCACAAAGTGCATACACGCTCGGAATCAATTTGTGCCTGGCAGCTATTATAAAGTCATGATCTGGCAGCGACACTTTGTATTCGAAGTGCATTACCAAGGGCGCCTGCTTGTTTGCCGCAACGATCCCTATGGGAAACAAGCTTTATCATCTTGAGATAAAAAAGTCACGGAGTGGGGACCAATTACTGAAGCTACTGTCTCCAGCTACCTTATGTATAGAGGCCACACAAAAGTATTGGTCAGCTTCAGGACGGCTCAGTCTCACCGTGACAGCCAATATGTGGCGCTTACCTTCGCGCGTATCTGCCCTAGATGCGAGATTCCCTAAAAATGCGATCGAATCCTTTTTTGCGTTATACAACACTTTTTAAAAAGCAAACATTTTGCATGTCTCTATTACTTAATTCGACGAGCAACAGTGCTACCACACATAAAACATAAAATCACTTTTTACAGCTGATATTGCTTAGACTTGTTCAGTTTAATCGCTAAAATGCCGAAAAATCAGGAAGGAACAAGAAGAGATATAGAAAAGACTGGGAAAATGCAATTTGTGCTTTAACACTAACAATTTCAATATATGCTGCGAAAGTTTTGAGTCAACAAAAGAAATGTTTAAACGTTTTAACTCTAAAATTATGTACCCAAAACCAGAAGATTCTGAACTTGAAGTCATTGAAAAATTGGAAGTATATATAGACGCTTACAATTTGTTAAAAACGAGAAATATTTTTTGGGTTTGGTATTCTCTGTACATTGTTTTCACTCATTACTTTATTCATTGCTTTTTTGTTATGGTTTTTTTATAATCTTATGAAATACTTTCTAGCATCATACAGGATCTTGTTTTAATTTTTTATACGAAAATTTTAATAAAACATTTTTTTGCGGTTTTTGGCGGTTTAGCTATCGACAATTGGCGAGAAGGTGTATAAAAAACTATCAATTCTGAATGTATGTTGCACTTCGTGAGATATTGAACCCCAGCTCAATTAGGTTATCAGTGTGACTCTTGGCAAAGCACCCCAGTATTAAGGCGCCTCACGCTTTATAGAACAAAAGTGAGTTATTTTGTAACCATATTGGCTGGTGTAATAGTTGCAAAACATTTAGTTGTTAGAAATTATAGGCCGGAAAAAGATCTTCCAGTCTGCATCAAAAAATTGTAAATGTTTGCAATCAGATTAAAGATAACGCTATTTTTCATGCATAGTTTTGATATTTTTTTATTTTATTTCTATACAAAAACTTTCAAAATTCAAATAACTTCATTACTTTTATATTTTTTTTTTTGTAATTTCTTATTAATATATATATATAATAAGCAATTCTGACTAGGAATCAATGCGAGCAATCAAAAGCTTTCCAACGATATCTTACGATATCTTGAAAAAGAGGATCGCATTAGAAATAATTAAGTTTTTTTTAATATTAGTGAAAATAAATTTGAAAAATATGCATGAAAAACCGCATTATTTTTAATCTGAACGCAAAAATTTTAATTTTTTGATGCAGATTGGAGGAACTTTTTTCCGGATATAATTTCTGACAGTTTATTTTTTACAACAATTACACAAGCCAATATGGTTACAAAAGATTTCGATTTTTAGAGGTTATTTCAAACCATTCTAGCTCACGGATGGCTATCGCTAGTTGCAACTATCCAAATTTGCGGAAATGTTTGTGTTGCCGTTATTTTATGCTAGCAATATGCGTTTTGTTTATAAGCAGTAGCGAGCATACTAAAATATGCATGATGTATTGGTAGTAAGGCATTAACCTTGCATGCATACTAGTCTTGCTTAAAAAATATGAACTCCCATTAAACTTTAAGGAGTGCGGTTGTACATAATTTATTACAAAATATAAATTAATATAACAGAATATAACAACTTTAAAAACAAAAATAAATAAGATGATTAACTAATGACAACAGCAATTTTTTTTTTTACAATATTAATGACAATATCTGCATACAGAACGCATGTGGCGACCGTAGCCTTGTGGGTAGAGTGCGTGGCTCCTAAGCTAAAGAACCGCGGTAGCCCGGGTTCAAATCCAGCTCAGACAGAAAGTTTTTTCAATTGAAATAATTTTTCTGTTCGGTTGTCACCTCTCTGACAATGACAAACCTCAGAGTAAAAATTTCCATGTAAAGCTTCTTGAGAACATAGGCCGTTCAGAGTCGGCATAAAACACGTAGGTCCAGTTCTCGGTCATTTATGATCAAACATTTAATAACACGCCCAACACAATTGATCAATAGAAGCTAGGTCAAAGTTCTTTCAAGGGCTGAAATGGCCAGTTTATTTTATTTATTTTTAAACACACCAAGTAGAAACTTGTCCATGCGTCGCTGTCGACGAACTACTCTGCTACTTTGTTGCACTCGCATAACCGCGAAAATTATTATAGTGTAAAATTTAGTCATATTTAAGTAGGGAAACACGTTTTACTCAATTTTACCCAATTATCTCATAATTCTACACTGCTTCTTGCTGATAAAAAATACGTCGTTTTTGCGAGAACTCCCCTCTCCCCAACGTGAGAGTTAGTGAGATTCTGCTTAACCCCCCTAAACGCCTCACGTAGTTAATGGACGCCCCTTAATAGCTTTATGGAAATGCTGAATAACCCTAGCTGTGACCACTATATTTTTGCATACGTTATGTGTCCACTAAGACGGTTTCGTCCTTGCAATTTTTCACCCCTTCAGACCTTTTAAGCCCTAAATTTGTTTTGAAGGTTTAGTTTTAGGTTTAAATGAAAGAAAAAATAAGGTTTTGTTCAAAAATATTTTTGTAGTATTGCGCAATTAATTTTGGAACAGTCAGAAACGAGCATTTTTTACATTTTAATTAAAAGTTTATATCTCTGGCTCTTACCAATATTAGGAAAAACGTTTCAGGGAATTTTACTTGATATATATTTATTTGATATATTTAAAAAAAACTGCGCAAACCTGCACAAAATATCTTATGATTATTTAAAAGTATGGTTTAAAGAATTTAAAAATTTTTCAGTTTTTGAGTGGATAAATTTAAATAAAATACTTAACTGTATCGAATTTATAAACTTATGGAAAATAGATTGCAAAAATGACGCTTAGTAATATATAAATTTAATTTGCCAACCAAAAATTGGTGATATACCTTCAAAGTTTAAAAATTTGTCATTTCTTTTTTTCGTTGCCTGCCCAAAACGCTAAAGTCGAAAGAATTTTTTCACTAATGGGCTTGAAGCGGTCAAATGAAAGAAACAGTTCTAACAGTGAATTATATTTACAAAACCGTATCGTGTTTGGAGTTTTTCGACGCATGTTAAAAACAGAAACGGTTATTAAAACAAGCTCAAGAAAGCTTTAAGTATGATTTTGAGGAGGCTTGATAAGTTAATCACAATTTGATCTCGTTTGTTACTTCAGTTGAAAAGACTTTATAAAAAAACTCCAATATGATTATTGATTTGGTCTCATTTACTTGAACCTCAAGTTTGTATAACTTCTTGAAATAATAAGTTTAAATTGTTTTTTTATTTACTTTTTTTTATGTATTTATTTTATAACAAATATTTTTAAAACTAAAAGACTGGAAAAATAATATTTTAGAAAATGTTTGTTTGATGTTTTTACTTTGCAATAAATTTTATTGAATTTTAAAAAAGTCTGTTTTTATCCTCTTTGTTTTTTTCAAAAGTTCTCTTATTTTGACTTAGACTTAAGCTATAACCAGCGGACAGTCACATAAGCTATAAGGAAAACGCTTTCAATGATACCTCATTTGTCAATTACTATCAATTATGATAGTTTTTGATGAGTGAGAGTGGAACAGAAGAGCATATTTACATACAGCTGTGTAAAAAATAATAATGCTCTTATATTCAGACATGTTTGGATAATTAATACTAGTCTACAAATTTAGGATCCGGTAAATCATATTCAAATATTTGATCAAATACTTTCAAAAACAGTGATCAGTTAGTGAACTTATTTTTTAATTTTTGTCTTATGTCGTTTGCAGTGATTCGTGATATATAAACAGTGATTTCTTATTTGCGAGAATTTTTTGTCTCTGTCTCTCAAGTAAACATATTAGCTCTTTGGTTTAAGTTTAAATGTTGTTTCGGTCATCCCTCACGACTCCATACTTGGATAGGAATTTGTTTAATGATAAAATCACGTGATCACGGTCACTATTTTTAAGAACGGCGATTTTAAAATCACATTCAATAAGGACGACGTTGCGAAAAAATCACCGGATCGCTCATCTTTAGAATACATATCAACTTTTCCATCAATATATCAATCACTGTCGTGTCATCTGCTGCAGCGGACCTAAGATTTTTAGATTAGCCAACGAAATATCAACAAATCTATGTATCTTCTATTTTAGCGGAGCTGTTATCATCCAAAGGCAGAATTTATTTTTTCAATTCCCACACTGAAAATATAAATTGTGTATGCGTTCATAAAAAACCAACATGAATTTTGTGTTCACTGCTCGTATGTACTCTTACATAAGCTCCAAGTAAATATACATAGCTTGAGTGTATTCATACAAAAGTTTATGTAAAATACGAGAATAATTTATGTAAGAGAGCATAACAACGTTCACAATTCTGGCGTATACAAAATTTATGAACGGGAACACTGTCTTCGAGTATTGAGTTATAGGTTCTAAAACCGGAATTACAGGTCCGCTAAAACAAAAGATACAAAATTTGTTGATATTACGTTAGATAATCTCAGAATTTCAGCTGCGCTACAGCACATGACACGATAGTAGTTTATATATTATTAGAAAAGTTGATATTTTTTTCTAATTAACAAAATATTATTTTTTTATTTTGTGGTGAGTAGTTAAGATTCTAGATCAATAATACTAAACACTTGCCCAAAACGTAAAACACTCAGCATCTTGAAAATTTTAGAATATAGGAGGAAACTAAGTACGGATTTAAAACCAGCGTTCAAAGTACATATAGGAATGATAACAGGTTTACCAGATCTGAAAATTGTAGACTAATATTATTTATTCAAACATGTCTGAATATAAGAATACTTTTGACCGCAACTCTACCTGTATATGTACGTGGATTTTGTGAAATTTTTCACTAAAGTCACAAATCATTCATGCTGGCCTTGTATTTGTACATGGAATTTATGAATTGCTGAAACTTATTTAATGAAATATTCTTGTTTCTCTTATATTTGTATATGGATTGTATGACATTTTTTTACTAAGATGAACTATTCTCTTGAACTATTCTTGCTGCCCATGTATTTTTACACGGTAACATGAATTTTGTTCAATAAATTCATAATTCATTCATGTTTCCCTTGTATTTGTTCATGACAGCTATGAAATTTTTACTTGATTCGTGTATATTGTATATAAAACTTATGAACTTTGTACACTAGGCTTATGAAATATTCTTGCTTTCATTTTTTGCATGTGTATTTTGTACATTGGTTTTCTGAGTAGTTCATGTGATTCATGTAATCGGTTACTGGACCAAAATACATGAAAGCGATTCACGCTGAGCAAGTAAAATTCATAATCAATGTGTATCTTTTTGGTTCAGTGCAAAAGGGAAGAAATATTTCTTCAAATATGTGAAAATTTATGCCAATTGAAGACAATTTTATTTGAAATAGAGAAAATTGCTTTTATCGAAAATAGAGAAACTTTTTATCACAAAGAGATAAAAAACAAAAGATATTAATATTTTTAAACTCTTTCATATGCTCTTTTAAAGTTTTCATAGTTATTTATTTATTTTATTTATTTATCGTAATTGTATAGACGATAGAGAAGAAAGTTAAATCAAAATTATAAACAATTACTTTAACTTATTTATCAAACAGCGCAGTTATCATGTAATTTATGTTTTCTAGGCGTAAAATTGCACTCACTAAAAAATGTATATCCTGAAAACACCTTCTGAAAAAATATACAGTTTTGAAAAGAAGAAAATTTAGGCATTATTAGAAAATTATTTTTTTGCGAAATTTGTAGAGTTTTCTATGTACATAATATTTTGAAAATGCTCAAAACTTGAAATACAAGCGCTATTTTTGAGAAAAAAATTTCATTTTTGAAATCAGCGACTCCAAATTAACTAAAATGCGAAATTTCATGAAGACTGGACTATTCCTTCTATTTTTGTCCATATTTTGTATGGGCTCAGTCTACTGTGCGATGTAATGCAGGCAGCAGTGAAAGATCTCAGTTAGAAAAGGAACCCTGCTGTATTTCTGCTGGCAACATACCTCGGAAAGTCAGGAGACTTGCTCGCCTCTACACCCGCTAAGATCTTTTTTCTATAGATATGTCCTAGGCCGTCATGTCTTCCAAATAAACTGCCCTAGCAGCAATGCATGCATCTCACGGCATTAACGCTGCATTCTTCTGACGGCATTAATTCTGCATTCATACCATGACTTGCATGCTGTATTGCACCTACAGTAGTTCATTTGGCAGACATGCCGTCCTAGGACATGCTTATAGAAAAAAGATATAAGCGGGTATGGAGGCGAGCATGTCTCCTGTCCTTTCGCGACATGTTGCCGGCAGACATACAGCAGGGCTCCTTTTCAACTAGGTATTATGATGGTTTCTACTACTTATAATTTATATATATCAGTATATCCATAATATATATGTACCTGTTCCAAAAGAGAAGCGTCTGAAGCTGGACATGAAGTCAACAGAATGCATCATGATGGGATGCAGCAGTGAGAGTAAGGCGAGTGTAGAATCAGAGGAGAGGGTAAGTGGTGATGATTCGTAATATCAAGTGTTATTAAAATCATCACACGATGTCACGAGTGAAGATGAATTTCAAGACAGTATTGACAGTAAGATTCCCGTAGAAAGTAACATTCAGCAGGACCAAGTTAAGATTCGACCGTCCGAAAGAATTGCCAATAAGCAGGCTGCAACATATAACTTTTGTGCAATACAATATGTCTCTAATGATCCGGCGACAGTAGCTGAAGCAACTGCATCCGACAATGCAAATGAGTGGCAAGTTGCAATGCAAAGTTAAATGGATTCGTTGGTTTTTAATGCTTCTGAACTCTAACTGAACTTCCAAGAAGAAAGAAAGTAATTAGTTCAAAATGGGTTTTCAGAACCAAGTACAACGCTGATGGTGTCCCTGTTCATCACAATGCCAGACTGGTGGCAAAAGTTTTTTGTCAAAGAGAAGGCATCGACTACAACCATACGTTTGCGTCTGAACGATTTCAGATGAAAGATATGGTTGAGGCTTCATCTATCTTTGGAAAAAGAACTACTCGTTCCAAAAATGCCATTAAAAGAGATCAAGCGTAGTACTTAGCTGATGTTTTGAGCCGTTTAAAACGAGTAAGTGCAACCCTATATAAACACCAACGGATTGCAACCAAAAGTTGACCGCCGAAATGTCACCAAAAGATAACAGTGAGGAGCAGCTGATGACTGGAAAGCTATATATGCACGCGATAGGCTGCTAGCTACATGCAGCCCAGGTCAGCTGACCAGATATTTGTTACGCACTAAATGCTCTGAGCATATATGCACAGAATCTGCTATTTAAGTCCATCAGTGAAGGTGTTGTGAATGAAATAACTTGTTTTAAGCAAAACTTATTACTTTAGCATTCTCTTTATTCATAGAAGCATAGACTTATGTGTCAAACAGAAAAAATTAGAATATGCGAAGATAAGAAATTTCAGTGCCACTTGAACAACACTAATGGACAAACGCAATCTAAGAAATTTTTAACTTTTAATAAAGCAAAATACAAAAATTTACTCAAGCTTACCAAAGCAGACCTTCGAACTCTCACCAATTCTCCACAGATCACTGCTCACTCAGATACTATCTTAAAAAGATGGGTCTTTCTGAATCAGACGTCTGCAGACTATGCGAGGAGGAAGAAGAAACCCCTGAACACATTCTATGTGAATGTCCGGCAATCCACAGCCTAAGACGCCTCCATTTTGGAGGGGAAGTAGTGCCCCCGTCAACAATTTGGAACACCAAGCTAGAGACAGTGCTAAAATATATAAAAAGCCTAAATCTAGAGTGTTAATTAAGGGCATGCACAATAGATCCTATGGGTCGCGGTGCATATGGGCCCACTATGAACTAACTAACTAAATATATGTCAAACAAAATTACTATACCTGTCTGTATTCTACTTTTTATAACTTTCAATAAATATTCAACTGAACAGATGTTTAAGGTTTTTCAAGAGCAGACTTCTTCTCTTCAAAGTCTTGTGTAAATAGAAAAAAAGTTTTTCAAAGTAGTTATAAGTAGGGCTAGGAATCTCATGATGAAAACATGAAATAAAACATGCACTTAAAAATAGGTAAAATATGCGATAAAAATAATTTTATAATGTGTTATTATCGGCTTAAAAATAAATATTACATGTGATTTAAAAAATAAAATTTAAAAAATAAAAAAATAAATAAATATATATATATATATATAAAAAAATTTATTTATCAAAAACAACCAAAATATAATGTGAACATAAAAGTAATAATGATAAATCAAAAAAATTGATGCAAATCAAAAAAAGAAAAATATGCAAAAACCACATACTTTTATTGTGAAATATACAGAAATATGCACAAAAAATATGGAAAAACAGTATTTTTTTTTTTTTGTAAAATATGCAAAACTATGTTTTTATTGCAAAATATGCAAAAATATGCACTTACAATTGAATGTAATTTTAAAGGAAACTTCGTGATTCGTAAAGATTATTTTACCATTTCCATTTCAAGATGCTTAGTAATAATATGCATTTGAATGAGATTTCTTGCCCTAGTTATAAGTAATTAGCAATAAAGTAATATTACTGGATTATATTACTTACGCTGTCAGTGATAAGTTATATTAACTAGTTACTGACAATGTAATATATTACTAATAAATTACTTGACAACACTGATAACTATACAATTAACACAAAATTTAAAATTCAAAATTTAGTGTTAAAAATCAGGCAATAAACCCACGTATCAAATTTATTTCATATTAAGGTATGACCGGTTAAAAATTTTTTTCGATTTTTTTTTTATAAATGTCTTCTAATATCCTTCAAAAATAATGCCCTAAAAGGATTTTTTCGAAATTCGAATTATTTTTGGAGTTACAGAGCTATAAACACTCGCGCCAAAGTGCAGTAATACAACTATAAATGCGTTTTTTTCGAAATCTTCTTTTTCAAACTGGGGTGTCGTTTTTCTTGAGAACCAGGAGTTCGGATGAAGATGCGGTGGGTGGCGTTTTGAAGGTAATCACGTTAGGCAGGTCCTGAACTAGGATAATTGGGCTAACTCTACTACCGGCGGAGGGGTGGGTCAAAAACCCCCAAAAACAGCTAATCTTTTAACTTTTTTAAAAAATCGCGCCATTTTGTCAATTTTTATATTTTGGAAATATCCTAGCCGCAGCAGTATTGAGCGAAAATAGTTCTTATAGTTTTATCTTACATTTAATTTCCCAATAGTTAAATCTGCGTAACTTATTTCATGTAGCATTGTGTAATTAAAAAAGCTTGCTTAAAAACAGAAGAAAAGTACTATTCGCAATAACATACTTGGAAAAGAATTTTTATAAAAAGCTTACACGTCCGCATTGGAAATAAAAAAATTAAAGTAAGCAGAAAAATAATTATCCCTTTCGCTCATTGACTCTTCAAGTCAGAGTTGCTCCTGAATGTTTAAACTTTCATTAAAAAACCCGCAGAATTATTTACTTTAAATTCGTTATAGTTTGGACTTTAAATTCTGTGGGCATTGAACAACAACAATTAAAACAGTAAGAATATATCCTAACCTCAAATCAAGACAGGCGCCTTCACCTCAAAGCAAAATATTTAAGTATTTGAAAACACTGAGTAGAAGCGCGTACACCATATAACATAGTACAAACAGATAATTAGCAGCTCAAATAATTCCATAATTAGTGGTTAGTCACATGTTCACCCACATGACGACAGGCTCATGTAAACAAATATCTACGTGACACATTTTCAGGTTCATTTGCTATTCTATCCTAAGCAAATAATGAAATCGAGTAATAATGGAAATATTTTTACGATTCTAAGATTTATAGCATAGGACAAAAGTGCGCGTGGCGTCAAAATAACAGACTTTGTAATTTAAATGTTGAAACTAGATGTGCTGGTCAGACCCGCAACCATGATTTTCAATGGGGGGTTTTGACTAAATTACGTATTAGTACTGTGGTGTTCTCTTCAAGTGTGCTCTTTCACTCTTCATTAATAAATGCAGTAATTTAACTTCTTTGTATTTGTTATTTTCTACATCACTCACTGTTTTATTTTAAGCCCTAGCAAGTGGTACTTATTGTATTCTTAAACGGTTAAAACTTATAAATTCAATGTTTAATTAATTATTTAAGATTCGAACCAAAAAGTTTATCACAGAAAGTGTTTACACAAAGAGTTTATCACAGTGGCAAGTAGGATAAAAAATATGTCGTTACTCAGACAACAAAAAATCAAAGTCAACAATGTGTGCACAATTATACTTAAGCTTAAAAAAAACAATGATGGTAACCATTTCAACATGACAGCTATCATTAGAAGGATACTTTAATCCATTTAAGTTTAAAGTTAATTGCTTTAAAATTTGATGTTACGTTTCGCAGATTACTGCATTTTTCTAGATCCAGTTGAAAATGAGTTTCATTTTTTGTCGCGTGCTAGGTTGCAAGTTTACTGCTAATATATTGAAAACATAAAATCTTCGGAACCTACATTTTGTACTAAACATATTGCTACGAAAATGCGATCGAAACATAAAAACAAAAAATTTTTTCTTAATTTTCTTTATTTTTTTGCACCTTAAAGACGTACGAATGTCGAGTGCTTGACCGTGGAAATGCCCATATGTAATATTTGCTTCTCTCACTAGCATAAGTTAGCTTTGGAAATACCATCTTTGGCCGATTTTTGAACCTTTGGCTTCGGCCGAAAATAGCTAAATATTTGCCGAATGTTCTTGTAAAGCAAATCTTTGTAATGTGAATTAGAGATGCGCGCACGTCACGAATTTAGTCGTGACACGGCTTGTCACGATGAACCACGTCGTGATCGAAACCAACAAAAAATCACAATATATTTGTGAGCGTACGTGATTGCATTTACGTCGTGAGTGAGCGTGTGACTGAAATTTATTCGTGACACGACTTTTTATCTTAATTTCCCAAATCTGTGCAAAATTTCATATTAAGTTTGTTTACGCTTTTCTACAAATTGCTTACAAAATACAACATTGAAAATTTGGATATTTATTTTTTTAAAAACTATCATTAAAATGTTGATTGAAGTACTTTGTTTGCTTTTCAAATAATACTTTTCATTAATTAAATTCAATAGAATTTAAATGTATTTAAATGTTTAAAACGTTTTCATTTCAACTCAAATGATGGTCTTGATATCCATATAGAAATTAATCATTTTGCTGCAAGCTAATTTATGAATTCCTATAATTTTAATATATAATATGTATCTTTATAAGATATGAATTGAACTTTCGTTTCTTATTTGAAACTTTATTAAAACACTAAATAAATATTTAAAAAAAACTCATGTGTATTCTTCTTCTTATAAAACGTGAAAACCACTTTAAGAATTTTTGTTAGTAAGCGTGCCTAATCGTTAACAATTTTATTCGTGAGCACTGGTGAGTCAAAAAATGGCATTGTGATCGTGCGTGATCATGAGTCAAAAAATAATTTTAATAGTGAGCATTCGTGATTAGAAGAAAACACATAGTGACCGTGCGTGATCGTGAGTCAAAATTTCTCACGCGCCCATCTCTAATGTGAATATATTCCATTATTGGCATTCCTCTACCTTTTTCAATATTAAAAAAATGACTGAGAAATATTTATCTGCTCCGAAGTCTACATTAGACATGGACATTGAACATTTAGAAAGTAACTTAAAACTGACATTAAATTGGAACTATTTCAATTGACAATAAGATATTAAATGGATCTCAAAAATAAAAAATACAAAATAAAAACTATATGGATAGGCTATCCAACCTTCTTGAAGAAAATGCATACAAGATGAAGCTTTTTAGTTATAACTATTAATTTTTTCATGATTAATAATTATATCATTGATTTAGGTAATCATTGATTACCTATAAAATGAAATCTTGAGTATTTTGGTTTTCTTATGAACTAAATTGTTACGTTTTAGTTTTTATTGTCGACTGAAGTGTAAAGGCCGAGTTAATGCTAGAAATTTTCTGCCAGATTTAAGTCAGTACTGCGCTTATGTAGTTGTTATCGAATAGATAGAAAATCGAATCAATTAATCAATCAATGCTGTTTGAAATAGCAAACATGCCAAACATTTTCATTTTAAAACTGAATTTTATATTTTTTCAACAAACATTACCAGGAAACTAATATTTGATCACAGAAAAAAATTAACAAAATTAAACTAGCATAACCAGAGCATAAGCAAAAGTTATTTAAGTGCCATATACTTTAAGTAACATTTTTTAGTCGGTAAGGATTCATCCAAAGACTTAATAAATTTTAAATGCTAAATACAAAGTGTTGCATTGGAAAAATGGACAAATTAATCAAAGTTAAGTTTTCAAGTAAATTTAGCTTACGAAAAATATGAGGAGTATTTACGGGTTCATGCGAATTTCAAGAATGCGAACATTATGCAAACCTTAAATCTTAATAACCTCTATTTTTATAAAACATGGCTGTGGAAGTATTTTAATGGCATAATTTTGTATCACGAAAAATCACACCAACGATAAGAAGAATACGAGAAGCAATATATTTTTGTATGGAATAAAGTAGTGCTTCTCGTGTCTTGCTTATCGTTGGTGTGATTTTCCATGATACAAAATGATCCCATAACTTTGGTACAGTCCAACATAATTTCTTACTAGTTTAGCTTACCATCATTTTCCGAAGTTCGGATTCATTCTTCAGGCGATCATTCAATGTCTGCAGCTGTTCAACGCTATCGCAGTAAAAATCAGCGAGTGCCAAACTTGCACTGCCCTGCAAATGACTAATTGGACAGTCAAGTCGTTTTGTCAGGCCATCCAATGTTTCGTGCATTGTTTGGATTTTCTCCGTCAAAACAACCACGTTGGACTGGGTCTGACCTAACGAAGTGGCTATGTGACGCATTTTGCTAAGCAGCTTTTTTTGAGCATCATGCATCGCTGGCAGATCTGAAATTTAATAAAGTTTTCTTTATGAAGTCTTTTATATACATAATACAGTACATTTAAACTCGCCAATAGGTTTCTCTGCCATTGCTTCAGCACCTGAGGTGACAAGGTGCTGCTTCCGACTCCTCTTTAGCTTTTGATTTGCCTTAAAATAAAATTGCAGACGGATAAATGTAGATAAAAGTGCATATGAATACATGGTCTTACCTCTTTTCGTCATCTCGCGTGAGAGCGAGATAATGAACAATGATGCATCGATCTTATAAACAATTTTTAAATAAGTGCTCCAAAAATGGAACCTGAAAAGCTATCGCGGATAAGAAAACTACATCAGCTGAGAGGCCAAAGATATAGAAAAAGATAACTGTAGATGGCGTACTCATTGAAGGACGAACTGTTTACATTTCTATGGCTTCAGAAAAACGTACAGACATAACTTTTCGTCGAGAATCTGATATATTGCATACTGATGGAGTGTCTCCCTTATTATCCGTTGCACCACAAATAAACATGATGAATAATTTTGTTCTAGACTCAATGCATCTTGTATGGTCTACATGGATAAATGGAGACCCGTCTGTGAAATTCAGACGCCGATTTTCAAATAACCTGCTCACCTTAAAATCACAAATTCCAATGGAGTTTCAACGGTCAACAGCATCATTAACCGATGTTTCAAAATGGAAGGCAACACAAATGAGATTTTTAGCGGCTTATGATGGGCCAATTATTTTAAAAAATATCTACCGGAAAGTTTATACAATCATTTTTTATTGTTTCATGTTGCAATTCGTATTTTGAGCAGCAAAGACATGGCATTGACTTATACCTACCAAGCTAATCTATATCTACAAGAATTTGTGAAAACGTGTGCAGTTAATTATGGCGAAAGTTTAATGTACTGAATGTTCATACTGTAATTCATTTAGCTGACAATGTTGTAAATAAGCAATGTACTATAAGTGAAATCTCTGCGTTTCCATTCGAAAGTATGAAAATTTCCATTATTAAATAAATGTTAAGGACTGGATATCGCCCACTGTCACATATATGTCGACGATTACACGAGCAGCACTTTCTGCAAGTCAAAATTACCAGCACAACTAAAAACTAAAAACAAAATATTGATTCTTTTGAAACAACTATAAAAAAATTACGATAGGAAGAATATTACTTTACACCAAAAAGACCTAATAACACTGTAGGAATGAGACTGTAATGGAAATAAGTAAGATATATATGTAATCGAATACCAGTGATATTCGAATCACAGGAAGTTCACTGCAAAAAATCGAATCAATTTTTACAGATCCATGTGATGCAAATAAAGTTTCAATGTGGATAGTTTCTAAAAGTAATGCTTTAATCATAGATTGTTGGATTGAGGATATACATCATAAAATGGTGATCATAGATATAAGTAATATTAACAGTGATAATATTTATGTAATACCTTTACTTTATACTTAATAATTAATTAAATATACTATATTTGTATGTTTTTATAAATAAATGTATAAAAAACATTATCAAGAGTTTAATTAAAAATAAAATAAAACGGTAACTACAGATTAACCATATCAGTATTTAAAAAATAAAATATTTATGTAATACCTTTACTTTATACTTAATAATTAATTAAATATACTATATTTGTATGTTTTTATAAATAAATGTATAAAAAACATTATCAAGAGTTTAATTAAAAATAAAATAAAACGGTAACTACAGATTAACCATATCAGTATTTAAAAAATAAAAATTAAGTACGGAATAGATAAGGCTACTTGAAACCACCCTGATCAGGAAAAAACTTTTATAACCTTAACTGAATACATAAAAGGTAACCTGATCAGTATTTCATAAAAATGCCGTTGGTAAGGATCAGAAAGGGCTGTCATGATGTCAACCTGATGAGTATTTCATAATAGTTCCGTAAGTAAGGATCAGAAGACGCTATCATAATGCCATACTGATAAGAATAAAATAAGGTATACCTTACAAAACAAGGAAAGGTTTCCTGGTATTAACCTGATCATAATTTCTTCAGGTTTCCTAAGGTAATGATAAATTCAAGAAAATATGATATGCCCCTGATCAGATATTAATAAGGCTTCCTTAAAAGGGCTTTTCATATCATATCTGGATCGAATTCGGACTTAAATAAGATTTTACTTAACTGATTCCCACTCGGGAAAACGCAAAAAAGGCATGTCCGTATAAAGCCCAAATGGTTTGCCCTAATACGAAATGTGGTTTTAGAATTCCGTACAAGGGAAAACCGTTTTATCGGCCTAATATAATTTTATGTGGTGGTGCAATATTTCATATTAAAAAAAGATCCCGAATTTTGGCCCTAATTTAATTTTTCGTTTTGTGTGCATTTTTCCAGAGGTCTAGAGCCTTCCCTGCTCGCTTTATGGTCGCAGCCAGAACCACAATTTTTTTTGGTAAAAAAAACCACAGTTTTTTTTAACATTCTGAAAATTAGGACTTAATTCATCATTTCCGTTTAGATTTTATTTCATAATGAACATACTCTTAAATGTTAGGTTTTATTTTATCTTTTCTTTAAGTCTTATTTCAGCAGGCGTTAGGTGTTATTTCATTTACTGTTAGGAGTTATTTCGTTAGGAGTTATTTCGTTAGAACTTATTACGTTAGGAGTTATTTCGCGGAGCTGGTGTATAAGCAGCAATAATGTGTTTAAGTAACTGCACTAAAGGAACGAAAAGTTGAATATTATATTATCTGACTTTCACATCAAAAGTAAGAAACAAATATTTCACCAACACGCTGCAGATATACAAAGTCACGTCTAGCCACGCATATGCACCAAGCATCACCGAAAAATTTTCATGACAACCGCGATCGTTAGGGGAAACGTGTTTTTGATTGCGCAAACCAAATAGTGTGAAAAAAATGTCAAAAACTGCCACTGTCGAAGCTTCCCTTTCTAACCTACTCGGTGTTGTGTTTGCAGTCTATCACTTTATGACTTTATTTTCAACGAGTTCAGTTTATTTCATTTAATCTTATATTATTACAGGATTGCATTTCTTAAGTAGTATAAGTAGTTAAGTATAAGTAGTATACTTTAGTAGCAACACAAGTAGTAAGTATAAATAGTATAAGTACAAGGTAAGTATAGTGAATATAAATAACATGTAGTTAGTATGTTTACACAACATCTTCCTCCTTTTTTTTTTTTTTTTTTTTTTGAGAGAATAAAAATAATGAAAGTTACAATTTTATTTCAATCTCAAAATTCTTTATCTTAATCTAAAATTTATAATGTAAAGTACATATAATATTCAATTACAATCTATTTGGTGGTTTTACTTTTCTTCCTTTCCTGGTAACATATGTCTTCTGGGGACTAGAGGCATTTTCAATAACTTCTTTATTTTGATCATTATTATTACAATTAACAATGTTTTCTACTTCTGTTTTAGGATTTACCGATAATATATCTTGATTTTCTTTAAGATTTGGTATATTTTGAGTTTCATTATCAATGTTCTCACTATTTTTTTCTGTTTCTTGTATAGATTTTTTTAAAATGTGTTCTCTATTTCGTCTTCATAAAGTACCATCTACATCTTTAACTATATAAGACCTAGGTTCCTGACATTTTTCAAAAATTACACCTGGAGACCATATTGATGCAGGTTATTTTTTGTATATAACATGTTCTCCCTCCTCTATTGGTTTTAGATTTTTAGTTGTTCTGTTATATAAAATAGTTGATTTTTTTCTTTGCTCTTTGGCAAGTTTTTCATATTTCAACTTATCGATAACTTTGGTACGTAATTTCCTAGACATTAATAATTTTTTTAGATTGGGCTTGGCATTTTATTTTTAGGAGTAGTTCTGTAATGCAAGAGTGCAGTATATGGATCTGTATTGTTTTCTTGACTCTTGTTGACCATTTTTTTTTTATAATTTGGAAGATAGGGACTTGATGTAGTATGCTTAATATTCCAATTAGTGCAAAAATCTTTAAACTCATTAGAATTAAAAGGTGGACCATTATCTGATATGAGAAAAACTGGAACTCCATGTCTGGCAAAAATAGATTTAAGTCTCGTTATCACAAAAGTACTTGTTGAACCATTAGCTAAAAATTCTATTTCAATAGTCTTTGAATAGTAGTCGATAAATAATAAGTATTGATTTTTATTCCAAACAAATAAATCAGACCCTAACATATACCAGGGAATATGTACTACCTCATGGCTGACAAGTTCTTGCTTTGGGTTTGCACTTCTATACTTCATGCAAGTTTCGCAACTTGACACCAGATTAAAAATATAATGATTTATGTTAGGCCAATATACTGAATCTCGTACCAAACTTTGACAGCGCTGTATACTCATATGGCCCTCGTGAATATTAGTCAAAATTTTTTTCTTAGACATTGTGGAATTATAATTCTGTTGGTTTTTAAAAGAATTTCGTTTACGATTGATATGTCGTCTTTCGAATTAAAATATGGCATAACTTCTCTTGCAACTTGCTTTTTGTTCAATGGCCACCCATCTTTTACATATGTTTTTCATTAAAGTTTCATCTTCTTGAGTAGCTTTCTGAATTTCTGCTAAATTTTCATCTTACAAGGCTAATTGTGACATAAGGAAATTACAATGTAAATCAAGCTCTTTCTCGAATTCAATTCCAGTTGTTTCTTTTAATGGGGCCCTAGAAAGCGTATCCGCTATAAATAGGAATTTGCCTGGTTTATAGACAACTTTTAAATCATAGCACTGTAACCTTAACATGAAACGCTGCAGACGAGCAGGTAATTTGTACAGTGGTTTTGTAAACAGTGAAACTAATGGTTTGTGATCAGTTTCTACGGTTACTTTCAATCCATAAACGTACTGATAAAACTTCACACAACCAAAAAGAATTGCAAATAATTCCTTTTCGATTTGCGCATAATTGATATGAGCATTTGTTAATCAAGCAGACGCAAATGCAATGGGATTCTTTTCATGCAAAATAGTAGCGCCAACAGCAAATTTTGAAGCATCTACTGACATAATAAGTTGTTTTTTATTATCAAAATATGTTAATACTGGTGCTTTAGTAACTTCTAACTTTAACTCATTGAATTCTTTTTCATGAATAGCATCCCAATGCCATTGTATGTCTTTCTTTAAAAGATTACGCAAATTTTTATTTTTATTTGACAAATTACTTATAAAAGAACCAAGATAGTTCACCATAACTAAGAATCTTTGCAATTCTGTAACAGTAGTTGGTGCTGGCAATCCCATTATTGGCTGGATTTTATCTTTGTCTGGTTTAACACCATGCTCATCAAAAATTTGTCCAATGAACTTTACCTCTCTTTGATAGAACTTTGATTTAACTTTGTTGAATCTTTAACCAACACTTCTAGCTCTTTCTAACACCTCACGTAGTATTACGTTATGCTTCTCAGTATCAGACGCATGTATTAGAAAATCATCCATGTAAATAACTAAACCATTAATGCCACTAAATAACCTAACCATTTCGGCATGGAAAATCTCAGGCGCAGCATTTATGCCAAATGGCAAACGTAAGAATCGAAACCTGCCAAAAGGTGTGTTGATCGTGCATAATTTTGATGATTTTTCTTCCAACGGCATCATCCAAAACCCGGAATTCGCATCTAATGTGCTAAATATTTTTGATCCACTTAACTTGGACTTGCACTCATCGATGTTTGGTAGAGGAAAATGTGGTCTCAAAATTGCCCTGTTGAGATTTCTTCGGTCTAAGCACAAACGTATACTACCACTAGTTTTTGAAACTAAAACAATGGAACTCACCCATTCAGTGGGCTCCTTAACAGGTACAATAACGTTTAAGTTTACCATTCTATCCAGTTCTTTTTTTAAAGGCTCATGTAACGTAAAAGGTATTTTACGAGGAGCATCTACTACGGGAATAATATCTTTGTTTATTTTTAAACAACATTCATTTTTCAGGAGACCTAAACCTTCAAACACGTCCGAATATTCATCAATAAGTTTATTAGTTATTACATTGCCTTGCTGCACTACTTTCATATCTACAGCAGTTGGCAACCCTATTATGTTATTACAATGCATATCAACGATATAAAAACATATTAAATATTTTTGACTTTTGAACATTATAAACGTATAGCAAAGCCCTACAATTGGCAATTTTTAACCGCTAAACGTTAAAATGTTATTTTTTACATTTTTATCTAACTTATATGTTTTTAGAAGATTAAATGTTTTAATCGAGATTAAATTTACTTGCGCGCCAGTATCCACGATAAACAATCTCCCGATTTCCGATATTTACATTTATTTTCCATTCTCCTACTACTTTTCTTTCCAATTGTGTCGATCAACTGTTACATTTTTTCTTTCTATACTACGCCAACAAATAAATCGTCATTTTCGCCGCTTTCTCCGAAGTTTTCGTAATCATCATCGGTTTCTATTTGCTTTATATATCGGTTGTTGTTGTTGTTGTTGTTCACTGTTCGTTGCCTTCTAAAGCACATCTTTGCAAAATGACCCTGTTTACCGCACACGTGACATGTTGCGAATTCTGCTGGGCATCTCAAACTGTGTTTTAGACCGCATTTGTTACACATTTTTGTTGCTGAGCCAGTTGTTGTTGGTTTAACCATGGACTGTAACGGTTGTTTTCTATGCCTGTACATCGTTTTTTGCTGATAATTCAGCGCTGCGACTGAACTAATCTCTTGTTCGCTTGTCTGCTCAAAAACATGTGCATTTTCCTTCGGTGTTTCAATATTCTTAGCGATGTCCATTGCTTTTTGCAACTGAATGCCACCCTCACTTCACTTGACTCACTTGGGTTTTGTCGACGCATAAAGAACTTATGGCGTTCCGTGGCAATATTTACTTTGGGCACAAAATATTCCTCTAGTTTTCGGAGAAAATCTTCATATTTAATTTTGTCTACATCTTCATTAAACGAGTAGAAAATTTCTAACGACGCCGGTCCCATGTGGTGAAGAAGTAAAGCTACTTTTCTTGACTCATTTTCACTTTCAAGATTCGACGCACGCAGATATAGTTTGAACTGAGTTCTCCATTTTTTCCATTCAGCTGCCAAATTTGTTGCTTTAAAATTTATTTGATGTAATATTGCTGCAACAGACATTGCCTGGCCTTGAATTACTACCTCTGCTTTGTCGTCGACCATTTTAAAAAAAAACTTATTGCCAAACAATTTTTTTTTCACTCGCCAGCTTGCACATCTGACACCATGTTGTATTTGCAGGCTATCACTTTATGACTTTATTTTCAACGAGTTGAGATTATTTCATTTAATCTCATATTATCAAAGGATTGCATTTCTTAAGTAGTATAAGTAGTTAAGAATAAGTAGTATAAGTAGCAACATAAGTAGTAAGTATAAACAGTATAAGTACAAGGTAAGTATAGTGAATATAAATAATATGTAGTTAGTAAGTTTACACAACACTCGGCAATGTAGATAACTTTGATCATGAAAAGTAAACTGTAGGAAATTTGTTTAAAGAAACAAATTAAGAATCAACATGCAAAAGAAAGAATCTATTTGCAACTAGTTTGTAAATCTATTTGCAACAAGTTATTACAAATATGTATGTAAGTTTGCTATTTTTTTTTATAAAACGATGAATAAATATTTTGGCTATTTTTTTACATTTTGGCTTTTTTATTTTGCGTTCTGGTTACAAAAAAAAATTTTGTTCAGGCAACACTAGACACAAGACTGTAGAGCACAAATATCATGAGAGTGTAAGGCACGCTTTGCAGATCTCTGGTGCCTACATCGTTTCAAAATATTTAAATGTAAAAATATATTGAATTAGAAAATACCTTCCAGAAAAATAAAAAATATTTTAAAGATTTAAAACAAATTTAAAAACAATAAAAAAACGGTCATTTCTAGAAATATTTTAAAAAATGTTAATACTGTGTCATTTACTGTTAAAATTTCAATAGTTTTGTAATGTTTTAATTAAAATTGTGAGTATACTTTTAAGTTAAAATGTATTGTTAGTTAAAGATAGTTGCCGATGGCGATCAAAATATCGGATTAAAAATTTTTGATAAAAATCAAAAGTTTTAAGACATTACCAAAAATTTACTTTTTAAGTTTGAGTTTATCTCGCTGGCTCCTAATCTATATTGAAAAGTAGTTTTAAAAACTGCACACATAGTTTTCTATATTAAATTATCTACAGGTTAGCTTTCCTGTCTTAGCTTATAAAAGATTTGAGATAATCGCAAAAACATTTCATTACAAAACGCAATTCCACGAACGCAATTAATCAATTCTTCATCATCAACTTGCGAAATATCATCAAATTTTGCGTTCATCTTTTCCAGACACCGGTAAAAAGTGGTATTCGGTATGTTGTATGCACTCACAGTTGGTCCCACATTATAAATTCATGGACATTTTGATAAAGCATCAGTAATTTCTTTTTTCACTGCATTTGAAAATAAATCACTTTGAAATATTAAAGATAAATGAAGAACCAACACAATGCATATGATCACTGCCAGAAATTAAGAAAAACTTTTTTCTGAAATTTTTTTCACAATGTTTGGCACGAATATAAGCAACGCGTATTTTTTCTACAAGTCCACATAAAAAATGATGGCGCATCGAAACTACACTGTCAATGTCAAAGCTATGGTGACGCCTGTGGAAAATATCGGAGAAAAATTCGAGCCCTACATTAGAAGAGGTTCCACTTTAGAAAACTCTCCCTTATTATTAATTTAATAGTACAAGGAGAAGCTAAATATTACTTTCCTTGCAAGCAAACGGTTTTTTACTAAAAATTGATTAAACAAACCATTATGTACAAATACAAAATACGTACATTAAAAATGTATTCTTTTATATTTTCAGGCAATTGTATATGAAGGACAAGACAAAAATCCAGAAATGTGCAGAGTTTTACTTACACATGAAGTAATGTGCAGGTGAGCGCAATAAATATCATGTCCTAATTCAAAAACATTATTTATTTATTTATTTAATGATTGGTCAAGCAGGACAATTCATTTATTCCAACAAGGCTAGTTTATTTTTTTTCGCTTCACCTCCTTCCTTGCTTTGGTGTTCAAAGATATGTAAATTGAAGTGGGTGTAATCCGCCCACCTGAATGACATGAATTCAAGAACACACCAAAAAGACAAGGAGAGAAGAAAAGAAAAAAATAAAAAGAAATTACATGCTAACATATTTTATTTTATACATAGTAGTATAGCTAAGAATTCTATTTGATAAGTATAGGAGAGATCTGAGAAGGGAATAGAGAATTTAAAAAATACGCTTAAAAAACATGGTATTTACTATCTGAGCATTTAATTCCAACGACTAAAAGAACAATAAAGGAAGGGCGTAGGATCATCGAGCTTTTAGTAGGGAAAAGGATTTAGAGAGGGAATGCTTAAGGCAGCATAGAGAAACCAGCATAATCTTTGTGAAATCGCCTCAAGTCGACTCAAACCTCCACGTGGTGTTTCCTGGGCAACGTCAAAACTGACAAACGTTAGTTTGGCGGCTAATCTGAGCGGCGGGCCCCCCTAGGCTTAAAAAAGGTTGTGCGTCGGGTTTGAAGCCCACCCGTAAAAAATCATTTTAATGAAAACAAATAAGAATAGAAGAAAACTGATCCCCAAATCTGATGACGACTACCGCAAACGAAAAATTAATAATTATTTACGGATATGCACCTGGAATGTCCGAACCCTTAATTGGGAAGGTGCCTCTATCCAACTGACTGATGTCTTGGAAAGATACAAAGCTGATATCACTGCTATCCAAGAAATGCAATGGAAGGGACAGGGTTGCATTCGGCATGCACCCTGTGATATCTACTACAGCGGCCATGCGGAGAAGCACGAGTTTGGATGCGGATTTGTAGTTGGCAAGAGACTACGGCCCCACGTCCTACGATTCACACCTGTGAACGAACGACTTGCCATAATCCGCACTAGGTTAAATTTTTTAATATAAGCCTAATATATGCGCACGCTCCGACAGAAGACAAGGACTATGAGATCAAGAAAATGTTCTACGAGCGCCTTGAAAATGCTTACGAGCGCTGCCCCCGTCACGACGTAAAAATCGTGCTTGGTGACTTTAACGCTAAGGTGGGCAAGGAAAATATTTTTGGTCCAACAGTCGGAAAGTTCAGCCTCCACGACAACACCTCCGATAACGGAATGAGGCTGATTGACTTCGCCGCAGCACAAAACATGGTCGTAAGTAGTACTAGATTCAATCATCTCAATATTCATAAAGCCACCTGGATGTCCCCTGATCAAAAAACCAAAAATCAAATTGATCACGTTTTGATCGATGGAAGGCACTCTTCCAGTCTCTTTGATGTACGTACGATCCGTGCTGCAAACATTGACTCGGATCACTATCTTGTTGCAGCCAAGATCCGTACACGTCTGTGCGAAGCTAAGAATACACGCAACCCTACACAGAGAAAGCTAGACGTCGACAAGCTGCAATCGAAACAGATAGCCGATGCTTTCGCCACTCGACTCTCACTCCTGCTTCAAAGCACTCCTCCAATCGATGATATATGCTACCACCGCCCTCGCCGAAACCAGTTTTACGACCAGGAGTGTCGCGACGCCACTGCAGAGAAAGACGCCGCTTACAAAGCCACCCTGCAGTCGGTTGTAACGCGCGCTGCTAAGGAGCGATACAAAGAAAATAGGAGGGAAGAGAGACGTATTTTCAGGCGAAAAAAAAGAGAGGCAGAAAAGCGCGAGCAGGAGAAGATTGAGATGTATGGCGACAGGAATAAGGCCCGAAAGTTTTTCGAAAAAATAAGACGCCTTGCCGATGGTTTTAAAACCGGGGCCTCTTCCTGCAAGGATGAAAACGGCAATCTAGCGACAGATGTCCAGAGTACATTGACGTTATGGAGAACACTTCTCTAAGCTTCTAAATGGCGACGCTGACAACAATCCCGCCAATAGAGATGATATTCCGGAAACCTCAATTGCGGATGACAGCTTCGAGGTTCCGCTGCCCGACTATGATGAAGTTCTGACAGCTATAGCTCGGCTTAAAAATAACAAAGCCGCTGGAGCTGATGGCTTACCTGCTGAGCTGTTTAAGAACGAATTCGAAGCTCTACTTAAATGCATTCACGAGCTTCTATGCAGAATATGGTTGTAAGAATGCATTCCGAACGATTGAAATCTCAGTGTGCTCTGCCCAATCCACAAGAAAGGCGATCCCACTATCTGTGCCAATTGCCATGGGATAAGCTTTCTTAATATCGCATATAAGATCTTGTCGAGCGTTTTATGTGAAAGATTGAAGCCCATTGTAAACGAACTGATCGGACCTTATCAGTGTAGCATCAGACCTGGAAAGTCCTCCATCGACCAGATTTTCACGCTACTACAAATTTTGGAGAAGACTAAAAAAAAACAAGTCGACACCCACCATCTTTTTGTCGACTACAAAGCCACCTTCGACAGCCCAATAAGGAAGCACCTGTACTCCACCATGTCTGAATTTGGTATTCCTGCAAAACTAATACGACTTTGCAGGATGACACTGAATAACACCAGGAGCGCAGTTAAAATCGGGAAGGACCTCTCCCCACCATTTGTTACCCAACGACGTTTCAGACAAGGTGGTTCCTTATCGTGCGACTTTTTCAACCTAATGATGGAAACGATCATCCGAGCTGCTGATCTGAGACGTAGTGGCACAATATTCTACAAGAGAGTTATGCTGCTTGCGTATGCTGATGACATCGATATCATTGACCATAATACGCGCGAGCAGTCAGTGCAGCATTTTCCAGATTAGAAAAGGAGTCAAGTCGAATGGGTCTGGCAGTGAATGCAGATAAGACAAAATACTTTGTGGCAACAAACAAACAGTCCCAGCGTCTTGGAACCCACGTTACCGTTGACAATACCTCCTTCGAGGTTGTGAAGGACTTCGTTTATCTGGGATCCAGCATAAACTCAACCAATGACATCAGCATTGAGATCAAACGAAGAATAACTCTTGCCAACAGGCCAACGGGCTCAGTAGGCAATTGAGAAGCAGAGCCCTCTCTCGACGAACGAAAATCACGCTCTATAAATCGCTCATCATGCCCGTCACACTTTATGCATCACAAACCTGGACGCTGAGCAGTTCAGATGAAAAGACTTTAGGAGCATTCGAGAGTAAGATTCTTCGTAAGATCTACGGACCAATCTGCGTCAATGGCGAGTACCGAATACGGTGGAATGATGAACTGTACGAGCTGTAGACTGACATCGACATAGTCAAGCGCATTAAAATCGAGCGGCTTCGCTGGCTCGGTCATGTTCAGCGCATGAAAGACGATGCTCCAGTGAAGAAAACATTCGATTCGGTACCCAGCGGCATTCAACGCAGAAGAGGATGACCGCATCTTCGTAGGAAAGACCAAGCACAAGACAACCTGACGAAGCTTGGAATTTGCAACTGGCGCCAGCAAGCGATAGACAGAAATGGCTGGCGAAAATTCTTAGATGAGGCCAAGACAGACATACGGTTGTAGCGCCAACTAAGTATGTATGCTTATGGCAGTTAAGGGTTGTGGATAACGCTCCCATCCGTCCTGTAATTCGTAGGACAGTCCTGTTTTTTCGAGCAAAGTTCTGCATCCTGTGTAACGGGCTCAAAATCCTGCTTTTTATTATTTTGTCCTGCTTTTTATTTTTTTTCCATGGTTGCAATTTAGTCCTTTTTATTTATTATTCATAATTTTTTTAGTAATAAATCAAAAGTTTTCCTTAATAAACTTTTCCCTTTTTTCCGACCCCATTAAAAGTGTCTGTATAACTCATTTTTTAAACTTGTCGAGAAGTCGTAGCGAAAGTTTATGTTGAGCAATCAACTTAAAAAATATTAATTTTTGAAAAAAAAAACAAATAGTGATAGTGAGGTGTTCTGCTCAAAGTGCAAAAGTGTAATTGGAAAATGTAATTAATGTGCCATTTTAATAAAACTAATCAGTTTTTTTTTTTAATTTTTGTTATAGTTTTGTTATATTGAACATAAATATTTAAATAAGAAGATTGAATTATATGTTTATTTTAACAAAATTACATATTAAATACACATACATAATATTAATTGATATTTGAAGCTTATCGTCGTTGCGTATGCAATACCGTGTATCAATCTATGATGATAGTAGGCGGATACGCGGTATTGCACGCGCAATGACGTTATGCTGCAATTTCTTAATTAAATAATAAACCGTGCTTTGTTAGTCGAAGACTTCCAACAGACTGTTGAACTCCATAATAATAACATAAGCATAAAGACTAAAGTAAAGAAATAATACAACAACAAACATGAAAATATGAAATGGGAGAAAAACTGAGAAATTTACTTTTAAAATCTCATCGCCTCTGTGGTGCAGTGCTCTAATGCGCGCTTGCACGGCGTATCATAAAGATTTCTGATGAAGCCTTTAGCAGGGCCGAAATTGCAATAAAATCAGCTAGTGATGTTTTCCTTTTTCATATTGAAAAAGTTGTTGTTGTTTCTTTAGAAAGATTCGTTAGAACAATTAATTGGTTTAACCTTGACCTAAAGCTCAATAAACGATTTTAAACTATCAAACAACTAGAATTTGTGTTTAAAATCAAATATGATTTAAATTATCAAACATTAAGAATTTGTATTTAAATCATTTAAAATCAGCATAATGAATAATAAATTTGATAATATTATAAATGAAAATGCTTATTTTAATTCTTTGAACATAAAAGTAGTAACAATTTTTCGACTTTCAATCGCGTCCTGTGAAAATATATTGTTTTTGGCGTGACGTCCTGTAAATACTGTAAAACCTTCAAAATGTTGTCAATTTGTCCTGTTTTTGGCGAAAAAAGAGATGGGAGCGTTAGTTATGGACAGTGTAAATGTCTGGATCTTATGTGGTTTTTGTGTATTTTATAAAAAGAAATCAGCGTGATGGATTCATATAAAATTTTGTACACATCTTCAGAACATTTATAAGTACTTCAAAAAATTTAATTTTTTGTTTTTAAATGGTATATTTTTTCATAATGGTCCATTGAAAATTGCACCTCTTGAATCTGGCCTCAGTGGGGTTTCATGGATCAACTGAGGACAAAAAAGAAATAGATTCTCAAAATATATATTATTGGCTATAGCCAATTGAATAAACGGCGTTTAAAGTTTTGGGAGTGCTAAGAGTGCTTGAATAGCATGACATCATTTGGCTCTCTTTCCGAATATTTAACGTTTGAATTTTCACTTGAAGTTGAGATACATATCCTTTGGGTGTAAACTAATAATTTATGAAAAAAAACAAAATTATTTTACCCCTTTAGTTATTTTTATATCATAAAGACTACAACTCCACCAGGGATTATGTCTGTTCTAATTAGTTGCCTCTTTGTTTTCTCTATTTTTCTTTTGGAGGTCATCAAAATTCACCATAGAATCGTGAGAAGAGTTTTTGCTTCCGCTAGAAAGCTAATATTATTTTATTTAATTCTCTTGGTTTACATTCGTCAAGACTCCACTTCTCTCACGTTGATGTGTGCGTCTTTCAATCGCAAAGGTAATGCGGACCTTACACGGTCAATCATTTGAAGTCCAGCAAATCAATCATATCATCAAATTGCCATTCTTATTTTTTCCGTGGCATACAGACGTGCGATGAGTGGCACAAACAAATTGTACTGCGTATATTGCATTAGCAATTTTCATTAAAAAAAGCGTACAAACAACAGGAAAAGAGTTAACTAACTCTGCCAAAAATTGTTTGTCCTCTTAAATTTATTATCTACTGCTCCTTTTTTTCCTGCAGACATGTTTACTGCACAACGAAAGCAAACGAAATGACGAAAGATTGATCATTCAAGCCCTTACACATATCCAGCCGCTTGACCAGCATTGCAAAATATCTTAATAATATTTAAATTTTAATCAATCAAGCCATCAACGAGTCTGTGTAACGCATCCCAGAAGGGAAGCGAGCGCTCCAAAAAAACAGTAGAGCGCTGCATTTTCCTAATTTTTTCCATTTTTTAGAATTAACATTTCAAGTTTTTTTTCCCTGTCTCTTAAAATGCGGTATAATAAGCGAAATTACATTAATTTAACCATTATTTAGTTTTATGTATTTTTCTAATGAATTTTAACATTAATTTTGTTTATTTACACGTATGAATATTTCCTTTTAAAAAAATGGCCTTACATATCGCACAAAAAATGCACTGTAATGTAATCCAGGTACAAAATTCTTAGTTGTTTTGTCAATTTTTTTTTTAAAAACCTTAACCAAATAGTACAAAAACTGCCTTAAAAACTTGAACTTGCAGGTAAATTTTCTAATAAAATTAGAAGTTATTTCATATAAATAAATAAAATTTATATTAATTTAATCAAACATGAGGTAGTATATTGCCTGTCTTTTTATTTCATGATTCCGTATATTTGAACTTTCATCTGAGGCATCGGCCTGCTCTTCAATCCCTTTTGGATATGAATGTTGAAATTCTTCGATTTTAACTCTGTCTAATAGTATGTTGTGAAGTATGCAACATACTAAAATCCATTTGCAGCAAAATTGGAGGCTTTCTTCATTGTGAAGGCGCATTCTCAACTCCTTTAAGCTACCAAACTTTTCTTTTAAAATGCCGAAGCAATGCTGCACCCTGACACGGTATTTGCTAAATCGCAAATTGAATTCCACTCTTTTTGCCCTCTCAAAGTGTGGTGAGTTGACTCGATATGGCGTAATTACAATATCAGATAAGGAATACGCGGAGTCACCAGCAATCCACTGCTGCTCAGAAAAAAACAATTCTTTTTGTCTATTTAGTGAACAGTTTTTAAAAATTTTGGAGTCATGAGTTTTGGTACTGCTACAACATCACGAATTTGAAGGCTATGATCACATACAACCTGAACTTTAATTGAATATATGTGGTTTCTTGAGTAGTAGGCCTCATGGGATATCACAGGAGCTTCCGCGAGCTTAACTTCTGTGCCATCTACGTAACCAATGCAAAACGGAAGCTCCAAAAAAGTTTCGCTCACAATTGTTGATCGCTCTGCAGCATCTGGCCAAAAAATATGCTCAGGCATAAGACTTAAGAAAGATCCAAGTACTCGTTTTGTTATTTTTATGTATGTTCCACCATCCCCAATACCAAAAATTGCAGACATTTTTCGTACAGATGCACTCTCTCCCGAGGAACCTAATCTATGTATATAAAACGATAGCCAGTTGCAGTTCCACTGAAAATTGTTTGCTTTTACATTTTAAGAACACGTCGTTATTTTTTATAAGTGTTAGCAAATAATCAAATTGCTCTCTGTTGACTCGCAGCATGTGCCGAAAACAATCATCATCCATCGCTGTCAAAATGTTTTCACAGAAGTCTAGAGACTTTGGAACACTGCTCCTACAGCAAACTTTCAATAAATCAAGGCGAAGTTCAACTAAAATTTCGTCGACAGACTCTTCATCTTCGCTGAAAACATCTGCAAAAATGTTTTGTCAATAAAAAGACACCTTATGTGTTTTACATTTATAACCTTCTATAAGCTTAATTCTTTTCTTAGCTCTATTAACTAAAAATTCACAAACTCTAGATCTTTCGATTTTTTTCGGCATTTTATAAACAGTAAACAACTGAACAACAGAACAACAGAATGTGCAAACAATAGTGATGTAGGTAAAGTTGATTACCCAATACCAGAACAGCTGCATATAAAACGCAACAACAGAAACTCTGCGTTTTCTTTCATAAGGTTAATACCAGAGATATAGAGATAGGAAACTAAAATTTTGTGACGTCAAAACATATGTTTTTTCCGTTTTTCTGTACTTTGGTGAAACTCGTTTATTGTGTACGTGAGTTCACCTCAGATCAATGTTGCCGCGACGATTCTAAAAAAAGTATCCATGAAAAGGTCACAAATGTATCCACTTCAGAAAAAAGGATCCACATATTAAAGAAATGAAACCCAATTTTTTAAGCTTTAATAATAATTCTATTTATTTAATTTTAAGACTAACAAATAGCCTTGTTAAAATGTAATAGTAAGAAACAAAGCATGTACAATGTACATATATAAAATAAGAAATAATAATATTATACAATATACTTGAATATTTTAAATATTTTTAGGATTTATTTTTTTAAAAGTTAAAATAATGAACAACGATATTTAAAATTTAAAGGTATTGCAATACTAATTAAAAATGAGATTCGGCGCTGTTGTTGATATTTACTCTTCTATTAATCTTAAAAATTAAAACCAAAAATATAATTAATTACTATGAGTTCAGCTATGGCCAGGACTAGAAAAAACATTGAAAATTGGCAGAATGACTCGCTTTTAAAATTTAAGTTCTAAAAACAGGGTTTCTTACTGGTTATTCAGTGTAAAATATACGATTTTTTTAAATTTTGATGTCGAAAGCCACTGATGTGAATAACATATTAATATTTCAGATGATTCGGCTGAATAGCTTCTGTTTTCGCTACAAAACATTGCCGAAAAAAGTTGTTTTGAAATAAATGAGTATAAAGAGAGTAAGTATGTATATTTCTGCTGTGCGCTTGATACCTGCTAAAACGACTCTAGAAGCGGAAATAGCGTCAGTATCCTTACAAAAATTTAAAAATGTATTTAATTTAAATTCTTAAAAACTATACTTTTGAAAGATTAAGAAAAAAAAAAGATACCAGTTTTAATTAACCGGCGCCTGCCTTAAAAAGGAACACATGTACATTTCAGTACTTTATTCAGTATGTTATATTTTGGGTTATTTTTATATTTTTTATAAATTATGTTTTTTTACATTAATCTTAAAGGTTTGATATTTATACAAATATTATAGTATCTGTTAATTTGCGATTAATAAACAATTAGATTATTTTATTATATTTTAAAAATAATTATTATCATAATATAATCCTTGAAGGAGATGTTTATGATAAGTTATTGATAACGATTACAAATAATCAAAAAATAATTACGACTACTTGGAATTGCGAAAATAATCAAAAAGAATTAAAAGTAATCAAGAAAAAATAATCTGACTACTTTTAGAAATTATTTTTGATTCTGTTTGAGGTCGTCTCGCATCGTTTCAACGGTAAGGTTGTGAAGTGCAACCAGTCATTTTTAACTGAAATCGCCCATACGTTGATACGACTTTTTTAGTTAACACAGTTATACGAAAACTTAAAAAGTTTTATTAACAAATGTGTTAGGAGCTACAGTATAAACTTTGGGTTCATGGTTCCTTTTTTGTTACCGCTGCTAGTGCTATACATAGCTTCTATAGCATTTTTTTATAAAAAGAAGAATACTTTACGACATCTTAAACGAGTTGAAGCGAACTGTACAATATATTCCTGCCTAGCCGTTGCAATTGGATTCAACGAAACACCTGAATTTTATTAGTGATTATCGTGACCATAATATTAAAGATTCAATATTTATGCTTTTGGTGATTGTGTATTTTTATAATTCTATATGTGAACGTAAAATCTGTATTGTATGTAATTTATCAAAATGTATGCATTTATCTATATTTCCCATTTACACATTGGGCTATTGTATATTTGAAAGTAGCACGTCATTAAATTAAGTATTTTTAGTGCTTGTATATGTCTCGCCATGAAAAATCTTTCATTGTCTCTTTCATCCATATGTTTTTAGGACAATCGTCAAAAGAAAATGACAAAATACTCTTTGAGCAGGAGTAAATTATTCTGTAATAATATTGTAGCCAAGTGGCTTTCGATTTATTAATTTACTTATTAGTGTAACAGACCAAAAAACTCAACAAAGTACTACTACTACTTTGATTCTGTTTGATTATTTTAAGAATTTTATTTTAAAGTATGGAATATTTAGTAAAATTGTATTTATAAATAAACATAGATATGTATATAATCATTAATAAGATTTTCAAAAAACAAGAAAGAACAAACAAAGTGCTTGACAGAATTAACAGAGCAAATGTTGTAATGCATTTTTCTCGTTCTTATTTTTTGACAATCTTTGTTTAGTAATTAAACATATCTATCAATAAAATTTAACAAAATATTTAGTATTTTAGACTAAAATTTTTGAAATAATCAAAAAGAATCAAAAATAATTTCTAAAAGTAGTCGTATTCTTTTTTTTTTATTCTTTAATTCTTTTTGGTTATTTTCGTAATCTGAAGTAATCGTAATTATTTTTGATTGTTATTATTATATTACGATTAAAAACAGAAAAGTATTGTACTTAATAAATTATTTCACATTTTTAAAAAAATAATTGATTTGCTAATGAATACGATAAGTTATAATTATTTTACAGCTATGATACAAAATAATATATAAATACATAAAAAAGTAATTTAATAGCTTATTCAGTTTAGTGTTATATAAATTAAATGAGTAGCTATTGCCCTTTATTTATATTTAATTTAAAAGTTAAAAATTATTAGTTTTTCAGTATTTCGTCAAACAATATACTTTTACCTATTCCAAAAAAAAAAATCTACACGTCTTATCGTTTATAGTAAGCTTTAAATTAGAAAAAATTCATTCAGCAGCAGTGCTATAAGGCAGACTTAATCTATTTATCACAAAATTGTAAAGTTATTTGTAAAGAGGTTGCGTTAGTGCATTTTTTGATAAAAAAGTACTGTCCAAAAATGTCTCAATGTCGTAATTTTTCTTAACGTTTTTATCGAATTTAAAGAAATGCCTACTTTTTTATATATTTGCAAATAAAAACATATATTCGTATAAGAGGCTGAAAAAAGTATCCATAAATTTTTACTTACGGCAACACTGCTTAGACTTATTCCTATGGTGTAATTATTCTAAGATAATTTCACCATGATGTTTCAGGGATGTTTTCCATTGCTTTTTCGAAGTCTTTTGTGGTTTACCTTTTGTTACCCATTTTGTTCCAATAATATGCAGTTTAACAGTTATCGGACCTCAAACGTAACTGGTGAAATTCTTCAATCTACCATAAACCAGATTGGTTTCCGTTGATTTTACGACCACATATAAATGTTTTGTGTTAATATTGGAGCCAATTTAACGTAAAATCGAACATAGTGCTATCCCTTTCCAACGGAGTTTCCCATCTCTTTATCTCTGGTTAATACTACAAGTTAGATGGACATGTACATGGTATAACTAGACAAGGTAGTGTTAGGACATCTCAACTCGTCAACAACAGCTGTTCAAAGTGTTCGAAATTTTTTCACTCATAGTTCACAAATGTTTATTTAATAATTAATAAAATTATGATAGCACATTTATTGATAACTAAAAGACACTCTGTTCGCAATTGATCACCTGTTTCAGACAAGTTGAGCAAATCGTTTCATTTTGGTTAAATGCAAGTTGGAATCGTCTCGTTTCGTCTATATTGCAAGGGCCTTAAATTGGATGGACCGACCGAAAAGTCTTTCATCAGACATGTCCATCCAACCTGGTTTTTAGCTCACTAACTACAAACCACTACATTTGTGGTGACATGTTACACCATTCAAATTGTATTACCTTTAGAGGGCCTATTAGAAAAACAAATTCGAATAGCTGATTTTGATATCTATCTCAATTTTTTTTTCTCCAATGTCATTCTGACAAATCCTTGTAATTCTGCCATTAGTTTGGAAGTCTTCGTTTTCTATAGGGAACCCCAGATGGAACTACATGTTAGGTGGACCTGTCATGTCACACATGTAGTATCGTTTGTGAGCTTAAACCAAGTTGGCTAGACATGTCCGATGAAAGACAAAAATTATTGACTTTTCGTTTGATCCATCCGTTGTGCGTTTCCATCCAGCTTAGAGTATTTTCTTATTCGATTATAATTTTTCAGAAGATATCTCGCGGCAAAACTGATGAGAGCAACAAATGTTCAATTTTGACTCGAAGTTTTTAAACTTTACAAAAGTTTCGCGGAGTCTTGGAATATTAAAAGTGAAAAATATAAAAATAAATGTTCATAGCAATCGTTTTCACTCGTTTTCACTCGATGTTAGCAATTTGACGGCTACAAAAGAATAAAGTCTATCCAACGTGTGCGATCGTGTAGGGCCAAAGAAAACAATCCCGTTATTTTGTAGAACAAATTGTCCATCCAACATGTAAAATTATATGGGGCCTCAATAGTTCGTTGGACATTTAGCACACTCACATATTTGTTGGTGTAAAATTTAACATTTGAGCAACAATTTTAAAGTAAGCCATCTTTGTTGTTGTAAACGTGTTATTGTTCAAACCGAAGTCAAAAGATGGACCGAAGAAAAATAAAGTTAAACAAGTATGAGATCGAAGATAGATGAACCGATTTAAATGAGACAAATATCAACATCACTAGCAAGTAGTAATGTAGGAACTGTCAAATCATAACAGTGATGCCAATGCTGTAAGTTTTATCACAAAGTTAAATTAAAAGTTCTTTTATAACCAATATAACAATTATATTATTGTAATTTATAATAACTATGTAAATATAATATTATAAATAACATTTGAAGCATTAAAATTTGTAAATATTAACTGCATCAAAAAATCGGGAATATTTCCGGCACAAATCGAGGAGATCAAACAAACATGCAGCACTGCCCAAAACTATTATACAAAGTACTCAATTGCAATTTAGGGTGCTCGCAATAATCAAAAGTACTCAATCTACCCATACCCAACTACCAAAGTCGGTGTGAATACCCCTTATATGATTTTTATCGTGCGGCGATCATAAACGTAATATCACTGCCGCGTCGGTTTTTGATTGATTATTGTTTTTAATTCGGAAAATTGTTTTTATATTAGGTGGATAAATTTGAATTGTTTGACACACACTATGAAAAATGTTTAAAAGGTTTTCATTGCTTTCGTATGGGATACCGTGCAAACGCAAATCGCATGCGACGGCGGAGTTTTCTTGTTTTTCTAGCTGTGTTTTTAGTTCATTAATTTATATTTTTAGTGTTGAAGTGTCAGACTCCAGATCACTATTGTTGTTGTTTTTGTTTTCTAAGATGCTGACCCTATCTGATACGGCTTCAAGATCATGCTGTAAGTTTAATATTTGTGATTTCATAGTTTCCACGTTATGGTGAAGTACATCGAGGATTTTGTTTTCACTAATTTTTATTGCATTGGTGATTCTTTCGTTAATTTGAGAGGTGAGAGACGCATTCTGTTTTTCGATGAGATTTGCAAAGCGCAAGTCTATCATTTGACTCAGTTTGAGCCAGAACGAAGGAGAAAGAAGCTGCAAAGTTGATGATTCTTTATTAAGAGATGAAGGTGGGGTAGAAATCTCTTTGGCTTTATCTTTATCTGCAGCGGTTTCTGATGATGATGGCTGCTTAATTGGCTGATCGTGAACCGATGAGCGACGAGCCGAGAGACAAGCGTTGCATTGTTTTTATATGAATTTTGATTAAAACACTAGAGCGCGAAGATTATACGTCTAGTCACGTCTAGTTTACCACGAAATATTGTGTTAAAAAATGAATATATTGGTTTTCGGATTTTGATACGTGGATAGTTTTTTTTTGAAAAGTGGATACTTTTGGATACTTTCTTGACCTTTTCATGGACACTTTTTTTAGAATCATCGCGGCAACACTGATCAGCATACGCAGCAGCATAACACTCTTGTAGAATATTGTGCCACTATGTCTCAGATCAGCTGCTCGGATGATCTTCTACATCATTCGATTGAAAATGATGGAGATTATCACCTTGTTTTATTCGTTGTTGTTTTAAAAACGTTCCGTTTTATTTTTCTTTTAAAAATGTGTTTTTTTTTTAATTTTTGTGTGGCGTATTATATTTTTAAAAAATTAATTTTACTAAACGTTTTAAAAATGAGCGTTTTTGATTTTCACAGTGTAGATTGACTTTCAGATTGTCACTATATGCAGACTGCTACCATTGCTGTTTTTTTACTTTCTAGCATTGCCATTACCTAAACTCCTACTGACATCAACGTTAAAAGGTAAGGTTATGACTAGTGTTCGACCGAAACCGGAATTTTGGCCGAAACCGAAACCAAAACTAGTTATTAATATGAAAATTTAAGTTTTTACAAGTAATTTTTATTTTCCTTAAGGGGAACAAAAGTACTTTCAAGCACATAAGATAAAAATTTAATATAAAAAAAGTATTATTTTAATATTACAGTTTATAATAATTAATTGAAGTTTACTGTAATAATAAATGAGAGAATTTTTTATTTTTTTTTTTATTACAAAAGCATTGCATACTTTATATCTACAGTACACACTCAAAATAGTATGCACCTATGATATACATTTTTATAGAATTAGAAAACAAAGTATTTTTGTGTTTTTCTTTTTAAAATTTTAGTACTATAAAAATAGAAATATTTCTTTTTCTTTTCCTTTATTCCACACTCACAAAATTCGTTCGGAAGTTTAATCATCATTTTTTGTGTTCAGTACCTATAAAACTTTAATATTAATTGCAATAGAGATGATAGAATTGAAAATGATAGTATCGAACGCATAAAATTAACCAAAATGTTTTGCCTTAGCACGAGAAATCAAATTATAGACGAATTAATAATTTTTGTTTTGTACATTGCGTTGTAAATATTTTTATACTTGAATTAAATGACTGATGCAAGAAGTTTTACCAAAAGTTTCGGCCTCAATATAGCCGAATAACCGACAATTGACGAAACTGACAAAAAAGGCCGAAACTGGCCGTAACCGAAACCGAATATTCGGTTGGACACTAGTTATGACACTGTCAGAATTTCGAAATACCTATCTTGGTAGAAGTGATACAATTTTTGACACCTCACGCCTAATTCGTAACATGTCACAAAGCCAAAAATGCTAAGTAAGGTTTGCCATTTCACCATGAACAGACTCAAAAGAGAACAGCGCTTGCAAATCATTAAATTTTATTATAAAAATTTGTGCTCTGTCAGAAGTGTGTTTCGCAAACTACGTCCATTTTATGGTCGTCATAATCAACCCACTGAACAGGATATTCAAGCAGTTGTGACCAAATTTCTCTGCGAACTTTATTGAACATAAATCCACCAACCCGTATGCGGGTTGTACATGGAGAAAACTGTTTGCTAAATTTGTATCGTGGTTAAGCAAAACTTGCACTTGAATCTCAGCCACTTCAAAATTATGCTAGATTTCAGGAAAAACTAAGCAAATATTTGCTGGAGTTTAGTATACATTTGCTATTAGTTTATAATAAATTTGGAAATATTTGCTTGTACTTAATATAATTTTGCTTTTTCCTAAATACATGATGAAAAATCACACCGTGATTGAGCAAAGTTTTGCTGATTTGCTTCTAAGCAAAACATTTGCTTCATTCAAGCAATATAATTATCTCCGTGTACCGAGGAAAATATTTCTGCTGTATCGGCCAGTGTGAATCAAGATCGCGATATGTCAGTTCGTCACCGTTGTCAACAATTATGCTTGTGTTATTCGACCACCTGGAAGATTTTACGTAAGGACCTCGGTATGAAATAAAGAGCTGCAGGAATGTATTCGTTGCGTTTACCATTAAAGGTGTTCACATTTCAAACCGCTCATCAAATCGTTTGTCAAATATAATAGAACAACATGAAAAATCCATGGAATTCCCACGTTGTTCTATTGGATTTGACAAACGATTTGATGAGTGTGCACAGGGCAATTCGAAACATTCTGTGAGAGTATTCCATATTCTCAAATCATTTACAAAGCGGAACGAATGAGCGCGAAACATTAATTTTGCGAAGCGAATAAATGTGCAATTCTCTTTGAGAGAGTTTTAATGCATATTGATCATCTAGTCGTTTGTAGCTGTTTTTTATGGAATGCATTCGAAGAATTGCGAATACTCTCAAATGGTTTTCATGAATTTTGGCGTTTGCTTTAGTTTTGTCTGCTTCTGATCATGTCAAGTATTTTAGTTTTTGGGCAATATGAATTTAAATAATGCGATTTACAAATGAATACACAAATAGACCTTATATTGTGATTTTAAAAATTATGTGACTTTTTTATAATAGGGCTGCCACCTAATAATATGTGTTTTAAAGAGTTTTAAACATCATTTATCAGTATTAGGGGTCGCTGATTTCAAACCTAAAGTCATAATATTAAAATTCAAGATGGTGGATAGGGTTGCCACCTCACTTTTTCTATTTTTACGAATTCGGGGCTGACAAAAAAAAGGTATACTAAAAATGGGTCGCTGAATCCAAATCCGTGGTCAGAATTTCAAAATCATAAAATTAGAAAAAGCAGGTTTGCCACCTAATATTAATTATTTTAAAGAGTTTTAAACATCATTTATCAGTTCTAGGGGTCACTGATTTCGAATCTAAAATCAGAATTTCAAAATACAAGATGGTGGATAGGGTTGCCACCTCATTTTTTTTATTTTTGCGAATTCGGGGCTGGCAAAAAAAGGTATGCGAAAAATTGGTCGCTGAATCCAAATCCGTAGTCAGAATTTCAAAATTATGTAATTTTGAAATATCAGGGTTGCCACCTAATAATATGTATTTTTAAGAGTTTTAAACATCATATACCATAATTAGGGGGTCACTGGTTTTTCAAAATTTTGAAATTCTGACCACGGATTCGGATTCAGCGACCCATTTTTAGCATGCTATTTTTTTTCCAGCCCCGAATTCGTAAAAAAATGTGGCAGCCCTATCCACCATCTTGAATTTTAAAATTCTTATTTCAGATTCGAAATCAGCGACCTCATTGCAGATATCTGGTTCTTAAAAGTCCTAATACGCTTAAGCTTTTCCTACCCAAACTTAGTCAGTCATTTGGAAGTACTCTCAAACGAATACTCTTAAATTGAGAGTATACCTTTGAGAGTATTCAATGTTCACAAGTGCCACATTCCATTCCATTCTAAGCGCTTTGTTTGCGCACTCACTCTATTCGTTCCATTATGTAGTTGCTAGCATTCGTTTCGTTATTATGAGAATGCTTTGAAACGGCTATTAACTGCAGTTAAGCAGCTCTTTAGTATGAAACTATACAAAATACAGCTGGTGCAAGAATTGAAGCCGAGTGACCTACCAAAACGTCGTTTGTTGAGTAAATGGGCCTCATAAAAGTTGTATGAAGATCCACTTTTTTATCGAAAAATTTTCTTCAGCGAAAAAGCTCATTAAGGGCTCAGTGGTCAATTGTGTCAACAAACAGAATTGCCGAACTCGGTCTGAAAAGCAGCCAGAGACAGTTCAAGAGCTGTCAATGCATCCTGAAAAATGCACTGTTTGCTGCGGTTTGTGGGCCGGCGGGAATCATTAAACCGTACTTTTTCAAAAATGATAAAAATTGTAACATTACAGTGAATGGAGAAAGGTACCGTGTGCTGATAACCGACTTTTTTTGCCCAAAATGAAGGAATTGGACTATATTTTTTGGGGCTACGTGAAGTCTCTCGTGTACAGGCACAATCTAGACAACATTATAACTGCCTTTGGTGATATACCGGCTGAAATGCTGGAAAAAGTTGAAGCTTACGGATGGACCACCTCAGGCGTAGCCCTGGGCCACATTAACATAAAATTATCCTTTAAAAGTAAATGGCAGGCATTGATGTATCGTTCCAAATAAATATTTCATTCACTATTGCAAATTTTTTGTTTTTTTTTTTCAATTTTCAAAAACCAAACGCTTAAAAAATTACCCTTTTAATAATTTAATGAAGTTGAAATTTTGTTCACTTGACTCAATCGATTATCAATTACATTAATTATTTCTTCAGCATAACAAATCTATTTATCAAGCCAAAAAAGTAGTTTGTTAATAATTATTAAAATTATGAAATTTTATTTTCACTGATTGACAAGTTTGTCAGTGTGAATAAATTTATATCAAGTTAATAAACGTATATTTAACACTAATCAAACAGTTTCTTCAAAACAATGCATTTCAATTTGTTGCTGTTTTTAATCAAATGAATAAAAGTAAATTGATTAGACAGTTTGGTTTTGTTAGGTATTAACAAAATTAATGTATGAATTTAACCAAGAATATTTTTTTGAATGTAAACACAAGAACATGTCTATAAATCGAAATTTTGAAAAAATTAAATACATATGTATATGAAGAAATTATAATTTAACCTTTTCTATTCTGTTCAAAATTAATTCTTCGTTACAACTTGTAGCCAAAATAAAAATAACTTCAATCATTATTAAAAATTTTATAAAGTTGGATATGTGAGAGTAATGTCTAAACACAAATATTGTTATTAAAAAATAATACTGATTTTTCTGTCCGTGTATACATATATATAAAATTTAAATTTAATGTCATTTCTTTAATCTCTTTTTAGCCGTTGCTGTGATAAGAAGAGTTGTGGTAACCGCAACGAAACACCCTCGGATCCTGTCATTATTGATCGGTAAGCTTTAACTTAATTTGTTATTCTTTCATTATTATTATTCTTTTGCTCCTTTAGTGCTCAATGTTATTCTATTCAATAATTTTTTTTTAGCTTTAAGTCTTTCATCTGCATTTATTTCCCATCTCTATAGCACAATAGCAAATGTTGACATCTTAAGCTCCTTTTAAATGAAAATATTGCGCATTTCATATTAATGTGATGCACATAGTTGAATTATTGGAAAAATCATAAACATATACCAGTAACGTAACTAGGGAGAGGGGCTGTCCTGGCCGCAAAGACTTTGGGCGAAAAAATGGTACTAGATAATCAATGAGATATGCAAATAATATTAAATAATTTCTATTGATCAGAAATCGAATTTTATATTTTTAATCAGACGATATCAATTCATGTTTTTATGGGAGTGCAAAATTTTTAAGCTACTCCACTGACAAATGCACCCGCCAGTGTAAAATACAGATACATACCAGAAGAATAGAATTCTGCCTGACGAACTTTTCTATGAAACAACCGTGGCGCGCTGTAGCATATAAGCTATGGCTGAGTTATTAAAAGTATTGATTTTCCTACCACTTAAAAAAAAGACATTAAATCGAAAAAGCTACTTAGAATGACATTCTGTAAGCCGATCTCTCATTTCTGCCAATACACATTATTATGTTAAAACATCATAAACAATACTTTGTATTTACAAGAGCGTTTCGCAGCATTACATTTGATCAGCCCAGCTTGTCACGTGTCAGACAAATTATGTTAATTATATGCATTCTTCGATTTTCATCCATTGCCATGCATCTCTCTAGCTTGTGGTTTCATCAGCAAAGTTTATCCAGCAACCCAAACGACTTACCTTTCTGCCGCATGCGTTTCGGCCAGTTTATGTTGCGACCCAACATATCAAGTTTGAGTTTCCCAACTAATTGGCTTGACTTAAATTGACGCAGCACACTTCTGCGCTATTTGTTGCACACTCTTGAACTATGAAAAGACCATAAATTTTTTTTTATAAATAGGAAGCGGAGTGAAGGGGCAATTTTCCAAAGGTTGATTTTGTATCTGTAGTAGATAGTAGCTACAGCAAAGTTATTTCTGATTTACAAAAAACAATTGTGCATGGAGGGTGATTTTGAAGCGTTTGATGTTTACATGGTGTAAATTCTTTGTCTAATTTTTAATGCAATCGTTCAAAATATTCATTGTTATTAGAATTTAAGTTCAACAAATTATTATATGTTTTCTTATTAAAACGTTGAATAAAATGTAATACATGTTACAATTATCTAAGAATGCAGCGTTCGGTTTGGTTCGGTTCTTATGTGTGTGTATCATTATTTTTTAATGTGGCTAAATAGGCCAGTTGTTAGAGCTAAGTACTTATAACCCAAAAGTCTTGAGTCTCTTTTTTTTACTTTGTTACATATATATATTTTACTACAAGGATTTATTATATTTAAAGTTAAATTGAATTTTATTTCATAAAAATTTGTGACAAAAGAATTCAATTTTAATATTTGACATCGATTGAATTGTAATACGGTTTCGGTGTCCTCATATAAGCAAAACAGGATTTACTAGAATTTAATCCAAGAAGAATTGCAAAAGTTTAATGTGTTTTTATTTGTATTGATAAAATTATGCTTGATTTGATTATTCTAAGATTATTCTAAGTAAATATACGGCGAGAAGTCCAATTTTGCATTTCAGCGATGAACGAGCGATGAAGCTCATTTATAATTAACCCTTAAATGACCAGTCTCGCCGATTTAAGTCAAAAAATATATATGGTGTTAGTTAAATGATTCACTGAACACGAACCGGTGTTTCTTTTTTTCGAAAAATATTTTGTTTAAGAGTTATTAAAGAAAAGCATGGTTGTATCCAAAAAGATACACTGGGCACTCTGATGTATACCATGATTGAAGTTTATCTTGGTATAAAGATAATTCAACCATTTTTTTTAAGATTTACTTTTATTTCATCATTTATAATTCAAAAGATACACAAATTAATAATAATTATAAAAATTATGTTCAGCTTTTATTCATATAGTATTAATTTAATATTTTTAATTAAGTATATTAACATAAAACGCTAAATATACTATTCAGTTAATAAATAGCTATTTCAAAATAAAATAAAATTATTTAGGGTATATGGAAATTAAGAAAACAATTTTAATCATAAGTTATGCATAAATTTACATTGCACTTGATACATTTTATCGTTGTTTGTCCGGAGCAAGATGGAAACTTGCATCTGCCTTTCTTATCCTTCGCTGGCCAGTGATCCATGTTATCCATTCTTAAATCCTTAGGTGGTGTGGTATTGCTATTGGGCCTCATCCTTTCTTCCTGAAGAAGGTGCTCAACTCTCGGTCGTCGTCGTCCATTAGTGGGTTTTGTAGTACTGAACGAAAACAACATGCCCGCGACGTCAAGTTTATTTTTGATGATCGTTTCATACAGGATCCAAGCATTGACACAAGTCATATCTAGCAAATGATAAAAAAGCCTCATCGTCCATTTTCGACTTTTCATTCTTATTTTGTTTAGTCCCATAAAGCTATACATACTGTCAACACCACCCATCTGGTTGTTGTAGTTCTTTATGATTTGTGGACAAGGAGTGGCCTTTAAGGACTTTTCTTTCTTGTCAAACCTCTTAACAGTCAAAGGAGCATTTGACAGTTCACCTTCCATGGGCTTCGCACCCACATATGTCGAAATAAGATGTACAACTCGATTATCCTTCCACAACAGTAAAGTAACTTCTATTCCATGAAAGTTTGCAGCCAATTTTTTGCTAGTTCCGCGGTCATATTTCATCATAGCTTTTTCCTCAGGAATCTTACTGATAAGATTCCCTGATTCTTAAGTAGACTAGCAAAGAAATAGTCGTGTAATAGTTGTCAAAGTAAACAATGTGATTTTGATAATGTGGTACTTCCCGAAGCAGTCTTACGACTATATTTGCCGAAGGCTTAAAGTATAGAGATGGATGAGATCTGGTTCGTTTTGTCGTGGTATTTCTGGTGCTCCGCTGCAAATTTCAAATTTATATGCAAATCCTGTAGTATCACATATGACAAATAGCTTGAAGCCCCATTATTTGGGCTTATTTGGTAAATATTGTTTCTTGTCACAAATTCTGCTTCGTTAAAAATGCTGATTTAATGAAATTAAGTTTTTACATAGATTTTCTATTAGAGTAAAAATCCGTAAAACCTTTAAGGGTCATAAAATACTATTAAGGCAATGTTTTTTCTATAAATACTTAAACCTTTTAAAAAAATTTTTGCCCAAAAGTTATTTTTCAGGTGGTGAAACATCTATGGTTTTTGGAACAGAGCCAAATTAAGACAGTTTTTATGAAAGACCAATATATTGAGTAAAATTTGTTTCTCATTATTGGTCTGGCCCTAACCAGATATGAACTTTTATTAAAAATTAAAAATATTATCGTTTTTGAATGTTGCAAAACTAATTACGCAAAACTGTACAAATATTTTTCAACAAAGCCTTCTTTATTATTTCATTTAAACCTAAAAATAAACTTCCAAAACAAATTTAGGGTTAAAAGATATCTCTAAAGAGGTGAACAAATAGCTTGGACGAAATCGTCATAAGGGCTGTTCACATTTCAAATCGCTCATCAAATCGTTTGTCAAATACAATAGAACAACGTGAAATTTTCATGGAATTCCCACGTTGTTCTATTGGATTTGACAAACGATTTGATGAGCGGTTTGAAATGTGAACAGCCCTATAGTTGACACCAGAGAACTGCATGAGTGGCTTCACTAATACATACATATATGCATATAATACGTTGAAAATGAGAGTAGCTATCGCATTGCATTCTCTTTCAACGAATAAACAAAATGAAGACTCGCTCAAAAAGTAACCTTTGCTAAGCTTGCTATTCACCTCTGTTTTGCTTAAGAGACTCGCTGTAACGAATAGATAAAGCTACAAACACTCAGCCTCTCAAAGCTCCTCACTCGCCCTATTCGCAGAAAGTTGATGCGTTTTTGGACAAAAGGGCGTGGCAATATAAGAAAAATACTGTATCTCAGTTAATATTGACACTAGGGTACTGGAAATTGGTACAGAGGTAGGTATAATTATGAAAATTTACGGTCAAGAAAATGGGCGTTACTGGACAAAAGGACGTGGCAATATAAGAAAAATACTGTTTTTCAGTTAATGTTGATACTAGGGTACGAAAATTCGTTACAAAAATGGGAAAATTGTTATCATAATCTCTAAAGAGGAAGAAATAAAAACTTTTTAACAAAAAAAACCAACTTCAACACCACTACAAAGTAAAAAGTAATTTTTAATTACTTTTCACATTAATTCTTGGTCAATTCATGGAGAAATTAATATATATATGATAATAATACAAAATAGAAAAAATTTATAGTAATAAGATTTACATTTTAATAATATTTATAAATAAATTTACAAATTTGACCGAGAATTAATGTGAAAAGTAATTTAAAATTATTTTTTACTTTGTAATTTTTTACTTGAAGTTGGTTTTTTTTTTTGTTAAAAAGTTTTTTTATTTTTAATGTTGAAAAAGATCGCTCTGCAGAACAAGTAGTAACTGGTATAGTGGCATATATTTTTAAAAGAGAAAAAATATATGGAAAAAACTCTTTTTTGCATTCATAAAAGCTTCTTCTTGATACCATTTTGTTTTCCCCTTATCAAATTCTGCAACTAATCTTTCGGTGTGAAAAAGTTGGCGTATATGGAAAAATGAAAAGGAAAGCAATAAAATAATGTCTTATGCGTTCGTAGAACTACGAAGTAAATAGTTATTGCTTATGCGGAGCTTACAAGGTCAATCATTTGGCATCAATCATTTGACATCTTTTATTTATTTGTGTTAGAAAATATTTGTTTATATGCACAGATTCGTTGATGGCTTGATTGACCAAAATCTAAATTTTTAGATATTTTGCATTGCTGGTCAAGTGGTTGATGTGTGTAACGGCTTGATTGATCAATCTTTCATCAGTTCGTTTATTTTCGTCGTGCGATAAACATGTCTTCAGAAAAAAAGCTGTAAAAAAACTTTATAGTGAAGAAGCAATTTTTTGGAGAATTTATTGACTTTTTTCCTTTTATTTTTTATACGTAGCTTATAATTACTTGATTAGCAAGTAATGCAATATGCGCGATACAATCGCCCGTTTAACTCATTGGACGTATATGCTCCATCAAAAACAATGCAGAATAAAAATTTGACGTAATGATTGATCTGTGCAAGGGATAGCAACAACCGACACGTACACTTGTTTGATGTCTGATTGACCGTGGAAGGTCCGCATTAAACTTGCGTAAATATTTGCAGTAAATATTTTCAATATTTAAATTTTTTTTAGTGCTGCTTTATTTTACCTTTCCATGATTCACAAAGTAAAGCAAAATAAGCAGCATATCCTTGTTTTTAAAAACTTGCGGCAGAATGACGCAGCCATATTTTTGTTGCTTTTGCTGTTCTGCTGAAAGCAATTTAAGACCGCGAAAAGTGCCGCGACATAGTGCCTGCAAAGTTTATCATCTTAAGTCGAAGTATAAAAGTACCATATTATGGGGGGGGGGGGCATCCCTGCAGCCTCTAAATACGGTCCTGGGCACAACAATAAGTGCTTACAACAGGCTCCTACTTTTTTGTGCTCTCAGCGTAAAAACAGTTATTTTCAGTTTTAAATTCAACAAAAGTAAATTAAACTTTGCTTTGGAATTTTTTTTTTTTTTTTTATAAAGGGTGATTTTTTGCTATTTGTTTTTTCATTGTAAATTTTTTGACACCTCACCTTGTGGCAAAGCCAAAAATACTCAGTACGGTTTGTCATTTTACCATTAATAGAATCACAAACGGACAGCGCTTGCAAATCATTAAATTTTATTATTAAAATTCGTGCTCTGTGAAAAATGTTTTTTGCAAATTACATCCATTTTATGGTCGTCATAATCGACCCATGGAGTTTCAGGCTTTTGTGACCAAATTTCGTTCCAGTTTTACTTTATTGGACATTAATCCACCAGGAGAATATTGCTGCTGTATCGGCCAGTGTTAATGAAAATCGCGATATGGCTTGTGTTATTCGACTACCTGGAAGATTTTACGTAAGAACCTCGGTATGAAACCATACAAAATACAGCTGGTGCAAGAACTGAAGCCGACTGACCTACCACAACGTCGTCTGTTTGGTGAATGGGCCTTAGACAAGTTGGATGAAGATCCACTTTTTTATCGAAAAATTGCTTTCAGCTCATTTTTGACTCAATGGGTACGTCAACAAAAAGAATTGCCAAATTTGGTCTTAGAGCAGCCTGAGGCAGTTCAAGAGCTGCCAATGCACCCTGAAAAATTCACTTTTTGCTGCGATCTGTGGGCCGGCGAAGTCATTGGACCGTACTTTTTCAAAAATAATGAAAATTACTACGTTGCAGTGAATGGAGCAAGGTACCGTGCGATAATTACCGACTTTTTTTTGCCCAAAATGGAAAAATTGGACTTGGTTGACATTTGGTTACAACAAGACGTTCCCACATGCCACACGGCACGCGATACCATTTACATATTGAGAGACTTGTTTGGTCTTGGAGCAGTCCACCAAGATCATGCGATTTGACCCCACAAAACTATTTTTTGTGGGGCTACGTGAAGTTTCTCGTATACATCGACAATCCAGCCACAATTGCAGCATTGGAAGACAACATTACAGCTGATACAAAATTGGAGCTTACATTTACATATAATTATTTTTAATAAACATTGATGTATCGCTCCAAATAAATATTTCCTGCACTATTTTCTGTTTTTTTTCAATTGTCAACAACCAAACGCTTAAAAAATTACACTTTATAAGAAAATTATGCTTAAGCCTGTTTTCGGTAAATACATCTCTTAAGCAATAACACGACTTTGGATTCTTTGATTAAAAAAATTTCTTTTTCCAACTAAAAAAAGGAATCCTTTTGCAAAAAATTTATAAAGTTGACATTCAAAGTCTTTTTGTTTACTTTTTTCGCGCCAGTCCGTGCAGTATTTCAAAGTAAAGTGAAAAATGACACGCAGGTGAGTTATTTTGTTTTATAAACATCAAGAAAAAAGAGAATATAATTAAAAAAGTGCATTATGTTTAAGTTGAACACCTACGCTACGAAATGAAACTTTTCCAATTTGTAATTTTTCTAATATTTTTAAATTTTATTTCTCTACTTACAGACTCCTTACACGTTTATGATCATACACTTCGCCACATCCAAATCCTTTGAATTGTTTTTTAAACTTCAGAGTTTTCCGTCTAATATCAGTACAAATTTATGCTCAAAATTTCAAAAACTACACTCAACAGGTTCTGGTCGTGAGCATAATGGGTTAATGTGGCAGAAAGCTGTAGAAACATGTGTATTGAATCTAAAACAAGTGTTATGGTTTGACCTCAGTAAAATCAAGGTACTAAGCGTTTTGCTCCACAAACTTTCCTACAACTTTTCGTCGTAACTTGATGTGTTTTAAAGTTATTTTGATTAGAAATAAGGAAAGAAAGGTTAAAGCCTAGGAGCATGGCCCGGCTAGGATTCGAACCCAGGACCGTTAAGAGCGCCACCACGTCATCCTCAAACTTATTGGTCTGTTTTTAAAAATTTCTGATTTTTTTCTTCAAACAAGGATTGTTTTTGGAAAACGTGTTCTATAATTTTAAGGTAATCTTCATACCTAGTGAAATTCCGAAGAGACAACATGACCAGTATTAATAAAAAATAAGAAAAAAGGAAGGGGTCAGCAATAATTTCGAGTAATATAAAATTAGTTAAAAATTAAGAGTTAAAAGATAAATTAATGAGTTTAATGGAAAGAAGATACAATAAAGTTTATTACAAATAACTTCATTAGAAAGCAGTTTTTACAGTTTTGCTAGAAAGAGCCAATATAATACAAATATACGCTTTTCCATATCGTTCATGTTACTGCGCTACCAATATCGATTACAAAACTATGCCGAAAAGAAACAAAAGTAAATCGCTTGCTTGAAGCACAGGTTCGTTTAATTTAAACGCTCCCTTTTTCAAACAAGTTTGGTCCATCATTTTGTTTGACGAACAAGTTCGCTAATGTGAAAGCCCTTTAAGTGCTTATTAGTGGGTTTCGAATATAGCTGAAATATTAAATATTTATTTTCTTCGAGTGTAGAATTATGGATTTTATTAAACAAAATAAATAAAGTTATTGACGAGTTTCTCACCTAAATTTTATTTTGTTCTCTTTACAATTTCTAGTTTGTATGTTTTTGTCGCACTTGTGTATTTGCATCACCATCCCAAAGGCATTTAGACCATGACAAGTCGAAAGAGCGAAGGTTAAAATGTTGCAATATTTGTCAAATACTTCCAGTAAAAGCAAAAAAACATTTCAGTGCATTTGCCCTGTATGGAAAGAACGTTAGTTGGCTGAAGTCATAAAATAATATATGTATGTAATCGCTGCACGAATATTTTTAGAAAACATTCATTTTTTTATTGAAATGCTATGCATTTAGATAATTAAAAATTTTCCCCAATACTCAATCAATAAAAACTTCTGTCATAAGCCGAGTTTAAAAACAGACTTAAAAACAGAGGTATTAAGAGGTGTAAAATGAAGAATTAAGCTGTGAATTAAATATTCTTTTGGAAAATTAATTACTTGAGCATAGTGCACTATTTTAAAGATTTCAAAGTGGAACATTGTAAACGCGAAATGTTGACTGGGATATCGTTTAACAACAATATTGTTGAAAAAATCCAAAATCCATTGTTACAGTTAACATTCTTAACATTTTTAAGTGTTAAATTTACTATAATAAGAAGATATTAAAACAAAAATATATCTATTCATAAAAAATATTTAATAAAATAGAACTATTAACGATTCAGTGCAAATGAGCCAACAAAGTTATGCTATTGCATTTTTCCCCCATCGAATGTGAATTAACTTACTCATGTTTACTTTGCAAGACTGCGAAAACATTGAGTTGTCATTGGCAAAGAGATTTTTTGCGACTTTCGAATCAATCTAATTTGTAATTGACGACTAAAATTAATTTTTAGCACTTGAAATGTTGCATTGTTAGTTTATCTTTACATCCTAAATTTAATGAAAATTCTTGCATATCAAGTTTATATTTTGTTTGATATTTCCGTTCGATTGTGTTCTTCTTTATTTACAAAATAAATCTTTTGGAAAATTTCTGCCTGCTGCATAATAATTGTTACTTATTACATTTGCCTTGGAGTTAAATAAATACCCAGATGAATACTAAACTATTTTTTTGTTCCTTTTTCGTGAAAAAGGAATAATTTCATTTTTGACTATAAGATAAAAGATACTGCTTCAATTCGTGTATATGCGATCAAAGAACTTGGTAGAAGCATGGATCCTAAGCTATTGCAGAGTATACATTTTGATGGCATAGTAGATAACTTTCTTCAATGCTAGCATTATTTATTTATTTATTTATTTATTTATTTATTTATTTATTTATTTATTTATTTATTTCTATTTTAACTATCAACAATCGTTTAACAGTTTGAGTAATAACATATAAATTATAAAAAAAATATGATATAAAACTAATAAAATGTAAACATAATTATATTAAAGAATATTACACTTTTATAAATTCATTTTAAACAATTCTTAATAAATTTTGTTTAAAAGTTTGTCTATTCAGAGTGAGATCTATTTGAGTACTTATGGAATTGAACGCTAAGCACATATTATTAATAGGATCATTACGGCCATAGTTTGTCCTATGATACGGAATGTAAAAAAAATCTCTTTGCCTAAAATATCTCTCAGGCGCATATATTCTTAAAAGAGCGAGGAGTGGCGCGCAGTCTATATGTGACATAATTATATCGCGAACAAAAATAACAAGAAAAAATTTACGTCTGGAGGCTAAGGTATTAAGACCCAGAAAAGCACACCTAGATACGTACGTTGGCATAAAATTCCAATTTAATTTAAACATTATGTAACGAGTGAAACGTTTTTGTATTTTTTCCAATCGCAAAGAATCTACCTCGTAATATGGATCCCAGATCACACATCCATATTCCAAGATAGACCTTACTAAAGATAAAAATAACGTTCTAAGGGTATATGGATCCTTAAATTCCTTCGAATTACGCCTCAAAAAACCCATCATTGCATTTGCCTTAGTAATTATGCAATCGTAATGGTTGGAAAAAGAAATTTTTCTATCAAATAGAATTCCCAGATCAGATGTAGACTCGACACGTGAAAGACTACTATTTGCGATTGAGTAATTAAAAAAATTTGGTTCTTTTTTCATATAAAAAGACATAATGTTGCATTTGGCAACATTTAAATAAAGTCTATTAACTGAACACCATTTAATCATATTGTTTAAATCAATTTGAAGAAGTCGATGGTCGGAAGTTGAAGAAACCGAATTAAACAGTTTAACATCATCAGCATACATCAAACAGTTAGTATGCTGTAAAAAGTTTGGGAGATCGTTGATGAACAAGACAAACAACAAACAATGAAACGATATGTCAAATAATAAATTAAAATTATTAAATTTTCAACGATGTATCATATAATGCAATTTTGCGTCCTTACTAGGGCTTCCAATCCCAGAAGCTTTCCTCGATACCGGGATTATCGGGAATGAAAATTTCAATTGTATATGAGCCTTTAAAGCCTTTTATTTTAAAAAATTGCAATGAAAAAACTTCGAAAAAATTAAAAAAAAAAATGTTTATTTATGAATTGGTTTCAGAAACCAATTGATTCCACCGATTGATTTTGTTAATCTTGTCGACTTTTGGAAAGATGGAATGATTCATATTCAAGAAATAAATAACATACAATTTTGTTTTTGAAAAAGACTTTTATAAAATAAAAGTCTCAAAAGGCTCTTAAAACTAACTTTTTTTAATAAAAGTATTCACATACCGTTAAAAATTATTTTTATAATGATTTAAACTATCAAACATTTATAATTTGTATTTAAATCATAGAAAATCAACATTATTTTTATAATTTACAGACTCTTAATTTTGATTTAAATGGATAAAAATTAAAAATAACTATTAAAGATATATAATAAAAGTTTATTAAGACTCATATTTCAGACTTTTCGGAAAAAGTCATAAAATCGTAAACTCTGCTTGAAACCAAAAAATTTAAACTAATTCATTTATAAAGCAATAAACACAAAACAAAACTCATTAAGGCTATTCACAATTGCGTCGTTTTCTCAGTGTATTTAAAAAAACCTCATGGGGCTTACAGAGCGGTTTTTATATTATATGTTGTTTTACATAAAATCTCTAGAAACCAAAAGTGTGGTAATTTTAAATAGCCCAATGATATGTTTAACTAACGTAGTTTTTTTATTACATTACAGTGTGTAAAAAATTAAAATCAATTTTTGTTTTTCGTAAGAATATGGTTCTGTAAGGTCTTAAGAATGCATATATAAAATTTGAGAAAAAAAGTTATAACATATATTATATTCGTATGTCGCGTGATATTCAAGAACATTTAAATCTTTATTCGCGTTTTTTCGAAACAAGGTTTTTCGAATCGGCTTCTATGATATCTGGAGTTCTACTGGATCGATTTTGATGAGTCTTGATTCATTGTGATCTTTATAGACTCTGTTAAGCAGTAGACCTATAAAAAGCCAAAAAACTTTTATATTTTTTTTTTGTATGGCTGAAAGTATCGTCAGAAAAGGGTTTTTTTGTACTTTTTTTTCAACGCATGCCATTTTTATATTTTTTAATTTTTTTATTTGCGTAGGTTGAGTGCTCAACTACAACCCTTAACTCAAGAATGCACTTTGATTTCTTACTTTCAGACGCTTTGAAAATGCTGGAGACGAGAAGCCAATTGCAACAATTTTTTAAAAACGCTAACTTCAACGCCCTGTAGAAAATTAACAACAACTTTTTTTATTTCCTCATGAATAATTCTTCATTATGTAAAAAATTTGAATCATTCAAATTAATAATACTAGGTAAAAAAATAAATAAAAAGGTGTTTGTTTAAAACTACACACTGTAATAGTACCTTTAAGTTCCATAAACAACTGATCGGTTGCCAGTTGTTTTCTAATTGCAAAAATGAATGAGGCTCAAAACGCAAGTTTAACTTTTTTATGCCATATATTAATAAAATATATCCAATTGGATAGTTAATTTATTTGCATAGTAATAAAAAGCGATAGTGGGAGGTTCCCAACCACAAATTCTATTTCAAAGGGTGCTCATAATTGTGGCTTTCAACTCTGGCAAAAAAGCCACAATACCACGCAATTGTGAATACATTTATTGTTAACGATCACTGCCGAAGTAGTAAGCGTTTTTGCTACTTATTAAAGATCAATTGCGAAAATTAAGAACACGCACTTATTTGTATGTAATTATAATATGATTTATTTGTTGGCCGATTGCCGAAATTTTGTGATGCTAAGCAATGACAGTTAAACAACGAAAAGCGAAAGATTCTGATGCAATGCGAATATTTATACGAAAAGAAAAATAACTATAGAAAGCTTTAAGTGCAGTTAACACAAAAAATATATGTATAACGTTTGCTTGTTTACATGAACAAACGGTAGATAACCATTATTATGCAAATGTATTTAAAGAGTTTACAGTGAAACTAAATGTATAAAAATTGAACAAATTAAATAAGTGCGTATTTAGTTCTGATCATAACATCCTCCCGCCGTTGGAAGGTTCACGCTTCCGACTGTATCTTCGTTTATTGGAAGCGCAGCGATTTTCGTAACAGCTCTTCTTGTTAAGCCGTTGTTGGTTCGAACGACTGCAATTCGAGCCACGCCATCATCACCATGGATGAGGTCCATTACACGACCAAGTTGCCACTTGAGAGGGGGTAGATTTTCGTCCTTGAGCACAACCATAGCCCCAATTGGAAGATTTGGCGATGAAGCCTGCCACTTGTTGCGCTCTTGGAGAATTGTCAGATAGTTACAGCTCCATTTTTTCCAAAATGTTTGTTGCAGAAAGCACACATGTTGCCATCTGTTTAGACGATTCAAGTCAAGATGAGTTACATCTGGCTCTGCAAAGCTTGTTAATGGAGCACCAACCAAAAAGTGTGCGGGGGTGAGAACGTCTAGGTCGCTGGGATTTTCTGAAATTGGAAAAAGAGGACGAGAATTGATTATAGCGCATACCTGGCACACAAGTGTGCGCAGTTCCTCGAAAGTCAATACTGAATAGCCAACAACTCGATAGAAATGAGTCTTAGCTGTCTTCACCGCAGCCTCCCACAATCCACCGAAGTGCGGAGATCTTGGTGGAATGAAGCGCCATTCGATACCATCTTCAAGGCAATGTTGATGAACGGCTTGTATATGAGGATCCGACATGAAGAGGTTCTTGAGATCTGTCAGCTCGTTTTTAGCGCCAACAAAATTTGTGGCGTTGTCCGACCAGATGGTTTTTGGCCTTCCGCGCGTAGAGATGAAGCGTTTGAGAGCAGCCAAGAACGATGAGGTGGACAGGTCATACACAAGTTCCAAATGAGTAGCCTTCGTTGAGAAGCGTATGAAGACACAAATATAGCACTTCATTGCGGGTCTGTTACGAACTTCGGACTTGAAGTAGAATGGCCCGCAAAAATCGATGCCGGTCGTGAAGAAAGTTCTGCTAGCCTGAACTCGTTCTGGTGGTAAGTCACCCATAATGTGCTCCATTAGTTTCGGCTTGAGTCTAAAACACTTGACGCACTTATTTACGACGCTGGAAACTATTTTTCGCCCTCCCAGTAGCCAGAATTTCAAGCGTATTGAAGCGATTAAACTCTGCGGTCCAGCGTGCAGGAACTTACGATGAAAATGTTCGATGAGCGAATTGGTTCCCGATGCTGCTTTGGCAGTATGATTGGATGCCGTGCGTCGAAATCAAGTATGGAATTTTTCAGGCGACCGCCAACTCGAAGCAGTCCGAAATCATCTATGAAAGGGTTAAGTGAACGAATTTTGCTCGAAGGCTTGAGTTGTTGCTTGCTTTGCAACTCCTTGTATTCTAAGAAGAAGTGAATTTGTTGAATCGAACGTATTAATAGTCGAGTACCAAGCTGTATGTCTTGTAGATTAAGTGGCCCCACTCTTCTTGATTCGCTTTTCTTCTTCCTAGACCAAAATCGCGAAATGTAAGCAAATATACGCTGTAATTTACTGAATTCATTATAATATTTGCATTGGAGAGATAAGTCTTCACGATAAGATGTAGCTGTTAAAACCATGCGACGACGCTCCGGCAACTCATTGAGTAATTCAGGCTGTTTTGGCCAATTTGCCTGTTGCTGGTGCAGAAATGACGGTCTATGCTTCCAAAGAGCCGAGCTTAAAAGTTCGCTTGGAGACGAACCACGTGACAATATGTCAGCTGGATTGTACTTTGTTGGTACGTGTTGCCATAGCATGCCAGTTGTGAGTGTCTGAATTCGACTTACTCTGTTAGAGACAAAAATATTAAAATTTGAAGACTCTTCGTGAAGCCATGAGAGAACTACAGTCGAATCAGACCAACAATAAAGAGTGCAGTCAAAATCTAAAGAGCGATTAATTGGCTCCAGCAGCTCTGAAAGCAGTAGAGCGGCAGAAAGCTCTAGTTTTGGAATGGTGAGAGTTTTCAATGGCGAAACTCTGGATTTTGAGCAAAGAAGATGTGTTTTTATTTTGCCATTATATTCTGAGCGCACGTATATGCAGGCTCCATACGCAGCGAGGCTGGCATCACAAAAACCATGAATCTGCAGAGTAGAATTTGGCATTGACACATATCGAGGGAAACGAAAATTTCGAAGCATATCAAATTCAGCACAGAGCTCTGTCCAGTTAGTGTATAAATGCTGCGGTAGACTTTTGTCCCAATTTAATTGTTCTTTCCACACACTTTGCAGAAAAATTTTTGCCTTTGTGATGACAGGCCCAATTAAGCCTAAAGGGTCGTAAAAGCGAGCAATGATGGAAAGAATGGTGCGTTTATTGATGTGCTTAATAGCATTTGTAGGCGTAAATGAGAAGATAAAATCATCGCTCTGCGGGTCCCAGACCAGGCCCAAGGTCTTAGTTACGTTGGTATCGTCATTAAATTTTAAAAATTGCTCACGCTCCGATGGCACCACCCCAATGATAGCTTGAGGGTCGTTTGAACACCATTTTCTAAGCAGAAAATTTCCTTTTTGAAGTAGCATCGTTGTTTGAAAACGAATTTCTGCCGCTTCTTCGGCTGTATTGGCGCCAGAAATTAGATCATCTACGTAGAAGTCACGGCGAATAACTTTTGCGCCTAATGGAAATGATTGCTCTTCATCGAGCGCCAGCTGGTGCATAGCACGAATCGCTAAAAATGCGGCAGGCTTCGTACCATACGTAACTGTGTCGAGAGAATATATTTGTATTTCTTCGTCAGGATTCTTTCTCCAAAGAATACATTGAAGAAAGTTATCTGGTGGCGAAACACGGACGCAGCGATACATTTTGCAGATGTCGCCAGTCAAAGCCACTTTGAAAAAACGAAAACGTATGAGTGTGTTAAAAAGTTTTGGTTGAATGGTTGGACCAGTCATAAGAATATCGTTTATCGAATATCCTGAAGTTGTTTGAGCAGAGCCATCAAATACGACTCTTAATTTGGTGGTTGTGCTGTCCGATTTGTGGACGCAGTGATGTGGTAGAAAGTTTGCCGTGACATCTGGTGCTAACAAGGCTAATGACATGTGTTTTAGCGCAATGTACTCACTAATAAACTGCGCATATTGATTTTTTAAATCGATATCACGTGCAAACTTCCTTTCGAGATTTTCAAAACGCTTAAGAGCTTGCGTGTACGAATTGCCGAGCATTTCTAGATTTTGTTTCAGTGGAAGTCGAACTGTGTACTCACCGGAACTCAAACGAAAATAGTTTTGTAAAAAATGCTGCTCACATTCGATTTCTTCACGTGTAAAGGTTGAGCTGGAGGAACAGGCGTCAATTTCCCAAAATTGTTTGACAAGGGCATCTAGGCTGGTTTCTCCATCATTTTCAGTGTGCTGGGCTCGAACTGCCGCTAACGAAGACAATTTGTTGTGTGTATGCAGGCTTCCACCAGAGGCAACCCAACCAAGTTTTGTTTTTTGGAGAATAGGCAAGTTGTTTGCCAAGCGAATTTGACCCACACACATGAGCTCGAAGAATAAAGATGCACCAATTAATACATCAATGCGCTGCGGTTTGTAAAAATGCGGGTCAGCCAGTTTTAGATTTTTTGGAATGTTCCATCCAGATGTGTTTATGTCGAAGTTAGGTTGATACTCTGTGATAGTGTGTGAAACGACAGCTGAGAACGAGAAAGAGTACTCACCTTCCTTCGATTGTGCGAAAATATCAACAATTTTGTCAGCTGTGAAACAGGATTCACCTATTCCAGATATAAACGTGCTGGAATTTTTCATCTTTAGCTGAAGTTGATGTGCCAACCGCGCAGTAACGAAGTTTATCTGCGAGGCGGAGTCGAGGAGTGCGCGGAAGGGAACCAGGCACCCAGTACGATTTTTAACAAAAATTATTGCTGTAGCGAGCAGAGCGAAGTTTTCAGAAGACACGTTTGCTGACAGTGTTGAGACACGCGACAACTGAGCTGCCGTTGAAGAGACTGATGTAGAATTTTCAATAGCTTGTGAAGGCGGAAGAGCGGAGACGGTGTCCATGTGAAGTAGCGAGTGGTGTTTTGAATTGCAATGGCGACAGTGGCCAGATTTACACTTTTGTAATGAATGTCCTTTTCGTAGACAATTGAGACACAGTTGCAGGCGTTTTGCTTCCTTATAGCGCAAGTTCGGAGAAAGATTACCGAATTGTGTGCAATTGTAAATCCCATGCTCGCTTGAGTCACAAAATTGACACATTATAGCACGAGATGATGCCACGCAAGCATGTCGAGATTGATTATTTGCTGTCTTTTTCACACATTGAGCGCTGGAGGCTAGAGCATGTACGGTTGCCTCCAAGTTTTCGAGCATACGACTTCTTTTTGCTAAAAATTCAGTCATCGCTGAAAGTGTTGGCAGCTCATGGATAGGCAGATTTTCTTCCCACTTCACTCGTGAATTAAGGTCAAGTTTCTGCGAAATGAAATGTATTAGTAGCCCGTCTGCAACTTGCGTCCTTGTGCTCATTGTTTCCAGGGCACGTAAATGAGCATTAATTTTGTCACTTAATTCTCTTAGCCCAGTCGCCGAGCCACTCTGAACGCCTTTTAAACCAAAAATTTCCTTTATATGACCCTGGAAATTGAGAAGCTTATTGTCGAACCGATTTTTTAGCAGCTGCAGAGCCTTTTCATAATTTGCTTCGCTTGTCTCTAGAGAACGAATAGTGTCTAAAGCTGCACCTCGCAGACTAGCGCGTAGGTGTTAAAACTTCTCTATTTTGGTTAGGTCGGAACCTTCGTTGATGACACTTTTGAAGATTGCGTAGAAATCAGGCCACTCGGTGTAAGCTCCACTGAATTTTGGAATCTGCAACTCAGGAAGCCGATTACGTTGCGAAATGAAAAATGAAGCTTAAGCATCATCCGGGGGGCAGCGAATAGTGGACGAATGCCCAGATTCTACCTTTCGGAGATTGTTAATTTCACGTGTTAATTTAGCCCTTACTTCAATATATAAGGCAAGAAAACATGAGCGACTGTCACTGCACAACGTCTCAAGATCTTCTTCTTCAAGAAGTGATTGCACTTTATCAAACGACTGACTTAATTGATCAAGTGTTTCGAGGCGAACCGAGAGGTCTGCTTCATCAAATCCCTTAAGCACCTCGAAGCTGAGCTCACCGTTTAGCTTACTTAAGGTTGATTTGAGCGAGATGCTTTTTTGTTTTAAAAATTCGATTCTTTTGGTTGCCTTCTTGGCAGCGTTGTCATCTTCTTCTGCCATTTTATTTGTATGATAAAAAAAGGTGCGATTTAATCAAATTTGCAAGAAAGTATAGCTTAATTTTTTGTTTAATTTTATAATTGGTCGCACAACACGGAACCGTATAGAAAATATGTTTTTATAACCCAATGAAATTAGAGCTTTTTGTTTTGCGAGTGCAGGTGATGTGATTTAAATAATTGTACTTAAGCCGAGTGCTCTTTTTCTGCGTCAAGGTTAACTAACAACAACTTTTTTAATAACGGCATCCATATAGCATTGAAGACTTTTAGCGCTGACCTCTACACGACCGAATGTGTTTGTTAAACAAAACAAAATTATTGCTTTTTTGTGAATAATCGAAATGATTGAAATTGATTTATCCGAAAATGTTTACAACGTATCACGTCGGGGTCACCAAATGTCGAAGTAGTAAGCGTTTTTGCTACTTATTAAAGATCAATTGCGAAAATTAAGAACACACACTTATTTGTATGTAATTATAATATGATTTATTTGTTGGCCGATTGCCGAAATTTTGTGATGCTAAGCAATGACAGTTAAACAACGAAAAGCGAAAGATTCTGATGCAATGCGAATATTTATACGAAAAGAAAAATAACTATAGAAAGCTTTAAGTGCAGTTAACACAAAAAATATATGTATAACGTTTGCTTGTTTACATGAACAAACGGTAGATAACCATAATTATGCAAATGTATTTAAAGAGTTTACAGTGAAACTAAATGTATAAAAATTGATCAAATTAAATAAGTGCGTATTTAGTTCTGATCATAACAATCACAAAAAAAAAATTAAATACTATTAATGACTAGCAAATTGTATTAATTTAAAGCAAAGAAATGCCGTAGATAAGGGGGTTCAGGTGGTTCAAACGCCCTCTTAGCAACCCAGAATATTTTCATATATTAAATACAAACACAAATATGTATTCCAAATTACCTTGTTTTGCCATAACATGAAGATAAATTAAAAATTGTACATGCTTAGTTTGGTTAGCAGATATTTAGTTAAGGGCAGGTTCTCATCTAGATAACCAAAAACAGTGATGTTCTTGATTTTTTTTTTCATAGAAGGAAGTAAACGAACACCTTGTGTTGTTTGCAGTCATATATTGATTCTTTAAGTGTAGGAAAATATTTTTTTTTTGTGCACAAAAGTGTAATGTTAAATGTCAATACGCCGTCAAATGTCACTTTGAAAAAAAATGTTCCCAAACGGTATCCATCACAAAGCGCGTTCATGTTATCTTATACAAAAAATCAAGAAATGTTAAAATTATATTATATTTATTGGAGCCTGAACTTATAATATCAATAAATAATTGAAAAATACAAAAATGGTGGATATGTAAATTTTAAGTACAGTCTTTTTTACATTTTCCGATCTTTAAAGAGCTTTAAAAAAGCCGGCCAATTTATCTGAATCAAGGTTTGTGATCCAATAAATGTTGTCTACTTTAAATGAATAAAAATACAAGTCAATCCATAGAGTAGTTCTTGAGGTATGGTTGGGACCAGTTTAATTTTTCAGAAAACGCGTTATAAGATTTGGTTAACAATATTTTCGAGTTCCTTTATGAAAATACTGGTTCCATTCGTATGCGGTAACTGTTTTATGAAATTGTTTTTGGCCAAACTGCTTTAGGAACATATTCTGCACATAATGTGCTATCGAGAAATTAAAAATAATTGAGTTTCATGAGTCTCGTTTCATGAAAAGCTCCCCTTAAATATAATACAATATAATTGTTTTACTTTAATTTTTGGCTCTGTATTGTTGCTAATGTACTAACGTGAACCATGATGTGAAATTCAAATGATAATCAGCATTGCTACCTTGTTCATTAATTTATTTACTTTACGTACAAGTTCTTTTCACTGGTGGTAAATTATTCTGTCATAAAAATCAAGTAAAGTTAATTGAGCTCATAAGAAAAAAAAGTTGGTCAAACTATTTTAGAAACCAATAGTCTCGCAAAGAAGTAAATAAATCACATATATCTGAGGGCGCGAACAAATCTTTTTCTTGTTTTTAAATTAAAAATAATTATGGTGCATTTTAATTTATGTTGATGACTAAGAGCTTACCAGCTATAGAGAAATTTGTTAAGTATATAAAAGTTAAATTTGTTTGCATTAAAATGAAAATAAATTTTATTTCAAAATAGCTAAGCATTTTCATCATTGAATTAAGTGGTTACCAGTTTTGTAATAATTTCTAGTTCTACCATGAGCATTAGCGTATGAGGGAATTATTTGTATTTTAAAGTCTTAAATTAAAGAGAGATCTTTTGCAGTAAAAAAAAATCTTTATTAACATCTAAAAAGTAGGAAAATGTCATGTGAAAATCAGCCCAGAACCGTCTATATTTTTAATAACACATTATCGCTTATATCAAAAAGTATAATTATAATCTCATTGATTTTTTTTCGGTTTAACTTTAAGCCGTTAATGATTCCCAAATTGTGAAAGAATTAGAACAAACATTATCTGGAGGTTTAGATGACCTTCCAACATCATCATCCCTATTGTATTAAGCTCGATGATATTACGTCGGTAATTTATAAGCCTAATCAGTCTAACATAGACAGATGAAATTACAAAAATTAAAATGTTCCTGTCTTGGAAAGGAAAAAGAGGAAGTTATCTTTTCAGAAGAACTTAAAGCGAGAACCAATCTCTTGCGTATTATTCAAAAGACGAAGGTAAAGCGTTTTGCTCAGTTTTCTTTAGTAAGCATATTGGAGGTAGAGGTGACCAGAAATTGGGTTGCTAGTTACAAAGCCATTCATAAATTAGGAATATGAAAAGAAGTGTATAATCTTCAAGAATAAACAAATACCACAAAAATTAAATAATTTTCGCAGATCAGTTCTTAAAATTATATATTATGATGTCAAAAAAATTTACTCCCAACAAAAAAATTTGTCTGTAATTAAAGAGCGAAACCTGTACCTATTATTCAATCAATAATACTTTTCAGTAGACAAATGACAACTACGAATAATGCTGGTCCTATAGTATCGAGGAGCCTGAATTTAATACGGAAATTTTTGTTCATTATAATTTGCAGGGAAGACTGCACTTAGAATAAATAAAATGTCATTAACGCTTTTAACTTCGAATTAGTGAAGTCGGTTCAGAAATTTAGAAAATTCTTGGACGTTCAGAAATCTTTAGCGATTCAGAAATTTAGAAAGTTCTTAGACGTTCAGAAATCTATAGGGTAAATGAAAAAACTAAAAAATTTTTGCTTCAGTGAAACCCCCCTCCTCCCCTTTATCAAATACCTATCTACAGCGTTGAAGCAGAGCCTGAAAAACTTTTAAAAATTTAATTTTTTAGGTTAAGTCCGACTTTTAACTTTTTTATTTAATTAAAAAAGTTAAAAATTACGTTTAACTTTTATTTATAAAAATATAAGTTAAGAGCTGACTTTTACTCTTAAAAATAAAAGTTTTCCCTCTCTTTTAACTCTTAAACTTAAGAGTAAAATTTTAGACTTTTATTTTCCTAAAAATTTTTATAAGTCTTTAAAGACATTTATTTTAAAAAATGATTTTTAAGGGTATTTAGAATCTTTTTTTTTTATTAAAGTCTTGAGAAAACTCTTACAATAAAAAAACTGCGAAAAAAATTCAAAATATGTTTATTTATGAATTGGTTTCAGCAATCAATTTATTCCACCGATTGATTTTGTTAATCTTGTTGACTATTGGAAAGAATAATGTTGAACAAATAAATAACATATAACGATTTTTTTTTAAAGTCTTTAAAGACTTTTAAAATTATTTTATAATTTGAATGTCTTCAAACACTCTTAAGTTTGATTTTATTTTATAAAAGTTAAAAAAACGAGTTATTAAGTGAGAGTTAAAAATAAAAGTTATAAATAACTCTCATTTAATAACTCTTACTTTCGACTATTAATAATAACTATTATATAATAAAAGTTAGTTGAGACTCTTATTTCAGAGACTTTTTATTTATTTAAAGAACAAAAAATATAAAAAATAAAATACAGAACAGTTTTATGCATTATTATAAAAATGTTAAACATTTTTTTCATGTTTTTTTTTTGTGTTTCAGGCAAATTCAGGTTGGAAAAGACTTTTCAAAATTAAATAGTTTGTTAAATTATTTTTAAAGTAAAACATTAAGCTGATCAACGCGTCTTGTTTTTCATTAGGGAGTTTTGTTCAGATATTATTACAAATATAACACGCTGATGAGAAGCACCGTGCTATGCTAGAAGCACCATTCTATGCTAGTTAGAGAAATAGTCGAATGATAATCGTGAGTAATTTGCAAGTTTCGATCACGATTGCCTTCACCAACAAAAAAAATTATGTCCTAAGTCAGAATATCTGACAATTTTTAAATACATATCTGACTTCCCGATGTTGCAAATTCTTCTGAAACTTTGCAAAGTCTTTGCTTCAGTGATTCATTAACACTCATAGTCCTAACAATTTCTTCAGCCTCAATGAAAGTTTTTTCTAATTCTATATTCATATGAACTTAAATTGAAACGGTTGCATTAACACAATTATTTGTAATAGAAATTTTTTTATTTAAAAATCTCGGGATTTAAAGGGGATTTAAACGTGAAATTAATGCTGCAATATCACGTTCTGCAATACCATTAACGACTTATAATTTTTTAACAATTATTTTGCAGCAAGATAATCTTCTTTTTCCTCCCAAGTGGCTGTTTTCCATTTTCAAAATGTATTTGATATAGCTGCGAACACCAAACACTATCACTACATGATACAAAGAACTACAGATAATGTATTCCCGGCGCAACGAACCAAATTTACTCAAAGATGTAAAATATAAGGAAGTGGTGTAATAGCAGAAAAGTGTGGTATTTTCTATATTGGTGTGGGTTTTCACAAATACAGAAACAATCACAAAGGGCCGTATTCGGTTGTATCGTAAGAGAAGGCCCAAACTGTTAAAGTTTGTTCTTATGCAATAAAATTTTAGAAACATTTCAAGAATAGCAACAACTCTAATTATTTAAAAAATTTTTGATCGCTCGCAATTGGCTTAGAAGTTATAGGCATCCAACGTTGGAAAAAGTGGACTAAAAATTTAGCTGATTTTTTAAGTTTTCCAACAAAACTAAACTTTATGGGTATCAAAAGAGAGATAATACAAGTATCTATTCAACAAGATATCAAACATAAAAATACATGCATTTAAGATACAACCCCTTTTTAACTTAAAATCGCGAGGTTTTTCCAAATTTAATAAAAAAAAATGTATCAAAAGGAGGCCTTCGGATGCTGCTTAGGGTTTACAAACCTCAGTAAGTACCACACAGGCTTCTCTGTCTACAGCAGTTCTGAACGTAGTTATCTTTTTAATAATTATCTTTTTAATGTATTGCTTTCGTAAAAGATAAATCACTAGTCTTTCAGACAAATTCTAATTATAAAAAAATTATATCTTAATGAATTCTTATGGAATTCTAAATTTGTAACCTCGTTGAATAGATACGCACATTACCTTTGTTTTAATACCCATAAAGCTTAGTTTTGTTGAAAAACTAGAAAAACTGCATGATTTTTAGGTAATTTTTCTATATTTGAAGGCCCATAAATTCTAAACTTCAACTTTAATTACAAATTAAATTAGGCTAATTTTTTAAAATCCTTAGTTTTTGGGTGTTTCTGCCTAGTTGTTGTGTAAAAATCAGAAAAATTTAACAAACAGGTACTAAATCTGATTCACTATGCTGAAAACAAGAGCGCCCCAAACATGTATTCAACTGCGAAAAATGACCGCGCCCCTGAAGCAGTGTTTATGTTTTGACAGATGTGGTTTGATAAAACTGGCGGAGAATCAACGGGGTCTAAATTGCATTTTTAAACCATTTTTAATAAGAAATATATACATTTCTAACACAAATAAGTTAAAAAAATATCGTTAGAAACTAAATAAAGCACTTTTGTTAAAAAAATTTAAACCGTATGGACATATTTACCTGTGGAACGAATGCGCATTGTTTTTAAGTTTTCGGGAACTATTACAATTCTTAACCGCACAACTCATATTGCATTTGTTTTAGTGGTTTTTTTTTTTAATTTTGTTGCTTTTTAAGCAGTGAAAAATGCTTAAAATTAAATTATTTTTAACTATTTTGCTGAGGAGTCTTCCAATCAGATGCCAGGGTTCTCAAAAATGTCAAAAAACACACTCTTTCTCGCTCGCACAATTTACGAATGGTGCGACAGTTCACGTACAGTGTATGTGTAAGCTACACCATTTGCTTATATTTTACTTCTTTGAATTTACTGCGCACCTCGTCATTGGTACTCGTCAAATGTGGCACTTGATGAATACATTCAAAAGAAAATGTCAAAAAGAGACGAAGATAGCAAAATGAAAATGAACAAACAGTCAAAATTCTGACGAGCACATGAAGCAACATAGCCACTTTTTGTTTAAAGCGGTAAAAAGGGGGAAAACACCCCTACAAAATATTCAAAATTTTTTCACAAACAGTACTAAAAAATATATTTACTTTATTTTGGACATGTGCTTTATTTAACAATATATATTTCATTTCAGTAAAAAAATGTTTTCTTAAGAAAATTTTTACATTTTAAAATCTTTACACCCTATGAATAAATTGTGGCTACGTTGCTACCAATGAGCACCTTCTACATCACAGAATTTTTTTTATATATTCTTACTTTGAAACGCGTTATCGGCGCTAAAAATAAATATTTTTTTATAAAAAAAATTTTCATTTAAAGTTTACTTAATTATCTCTATTATGAAATAAAGCACATAATTTTATCCGTACAAAAACCATACTGGAACCGTTTTTGCAAAAAAAAGTGCTCAAAAAATTTCAAAAATCTTGTCTTTAAACGTTGATTTTACCACAAATAATACAAGTTGGTCAAAAGTTTATACACTGTTGTTATTGGCTAGGTTATTCTTAAATTTAAAGTCCCAATCACGAACTACTTTTAACACTTTTTAAAAGAGTTCCAGATCAAAAAAATTTTGAACTTTTTTAAAGTGTGTTTTTGAGGCTTTAAGTCAAATGCGACTGGCATTTTACCACTACACGCACCCTGTTTTTTTTTTGCAGATCTTATTTTTTAGTCTAGCTCTCTACAAAAATGCGCGGGGAGCGAAGAAAATAATTAAATTAAATTAAATTAAATGGAATTAATAATATTTCATAAAATCTCCATTCAATGCTGCCTAAATTAAAATCACCAAGAATACGTGGCATTTGATTTGAATTAAGTGAATCTAATAATGTGTTTATATTATAAAAATGATTATTATACATTTCTAAGCTGCTATTAGGGGGAATGTAGCTTATGATAAAGACTATTTCCTGCCTGCTCTCCAGATTATCATTGTTGATGAAAGAAACTGCAACACACATCTGCTCGATGTCATCTGCATTCCGTGGTAATTGCATAATTTTACTTCGAAAAAGAGAGGAGACCGCAATACAAACACCTCTTCCTCTGCTTAAACTAACTGCTTAAATTAACTGCTTCATTTTGTATAACGAAAATGCACACCAACGACAAGCAAGACACGAGAAGCAATACTTTTATCTATACGAAATTCTATTGCTACTCGTGTCTTGCATGTCGTTGGTGTGCTGCTTCGTGATACAAAATAATGCACTAATGCCCTTATTTTATATGCCTATCCGAACACTCGTTTCGTGCAAAACACTGTTCGTTAGTGGTTTTGAAATTTGCAATTCGAACAGATAACAGATGTTGAACTGGCGAACGACGCCGTAACAGAGTAACATTTGTGCAGTTTGCATCCCTAACGATCAATTAAATGGCGAATTCAAACGTCAAAATCAAACGAATACTCAAATGCTATCGTTGTGTTGTGTTCGTTGAATTAGATTGTTGAAAAAATGGATAGTTGCATACATTTTTTTTAAACACTTAACACTTCAATGTCACTTTATTATAAACACTTGTAGCTCAATAGTTATAGTTTATTTAAAACACAATCACAATGAAAACAAATGAGCAAATTACTTTATTGTTAAAAATAAATTGACTGAATAAAAACAAAACAGCTGTTCACATAAATAAACCAAACACCGGCGTTGCCAGCAAACAATAAACGAAGCAAAATTCGTAAAAAATCTTTAAAGTAAATAGACAAAAACTGAAAACTTCTGAAATGTTTGATCTGGCATTGCCACATTTGACAACTGCTTCTGTATAACAGTTTGCATTACATAAGAAACGTAAGCATGTCGTAAGAGTTATCGAGTAGCTTCGTTATGGATACAAATTGCCATTTGCTTACAACATCGTTCGCATAGCATTCGATTGTTGGATGCTTCGTTAGGCATACAAAATAAGGCCATAAGAGTCGATCTCTACGATGAACTTCGTAGTGAAAATCAAAAAATTCCGATGATAAAAAATTCGGTGTCAACCATGTCTCAACAAGAGCAATTATATTAAAATCGTGGCACGCTGCGGCTGTATACAGAATATTTGTTTTTGTTTGCAGGCCGCCTACATTGTGGTAGTAAAGAGAAAAAGTATTTTGACTGCGCTTCGATAATTGAGTGCAGGCAGTTATGGAACTTGATGATAAATTGGGTAAAATAAACGATGAACTGCTTTGCTGTTGTTGCTCTGTGTTTAAGTAACAGCAATTTGAAGAAGCTGTGACGGTACTAAAATTATTTTTTGATTCAATACTTAGAAAATTTCCGTTCCCACAGGTGATGTTGGTGCTACCTGAGCTGCAGCTAATAATGTTGCTTCTGGGTTTGCCAGTGGAATTGTGGTGATATTCACCCCGAAGTTTTTTGGTCTCTGGATGAATTTGGAAACTTTGACAGAAAGGGGCCAAATATTCTTATCAAAAACCTTATCATATAAAGCGACAGGTACTCCCAATTTAAAATTCACAAAATGAAATTTTGCTAGGTCTGCATTCTTTTTTATAAGCTTGCAGCAGGAAAAGATTCCAGGTGAAACATTGAGTTTATTTGCAACGAAATTTTGCACCGCTTCTGGCTTAGTGTTTACATTGAATTTTGAAACATGTATGTATTTTAAACTATGCACAATCTCTAGCTCGTTGTCAATAGCGGCAGTTCCGTAAATAGGTTTGTTTTTATTATTCGTGATTGGTTTAGGTTTTCATTTATTATTTTTCTGTTTTGTTTAGGGTTTGATTTATTATTTTTCGTTTTATTTCTGAATGTGATCCATTGCTCATTTCTGTTATTTTGCTCCAAATTTAGGACAAAATTTACGCGAAGCTGTGGAGCGGTGTTGCCATCTTGGCAGACATCAGCCCTATTTATTTTGTTTTGAGGGCGCCCGATTAGAGCGCCCCTGGATTACCTTAACCAGACGGACAGAGGCTGCCTCCTCACCAAGGTGGCATCACCTCTCTGGTCAGTGACCCGCGGACAAAATTTGGCAACGACAGCACGTGCTTGTGTTCCAGATGCCAGCAGTTCGGGAGATGTGGGGGGGCTCGTTGGCACCAACCATTTTGTACCTTCGCCGTACAAATAATTGACGTGCTTGGGGTGCAGCACAGCTGAACTCATTTAAACAAAAAAAACAAAAAAACAACCTGCATATAAAAAAAGAGATGGCGATTGTCCTCTCTTTGACCCCCCCCCCCCTTTGAAACTCCTGGACCTGATGGTATGGTCCCTACCCACACTCTTCCCTCCCAATCATGAGGGTTCCGGAGCTAAAAGTATTTTCTTTAAAACCCTCCCATTCGCAGCATTATTCCTCCTTCAACCAAATAAAATGATTAAACTTTAGTTACTCATATTACAAAAGGTTTATTATTAATATATTAAAAAAAGTAAGTAAAAGTATTTACATTTTATAAAAATGTTCTTTTCATTGAATATAAAAAAAATGTTTCTGCGCAGCGTTTGTAAACACAGTTTTTTTTTTTAAATGTTGCCAGATTGAAAAACATGACAGCTGTCAGATTGAAAAAATTCAGTAGCTTTCAGATTGAAAAATATGACCGCTGTCAGACTTGGAAAAGTGTCAAATATGAAAATATGCCAGCTGTCAAAATTTGAAAGATGTCAGCTGTCACAATGAATTTCAGAAATTTGTGTCGTTATAGAATGATCTCTTAAAATTTTTTTCTCATTCTTTAGGAAACGAAGGTTGTGAAATCAAGTAATTTTTAACAAAATCCAATTTTTAAACAAAATTCTTCTCTGTAAGCTCGTAAATATATTTTCGCGTAACAATTCTTAACCCTGAAGAGCCTAAAGTCGGAAAAATTTACAAAAATTAATTAAAAAGAAGTTGTGGTTTTCCGTGATGGATTTTTTCATACATGGGTATTTCCAAACTGGCGTTACTGACGATTTATTAAAAAATTGAATGAAAAAGTCTAATTCTTAAAAAGTTTTTTTAATATTGATTTTTTATGATTTAAATACAAATTCTTAATGTCTGATAGTTCAAATCATTTTTGATTTTTAAATACAAATTCTTTTCTAACTAGTTTAAAATTTAACAAATTTAAAAATCTTTTCTAGTTTTTTTTTATTAGAAATTTTGATCTGGCGTTACGTTACTAAAATTGCCAATGCAGTTTAATTGGATATTTAAATAATTAGGTAGTTAAGTAATTATGTAGTTAATTTATTTAAAAAAAATTTAATATATTGTCCTTTTCTTGCCTCAACCATTTTTTCATTATCTCCAGCCAATGCCTTCCATTTTTGCTAAACCAAAAAAGCTTACCCAACATTTACGAAAAAGAAAAACTACATTCGTAAAACAGTGCAGACGATTTGATTATCATGGTTAATGAATTTATGTAGAAATTGCTGAAAATTTTTTTTCAGCAATAAAATTAAAATGTTTCTCTCAAATGATATAATAAAATAATACTTTTTTAATGAGTTTTAATTTTTTGGTCACGGAAATGCCCATATGTAAAATAATATAATCACTTTTTCATAAAAAGGCACAATTAATGCGAGGAAATACAACAAAACCACTTTTGTATATTAAAAATAAAAAATAAATCACAAAATTTTAAGTGCGCCAATAAAAGTGTGTTAAGTGGCTATAAAATTTAAAAACACTGATTTAAATTATGTTTTTTAAAATATGAAAAAAATACTCTGAATGAATGAAGCAGTAACTCGACAAACACTACCCTGCAGTGTAGCCAACTAGTTAAAATACAAGTAAATGCACTAGGTCAAAAAATACCAGTACTAGTTTAGCTCAAATGCATTTTACATTGCGTAAACTGGTTGTTTTCCTGTGTTGATGTCATACGAAAAGACAATTGCCCTATCCTCGATATAAATTGAGGTAGTATTTTTACTCGCATAATTTAAACTAGTTGTGATAGTAGTAAATTTTTTAACCAGTACAATACTAGTACAATCAAAACTAGGCTTTTGCTGGTATGATTTGAGCCACCTCTGTGCTAGTTTATTCTTAACTAATTAACTAACTAGTTTAATATTGACCAGTATTATTAGTATTATTTTAGCCAGTTCAATTCTAGTAGTTTTCATTTTAGTTGTATGCTAGTATTAGTTTTATTCTAGTCTTTTACCATAGTTTTTAACATATTGCTTAAGTAAAAAAAAAGGTAAAATTAAATGGAAGAAAATATAAATTAAAATATTTTCTATATTCATAGTAACACAATGACATTTTAACAAAGGTTAAAAACGGGACTTTTATTTAAACTTTTAAATTATATTGTAACACTCATTCCACATTTGGACAAAAAAAAACAATATGGCGGAGTTTTGAATATTTTTAACCTTTTTTTTATGTTAGGTCGCATCAAAAAAAGGTTAAATATTAATGAATATATATAATTGTACTACATAGACATATGTACAATAATATATAAAATTTTAGTCCGATCAGTTGAATAGTTTTTTCGTAATCACGTCAACGAGGTCGAAAAGGGTTGTTTCGATAAAAACGTGTTTACGTAAATTTTTTGTTGCCATGGATGCCATCTGGACGAGCCTACTAAAAAAGTATCTTACAAATGTTTCTCCATCTCGGCGACTTAAATAAGACGTTGTATAGTATTGTAATATATATAGTATGGAACCTGATGGTATCTAATATATAAAACAGGTTTTTTTAGATATGTTTTTTTTTAAACAAATAGAACCAGACTGCCTTTTAAACAGATTTTTACTTAAAAAAGATAAATATTAACAATTATAAAAAAGAAATTTAAAAGTTAATTGAAAACAATCGCATCCGCGGATATGAATTTCAACTATTCGCATCTTAAAGGAAAGCTCTTTACAGAACTGCTTCTGCAAAATGATATCCGTCTTATCCCTAATTGTTACTGTTTTTACAACTAAAAACTCAATTTATTTCATTTTTATGCAGAACAAGCGAGTTTGAAATTAGCAAAGAAGCAAGTACATTTATGACTACTTAGTTATGAGCTACAAAAACAGTTGGTATTTTTTTAACTAGTCAAAATGCGACTAGTTAGCTAACTATAAATTAAGCAACTAGTTATTTTATAACTAGTAAAACAGCTTGTATTTTTGAACTAGCTGGAATACAGATAGTAACTTATCTAATAACTTTTTGGTTAGTAAGATTTGACTAGTTTAACATGTAGTATTTTTTTGACTAGTTTTATTTTAACTAGTGAGTTAACTAGTTAAATTCATAACTAGTACGATTTTTCACTGCAGGGTTATTAAAAAAAATAACGGTTGTATACATGATGCGCAATAATTACTCTAACGAAATTAGCAATCTAACAAAAGATACTGGATTCGACATTTAAGGGCAGTTGGTAATAAAAATATAATATAATATCGTAAATATATAGATCTCTAGTTCATATCTCAGTATACCTCAGCCCAGGGCTGTATCCAAGGGGGGCTCAAACCCCCCAGAGGATCGAAGTTTTAATAAAAGTTAATGCATTTAAATAATTTTTTCATTGAATCACTAGGTTAGGTTAGGTTAGACCGGATGCCTTCGTGAAACTCACATAGACCAATTCAGGTCCTTAGTGGTACCGGTAGCGAGCAAAGAACCTTTGTGTTTGTTTTAAAAGTCTTTAAAGATTTGCGTTGAGTTCGCAAACCTTAGGAGGGATTCTAGAGACACCCTGGCTACATCTTTAAGTGACGGGAACGTCGATGAGCCTAGGTATTTTAGTCTCGATCTAAGTAGGGCTGGGCATGTGCATAGTAGGTGCTCCAGGGTCTCCACTGTGCCCAGTTCTTTGCACTTCCTGCAGTTGTCATCCGTGGTGATGCCCAGCTTCCTCGCGTGGGTTGCCGTCATGCAGTGACCAGTGAGCATGCTCACTAGTGTCCTGCAATCCTTGCGCGGGCGTGCCAAGATGAACAGAGTTCGTTTTTCGCATTGTGCATTGCACATGATTTTCGAGATTGTGCACGTTGTCGTATCTCTCCATCTACGATTCACTGCTAGTGTGGCTCTTCTTTCGAGGTTCCTGTACAACTCTTGTAGCGGAGTAAGTAGATGTTCTGCGAGTTCTGATTCCAGCCCGGCGCCTTCCTTTGCTAAACCATCTGCCATCTCGTTTCCCTCAATGCCCTGGTGGCTAGGGACCCAGTAGATAGCTAGCGGAGCGCATGGATTTGATCGCCGCTTGACTGTCAACGAAAATGTTGATGTTAGAGTGTTGTGTGTCCATGCTGAGGGCTATCTCAGCAGCCTTCCTTATGGCAAATATTTCCGCCTGGAAGATACTGCAGTGGTTCGGCAGTTTATATGGCTGCCTTATATTAGGCTCTGAGCAATACACCGCCGCACCTACCCCCGTAGGCATTTTGGAGCCGTCGGTAAATATGTTGACCGCCCGCTGTGCTTGTTCTATACCTTTGGTCCCAGAAGAGTTCGTACTTTGGAATTGACTATCGTGCGAGGTACCATGTAGTCCGTGCTACTAAGTAGATCCTTTCCGATTGTACAATGTCCAAAATTTTGAGTGTGCATGTTGCCTGCTGCCGTGAGGCGTTGTGCCGTTTTTCCGGCTATTAGTTTTGCGTGTATGTCCAGGGGGTCCATACTTAGAATCGTTTCAAGCGCTTTAGTTGGAGTTGACTTCAGTGCCCCCGTGATGCATAGCGCTGCCTGCCGCTGAGTTTTCTCCAAGTGCCTGAGGAATGTTGATTTGTTCACAGCCGGCCACCACACAATAATCCCGTAGAGTAGAATAGGACGCATTACCGTTACATAGATCCAGTGCATCAGAAAGGGTGAGAGACCCCAAGTACTGCCTAGCATTTTTTTGGATGTGTATAGTGCAATGGTGGATTTCTTCACCCTTTCCTCCACGTTGGTTTTCCATGACAGCTTGCTGTCCAGGACGACTCCTAGATATTTTGTGTGAGTTTTCGGTATGAGACGTATATCGTTCAATTTCGGTGGTATCCACTGTGTTACCTTGTACCTTTTCGTGAACAGAACCAGATCCGTTTTCTCTGCGTTAATACTAAGACCGACTGAATTTGCCCATCTAAGTACATCTTTGAGTGTGCTCTCCATTATGGAGCTTACTGTTGATAGACATTTCCCTACTATAAAATGCTTATGTCGTCTGCATAGGCAGTTATCCTCGGGGCTCTACCTGCGAACTTTTCGAGTAGTTCATTAACTACAAGATTCCATAGTAGTGGCGAGAGGACCCCTCCCTGGGGTGTCCCACTGCGAGCTTCCCTTTCCATGGATTTAGTGCCCCACTCAGCCCTCACTTTTCTGCAGCCAAGCAACTTGTCTAACCAAAGGTTTATTGCCGGTGGTGCCTCTATTGCACGTAATCCACTAAGGATTACGGTGGTTGATACATTGTTGAATGCACCTGAGATATCTAGAAACGCCCCGAGTGCGTATTTTTTGAGGTGGAGGGCTTTTTCTATGGTTACTACTAGGGAATGTAGTGCCGTTTCCACCGATTTCCCTTTCGTGTATGCGTGCTGGTTGATAACTGGATTGAATTGTTTCTTAGGTGCAAGTCAATCAGTTTCTCGAGCGTTTTGAGTACGAAGGAGGTCAGACTTATTGGCCTGTAGTCTTTCGGACATGGATGGCTGCTCTTACCTGCCTTCGGTAAGAATACAACCCTCGCTGTCCTCCAAGCCACAGGTACATAGTTTAGCCTGATGCATCCGTTAAATATATTCTTCAGCCATGGGACGACTTGCGATTCAGCCGTTTGCAACATGGCAAGAATTATACCGTCTGGTCCCGGAGATTTGTATCCCGAGAACGAGTTTATAGCCCATACGATTCCATCCGACGTTATTAAGTCGTGTGGAACCTGTAACGGGGTTATCCTGTGCCCTCGTATTGTAGCAGTGCTAGGAGCTTCGGTACAGCCAGGAAAATGCGCCTTTAACAGCACCTCGAGGGATTCCTGACTGCTCTCCGTCCACTGGCCATTGTCTTTGCGTAGCTGGCTCTGAGTGGAGGGCTGCTTTGAGAGTAGCTTCCTGAGCCTTGCTGTGTCCGCAGTTTTTTCTATGTTTGAGCAGAAGTTCTTCCACGAGTGTCTTTTTGCTCTGCGTACGTTTGTTTTAAAAAGTTTGAGCCTACATTTGTATTCCCCCCAAATTTCCTCTTGGTCAGCTATTTTAGCTAGTTTAAAGAAATCTTTTAGGTCGCGTCTTTGCTCTGTAAGATTCGGACTCCACCATGGTGGTCTGATCTTACGCTTTGTTCGCGTGGGCTTACAAGAGGCATGATAGGCCTTGAGAAGATGGGCCGAGAGAGTCTTCACTGACCTTTCAATGCCCTCTTCCGTATTAATTTGTTTAGTAGCTGGTAATTTGCTACCAATGATACTTCTGAAGCGGTTCCAGTTCGTGTTTCTGGGGCTTCTAAAGATCTTTTGAGCTGGAGTGTAGTTAAAGCTTATACTAAAGCTAATATAATTGTGGTCCGAGAAGGAGGGCTGTGCTAGCACCCTCCAATTTATGACCATAGTGTTGTTGTCTGAGGATATTGTTAGGTCTAACACGTTCGACGAGGTGGGGCCTACATACGTGGGTTCCTCGCCGATGTTAGCTACGCTAAGGTTATATTGTAGAATAAAGTTAAGTAGGGACTCACCTCCATCGTTGATATCTGGGCTGCCCCATACTGGGTGGTGTGCATTGGCATCTGCTAGAATGACCATTGCTTGGTTCTTCCCGCCGGCGACTGCTACCATTCTTTGTAGCTCGTCTGGTGGTGCGTCGACGTCATGCGCCATGTAGCATGAGGCGACCATGATCGGCTCGTCCGCGTCGCCCTCTAGCGCCACAAGATCGTCAGTGCTGTAATGAGACATTAGATAAGTATAGATGCCTTTTCTTATAAGGATGGCTGTTCTTGTTCTACTTACTGTTGTTGCGAAGAACGTATTAAAGTTTTGTGACTTTAGGCCAGATACCGCGTTGCCCGAGGCAATCCACGGCTCCTGTACTAAAGCCACATCGTAGCCTCCTTCCTCCAATACGAGAAGGAGTTCTGCGCTGGCGGTTTCGCATTTATGCAGGTTTATTTGAAGGACCTTCAGCTCCATTAGGTTGAAGGTTCCTTTACGGGGTCAACTTTTGTGAGCGTGCCTCCGTCACCCGCATCTTCCAGACTGAGTCCTTGGGCAGCGTCGGTCACGGCTTCTAGGCCGAGATCTTTTTCCACCTCTCCGGACTCTAGTGTGTTGCTGTTGTTGTCCTTGGGGTGGCGCTTTTTGAGGCGCAGATAAACACTACCAACGCCCCACGCCATCTTCCCGTAACGCGCGTAGAGGATATTCTCTGCATCCTTGTTGATGTGGAGGATGTAGTGTTCCCCCCCGCTACTACCAGGTAGTGGATCAGCAACCTTCAACACCCTCCAATCAGCTGTTGGCACTTCCGGATTTTGTTTCTGGAGAAGCTTCAGTGCGGACTCCTGTGGCACTACTCTTGGGAAGAGTACCTTCGCTTTTGGCAGGGACGGGATACTAGTCCTGTCCACTACTTCCAGTTGGGCACCCTCCCATAGGCCTTGGAGTGTCGGGGTTACTGCTTTCACCCAGTGCAGAGTTGGATCGTCGTTGCACTTTAGGATCTTAACCCCATTGAGCCAGCCTGCTCCATCGAATGTGGGCATGGGAGTGTCAGGTTGGGCTTCCAACCTCGCGAACATCACCTCGAGAAGCTTCATCTCTACGGATTTCCATCTCTCAAGGGTCATTTTGCCTTGGGGATCACTCCGGTCGATCAGTGCCACGATCAGGTGTCGTTTAGTCACGTCACTGGCCTTGGTTTATACCTCCTGTTTAGGCTGCGGGATTGGGTTTGTGGTCGGTTTCTGCTTCTGTCGTTTGCTTGCTGGAGCTCCGACTTTCGCACTTTCCACCGATCTTTGGCGTTTTTGAGCAGCCTGCTCTTCTTCTTTGTTCGCGAACTGCGAAGTTGTAGGTGCAAAGCTTGGTCTGCTCGCGAAGTGTAAGCGACCCTCTTCCACCTTTAGCTTAGCCCAAGCGAGCGACTCCTTCTCTTTGGAAGAGAGATCCATCTTGCCTGACAGCCGGCTGCAGATTTTAAGGGCCGCTTTGTAGTTGGCCTTGGCCTTCAACCCCTCCTTTGACTTGGTCTTGGGCCCTTCCTTGCGAGAGGAGCTGGAACCCGCTGACTTATCCGGAGAGAGGAGAAACCTGTCCTCAACTGAGCTTGCGCTATCGTGGTCCGAGTCTGCATCGACTATGGCACCCCTGCGCAGTGTGGATTTTTTGGCAGTAGTTGTCTTTATACCCAGGCCTGCTCCCGCCCCGGTGACATTTTTGGCAGTAGTTTTGCAACCGCTATGGCCTGCTCCAACCATAGGGGAGGTGTGACTGCTGGCGGCGCGCAGTGAGGGTTGCTCCTCACTGTGTCCTCCGGCAGTCATTTGTGATTTTTGTTTATTTGTGTTATTTCGGTCTTCCATATAATTCCCACGAGTGTGGGACAAAGGAAGGTCCACCCCCACAGAGGGCCCTGTGCGCGGGTAAGGCTGGATAGTACCGGAGGGCGCCTGGTATCCGGTACGCTCCGTTTGGGACTGGACTATTTTTAATGGGCCTCCAGCCTAGCAAATCCTCGGCACGGGTCGCATAACACCTTGATTCGGCCCATCGGAGGGACTAGGTGTGGGATAGGAGAGGTTATATATGGGATGATTAGGGAGGGTATGGGGAGTGAAAAGGGATATAGGGTAGGAGTGAATAGCTACTAGTGCATCGCCAGGATGCAGCGACCTGTATGACCTAGGACCCCTGTCAGAAGCGTGCGCTTCCGTCATTCCAGCCCACTGCATCCTAGCGACCTAAGCCCCCACACCAACGTCAAGGTTGCTATTCCAGTGGGAGAATGAATTGAATCACTAAAAAACATAACAAATCATATACTGAAGTTGCGTTTACGTGTAAGCGACTTTGTTATAAATTAAATCGTGTGAAATGCAAAAAAAAACCAATTTATAGTGATTTATCGGATCAAACGTGATAAATTCAAAATAACCAGCACTATTGTTTTGACTACTCTTGATATATGCAGTTGTAGATGATGTTAGTGATGATAACAGTGTAGCCAACAAGAATGGCATACACATGTACTATACTGAAAAAACCTTCCTAATTCGAGCCGCCTACAAAGAGAAAACTGTTTTGAAAATATTTTGCTGTTCCAATTTTTAATAACTAAGCAAATATTTGCTTGAATTAAGTAAAAATTTGCTTTTGCAGTTTATAATAACTAAGCAAATATTTGCTTGAATTTAATCAAAATTTTGCTTAATTATTAAAAACTGCAATAGCAAATTTTTACTCAATTCAAGCAAGTATTTGTTTAGTTATTATAAATTGAAATACCAATCTTTGATTCGTTTTTGCTGCAATCTAGCATAGTTTTGAAGTGAAATAATTATTAACATTTAATTAAATTGAAAAATTACTACCATCTCGAGACTTGAACCTCGGCCGCGTGAGTGTAAGTGCATGCATGGGCTTATCTATTCGACCATCGTAGTTGTTAACCAATCGTCACCTAATTTTCTTCATAAAGAATAAAAGTGTGCTCGTGTGCTTAAAAAAAATTTGCTTGAATTGAGTAAAAATTTGCTATTTGAGTTTATAATAACTAAGCAAATATTTTCTTGAATTAAGGGAGTATTTCTGGTTGGAAGGCAGTTTTTGGAACCTTTTTGAAAAACTTCTCATTTGAAAATGCAAAGAGTTATTTAAATTCTGTTTTTTTATTGCATTAAGAACATATCAAATTAAATAAATTTTTTTTTCCTTTCTACGAGGGCTGTTCAAAAAGTTGTCGGCTTTCAAAGTTGGGCGTCGAAGAAAATGTATGCTGCTTGCGGCCCGGATAACTCGACTTTGGATCATCTGAAATAAAAAAAGTAAAAAGCGTACAGATTTATTTCTAATCCCTACCTCAATCATAATTTTGCGATAATTTTGTACAAAATGGCGGTCATTGTAAAGTGAAAAACCGATTTTGGGTCTTTTTTTTAGTTTAGTGTAAAAAAAATAGTAAAAAATTATTTAAAATTGTGATTACTTTGTGAAATTGTGAGGTAGGGACTAGAATGGTGACAATTTTGCGTCGATTGCATTTTGTTTCATCAAAATCGGTTCAGAACTACGGGCGCAATCTAGGCCGCAAGCTCAAAAAACGTGATTCCGAGATAAACGCGTTTAAGTTTGAAGTTATTTTTTTGCATCAAAAAAAATTTAAACGAAAAATTTGACAAACAGTTTTAGAATTTCAACAATTTTGCGTCGAGTGCACTTAATTTCATCAAAATCGGTTAAGTATAACCGGATAAAAGTGACTTCGAAGTTAAAAAATGTGATTTTGAAAAAACTCTAAGAAAATGGTAGGCAATAAAGCATTTTTTTTTTTTTTTTTAAACACTTACATATATCAATCTGCAATGCCAGCCCCATAAAGAACTCCTTCCTTTTCTTCAAAAAATGAGGACTCAGCGGCTCTTTGTGCTCTTCGGGCAGTTCTATTATTTCATATCATTATTTCAAGTATTGCCAAAAAACCTTCGTTAAATATGACAGTTGCAATATAATTGGCAATCTCAATAGTGCGTACGCCGGTAAGCATATGCTTCGGTGCGAATGACCACAGCACTGGGTTGAAAGATTCTTTGCTGTTTTGTGTTTCGGAGCCAAGGCTCAACAGGCTGACAGTGCTTCGTAAATAGGTTTGATTGCTTCCTGGACTCTCTGATTTAGTGGTGCAAACGTATGCTTGAAGCTGTCGATTGTCCCTTCTGCTACCGCTTTTTGCCGGGCGCACCAGCTCTACGCACCGGTTGGACAGTTTTGGTGGTGTGGAGCTTCATCAGTCGAGATTTTGTGCAAAAACGTTGCCCAAACAGCCTTCTTCATGTCAGCAACCGACTCTGGATGACAACGAATAGCGAGGCCATAATATGTTGTTAGTTCAGAGATGACTTTATCTGTGAGTTTGCCTGCACCCTTGCCGCCAATGCATCTGTTATCTTTTTTGGCCTTGCGGAGTCTGGTGCCCATTCTTTTTTGCACGTGCGGTATACATTCTTTTTTTTCGACGATTGGGTCGCCATCGTACGGATCGTCGTCTATAATAGCTTTGAATGCTTTTGAGTCTCCATCGCCGATATACTTGCAGTGTTTTACGCCATGCTTTTGGACTGATATGCGAACATTTCCTTTATTGCATCCACCTCCATCTTCCCAGAGCTTCCTTGATGGTTGGCACGGCATTCCTCTTCGTGGTCTTCAGTCCAATCTTCATATGCCAGTGGGTCTTCTTCTTTGTTAACACTTTCAACTGTTGATTACGCTGGACTTTACAACAGAGTCGACTATTTTTTTTACTGTATTTACTGATCAACGTTGTAGCGCCGTATAGTTTAGTGAAGAAAAGCCACGTTTTTTCCAATGCCATCACCTGACATGGTACACATTGTTGGGTCGCACTGTGGATCGGCTGTGACCATGGCATCTTTCTCTTCTTTGGCGGCTTTTGAAAAAGTGTATCCATAGATCGCGCTTGCAGCTATATGAAAGTTCTCCAGGGCAGTGTAGTATAACGAGTAACCCACACCTCTGCCGATATCCATGAGGCCACAAAACGTGTTAATGCCTTTTGGACTAATGCCTAAAAGCCTTATGGCAAAAATCAAGCGCCGCTTCATCAAATATGATTTGCCAACCAAAGACGACGAAAAAAATGTATGTAGTGGTCAGGCAAGCGCAGTGAACATCAATTTTGAAACCAATTCCATACGGCGATGCTATTTTAAACTCGATTTTTCCTTCACATTTGGCACATATCACCAGATCAGCAATCGCCGAGAAAACTGTATAAAACTCCAAAATGGAATTCTCCGTTTTGTTGTCAATGCTTATGTTTTCGTTTTCATTATTTTAAAATTTTTTTGCCGATGTACTTGTGAATTTGGTATCCTATCTCTTTCGTGTTGGTTACCATGAAACTGGCGTTTCAGAGGACGAGTTTTTCGATTGCTACCGGTGTTTCTTTTATTTCTATTTCTTTTTCTATCCATTGTCTTTAGCTGGATGCGCGCGCGCGTCCGGTTTATAACTCAATCATATCTCCTAAAGTATTTCGAATTTCAAAAAACTCTTTTAAGACGATATTTTCAAATAGCCAAGCTATAAAAATATGCAAAAGAAAATCGAAAAAAATTTTTGCCAACCAGGAATACTCCCTTAAGTAAAAATTTGCTATAACAATTTATAATAACTAAGCAAATATTTGCTTGAATTAAGTAAAAATTTGCTATTCCAATTTATAATAACTAAGCACATAGTTTCTTGAATTTAGTAAAAATTTGCTTTTCAGTTTATAATAACTAAGCAAAATTTAGCTTGAATTTAATCAAAATTTTGCTTTTTCCTTAATACACGAGGAGTGATTGAGCAAAGTTTTGCTGATTTGATTTTAAGCAAAACATTTGCTTAATTCAAGCAAATTAATTTTCTCCGTGTAGAAAGATTATACCGTATACTTCAGCCAACAACTGATTTTCATTTTCTCTCGAGCGGTTTTCGAACATTTAAGTTTCAGCACCCATGGTTTTGTCACTGGAGTTCGTTGACTTACTCCAAATATGCAAATGCAGCTTTTTGTAAGTTCTGCGTTTTCTTTAGCTCTGCTTATGGTGGCATTACATCACAGTCTCTTCATAATTTACGGCACAAAACAAGTTTTTATTAAATAAGTTCTTCCACTGCCCACTTTCATTGTGACTCTTTTATAGTCAAGAGTTTTTAAACAATTAACTTTCGAATTAAAGATATGAGTCTAAACCTGGCTTAATTTTTGAAGAATGTTTGAACTTACCCTTGAGTTATAAAAAGTTGACTTACATTTTTCAGAATTCTGACCCGAGGATTAAGTCAATCGTTTTAGTAATTTTTTAAATTTGTAGGTCTTAAGATTTATGAAGTTTATGTTGAAGTTTTACTGTCTCTAAAATTTTATTACTTTGAGATAAATGAGATATCGTTCTCATCCCTGAAATTTCTTAAAACATACCTCTGTAATTTAATGGGCGAGATCCGTTTGAACGGATGTGAATCCCTTAGCATACAGTGGTGAAACTAGCGGGGGGTAAGGGGGGTAGACTTCCCCTTACTTATTTAGAGTCGGCCTAATTATTATTTTTTACTGAAATTTCTTAAAATATTGATTTTTATTAACAATAATTATGAACGCATCAAAGCCAGTCGAACCTTTTATTGCCATTTTCATAACAAAAACCAACTTTAGTCGGCTATTTAATTTTAAGTCATACCTAAAACTATCTTCAGTCGGACACTTTTAGTCGTACCTTAAAGGAACTTCACTCGGCTAACTCACTTTCAGTCGTACCTTAAACGAATTTCAATTGGCCAACTCATTTTAAGTCGTATCTTAACCCATTATTGACAACGTATGATATACCATACGCGATTAAAGCATTTTTCAAAAATTCCTCAAAAATCCTCAGCTACTGTAAAATTTTTGCTTCCAACAGTGTGCCAAAGCCAAAAGTATGCTTTTTCAAAAAAAAATTGATATTTTAATCCTTTTTGTTTACTTGTTCGCGCCTGTTAATGCAGTAATAAAAAAAGAGTGAAAAATGTTACTCAGGTGAGTTATTTTGTTTTATAAACATCAAGAAAAAAGAAAATATAATTAAAAAAGTGCATTACGTTAAAGTTGAACTCTACGCTACGAAATGAAAATTTTCCAATTTATAATTATTTTTATTTCTCTACTTAAAGACCCCTTATGCGTTTATACGCTTCGCCACACCCAAATACTTTGAATTTTTTCTTAAAAACTTCAGAGTTTTCCGTCTTATAATAATACAAATTTATGCTGAAAATTGTAAAATCTAAACTCAACGGATTCTGGTAGTGAGCATTAATGGGTTAAACAAACTTCAACTTTCAGTCGTACCTTAAACAAACTTCAGTCGGCCAACTTATTTTAAGTCGTATCAGTGCTGAATTGTCGTAAACGAATCCAGTGTTCCTTTGTGACAAAATGCAGAAAAAGTTAAAAAAAGTAGTATAAATTTCAGAATATAAAATCAGATTACTATTTTTATATCTGAGCAAAAACTTGAAAATCAGTTTTTGGATATAGCTTAATGCTAACAGTCCCTGATACAAATAACTTGTCAAAAAGTTGAAAAAATAAGTGGAATAAAACAAGCCCAAAGGAGCAAAGGTTTACTCAGTCGCCTCACAAATTCCCTTTTTTGAAATTGAAATTTTTATCCAGATATACCCAACATTTGTAATAAAAACTTTAATGAAGATTAAAATCGGCCAACGTATTTAAAGAAATTTTCTTATCTCAAGAAATCTGATGTAAAATCTTTAATTTCATATACTTAACATTTTAATTTGAATACAATTATAATAAATAAATATATAATGAATTTGAAGGATTTAGTCAGAGTATTGAAAAAAGGTCCGTTTTAACTTTTAAACTCGAGATGATAGCAAAAAGAACACCATTTTTAAATCTGCATTCAAAATTCATTTTTTATAAAACCATCGCTTTATGTCATTGTTGATGTTCTAAACGAAATTTTCCAAAGCTCTGAAAAATTTGACAAGTGAACTCAAAATGCTGCATATTCGCTATCAAACCAACTCATTTCTGTGGACTTTATTATAAGTCTTGTTTTTATGAAAAATTTGCTAGTAAAAATTAAACTCCTGTCTGAATCTCTTGAAGCCGTTGAACTGAATATTTTAGATGCTATGAAATTTATTTCTTGCAAGGGTTAATTATTAGAAAAAAAAAATTCGGACTCTGAAGGTATGATAACCCAATTGGTAATGCTGTTGCATTGCTAAAATCTTTTAATGTTGATGCTAAAAAGGAATTCTCAATTCGCCATCGCCGTCATCTTGCGCCGAAACGTTTGGATGATAACAGTGCCAACACGGCTTATTTTTCGATGAACTGTTTTTATAGAAGAGAATTTAAGCTTGTATTGGATAAGATAACCTCACTGATGCGAGATAAATTAAGCAATTGCGTAGAAACAATAAAGTCTCTGTATGAACTCTTTAATCCAATTCTATCTTCTACTAACTTGACCCAAAAGCGAATTCTAGAATCAATAAAATTGTTACCAAAAAATTGTTTGTTGGATTCACTTCAATTGAAAGCGGAATTTGAAGTATTCTATTCTATGCGAAGGCAAAGAAACTCTATCGGGCACACCTAATGCTCAGAATGCAATAAAAAATCCCTGCCTGCACTTAACAAAATGTTTGCTGTGCACAGCCTGTTACTTTTGCAGGAAATGAGAGAATGTACAGCAAATTAAAATTAGTTAAAAATTATTTGAGAACCACGCAAAGTGACTCACGTGTTAATGACTTAATAACACTTTCATCGGAAGAAGACATAGTTGATCTCATTAACTTAGATAATATTGCGCAGCAATGGGCTGCCTTAAAACACTAGAAGAATTAATATTTATATGTTACACTTAAAAATTAAGCTTTTATTTTTTATTTAAAACATTATTTTTTTAAATAATTCAGAAAATTAAAAAAAAATTTAAAGAAGTTGAAAGCTCTGTTTATTTTTTAACACATATAAACTATGAATTATTAAAACGAAAATAAATGTTTAAATGCTGATTCGATAATGTTGAAATACTTATATATTATTTTCTTTGATAGAGGGAACGATATGAAAACTGCATTTAAGGGATCTTCTTGAAAAAATTTTTTGATTTTTTGGTTTATATGAAAGTGTTACTAAAAATTTGTTGGTAGAATGCGTGTTAAAAATTTCAGGATTATTTAAAACGGTACCAAAAATTAACGAAAAAGTCCGTTGGAGCTGAAACAGTTTTGCATTTTTATTGTATTTATTTTACATTTTTTATCGTAAAATCTCTAAGATTGTTACCTACAATCATCTGTTAAAATTTAAAACTCGAATTTTTAGAGCATTAGAAATGTAAAAATAGGGTTATTTCTCAATTTTTGTTTTTAAAAATGGCGCCAAAAACAGGTATGAGGCTTAGTTAGCTGAGTATACGTAATCTTATAGTTATAGTTTAGATGAACTAAAAAATGTTCAGTTACATGTTGCAAAAGCTGAGAAATCTCTGCCACCTTTTTGGATTCGAAAAATGATGTCCAAATTGCGAAAAGCTTAAAAGAGCAGATAAAAGGCCTAACCAAAAAAACAAAAAATTCGGAATATACTCAATTATATGTATTTTTATGTACACAAGTTTTTTTTTCATCATTAAAAAAGTTTTTAATAAAAATAAATACAAAGTGTTTTTCTTAGCCGTTCTAAAAAAAAGGCCCATAAGATTTATTTATATTAATCGAACGGATGAGTAATTTTATTTAATTCAGCTATGTTGTATTTTTAAAAAAATGTCGGGACTTAAGGGTATCGAATCGGCCGAAATACATTGCTACCCCCCAATCAAAATAGCCTCGGTACGCCCCTGTTAGCATACACAGTGATCGCACAGTAACAGAGCAGGACGTGCTAGTAGAATTTGCAAAAAAAAATTACATTTTTTTATACATATTTTTATTTTAGTTCCATACAAAAACTTTAAAAATTCAAATAACTTAATTTTTTTAATTTTTTACAAAATTTTTTCAGCATATGTTTTATTTTTATAATTAATTTTTTAGCTTAAATATGTATAAATTTTAGAAACTCTGGCCATGAATGCGAGCACTCAAAACCTTTCTAACGATATCTTGAAAGAGAAGATCGCATTAGAAATAATGAAATTATTTTAATTTTAGTAAAAGTAAATTAAGAAAATTCAAAAAAAGGCACGAAAGAAAGCGTTATCTTTAATGCTTTTGCAAAACTTTTAAATTTTTTGATGCAGATTTGAAGAGCCTTTTCTGGCCTTTAATATATGTTAGTTCATTTATTTTAACACCTATTCTACCAGCATCATATATTTAAGAAAAATATGTTTTTGGATGTTTTTGAATAGTTATAAAATAAACCACGGTTAATTTTTAGAGGGGTACAAATGGAACTTTTTCTAATGGAAGTCGGGGCACCTTAATATGTGTAATTACAAATAAAGTATATAAAAAAATTAACTTGAAAAGGAAATGAAGCGAAAACTTGTAAATTTAAACTTTTTAATTGCGTATAAAAATATGTTCATCAAAACCCCCACATGGGTAAATCCTGGCTACGGCCCTGCCTCAGCCATACCACGGCTCTATAAATATACATAATTTCCACCTGGAAAACGATGCAATGATCTGGCAGTCTTAATGAGGTTCTGATGTCTAGATCCGTATTCCGCATTCCCGACTTTACTGTCAAGTTTTGAGACATCGCACAGTGGGAGATCGTGGCCATAAATAGAAAAAAGTAAAACTTTGATATTTAAAAAAAACTAGTAAGACCGTGTGGCGCTAAAACGCCAAAATAAAATATACCTAGATTTTATTTTTAGCTATTGAATAGATTTTAAACTGATCAAAATTGAAATTAAATAAATTTTGGCCTTTTTGCAATATACGCGGTATTGCATGCGCAACGACGATATAATGTTAGCATATATAATTTTATACCCAAATTTATTTTCAATATACAGGAGTAATAATATTTCTTGATTTCCAGTTCAAAAATGCTTGAATAAAAATGTTTCATTACCAGTCTCCAATTTCTTTTTAAATTTTTGTGTAAATTTTTAAAAATTAAAAAATTTTCCGACCAACAGTTTAGAAATCTTTTTTCAACTGTAAGAAATTATTCCAGTATCACACTGATATTGAACCTATCAATTCATAGTTTTAGCTGTGAAATTATAAAAGATTATTGGTCAGTATAACAGTTTCATAGCTATTAGCCAATAGGTGGCGCTAAATACCTCACATATTTTTTGGCATATGCTAAAATTAAGAAGAGAAAAAGCAACATAACAACAACAATTATATGCAAACTTTAACTCGCTATAACTTCAAAAATATAAATTTTTAAAGAATAATAAGTCCAGTTTACACATCTACAGGTCTAAACCTACCAAACCATACTAAATTTATTAAGATTGGGATTGTACTTAAAAAGCCTAACGCTGGACAAAAATTGCGTTTGCGTAATAAATATATGTATGTAAGGTTTTTACTAATCAACAGTTCATACATCAGTCAGAAGTTTGGTCAGAAAATATCTTTAAATCATAATTTTTTTAATGAAAAAATTTGATAATATCATTTGTTTTTGTTTGTTTTTAAGACAATGATATTTACTTGAAAAAATAATAAAAATATGATATTTAATGTAAACTGTAGTTTTTTTCTTTTTATTAAAACTAATTTATTTTTTGTAATTTTTTAGAAATAAACATTTTTAGTACATAAAAACATAAATCTTTGGAAACTTTAGCAATTAAAAAAAAAACCATCAAAAACCATCTTTCCAAAATTTTTAAAATGGTATGCATAAATATATATATTTATAGATTAGATTAGATTAGATTAGATTAGATTAGATTAGATTAGATTAGATTAGATTAGATTAGATTAGATTAGATTAGATTAGATTAGATAAGATTAGATTATAAGTATGGTTCTTGCCGCCGAAACTTGCCCGAAAGGGACTTTTGTGTGATTTTTCTTGTGAAATATAATTTAAAAAGCAATTGATTTTGCTATTTTCAGCATATCTTCGAAACTAAATTACATTAAAAGTAAAAAAAGTTATGTAAATCATTACAATTAAGACGAAGACTAGAAAATTTTTAGAAAATAGTAGGTGCAATAAGTTTAGTTACACATTCTGTTTTTTTCTCTTATGTCTTGATTTTATGATATGTTAAATATAAATTATACGTATGTATACATCAAATGCTCAAAATATTTGGTATAAATGATATTAAGATAGTTATTTAACTAGTAAGGAATGATCCTCGACTGGGTCCAAGGTAAAAGACCCCACAGCCGCTTTTATTCGGGTAGGTATATTCGAAGTTTTCAAAGTTTTGTTATATTGAAGACGTCAATTTGTATAGATGATAGGCGTGGTTTTTTTTCAACTTCTCAAAATATCAAGCTCAGAAAAAATTTTAAGTATTGTAGTTACGCATAATATGTAGTGAATTAATTTTTAAGGAATTTATGAAAGTTCTATTACTTTGATGATGTAATTTTGTATGGGAGGTAGGGGAAGTTTTCATAAGATTGTTCAAAATTTCAAGACATTTTATTATAGTTTTTGTTAATTAAAGATATTTTACCCTATTAATAAAGTCACTTTGTACGAGGGTTAGGTGTGGTTTAAATCCGTTTCAGTTGAATTTCATACTTAAAGTGGATATGCCATATGCTTACACTGAACCAAAAAGGTACACAGTAAATATGAATTTTACTTGCTCAGCGTGAATTGCATTCATGTTTTTTGGTCCAGTAACCGATTACATGAGTCACATGAACTATTAAGGAAACCCATGTACAAAATACACATGCGAAAAAACAATAGCAAGAATATTTCATAAGCCTAGTGTACAAAGTTCATAAACTGTGTACAACAATTTACACGAATCAAGTGAACATTTTATGGCTGTCATGAACAAATATAAGGGAAACGTGAATGAATCTTGAATTAAGTGAACAAAATTCATATAACCGTGTACGAATACATTGGCAGCAAAAATAGTTCAAGAGATAAATATAAACAATTCATGAGACTCATGTGCAAATACAAGGTAGTCCTGAATGATTCATAATTCAGTGAAAAAATTTCATAAATCCATGAACAAATACAAGAGCAACAATAATATTCCATAAAATATGTTTCAGCAATTCATGAATTCCATGTACAAATACAAGGTCGGCATGAATGATTCGTGACTTAAGTGAACAAATATCATAAAATCCACGTACATATATACGCGTTCATAATAAATGAATTCAGCGTAATGACTCACCGTATGTTTGATCCCATGAAAAAGAAAATAATTTTGTATTTTTAAGACAGTCTTTTTTAATATTTTTTTAGTGAAAATTTTTTATAACATTCAATGTTTAAATAATTTTTAATTTGAGATCCTTTATGTATTACAAAAGTGCAATAATTCTTAAATCACATTCGAAATAGCGATATTTTAAACAATAAATTTTAGGTAATATTTTTAAGTTCTTCTATTAAAATACATATTTTTGAAGATTTTTTCGAATTCGCTTTGGGCAACTTATAAAAATAGTTTTCAATGATGGCCAGAAAATTGAAGATGCTTTAGGGTATTCTAAATTGAATAAATGAAATATTTTGAAACATATGTCAACTGCTCTAACTAAATTGAAAATTTTAAACTTAATTCCATCCATATAAATAAAAATTTGTTCAAATTTATTGAAATTTTCGTCTGCAATTTTATAATAGAAATGGCTGAATATTTTCACCACGCTTTTTGAGATAATCAATATGATCTTCAAGTTGCTGCAAACTTCGCCCAACAAAAATAAAGGATTCTTGAGAGTCTTTCATTGTAAACCGCGTAACGTCTTTCTTTCCTGAAGTATTGGTTTTTATAATCTTTGTTGTTGGATAAAGATATCCATGCAGGCACCATAGGGTTTTGAAAACATAAGATTCATCTCCTAAAGAAAAAATTTTAAAAGAATTAAAAAGAGAATTCTGAAAATAAATATTTTTCAAAATATATCGTACCTGTTTTTATTTCAGCGTCTAAGATAGATTGAAGAAGGACTTTAGAAGATGGATCTTTCAAATTCTTGTGTCTTTGCAAAAATTGATAAATTTTGAACACCCCGGTTTCCCAGCCTACCACCAGACCTTCATAGTCATTAAAGAGGAGACCAAAATCTTTGTCGATCTGTAACGGAAATATATGCATATTAAGGTTGACCTTATTTTTCAAAATTACTTTCCTTAAGATATATGGCTGTAAAATCGTTCCTTTTGATATAAAAACAATAAAAATATCAAATTTGGGTAATCGGAAATCATTTACCCCATCATTAAAGCGATTGAAATTTGAAATTGCAAAACTTGAAATTTTGAAACTTTGAAATTTTTTATGATTTTTTTTTGTGTTCAATATGCCAAAAAGAGGCACTTTGAGAATTTAAAAAAAAGTCAAGTTTCAACAGCTATAACTTTTTCATCCAAATTTTGATTTTTGTAGTTTTTTGCACAAATTTGTTAAATACTATTTTAATGCCACCTGTAAATTCTTTTACATTTTACATAACTAAAAATATAGTCTTAATTACCAAACGAAATCCTGACGGCTTTTTATATTGTGGCCAATTTTTGAACACATCATCCAAATTTTTATACTCGTTTTGAATTTGGTTAAGCCAATATTTAGTGCATGCTTGCCAAACATTATCAAACTCCTCTGCTGACAAATTGTCATATTTAAGGCTTTGTACGCATTGTAGTGCATCATTTTCTGGAACTAAGAAAACAATAATTTTGGTTATTATAAAACATTACTTCCCTCTCCCCTAAGAATATATACTCACCAAAAGCAGTTGCTTCCTTCTGAAGAGATTGACAAATTTTGGATGACTTGATGAAAGGTTTCAGAGTTTGTTTCAAGTAAGCGGTTCTTGTGTAAATTTTTCCACGTTTTTCGGTTCGGTAAACGTCTAATTTTTCAGTGGAAAAATATTTAAGTTATTTGCCTCGAAAAAGTTTGCTATAATACTTATAAGCATATTTCGATGTTCTTCATCTAATTTTTGTTTTTCTTCATAAAAATTATGTATTATTTGGGCCTTTCGATTTTGTTTTAAGATTTCCGAAATGGTTATGGACTTAGGCTCTGAATTTTCTGGCACATAAAAATTTTTTGCAGTGTTCAGACCTGCTGAACATACAGTTTTATCGGAAATGTTTTGTGGAATACTGGAAGCATCCCTCCATGTTTGAAAATAGTATCGAAAATTAACACGATCACCTATCTTTAATTTTTGCACAAGTTCTTTGGTTTCTTCAAAGTTAATTCGTTTCAATACATCAATCGTAATTCTCTCGCCTGTGAAATTTATGTAAAATTTAACAACTGAGATATATATATATATGTTAGTTGTAATTTCAAGACTACCGCAAGGTTTTTTTGGCACAACACTTTTGATTATCTTGCTCTTTTTTAGTAATAGAGAGTTAAGTTTCAGTTGCCCTGTGCAAAGTTGAATTTAGCCATTTAACGAGAAATAAACTCTTGCACTTTTATAATTTGTAAAAAAATTGTACATCTTGAAAAGATGATTTTTCAAAAACTTCTGGAAGAGATGCATTCTTTAACACTGAGGAACTAGAAATTTTTTCGTTTTGTTCATAAATTGACTTTAAGTTGACTTCTGCAATAACCTTGCTAGTTGAAGTGCTCTCAACATTTTTAGTTACAGAATTATTTTAATGAGACAAATTTTCAATTGGGCTATGCTTTTTTTGTGAATGTTTTTTGAAACTTGGTATATTTTTAAAAATCTGTGAGCAATGAAAGCAATGAATATCACTGTTCTTATCAATGGCATGTCTTTTCTTTAGATGGTATATTAAAAACGAAATATTTTTGAATTTCGACCGACAAATAAAACATATCATTTTAAAATTTGACTTAAGTATTGCTTCTTTTTTTAAATCACAATAGAAATTCCACTTTTTTGCAATTTTTGTTTAATTTTTTTAATTAATCACTCAAAACATTGCACAATTTACATTTACTTTCTGCTTGACGTCCGTTCCAACTCAGCAACAACGAAAACTGAAATAACTTTTTACAATTGTCGCCTAATTGTTGCTAATAAAGAGATGACATAATGATATATATAAAGAATTAAAACAACAACAACAAGCATACTGGCGTATTGAACACACAAAAAAAAGCAAATGCAAGATAGTAGCGATGTTAAGACAACAACAAAGCAATAAAAAGTAAGAGTGCAGCTGCAAATTGTATTCGGAAAACTAACGGTTCCTAAGAATTTTCACAATCTCTGTGAATAATTGCATAGAGACAGTGAACTAATACATAACATTACGTATAGGCGGACTGAGGTCGTGTACAGTTGCATGGAGACAGCGCATTATACATGTATGAGTACACCTATCTCATGAACATGATCATGAAGACAGTTTTAGAGAACATGGCCTTATGTATGAATGCACAGAACTCATAACTTTCTACTCAAAAATAGAGTTCGCATTCATGAATTTTGTGTTCACCAGATTTGTGAACGTTTCTATGCACTCTTACATAAATTTTCCCCGTAATTTACATAGGATTATGCAGGAATACACTCAAGCTATGTATAATTACCTGGACCTTATGAACGGGTACATATGCTCAGTGAACACAAAATTTATATTGATTTTTTATGAACGCATACATAATTTATATTTTCAGTGCATATGCCAGAATTTAGGTCCATATATTAGTTTTTTGTGAAATTTAAAGAGATTTTACCGTTTTGATAAAGCCACTTTGTATGGAAGCTCGGCGTAGTTTTCATCCGATTTTACTCATTTTCAAACTGGACCTTTAATTTTTTTAAGATACAAGCTTAAGTTTCAAATTTCATTACGATAGCTACAAAATTAAGGCTGTAATCGTGATCACAGACAGACAGACAAACAGACATTGCTAAATCGATTCGGGTGGTGATGCTCGGGTGGTGGTGACCTCTCTGCAGACAATGGCAAACCTCAGAGAGTATAAACTGCCATTCGGCATTAAACTCGTAGGTCCAGTTCTCGATCATTTGTGTTCAAACATTTAATAACACGCACAACACATTGATCAAAAGAAGCTCGGTCGAAGTCCTTTCTAGGACTGAAATGGCCAATTTATTTTTATATAATATATATTTCATATTTAACTGTACAAAGCACTCATACCAAATTTTAAAGCTCTAGGTTTATTTTTACTATTTTTATAAAAAATTCGTATAGAAGGTGGGAGCGTCTTTGGGCGGATTTGATCCAAACTTATATATGTATATTTAAAATACAAAGCACTTATACCAAATTTCAAAGCAGTAGGTTTATTTTTGCTATGTATGGATAAAACTTGAAGTCCTCCCAATGTGCGTAGGTAAAAATATGTGCCAACTTAGTATAGAGGCAGTAACCTGTCCTATTCTACTCTGGTAGAGATTACTGTGTGAAAGCTATGCTCGAATGAGGGAGTGGCAATAGTGTAGTCGATTTTGTAAGGAACAGTTCCTGCAAGATCGATAATAAAGAAGTGAACTAAGCCTTAGAGCAGCCTCGCAATGGGCTTACACTCGTACAGGCCACTTCTTTATTATCGATCTTGCAGGAGCTGTTAATTACAAAATCGACTACACCATTGCGAGGTTGCTCCATTACACACAAAAAAAAAATTAAAAATAAACTGGCCATTTCAGCCCTTGGAAGGACTTTGACCTAGCTTCTATTAATCAATTGTGTTGTGCGTGTTGTTAAATGTTTGATCACAAATGACCGAGAACTGGACCTACGTGTTTTATGCCGACTCCGAACGACTTATGTTCTCCAGAAGCTTTAAATGGCAATTTTTACTCTCTGAGGTTTGCCATTGTCTGCAGAGAGGTGACGACCGAACAGAAAAATGAATTCAATTGAAAAAACTTTTCTGTCTGAGCTGGAATTGAACCCGGGCTACCGCGGTTCTTTAGCTTAGGGGCCACGCACTCTACCCACTAGGCTACGGTCGCCACATTACATACAGACATCTTATAAAACGATTGGCGTCACTATAGCTATATAAATCAAACCTGCAATATTCGGGTTAAGTCCTTATGTTGTACATATAGCTTTCTTATAGTCGTATAAAGCAACATTTCCTAGTTTTCTCAAGAATGTTCGGTTTCTTACTGAACTTTCTATCCAAAATAACTCCCAAGTATTTTGAAATAAATATTGAGATCCGAGAGCACTATCCCAAGCAGCTTCGATACAGTATTAGTGTATAGTATTAGTGAACTTTTTCTGTGCAGCAATAGTTACGTAATTTGCATTGGCAATCACCTTGTAGCATACCTTTTCTATTTTCCTCAGTAGTTCATTGAATACCAAATTCCATAATAAAGGTGATAAAACACCCACCTGCGGAGTGCCCCTACTCACAATTTCCTGGTCTTTGAGTCACCTACAGATTCGCGGACGACTTTGATGGTCAGCAGGTAGTTTATATTGCCACAGAAAAGCCTCCAGGAACTGTACAGAGCCTATTGAAATTATTTAATTCTTTTTAGACTGCACCCTTAGGAAATACGATTTCTAACACCTAATTTTAAGTCCCCGTCAGCTGCTTCACCATTGAATCGAGATCTTGAGGAGTCGAATTGGGAACATCTGAGAGCGGGGATAGCGATTCTCCCACTACATCCCTGAATTGACACCAGTTTGTTTTCCTCAGATTCCACTTTCTGAAGCACTTTCCAGTTCGTGATCTTATCATTTAAAGAAGTCAGACTAGGGTAACGTCTAAAACTTCTCGCCTACTGCGAATAATAAAAGTTGGCTCGTTCCTAACGCTACCAACATGTAAATTACTTTTGAGTAAATAATCAAACAAGAACTCACCTGTAATTCCCCAGACTGTGCAGTGCGAGTTCACGTGGGCTCTGATTAGTAGGCCACACTTCCTTCTCTCCATCTCGGTGATCAGACGCCACATACTACCAGCCGGCGGTGGCTTGGGTTGGTCATGAGCTAGGTACACCGAAGCAACTTAGCAGCTGCGCGATCCTAGCTCAAGGCTTACGGCCACTACATCTTGATCACTGAAATTTGATTACAAAACAGAGTTAATACAGGTTTTCGCTAGTACACATGATCTGGAAGTGCCTATGCCACTAGCGAAGAACAATTTATAGCCGTCCGCCCTTCATCTTCTCCGCCCCTACTAAGGCCGATTAATAGTTCAGCGCTGGCCATCTTTGAGTTGTTTAGGTTGATCTACAACAGCCTAACTAGTCGATGCTTGTCGATGCTTGTCGATGCTCGGTCTGCATATACCACCGCGTCAAGCGCAGACTCTTCTACCGCATCCTCCCTTTGTGGAGTGCTTTTCTCTGCGCTTGCGTTATGCGCTAGCTTATCTTTCTTATATACCTTCACGAGTATCCTCATGAACCCGAAACAAACCCATCCATCGCATTTTTCTAGAGGACGCAGTGATGCCTCGTCCAGGGTTAAGACCTCCTGACTTGCACCATCTCTAGGATCTTCAACTTTGGCAACCCTCCAGTTCTGAGTTCGAAAGTGTAGTTTAAAAACTCTTAAAGTTTCAGGAATTTTTTCAGGCTCTTTGGGTTTCAGAGGTAGCCAGACTGGTGCGAAGGATTTTCTCCTTTGAGACCGCTTCAATTCGTGCGCCTGGCCACACTTCACCTACCCTGACGAAAATCGCCTTGTAGAAAGTGACAGATCTGGCATCAGAGCATTGTACCAACCTGATACCCCGTTGGCAGCCTATCGCAATACAGTCGGGAGGAGGGTCCGGAATCTCATCATCAACCTCCAATTTGTGGCCGAGATCTCAAAATCCTCCACCCCCTGTCCAGGATAGCCATCACCTCACATCTTCTGGCGACATCGCTAAAGAGTCGGCCAGAAAAGTCACCAGCAACTTTTAGCTTTTTCGCCATAGTGGCTGGTCTCTCCTCATCCGACCTCTGTAGCACCGACAGATCTAAACTGGCTCCAGACGATGCCTTAGCCTTGCCGCTAATGACGCATAACGCTTTCTCTAAAATATACAAATATTTCTTGGCACAATGTACAAACGCTCACAAGTATTATTCACAAAGTCGTTCGTTGGCTGAAAAGAACGGTTCAGAGAAATAACGCCTAATGAAAAAACGCCCAAAATAAAAAATGAAATAAGCCCAAAACATTTTGGGCATACAAAAATGAAATAACGCCCAAAATAAAAAATGATATAAAGCCCAAAAAATGAAATAATGCCCAAACTGAAAATGAAAAAGGGCGTACCGTCATTTCGCAAATGTCATTTCGCCCAATGTCATTTCGCCCAAAAACGAAAATGACATATCGCCCAAAAAAATTCAATGTTAGTTGTTATTGTGTAAAAAAATCGAGATTTTGGGCGTTATAACATAATTTTTTGGGCTATATGACATTTTACCAAGCCAACAACGGCCCATGACACACCCCCCAAAAAATAATAAAAATGACATACCACCCAAATATATGGACACATTTGTAAAAGAAATATACGAAAATTTTCTATGTAATTTGTAAATAATTCATATTTATTTCACATCGTTGGTTAAAAAAAATAACAAAACGTCCTTCTTCATAGGATTATTACAAAAAACAAAAACAATAAACGTGCAACTAAACTCAAAAAAGTTCAACAAAAAAAAAACAATAAACTTGCAACGTTTTTATGCAAAAAGAAAAAAATTCCTCTTATAGAATATAATAATTACAATTTATACGAATACTTGAATAGTTTCGCAGATTCTTTCCCTGCAATACGGGCATTTTTTAGTGCTTTCACCGTTTTCTGCTAAAGCCCGCGCCTGTAGTAGCATCCAGCATGCATTACACATTTTCAAATGCTTGCATGGTAGCACCAAGATATTTGGTGGAACATCGTGGCATATAACGCACAATGCAGTTGAAATATTGCTGCTTGTGTTAAATGCAGCGTTGCCATCCTCACTGGATTCATCTTCAGAATCATAAGTGGGAGGCTCCTCAAAGATATCCCCGTTAGGTTCCATTTCGGTACAGATGTAATTCTTAGGGAAGACCAAGCTGTTTATGTATGCATGTATTGTGATTTTGCCCTTTTCTAAATCGTCAATTGCATTCAAAATTTTTGCATCCTTGTCTCAACTGGTCTTCCGTTTTTTGGTTCTTCCAAAAGAACCGCCACTTTCGGTGAGGAGAGTAAAATTCCGGCTCTTTTCAAATTCTTCTTTGCTAATCGCAAAAACAAATTTAAAAAAGTTGCCGTTAGGAAGTATCAACCGTCCTAAAGCCCCATTGTATGCTTCAACCGACGAAGTTGTCCTCAAGGGCTCCTTGTAAACACAGATGTTTTCAGGTCCAATCTGGTAAAAGAATAATTAGAGTACGGCTAAATATGGAATACAAAAATATAACAATTACCTTTTGTAGCCATTGCTTCTTAAAATACCGAAGGAAATCATCAAAACTATCATTTTTAACACAAATTTTAACATCGCTTTCAATTTTTTTAAAAACATCTAGTATGGCATAAGCTGGCAAAAGTGGAAGTGCAAGTAATTTGTGGTAACACAAAGAAAGTTCTTTATTGCCGCGTATAAGTGGCATAAGCGATTTAAAATTTGTTGTTATTTTGCGCCGGATAGCCTGGCAATAATGAAACCAGCATCCTTTTAAAGCTACTTGCGGGAAGCAAGTTGTTAAGGATTTCCGGAGAGCCGTCTCGTAGTCCAACATAAACGATTATGCGTTAAACTTAAATATGGAGTCATCAATGTAGTTTAACATATGTGTGTAACATTTTGCAGATTTGTTACTTGTTAAAATGAAAAATAGTGGGAATATCTGAAACAAAGTATAGATTAATTATTGTCATCATGGGCACCTGTACTATAAATAACAAAAGTGAATTACCTGATATTCCAAGTATTGAATGTAAATAACGATTAATTGATTAAAACAGACCACAGGCACCACTTTAAATGTACCATCAATTAGATATCTCCTTTGCCCTGCGCTGATATTGTCATTAATGCCTTGCATTATTGCTTCCGAAGCAAATATGCAGTAAGCAAACTCCGGCTCCGAAATACAGGCTTTGAAAAAGGGACGTGGTTGCTTCTTGTGCCTACTTAACCCATAATTTGCCCAAATAGATTCGATCTGGAATGCCTCTATAACTTCCAGAGGTGTTTTTGGGGATTTTAAAAAAGTAGGCGATGCAAGTCTCTCCAGAGTTCTTTGTACCCGAGAGTAAACCAATTTTTGAGTACCTTCAAGATTCCTGCACAAAAAATTGTAATTAAAAGACAATTCATTTATTTGACTCAATACTGTTGAGATTCGCTGCGAGGGGGGATTGGTCGCGCTTGTGGCGGCCGCCCGTCCCGCGGGTCCCGCGCGTGGAAAATGAAAAAGGTCCCGCGCGTTTCGCGACGCGGCCACCGTGTGGTGTTACCACCACCGTAAGATTACTTACCTTTCGCATTCGCTTCGAAATGCTTTTCTTGTGTTAGCCAATGTACTGGTATCATTCCGCAACGTTGTCGAGCTCTTACATTCGGCTTTTATATTTTCCAAGGATTTCAATTCCTGGTACGTATCTTCCTGACTAGGGTGCTCGGAATGCACACTGTTTTTACAACTTCTTACACAAATTTTATTTTCCAACATTTCGACGCGTGCCTTACAACTGTTCTTATAACATGTATAAAATTTTTTTGTTTATAAAGCGATTTTTTCTTGTACAATTGTTTTTCGTCGATTAAATATAATAATAATGAGTCATGTCGCTTCCCGGCAACAAATTCGAAACTTTCACCTTCCATCATCACGCTCTAATTACTTTCGCACTGTTTCAATAGCTACACGACAATGACAGAAACGACTCAGGAATGCACCAAACATTACCTCTTTAAACAAAAGCCCCGTAAATTTACAGTTTAAAATTACAAGCACCCTACTTCATTGGGTTGGTCATTCCTTTTCACACCATAGGTTGGTAGCACATGCATAAAACGCAGGGCCTCTGAGGTGTTCCAAACATAATGACAAACCAGCAAGTAGCACCATTATATGATGTAGGGTGCTATTACTGCTATTTCGTTGTGGTAATATTTGAAGAAAGTAATTCTTTTCGTAAATGACATATCGCCCAAAAAAACTGTACGTCAATGTTTTTGGGCGATATGTCATTTTAGTTTGGGGCTTATGACATTGCTTTTGGGCGGTATGTCATTTCAGTAATTAGGGTTTTGGGTGAAATGACATATTTGGACGATATGTCATTTTCGTTTTTGGGCGAAATGACATTGGGCGAAATGACGGTACGCCGAGAAAAGACCCAAAATATTATGGGCTTACAAAATTGAAATAGCGCCCAAAATCAAAAATGAAATTAAGCCAAAAAAATGAAATAACGCCCAAACCGAAAATAAATATAAACCCAAAATCTGTTTGGAAAAAAATTGGGGAAATTTTACCAGCTCCGCGAAATAACTCCTAATGAAAGAACTCCTAACAGTAAATGAAATAAGTCCTAACGTTGAAAGATGAAATAACTCCTAATTCCTGGTGAAATAAAACCTAAAGAAAACACGAAATAAAACCTGACATTTAGGAGTATGTACATTATGAAATAAAACATAAACGGAACTGAGAAATTAAGTCCTAATTTTCAGAATATTTAAAAAAACAAATGTGGTTCTTCTGACCGCGACCATAAAGCGACCAGGGAAGGCTCTAGACCTCTGGAAAAATGCACACAAAACGAAAAATTAAATAAGGGCCCAAATTCGGGATCTTCTTTATATATGAAATATTGCCCCACCACATAAAATGATATTTGGCTGATAAAATGGTTTTCCCTTGTACGGAATTTCAAAACCACATTTCGTATAAGGGCAAATCGTTACATCATTAATAAAAAAACCATTTGGGCTTTATATGGACATGCTTTTTTTTCGTTCAAATAGTTCACATAAAAAGAGTTATATCTGAATAATAATGAAGTATTATTTCATTATGCAATAAAACCCAAATTAGTATGGCAAATTTTTGGGCTTTATTTCATTTTTAATTTTTGGAATTTATTTCATTATGAAATAACGCCCAAAATAAAAAAATGAAATAAAGCCCAATTTCAATGAAATTAAGCCCAAATTTTGGGCCTATTTCATTATGAAATAACGCCCAAATTTGTTTGGAAAATTTTTGGGCTTTATTTCATTTTTTATTTTGGGGGTTACTTCATTGGGCGCTATTTCCCTGAACCGAAAAGAACAGCTTTGTAGAATATAATAATTATTCAAAGTACAAAATAGCACTTTTTGTACTGAGCCTATTTTATCATATTTTTTCTTTGTTTAGATAAAAAATTTAGATAAAAGGTGGTGTATTCATAATTGTCAATCTGATTCTCTTAACTCGTTCTATACGTTCTGACAAGAGAACTTCTTTTTTTTTGCAAATCTGCAATACTATGGAGTGTTCCCTTGAGGCCATAGTCTTATTAATATTATGGAATCAAAACCAGCAAATTTCTGTCATCAAAATGAGTAAAACATTAAAAAATGTGGAACCCTTATAAAAAAGGGTGTCTTTTTAATCACCATTTTATCAAAAATTAACAATAATAAAGAGCAAAATATTTAACCGTTTCGATTAGTTGAGTCTTGCATTTGAATTCCAAAATTTAAAAATATTACTTTTTTGGTCAGTATACTGACAGCCCTATTCTGGCAAATTAACAAATGGTTACCAGTATTTTGAATATTTCTATGTGTTTGCTGTAATTTTTTGATTTAAAAATAAAATTTATAGCTTAAAAATAATTTCAGTTATTGACAATTTCATTCAAAAATTTTGTTTTTTGAGCTTCAAATTTTGTTTTGAAAGTAACAAACATATAAAAATATAAAAAATACTAGTTAGCAATTTTTAATTTGCCAGAATATGGCTGTAAATATATCTCCAAGAGCTTAATGTAAATTCAAAATTTTATGAACATATTTTTTTACTGATTTAAATCCGATTGTGTTTTAAAACCTGCTCGTGTCATGGTAACGTCAGCATGAATGCAAATACGGTATGCTTACTACTAAATTGTCATACTGAATTGAATACGAAAGATATTCAGAATTATGTAATATTATTTCGTTGGATTGTAACTAATTATCTAGTTCACATTGATATATTATATCATACATTATATGTTACCACATTTATTAAAATTTTAGTATTTTGGCAATATGTCAACACAAATTTCTGTTAAGATATTTGATTTTTTTTTTAGCAATTTCAGCCCACTGGACGGAATATTGACGCTCTTTGCTACACAACCGCAAACTGTCCGATATTTGAGCAGTCGCCTGATGTCTGCAGTAACACTGTTTTACATGTTTATAGTCAGTGTCATGGCAGAATAACCAGGTAGGGCCGGCTCGCTTAGTGCCCTCACGCGTCAACGAAGAATGGAAAATGAAAAGGTTTAGTAGTTGTCAAAATGACGAAGTTCGTACAAACGTCAAATGAAATAAGAATATTATGTTTTAAAATTTTAAATAGTGCGGACACGTGTGTTAAGTTTAATATAATTGGAGTGAAAATATTATAAAAACAATGTAAATACAACTATAAAATGCCCAGGAAGTGTTTAATTTGCAAAAAATAAAAAAACAAGTTTAACAAAAAATCAACTGCTAAAAATGAACATAAAGAAACTCGACATAAACAGCTGATTTTGACTACTAGCTCGCTATTCTCTGCTTTCTGCTTCATTCCTCTCCAAGTCGGCCCTTCCGGGTTATTCTGCCGTGGTCAGTGTCACATTATTTTACAATATTGTTTTTTACCTTCTAAAAGTCAAGCTCGGTGGAGTTAATTCAAAAGCGTGGGGCACTCTGCCAACATGAGGAACATTCCATTTTTTTATTGCTAAGTTGTCATTTTTTCCTTTCCGATGGTAAAGTAGGAGTGTGACCATTAGAACACATTCCTAACCCTATCCTTACTTACATAAGTATGTAAGTAAGTATCCCATTTAACGCTTCCAGGGGTCATTTTTGTGTTAAGCAAAGCGAAACTCTCCCTCGTTTGATAGTAACACACTCTTGTTGTGTTTGTTGAATTTATTTGGAACACTTAGTAGGCAGTAATGGTATTGAGTTGACTTGTCACGCGATCGGATAGTAAAATTAATAACCACTTAAGTAATGGAGCACACAGTAAGTTGCATGCAGGCAGAAAAGAACTTTAACAGATTAAATTTTTTCAAATATATCGCTAGAGTTTAGTGTATAACAGGATAAACCAATTTACTGTAGTTTTCCACAGCTTCCACTTTATATGTCTGTCCCGTACTTTTATTAGCGACATCTGTTTATTTTAATTCTGGACAAAACAACAAAAAAATGTTTATAGCCATCAAAATACTTAACAAGGTAAAGCCACACACCGTGAAATACACGCATCCGTACAACTGCATCGAACGGCCTGACTAAAATTCACATAATTCCTGAACTCACACGTAGCGAATTTCTTGCCTGCTCTGTCGGCTTTTATTTTATACAAACAGCAATAATACAAAAGTGTCTTCTTGGATGTCCAACCAACAAATCATAAATAAAAAAGTCAAAATAAATAGCAAAACAAACAAGATCCACGAAGAAAATAATTGAAGATGCAACGATTTTGTATATGATTTCGGCGACTCTTTCAAAGTTCGCAAAACCAAACAAAACCAAACGAAACCAATGCGAAGCGAACGTAACAAATGTACAAGTTCATCAATAAAACATGTACGCATGCGCAGCAGAAGCCACAATCACTTGTCTGTTGCAATACACCGCCCAGTTGACGATGAGCATCCACTCCGTCAGCTCCCTTTAGTATTTTGATGAATGTTAAGGAAGTTTTTGAATTTACAATCAGCTCCAATTGTTACGCGATCAGTGGCAAGCCTCAAACACAAAAGTGACCGTATGACATGGACCTCCATGAAAGCTTGTGTAGCGGTGCATTGCGATGTTTAGAAAAACTTATTTTGTTTAAACTAAAAAACCTTCACAGTTCCATAATTTATACATTTCTAAAAGCTTAAAGTGTTATTAAGGGCCGATACGGGTGAGGGTGTACGTACAATATTTATTGATTTATAACTTCTGTGTGTTAAAAATAAACTTTTTTTTGTTTAAAGAACAAGTGTTTTTAAATAAAGTTTAAAGAAGAAACATGCAGATACGAATAAACGAAGAGAAATAATTTTCTTGTATACAGAAATTGCTTTGCTTAAAATATCGAATTTACTTGGATCAAGCATTTGAAACTAACAATTGATTAAATAATAAATTCTTACCATCAGCATTTATTACTTATATTCGCTATTATTTAAATTTTCTTGAATCCAAAAAGATTACCTGGTTCAAGTACGCAGTAAAAAATTTGAGGGTAAATTTTATCTTTTTTATAACATATGTGTGGTATAATCTAAATAATTTATAAATTTTATACCACTCAATATTATAAAAATAATAAAACAAATATAATTTAAAAATTATGTATGGATATCATGTGTAAATCGAAATATATTCTGGTTCGAAAGTAAAAAATACACCGAAATCGGGAAATTTAAAAATATAGTAGTTTCGATTGGTTTGGCCAGAAAAATGGTATAGAAAAAGTTATAAGATTTGATGGTAAAGCTTTTAAATCATTTTTGGTTTGGACTTATAATACACCAAATAGTATAAAATGTATCCTCATATTTTTTACTGTGTACCTGCAACAAAATTAGAATTAACTAAAACTAGACGAATAAGAGTGTTAATGTAAGTTATAAGGAGCAATCCACGCCAGAAAAATGGTATAGAAAAAGTTATAAGATTTGATGGTAAAACTTTTAAATCATTTTTGGTTTGGACTTATAATACACCAAATAGTATAAAATGTATCCTCATATTTTTTACTGTGTACCTGCAACAAAATTAGAATTAACTAAAACTAGACGAATAAGAGTGTTAATGTAAGTTATAAGGAGCAATCCACGCCATTTCTGACAGAATTCAGTTTTTATTTCCCTGATTTTCTTAAAAATTTATAAAAACTTAACTTTTGCTTCACAAAAAATTCATAGCTCGAATAATTTAAAAGTGTACCCCAAAAAAGGCATTTTTTTAGTTATTAGAGGGTTTTTAAAATAAAAAAAATCAATTATTAAAAAGAAACAATTATTTTACTAATTTTTTTTTAAATTAACAAGTGCAAGATGCATGTGCTTAAAAATTCATAACTTTTTAGCCATTCCAATTTGCACTTTGTAATTTTTTGTCTACATATTTCAAGCTTCAATTTAAAAAGGTTAAAAAAATCCCAAATATGGTGAAATTCTTCGAATTTTGATTAAAAATTCTAACTTCCAGTTTTAAAATGAAAAACCTTTTCGAATTTGATTCCGGAATTCGAAAATACAACCAATTTTCTATATAAATAAATAAATAAATAAATAACTGATTTTTATTCTATTTTTTACGTACAAAAATGATTTTTAATAAAATTTTATTAAATTTGGTTATTAATAAATTGATTATTTAAATAAATATAATTGATAATAAATATAATTGATTATTAATAAAACCAGCAACTCCAATCTTTAGAAGCCTATAACTCAGTAATTAAGGCAGATAAAAAGATATGTCAATTAACACTAGAAGGGTCGAGGAACATGCCATACCTTTAAAGACTGCGACCGTCAATTGGATGTTTGTGATTAAAACAAAATTATGAATTTTATTTCTTGATTTTAATTACGTATATACTTTAATTACATAGCCTTTTTAGCTATTTCTGATATGTTCGCTTGGATTTCACATGTATGATCGCTTGTTTTCTACACTTCAGTTATTTTACCGTTTTTCGAACTTTTCTCTATTATTGTTGCAACACAGAAAAAAAATGTTTTACCAAAATTCCTAAAAAAATTTACCAATATGAAAAAAAGTTTACCAAAATTCTTTGTATGGAAAATCATTATAAGGTGATCTGAATACACTTAAAGTATAACAAAAAGCTGTGTTTTTAAATCAATTCATAGTAGGGAGAACATCATTGTATAGGACCGAACCAAAATATATTTATTTAATTTTTTTTAACTTGTTTAAAAGTATTTGCCTCTTTGTATTAAAAATAAATAGGAACTTATTGAATTTTACAAATTATAAAGTTTAAATAAATTAATTAAAATAAAAGTTTAATCTAAGAATCGTTGTTTTTTCAACCACACATAATGAGACTTTTTTTTACTTCGCAAAGTTCTTTGGGTAGCTTAATGCCATTTATGGTTCTAAAAATGTAACTTGTTTCGAAACTTCTTTCTGCTGCAGCCGAGCTGTGAAGCAGCGACACCAAATAAGAAACAAAATCTGTTAAATCCTTAACCTTTCTCCCATGCGGCTTTTTAATTTCAAGCTTTACTTACTAGTGATTGAAAATTCGGAAATTCTTTGCAAATAGCATTCTTTGTGACCATCATTCAAATGAATAAAAAATTATTAATTATTCTGAATAACTAAAATGAATAATTCAAATGAATAATTAATAATTTTTTTTAAAAACGAATGTGAATTAAAAATTAAGTTTATAAATCAATTTTGCAATCATTGAATGTATTCTTTTTTCGTTATTCACTGATTCACTTTTTTGTGGATAAAATCAAATTGATCAAATCTTTTACAGCTCTGGTAAATGTAACAAATGTATTCGTACAACATACATTTGTTTTTGTAGGAATACAAATAAAATATTTTTAATATGTACCAAACTACGTCCAATCTACGAATCCTATTCGTGACTGAAAACTACGAATAAAATTCGTAAAATGGACACAATATTTACACACAAAATTTTTTGAGTGTAACAATACGTATTGAAAAGTGCCTGTGAAATAAGGGTAAATGAAATGGTATCGTAACTTATAACTGCGAAGGGTACAACATTCTGTTTAAAAATGCATGCATGGCTTAGCTCAGCTTTATTTATAAATATACTTTAAAAAGTATTTTTGAGTTCTCTTCAAAATATATTAACATTTATAATGAAAATATCGTCGTATAAAATCAAGAAAGCCGTAAGTTACAATAAATTCAAAGTCGACTTTTTGATTGATTGTTGATGCACTTTATCAATATACATGTTCCTCTAAATTGTACAGTCCTACAAATAAAAACAACATTTTTATTAAAAAATTTATAAAATCCCTAAGTTTGAGCGCAACATACAATTACAATTTGGAAACTTTTCTGGCTCTCCCGTAAAATCTTTTAATTGTAGCTTACGGCTAGTGTCTGACCGAATATTCGGTTTCATTTTCGGTTACGGCCAGTTTCGGACTTTTTTGTCAGTTTCGTACTTTTGGTAAAAATTTTTGCATCAGTCATTTAATTCAAATATAAAAATAGTTACAATGGATTGTACAAAACAAAAATTATTAATTCGTCTATAATTTGATTTCTCGTTTTAAAGCAAAACATTTTGGTTAATTTTATGCGTTCGATACTATCATTTTCGATTCTATCATCTCTATTGCAATCCATATTAAAGTTTTATAGGTACTTTAGCCAAAAAATGATAATTTAACTTCCTAACGAATAATTTGTGTGTGGAATAAAAAAAAGAAAACAAAATATTTCTATGTTTGTAATACTAAACCTTTAAAAAAATACTTTGTTTTGCAGTTCTATAAAAATGTACATTGTAGGAGCATACTATTTTAAGTGAGTACTGAAGATATAAAGTATGCAATGCTTTAGTAATAAAAAATAATATAAAAAATTATCTCATTTATTATTATAGAAAACTTCAATTAAATATTATAAACATTAATATTCAAATAATACTTTTTTATATTAAATTTTTTCTTATGTGTATGACAGTACTTTTGTTTCCTTTTAATAAAAAAAAATTATTTGTAAAAACTTAAATTTTTATATTAATAACCAGTTTCGGTTTCGGTTTTGGCCAAATATTATAAAATGGCCGAATATTCGGTTTCGTCCAAAATTCCGATTTCGGTCGGACACTACCTACGGCTTTTTGATTTAAAACAAAGATATTTAAAAAATTCCACTCCGCTCGCCTCTCCCCTGTGGACGCCCATGTTAACACTAGTATAATTTAAGAGTGGAGAGTTAAATACTTACGGAGCAATGAATTTTTCACGTCAAATAGATTGCAAAAGTGGTTTTTGAATTTAGAACACGACATCTTTGACAACGTCATCGGAACGTTTTTAAAATAAACAATGAACTAACAAGTTTAGACAAGTAAACAAGTTAAGAAAAGCACGCTGTGGTACGCTTCGCACTTGTAAGTTGCGATTGAAAATTCATTTCTCTATTCACTATTCATTTCTCCACTCTCAAACCATAACAATTAGACAAATTTTTTGGTTTTTATTTTTAACAATGAAAAAAAAAATTTGGTCCAAATAAAAATAAATCCATTTTCTTGGTCCAAATAAATCCATTAGAGAAAACATCTAAATTTCGCAATAAAAAATAATATGATTAAAGACTAAAAATCTTCAAAAAGTCTTCAACTATTGTCTTCAAATAAGGAATAAGAAATGAGTTTAAAAAATTTTGACTAATGAACCATACAAAAACTTCTATGGGGGAAAAAAAAATATTGGTGACAAATAGTGAATGAAATGCAATATCTACATAATTATTTATTCAAAATCTTGAACTTTGTAAAAAAAATTTGCTTGTACAAAAAAATTTATCAAAACGATAAAGAATTAACCATTTTACCAAGTTAAAAAGTTTTTTACCAAATATGGTTATTTTTTTTTTAAAATGGCAACCCTGGTGAACTTGCTTTTTATTTATTTTTCATTGTCGCGTTTATATTTATCTTAGAAAGACATCATGTCAGAGAAGCAGCCACGTGCGTATCGTAAGTTGGTTTTAAGTGAATAAAAAAATAAGGAAAATGATAAAAATAGGTGAATTTAAAAGGAGATTAAATGAATGAATTAGGAAAAGAGAACTAGCGATTTACTCTTATTTTTAGTCGTTTCAGCACCAACCCGCAAATATGTGCAGGTTCTCAAAACTTTGATACATTTTCCTATTTCCATATCATCATTCACCGGTGATGAAAAATTTAATCAATTCTAACAAGTTTTAAGAATGCTGGTATTGAAAGGGATAGAAAATTTATGAAAAACAATTTTTTTTTTATAGCCTTTTTAATGCATTGACCACAAACATTAGCGATCAATATCATGTTGCAGTCAATTTGACGGCTCTGACCCTTCTAGTGTTTATGTAATGCAAATTTAAAAAATTCCAATTCTACGCTTCACGTAGAATGAGCCATATATTACCTTAAGATGTTTATGATATAAACATGTTTATTTATATTAACATGTATGAAAGTCAGAAATAAAAAATATAATCTATTTATATAAAATCGTTTTTGCTGGTTGGTGTCCGTTAAGATCGCAGTAACGGTAACACCTAAGGGCATACAATTTACAACATTTGTTGCCAAGACCCACATCTCGAATAATAAATTAAAACAAATTACTATACCCCCTATTACTGCCCACAAATCAATAAAAACGATATACTTCAGACAAAATCTTTCGTGCGGTGTCTCTTAAGATCTCAGGAACGGTAACACATAAGGCCACTAAATTTTATAATAAAACTGGGTATGTATGTGCCATGAGACCAAGTGTGGTCACTATACATAAAAGTGCTACCTCGCCTACTCTTACCGCCCTTCTATATATTCAAAATCGTTCGTGCGGTGGCTCTTAAGATCTAAGGAATGGTAACACCTAAGGCCACTAAATTCAGAATATCTGTTACTATGGTTAAAATCTTGGTTAATAAAAAAAAATTACACACCCCCTTTTACCGACACAAATAAATAAAAATGCTTTATTACAGACAGTTTTGATCGTCACGCTTTCAAGTTTCAAAAGGAAACGTGTATCCCAAATGACAATTTATTTAGACACTTCCACACTTTTCACAAATTCACAAATTGATCACAAACAAATTAATTGAACTGGGATAAAACAACGTCTGTCGGGCCCGGCTAGTATACTTAAGGGGCGTCCATTAATTACGTGAGGCGTTTAGGGGGCGGGAGGTTAAGCTGAATCTCACTCACTCTCACGTGAAGGAGAGGGGAGGGAGGGGGTTCTCACAAAAATGACGTAAATTTTTATCCGCAAGAATCAGTGAAGAATTATGAGATATCTGGTTGATTTGAGTAACACACGTTTCTCTACTAAAATATGACTAAATTTTACACAATAATATTTATATTTAATATTACAATACAATGAAGCATGAGTGAAAACTCGCATTTTTAACAATCTCACGTGAATTTAGAGGGGGGAGGGGATCGAGCCAAATCTCACGATATCTCATTAACGGGGGAGGGTGGTAAAAAAATCGCAAAAATCACCTTTTATTTTGCTTTTTAGTGAGAAGAGAGTGTTTTAAAGATACAAAACTGTTATAGCAAAAATTATAATTTTCTTTATTTACAACTTATATTTTATTTTAACCCAAGACATAAGTGAATTAAAGTACAAAGTTATTGATTTAGAAATTGTCAACTGTTAAAAACAACTTAATGTAGCAAATTGTTCATTCATCCACAAATTCTTTACTCTAACGCATAATTTTACACAATCACAAAAATAAAGGCATCCAAAATCAATCGTTCGCCAAAATATCAGAAATGTTTTTTATTCAGTGGTAGAAAGTTTTTGTTTTACTTCTGAAGGTAATATGTCTCTTTTTTGAATTTTCCGTGTTCTACGCTTGGATGAAGGTCTTATGTGCATACACACCATTTTTAAACTTAAAACAGCTATGTTTGCGGCTTTTTTAGAAATTAACTATTTCACAAAGTTTGATTTAGTATAGATTTCAGTACAAATGTAAAAGTATGGATTCAATTTTCTCGAAACTAGATAATTGCGACATATCACCTTCATCCACTTATGTCTTCAATTGTTTTGTGGTTATCTACTTAACTAAAATGAATAATAGTAAAACATTGTGTAAATGTGTTTTTTTGTTTTTGATTGGTAAGTATTTTCAAATTTATTTTTTATTTATTGCGAATTACATTAGTTAACAGCAAAAATGTGTAAATTTGTAAAGAAGTGTTATTTATTTTATTTTATGTTTGTATTATTCTTATGCAGCTTGATCTATGCATTTTAAATTTTTTTTAGAAAGAAAAAAATTCCTTCCTTAGGCCGATTATTCATTATAATTCATAACCAAAATTTAAGCGTTAAGAAAAGTGTTGAAGCAACAACAAATTAACTCATAAATATTAATAAATCATTAAAAGTTTCATCAAAAAAAAAAGGATGGTTTCCAAAAATTAGTTATGCGTATTTATAACAAATATAATAAAAACATATGCGTCGTTGGGCACACAAGAGAAGAAAAGCTTTTTCGCAGTTTCATAGATTTGATAATATAATGGTTTTTTATAATACAATGATAAAATAATTTTTAAATTCAAAATTTTTAAATACCATAAGGTTTTTAAAAAAAAAACACGTTATAATGACAGCAGTAAATTTTGTTTTAATTTCTTTATTTTATTTTATTACTTGATCACACTTGATAAATGTGTTCAATTTTTGTTATGGAATATTATTAATGAAATTATGGGGTTATGATAACTGAAATAGCAAACGTATGCTACACATGCAATGTCGTCAATATATCTAGCAAATACTAGTTGTCCCTAATCGTGTTGTACAAATATTTAAATCGCTTATTATTTGTAAATTAAATTTATCAAAAAGGAATTGTTTTATTGCCTGTGAAAATTCCTGTCTTAAATCGCGTTTAAAATCTCTACAGTTCAATGAAACCTTGCTACTTTTGTTGTTTGGATAGTTAATGCACAATCCTTTTGATCGATTATTGTGATCTGCTGCATCATAACTTCACGCAATCACAATAGAATATGTAGGATAGCTAATGTACAATTCAGAATTTAATATATTCTTGTCATCTACTGCAACATAGCTTCTTCAGTCAATACTTAATATTTAATGAACCACTTTTCGTAACGAAGGTGTTTGGATAAGATAGTAGCGTGTTAAACTATCAATCGAAAGGGTTGCAAAAAGCAACAATAATTCTAAAAAAAGGTGTATGGAAAATAGTGTCGTTTTTGAGATTTCACTCAAGCAAATCACAAAACAAGGCGTAAAAAGCTGCGCTTCAAAAACAAAATTGATAAGTGGGTGAGGATAAAGCAAAAATTATTCATCGATTCATGAGAAGAACTATTTGAATATTTAAAATGCATTCAAATATTAACAGAAAAAATAATTTTGAAGCAATAAATTTTTTATATAATCATCATAAAAAAATATTTGCAGATTTATTGTTTATGCTAGCTATATTAAAAGTACTGATTTTTGTGTTCAATTGCACCAAAAGCTCTAACAAACGATCTCAAACTATTAAAAGAACTTGAAGACTTTAAATTGTACTACAGCGAAAATATCCTGTGTAAACATTTTTCGAAAACTTAGTTACATTTTGTTGTTTTCAACAGTTTACAATTTCAAAATCAATAACTTTATAATTTAGTTAAGTTTCATCTTTTTTTGTTGAAAAAAAATTAATATTTTCTCCAACAGTTTTTATATTTAAAACACTCTCTGCTCTCACTCTCTGATCAATTCAAGTCTTACATTAAGAGTATATTTCATGATGAAGCAAAACTTACAGTCGTTTGAATAAGAAATTGATTAAAAATTATAAAACATTTTACTTTGACTCCTAAAAGACCATGAATGAATGCAATTAGAGTTAAAGTAAGTACCTTTTACACTAAAATTTTTTGATGAATTTTCTCCTTAACCTAATATTTTAAAAGTTAAAAGCCAATAATGCTATAAGTGTTTATAAAAATTACTAAAGTATTTTTTGAGACTTAATTCAAAAGCGACTGGTTCACAGCGACTAGAGAAATGCCATTTTTTGCAGATCTTATTTTTAATCCCTTTTCTATAGGAAAATGCGTGGGAAGTGAAAAAAAATTTTTGCATTTTTCATACAAATTAGATGGGTGCTCAAATGCACACCTATCAAATTTTCATTTTTTTTTTTTTTGCTATCAATCGTTTTTTTTTTGTGGTCATAACATTTCTCATTAACATAAATCAAAATTTCTAAACTTGATAATTTTGTTAGATTTCTTAACAATTCATTCATGAGCTTGATTTAAGAATATTTCATTAGATGCACAATCAAATGAATTCATTGGAAAGGAAACAAACACATATAAATGCATTTCTGTCATGGTTAACATACTTACTTACTTAGTTGGCGCTACAACCGTATGTCGGTCTTGGCCTCATCTAAGAATTTGCGCCAGCCATTTCTGTCTTTCGCTTGCTGGCGCCAATTGGAAATTCCAAGCTTCGTCAGGTTGTCCTCTACTTGGTCTTTCCAACGAAGATGCGATCGTCCTCTTCTGCTTTGTTCACCGCTGGGTAACGAATCGAATGTTTTCTTCACTGGAGCATCGTCTTTCATGCGCTGAACATGACCAAGCCAGCGAAGCCGCTCGATTTTAATGCGCTTGACTATGTCGATGTCAGCGTACAGCTCATACAGTTCATCATTCCACCGTATTCGGTACGCGCCATTGACGCAGATTGGTCCGTAGATCTTACGAAGAATCATTCTCTCGAATGCTCCTAAAATCTTTTCATCTAAACTGCTCAGCGTCCAGGTTTGTGATGCATAAAGTAGGACGGGCATGATGAGCGATTTATAGAACGTGATTTTCGTTCGTCGAGAGAAGGCTCTGCTTCTCAATTGCCTACTGAGCCCGTTGGCCTGTTGGCAAGAGTTATTCTTCGTTTGATCTCAATGCTGATGTCGTTGGTTGAGTTTATGCTGGATCCCAGATAAACGAAGTTCTTCACAACCTCAAAGGAGGTATTGTCAACGGTAACGTGGATTCCAAGACGCTGGGACTGTTTGTTTGTTGACACCAAGTATTTCGTTTTATCTGCATTCACTGCCAGACCCATTCGACTTGACTCTCTTTCTAATCTGGAAAATGCTGCACTGACTTCGCGCGTATTATGGCCAATGATATCGATGTCATCAGCATACGCAAGCAGCATAACACTCTTGTAGAATATTGTGCCACTACGTCTCAGATCAGCAGCTCGGATGATCTTTTCCATCATTAGGTTGAAAAAGTCGCACGATAAGGAATCACCTTGTCTGAAACCTCGTTTAGTAATAAATGGTGGGGAGAAGTCCTTCACGATTTCAACTGCGCTGCTGGTGCTGCTCAGTGTCATCCTGCAAAGTCGTATTAGTTTTGCAAGAATACCAAATTCAGACATGGTGGAGTACAGGTGCTTCCTTATTGTCGAAGGCGGCTTTGTAGTCGACAAAAAGATGGTGGGTGTCGACTTGTTTTTCTTGAGTCTTCTCCAAAATTTGTCGTAGCGTGAAAATCTGGTCGATGGTGGACTTTCCAGGTCTGAAGCCACACTGATAAGGTCCGATCAGTTCGTTTACAATGGGCTTCAATCTTTCACATAAAACGCTCGACAGGACCTTATATGCGATATTAAGAAAGCTTATCCCACGGTAATTGGCACAGATAGTGCGATCTGCTTTTTTGTGGATTGGGCAGAGAACACTGAGATTCCAATCGTGCGGAATGCATTCTTCCGACCATATTCTGCATAGAAGCTCGTGAATGCATTTAAGTAGAGCTTCGCCTTCATTCTTAAACAGCTCAGCAGGTAAGCCATCAGCTCCAGCGGCTTTGTTATTTTTAAGCCGAGCTATAGCTGTCAGAACTTCATCATAGTCGGGCAGCGGCACCTCAACGATGTCATCCAAAATTGGGGTTTTCGGAATATCATCTCTATTGGCGGGATTGTTGTCAGCGTCGCCATTTAGAAGCTTAGAGAACTGTTCCCTCCATAACGTCAGTGTACTCTGGACATCTGTCACTAGATTCCCGATTTCATCCTTGCAGGAAGAGGGCCCGGTTTTAAAACCATCGGCAAGGCGTCTTATTTTTTCGAAAAACTTTCGGGCCTCATTCCCATCACCATACATCTCAATCTTCTCTTGCTCGCGCTTTTCTGCCTCTCTTTTTTACGACTGAAAATATGTCTCTCTTCCCTCCTCTTTTTTTTTGTATCGCTCCTTAGCAGCGCGCGTTACAACCGACTGCAGGGTGGCTTTGTAGGCGGCGTCTTTCTCTGCAGTGGCGTCGCGACTCTCCTGGTCGTACCACTGGTTTCGGCGAGGGCGTTGGTAGCCTATCACCTCTTCAGCAGCCGCACGCATGGAGTTGGAAATGTGTGTCCACTGCGCGTATATATCATCGATTGGAGAAGTGCTTTGAAGCAGGAGTGAGAGTCGAGTGGCGAAAGCATCGGCTGTCTGTTTCGATTGCAGCTTGTCGACGTCTAGCTTTCTCTGTATTGGGTTGCGTGTATTCTTAGCTACGCTCAGACGTGTACGGATCTTGGCTGCAACAAGATAGTGATCCGAGTCAATGTTTGCACCACGGATCGTGCGTACATCCAATACACTGGAAGAGTGCTTTGCGTCGATCAAAATGTGATCAATTTGATTCTTGGTTTTTTGATCAGGGGACATCCAGGTGGCTTCATGAATATTGAGATGCTTGAATCTAGTGTTACTTAGGACCATGTTTCGTGTTGCGGCGAAGTCAATCAGCCTCATTCCGTTATCGGAGGTGTTGTCGTGGAGGCTGAACTTTCCGACTGTTGGACCAAAAATATTTTCCTTGCACACCTTAGCGTTGAAGTCACCAAGCACGATTTTTACGTCGTGACGGGGGCAGCGCTCGTATTTTCAAGGCGCTCGTAGAAAATTTCCTTGATCTCATCGTCCTTGTCTTCTGTCGGAGCGTGCGCACATATTAGGCTTATATTAAAAAATTTAACCTAATGCAGATTATGGCAAGTTGTTTGTTCACAAGTGTGAATCGCAGGACGTAGGGCCGTAGTCTCTTGCCAACTACAAATCCGCATCCAAACTCGTGCTTCTCCGCATGGCCGCTGTAGTAGATATCACAGGGTGCATGCCGAATGCAACCCTGTCCCTTTCATCGCATTTCTTGGATAGCAGTGATATCAGCTTTGTATCTTTCCAAGACATCAGTCAGTTGGATAGAGGCACCTTCCCAATTAAGGGTTCGGACATTCCAGGTGCATATCCGTAAATGATTATCAGTTTTTCGTTTGCGGAAGTCGTCATCAGATTTGGGGATCAGTTTTCTTCTATTCTTATTAGTTTTCATTGAAATCTGTTTTTACGGGTGGGCTTCAATTAACACATTAATTGATATATCAAAAAATTTTAACATTTAATAAAAATATTATTTCGTATGCATCGCATCTAATCGAATCATTCCTAATTCCTTATTCCATGCACGCACTAACCATAAGACTGCGGCCTGCAGCAACAACTAAATTTTAAAATTAAAAATTATTTTTCCCGAAATTTATTTGGAATGCAAATAAAAACAAACTTAAAACATGCAATAAATATAAGCGCTGAAAGAACCTACTATGTATTAAATATGAATTCACGTATCATTTTTTGGTTTTCCCTTAGAAATTTGTTTATTGTATATTAAGAAAAACGTGCTTTTTTATTATTGTACTATACATACTTGCTTAAAATATATATACAAACAAGTTACAATTTTATATCAGAGATTTAAGCAAGAACATGATTTTTTTTACATGATGAAATTTTATTACCTAACATTATTATTTTACATTCATTTCGAATTATTTTTGTAAATGTTAATGAAATTATTGGTTTTTAATATATAAAATATCAAACGTACATTATATAGATGTAATTTCATCGATTTTCCTAGTAAATATTACATCAATAGTTGTTCTTATTGTGTTGTGCAAATATTTGGATCGCTTTTTATTCGCAAATTGTATTTATCAAACCGGCATTGTTTAAAGCCTAGAATTTGTATGAAATTGATTTCATTTTTTTTATATTTTAAAAATAAAGTCTTTATGACGTTATTTTCACTTCTTCAAAGAAAGCTCCATTCTTTATATTCATTTATCTTGAAACTACTTTTTCGGTATGGTGTTGTAGAAAAAGCAAAAACTATTCAGCCGAATCATCTGAAATTTAAATATGTATGCTATTACATATTTCAGTGGCTATCGCTGGAATTAAAACCAAAGTTTAATTTCAAAAACATCGTATACTGTACACTTAATAACCAGTAGAAAACAAGCTGTTTTAAGAACTTAATTTTCAAAAGCGTGTTCTGTCAATTTTCAATATTTTTTTTCTAGTACCGGCCATAGCTGCACTCATAGTGAGAAATAATATTCTTGGTTTTTATTTTTCAGATAAATACTTACTTACTTACTTAGTTGGCGCTACAACCGTATGTCGGTCTTGGCCTCATCTAAGAATTTGCGCCAGCCATTTCTGTCTCTCGCTTGCTGGCGCCAGTTGGAAATTCCAAGCTTCATCAAGTTGTCTATTTGGTCTTTCCAACGAAGATGCGGTCGTCCTCTTCTGCGTTGAGCGCCCCTGGGTACTGAATCGAATATTTTCTTCACTGGAGCATCGTCTGTCATGCGCTGAACATGACCTAGCCAGCGAAGACGCTCGATTCTAAAGCGCTTGACTATGTCGATGTCAGCGTACAGCTCATACAGTTCATCATTCCACCGTATTCAGTACTCGCCATTGACGCAGATTGGTACGTAGATCTTACGAAGAATCTTTCTCTCGAATGCTCCTAAAGTCTTTTCATCTGTACTGCTCAGCGTCCAGGTTTGTGATGCATAAAGTAGGACGGGCATGATGAGCGATTTATAGTCCGTGATTTTTCTTCGTCGAGAGAAGGCTCTGCTTCTCTATTGCCTACTGAACTCAAAGTAACACCTGTTGGCAACACTGATGATACACATACAGAAATTACTGTATTTTACAGGCTAACAGTAAAAAGGGAATAAAATACACTAATTATGAATTTGTTCCCTAAAATGAACTGTACAGTAATTTTATTAAAATACACAAAAAGAATTTTGGCGAAAAAATATTTTTACCATCTGCCTACCTTAACTTTTTATAGTAATATTCCTTTAATACAGCAACATTGCGGAATTCCCTTAAAAAAAAAAGGCTTCATCAAAATATCTTCGTTAACTTTGAATATTTTTGTGCCAACTTATAAAAAATGTTATCAAACAACGCCAGAAAATGCAAAATATTTTAACACCAAAAAATGCTTAAATTCAATTTTTTATAAATCTAAAGAATATGTTCATAAATATACCATATAAAAACTGAAAAATGAAAATACATGTGATTGAAATAATTAGACAATGTGAAACACAAACCCACTGGGTACAGTAATTTTACTGTAAAAACAGTAAAAATTACTTTACGGTACTGAGCAGATTAATTGGGTCTGTTCCGGTGAAGTTATGATTCACCAAAGAGCGCTGGCCTTTCGCTGCCAATCTTGGTAAGTCGGGCAATTTGTGCTCGGTTTATATGCAAACGGAGAAAATCAAATAAGAACAAAACACCAGTAATTAGTTAGCTTAGGTTATATGTACAATATTTATTTCTTACGTTCGTTTGTTAGCCAAATCTTCATTTGTGAATATTAATAATAGCTGCTTCTTACTGCTTGAAGTGTATACACAGGAGCGTTAAAGAAAACTATATTTATGTTGGGAGCAATCAATAATTGATTGCTTGCTGATAATCAATAAGTGATTCTTTGGTTCCAATTAGTGGAAATATATAATTTAATATTGAATTCAACGCGGTTTTATAAAATTAAATGTACTTCTTTAAGAAACCAATTTGTGACGACAAGTAAAAAAGCTAAACTCACTCGTCGGAGCAGCCGATCGAGCGACTCGTTCGTGTATCGAGAATCGATACTGGAACGAGTCGATAAAGTAGTAAGTTAATCTATTACTTTCTTTAACCTTTAGGGTTGTGGCCTAAACAGTACAGTACTCAGATAAATTTTATGTAACATCACTAGTAGGGATGTGCAAGTCGAAGTCGAAATAAGTCGAAAGTCGACTTTTGCTTGATAATTTTCGTTTTTTGGCAATCGACTTTCAGATATTGAAAAAAGTCGAAAGTCGACTTTTACTTTCGACTTTTTTTATTTTATGCGAAAAAACCTTAACGCTAATCTGAGAGATTTCTTCTTTAAACTAATAAACGAAATAGCTGTTTAACAACAAATAAAGCTGCGTTGGCAACTCTTGATTCGATAAATGTGAAATAGTAGTCGGCAAAATTAAAAAGAAGAGACTGTAAGTGGTGACAAATCAATTACGTTACACGCGTAACAAAATATTTTAATGAAATAGTCTATTTGAAATGCAGATGAAAATTTTTATCAAAATTTATTGTTTTTGAGCTTCAAATTTTGTTTCGAAAAAAAACATTACAAAAAACACATAGAAATATCAAGAATACTGGGTAACACTTGTTACTTTGTCAGAATAGGGCTGTTAATACAAATTTATATTCAAACTTCGCTCAAATAGATTAATTTTTTATTATAAAAAACAGAGGAATGTTCTGCTTTAAGTCAAATTGGCAAGAATTTAAAACGAGTGCTTGCCATTGAAATCACAAAAAATATTTTCAATATTGAATTGGTAAAACCATACGCTTCTTTAACACTTCTAGATCCTAGGTTCAAAAAGCAATCATTTCAAAATATCCGTGAGTGTTCTCAAGCAATCTTTCACCTTGGTAAGCAGCAGTACATAAATAATTACCGAAAATTACCCCCCCCCCCACCATTTAGATGATCTTGTGAATGCCGAGATGAGACAAGCACGAATTTTAAATGAAGAAGTTGTAATAGCGGCATCGACAGCTAATAATCAAGAATCCGATTACAGTGACATATTTTGTTTTTAGGATGAGGTAGTTAAAACAAACATGGACTTTACAACTGATAAAATTGAAAGGGTGCCCACTCAGCTGCGCCTTTATCTGGCTCACCCAGCTGGTGATCGGAAACTTAATAAAAATCCGCTTGTTGTCTGGAAATGCATGAAAACTGAATTTCCTTTTGTTTGGGCCGTTGCAAAAAAATATTTATCAATTGTTGCAACTTCGTTGCCATTCGAAAGGTTATTTTTTCATGCTGGTCTTGTAGCGAACTAATTGCGAAACAGGCTTTCGCCAGAACATCTTGGTTGGTTTTTTTACGTTCAGTTGGTGAAGACATGTGGTTCTTTTAATTGTGCATTCACTTGTTCACAAATATAACGCGCCCTAACGGTGGAATTAACGTAAGCGCCACTTTTTCGAAATTTATTTTTAAATGGCAAACGATAGTACGACAACAAAGTCGTCAACTCCAAAAATTTCACATCTCTACGTTATTCTGTTCTAAAGTTATATCTAACACAAAAATAAAATTTACATGTACCGCTTATGCAAAAAAAAAAAGAAGCTTTTCTTGTAAAATTTGGTTTATAACGCTTACGTTAATTCGGTGGTTAGGGATAGATATTCAGCCCAATTATGAATAATTTTTCCTGGGGAATCGGACAAGGGAGTTTTCATTTTTAAGATAGCAGATAGAGACATCACATTTTATTTTTACTTTCATAAATATTGACGTTTGATGAAGAAATTTGCATTAAAAATTTCCAAAATGTTCTTAAAATTTATCTTGAAAATTAACTCTCCCTTTTCCGGCTACACGGGATTCAAAAATGATTCATAAGAAGTCTGATTATCTATATAAGAATTCAAATTGCAATATTTTGTTTTTTGTATTTATTTATTTTCTGAAGTACCATCTTTTTGTTTATAACTTTTGTTTTGTTTATAAATATTTTTCATATTGAATCATTTGCTTCTTAACTGCCCTACAAAAGCGGTACAAACATCTTTAATAAAAAGTCGAAAAAAGTTGAAAAGTCGGATCCCAGATAGACGAAGTCCTTCACAACGTTGAAGGAGGTATTGTCAACTGCAACTTTTCAGATAAATAGAAAAGTCAAAATCTACAATACCGCTCATACCCCTTTTCCTAGAGAGCGTCTCATTAAGCGCCATTTTGAACTGGATCAAAAATTTTTAAATAAAAAAACATTTTTATGATGAATGAGTGTTACAATTAGTGTCCGACCGAATATTCGGTTTCGGTTACGGCCAGTTTAGGCTAGTTTCGTCTATTCGACCTCAATATTGGCGAAACTAGCCGAAACTTTTGGTAAAAATTTCTTGCATCAGTCATTTAATTCAAATATGTAAGTTTGGTTTAATAAAAATATTTACAACGCATTGTACAAAACAAAAATTATGAATTCGTCGATAATTTGACTTATCGTGTTAAAGCAAAACATTTTGATTAATTTTATGCGTTCGATACTATCATTTTCGATTTTATCATCTCTATTGAAATTAATATTAAAGTTTTATAAGCACTAAAGCCAAAAATTGATAATTAAACTTCCGAACGAATTCTGTGCGTGTGGAATAAAGGAAAAGGAAACGAAATATTTATATTTTTATAATACTAAAATTTAAAAAAAAAAAATACTTTGTTTTGCAGTTCTATAAAAATATACATTATAGGTGCATATTATTTTGAGTGTGTACGGAAGATACAAAGTATGCAATAATTTTGTAATTAGAAAATAAAAAATGATCTCATTTATTATTATAGTAAATTTCAATTAATGATTATAAATTCTAAATATTTGATAGTTTAAATCATTCTTGATTTTAAATACAAATTCTAGTTGTTTGATAGTTTAAAATCGTTTATTGAGCTTTAGGTCAGGTTAGAACAATTAATTGCTCTAAAGAATTTTTTCCAAAGAAACAACAACATTTTCAATGTGAAAAGGAAAAAATCACTAACTGATTTTTTTGCATTTAGAATTTGTATTTAAATCATAGAAAATCAACATAATAAATAACAAGGTCATATAGAAAACTTTAGTTATTATAAACTTCAATAAACATATAATAAATACTTTTTTATATTAAATTTTTTTCTTATGTGTATGAAAGTACTTTTGTTTACTCTTAATACAAAAAAATTATTTGTAAAAACTTAAAGTTTTGTATTAGTAACCAGTTTCGGTTTCGGTTTCGGTCGAATATTATAAAATGGCCGAATATTCGGTTTCGGCCAAAATTCCGGTTTCGGTCGGACACTAGTTAAAGTTTAAATATCGCCGTTTAATATATTAATTTTTACAAAAAATCCCAAAAATACCTTAAATTTTCGAGCGCTAGACCACCGGCCTTGCCTTAAGTGCCTATAAACATTCATGTCTGAATTTCTAATTATAATATACACCTAAAAGAGTTGAAATCTTGTGATAATTTTCTACCCGTTGAATGGAACCTTGCTACTTTTGTTGTTTGGATAGCTAGTGCACAATGGGTCTGTTCGGAAATGCATCATGATGTGCAAACTGCTTTTTAGCATAAACAAAAGGTTCGAAAAAGGCCCACTTTTCAGCACTGTAAACGTCAAACACTCTAAAATGTAATTTTTTTATCAAGCGTAACTCATCTTCGCATCAAAAAAATTCACGCTGCAAATCGGACGCTTTAAAAATTACAGTTTTGCGCACACTGCAAATCGTGATGCATTTCCGAACAGACCCAATGCTTTTGATCGATTATTGTGATCTGCTGCATAATAGATTCATGCATTCACAATAGAGTATGTGGGATAGCTAATGCACAAATCTTTTAATATATTCTTGTCATATACTGCAACATAGCTTCAGTTAATACTTAATATTGAATGAACTTAATAACGTAACGAAGTTGTTTGGAAAAGATGTTAGCATGCTGGACTATCAATTGAAAGGATGCGGGTTCGATTCTCATGGCTGCATAGAAATAATTTTAATTTTATATTCTCTTCTTGTAATTGACGCAAGCAAAAAACAACAACAATTCTAAAAAAAAGGTGCAATGAAAAAAGTGTCCTTTTGAGATTTTACTCAAGCAAATCACAAAAGGGTGATTACATTGCTTTTCAACAGCAGTCTCAACCTAACCCTCTCCGATTTGGTTAAAACTTTGTATACACGTAGTGTTGGCTACAATTTAGAAAATCAATTTGTCATTTTTATTTTTTTCGAGTGGTTACTGAGTTACGGGTACTCAAAATTTTAAAAATTCGGTTTTTTTCTTGAGGACTGGTTTTCATTTGATCATAACTTCAGTAAAGTTTTAGATAAACTTATTTTGTATAATAAAACTTTAAAATTTCTCAAACATTTACGTTTTTTTTTTTTGCATAAAAGTTTAAAAAACAAATATTTTGATGAAAGTCAATTCAAAAAATTTTGGAAAAAATATATATTAATTAATGATAGTTTACACAGCTGCTATACAACACATTACTTTGAAATTAGACATTTTATGTAAATTGAAATTGAAGAAAACACTGATGTCAAAGTTTAATATGTATTTAAGCACTTCACTTGCACTCACAGAATTGGCGATTATTGGGATTTGAAGCACGTTCGGTAATTTTTGTTAGGATTTTTCTAATTTCAAAGTATTGTGTTGTAATCCTTTTAATGAGAAAGAAATAAACTAAAATTGGTATATTTATTATTATTTTATTGTTAAAGAATTTTATCAACTCCGCTTAGCTTAGACCAAAGACGCCCAGTAGTGGCTGATATCAGCAAATTAAACTCACACGTATACTTACGCTCTTTTGTTTGATCGTCAATCAACCAATAGGAAATCAGCATATTGAGTGGGAGAGACAAACTGCACTTGCAGAACTTCTGTGTCTTATTTTGCATTTTAATCGTCATCGAGACTGCTGTCAGTGAACACATAAATTGAAATTATTGCGATATATTAATGATGTCAGCCGAAAAGTATTTTATGTTACAAAATGCTTTTGATGACATGCAATGTCTTATTTGTCATAAGACATTTAAAAAACTAAGAAATATAATTTAAAAAAACATTTTGAAGATGTTCACAAAGACATGAATTATTTGCAGGGGGAAGAAAAAGAAAAACAATTTAAAATTTATAAGAAAATTTTTATTGAAAAAATCTAACTTAATAAGTTTAGATATTGTAAAAAAGGTAAGGCCATTTTCAGATGGGCCATTTGTCAAAAATATATTGAGTAAAGTTTTTGCAAAACTTCATTATAAAACTAATTTTATTGGAAAATTACCTTTGTCCCGCAATAGTATAGCCCGGCGTTCTCTTTATTTGGGTGCTATTGTGGAATCGGCATTAAGGGAAAAATTAAAAAATTGCAAATTTTTTCATTCTGTATTGATGAGAGCACCGATATTAATGACCTTTGTCAACTTGTAATCTGCATCATGATTCAATTATTAGAGGTTGTCCATTCGTTTGACAACACTCACAAATTTGTAAAAAAAACATATTCTCTCTAAAATATAAATGACAACCAGGGTTTTGTGGTCTTCTATGAAAAAAGTTATGTTTCAGTGTTTTGTTGTGTATTTTTTTTAAAGTACTTATTCTATATTTTGCTGTTAGCAGCACAAAAATAGTGTGCATTGCGTTTATAATAATTATTGCTTTAATAATTATTATTGAAAATTGTTTTCAAATTTTGTTGCGAGCCTTTTTTTCAAATAATATGTAAATCGCGACTATTAAGTTGTATTTATTAAAATAAACTTCAACGTGCGGTATTGGCAAAACAGTTTATTTTGGTGATGAAATTCAAAAATATAATGTGCCAGTAGATCCAATAAGCCGTCAGCGGTGTGAATAGATTTGCACAACAAATATTGAATTTAGTTTTTAAAAACTTACTTAAATTTTCTATCAAAAAAAACAAGCAGTGCAGAACGTAGTAGAAAAAGCAGCAGTGAAATGTATCCTCGGGTATTTAGTACTGCGAAAAAGTATAATATTCCTGCAACTGATTACTTTAATGGCATTAAAAAATTTCTCTTTTGCTCTCCTCTTCAATTTTACGGGTGTATATCTCAGGGACAGTTATCATTTAACTTTTATTTTTTCCGACAAAAATACTAGTTATTTAATGCCTTTTATTTTTTCGGGCAAAAATAACTGTTACTTTTGACTTTTATTTTTTTGGTCAAAAATAACAGTTATTTTGTGCCTTTTATTTTTTCGGTCAAAAATATCAGGCAATTTGAATTTTTTTAAAGACCACTTGAACGGCAAAAAAGTTTTATGCAATTTTTATCGTCTCATCAGCGCGCACATTTTGAGCTATAAAACTTTTTAGTTTTTAAAGTTTTTTATTCGGCCTTTGAAAAATACAAATTGCCTGATATTTTTGACCGAAAAAATAAGAGACACAAAATAACTGTTATTTTTTACCTAAAAAATAAAAGTCAAAAGTAACAGTTATTTTTGCCCGAAAAAGTAAAAGGCAAAAAATAACAGTTAATTTAAGTTTTTATAGTAACAGCCAAAAATTTAAAAGGTATTTAATATTCGCGAAGCTGCTGCCATTACGATAATAATGGTATATTTAAAAAATTCCTCCGGCCACTTATTCGTAATGCCTTTTTCATCTGAAAATTATAAAATAACAGTTATTTTCGGTCCATGGTATATCTTCATTCTTCTGAGTAAACGTCAAATGAATGGACAACCTGTAGTAATTGAATCATGGTCTGCATTCGATGCGTTGATTCAGATTACAATGTTTTCGAGTCAATATATTCTGTTTAAAAATTTTATGGCAATGTAACCGGCAAATTATTTTTCGATGTCGTCAACGAAAAGCTTCTTTCCGTTGTTGATTCTAACAAATTAGCCGGAGTTTGTATGGATGGTGCGAACACTTTGACAGGCAAACGTGATGGATTTGTAGGCCAGATGAAAAAAAAATGAAATTGAGGTTTATACCTTGCATTGTATAATACACCAGGCTGCTCTTGCTTCTAAATTTTTATCCGAGCATCCGGTCATGAAGGCTACTGAGCGGATAATTAATAGGATAAGGGGCGGCCATTACTCACTGACTCATAGAAAATTTGTGACATTTCTAAAAAATTCAAATGCTTCTCACCACGATCTATTAATGTTTACTGAGGTACGTTGGTTAAGCCGAGGTAACAGTATTAATAGATTGTTTCAGCTTAGAAATGAAGTATTTGAGTTTTTAGAAGCTGAAAATATCGAAATAACCGAAAAAGAATATTTAAAAGATTATCAATTTATTTTAGATATGGCGTTTTTAACAGACATTTGTAATATTTTGAATGAGTTGAATTTGAAGCTGCAGGGGAAAGATAATAATATTTGATATGTTTAAAACTCTTTCAGATTTTAAAACTCAGCTATTTTTACTTGCAGCTCAAATTGATTCTGAAGACTTTTCGGACTTTCCGAAAACTTCTGTTATTTACGACAAGGAGAAAATCCTGAAAAATTTTGAACTTTTGGAAATATTAGAAACGTTTTTTAATAACTTTAATTACAGGTCTAAGGATTTTGAAAATATTCAGCATTTACTGGATATTTTTCAAAACCCTTTTAAATGCGATATATTAAAGTACAAATTTCCAATCCAAACAGAACTTATTATACTTCGAAGTGAATTAGATTTCCCGGATAATTTTATCAATATAGAATTCTGGAAAAATCTGGATGGTACAATATATCCTAAAATAAAGAAGATTTCATTGAAGTGTTTATCTTTACTTCCCTCAACGTATCTTTGCGAACAAATATTTTCAGATTTGTATTATATTTGCTCAAAAAAAACGCAATAAGCTGAATTATTCTAGTTTGAGAAATATACTTTTATTGCGTAACTGCAATAAGAGTATCAACATAGAAGATTCCATTACTTTTTAATTGCAAATTGAACAATGATTAATTGAGGGAAAATTTATAAACACTTCGAAGAATCTTTTTATTTCGAAATATATCATACTATCCAGATGTCCGCATATATAAATTATATATGTGTGTATTATAGATATATATATATATCTATCAATACATTCATCAAGAGTATTACTTAAATAAATACATTCATCAAGAGTATTACTAAAATATGTACATTCATTAATTTTACATTTCCCTTTTGTTAAACAAAGAAACACATGTGCTTTCGTCGCAATCTCGTTGACGACTAAATAAAATGAAAAGCAAATTGTTTTCTTCCAGTGTTATTTCGTCACTCTCACCAATACTACTACCTTGGGCATCTATGGCTTAGACCGAAGCACCGATGTCGCAGTGTGCACATACACACACATACGGTATTTTTGAAGTGAAAACTTTTTTAGGCGCGTTGAACGATTTTGGTAGAGGGTAAATCTTTGGTTTGCGTCATTGTCTTTTTCCGAGTAACTCTCGTCATCAATACAGACAGCAAAGATAACAAGATAGGAAACTCAGAAAACATAAGCAAGCAACCATCAATAAGTTCCTCTGCTGACGCATCGTTCTTTCCCATCCCTTTGCTCCGCTGCGAAACATTAGCTGCATTCCCGTGGCACTAGATCAGATCAAATCTCAATAAAACAACGTTAGTTCAACTTTATATCAATTTGTCATCAGAGTCTTGAAACAGCTGTTTTAAGAACAATAACAAAAGAAAACAACAATACCAAAACGCCCATTGAGCGGTGAAACGTCAAAATAGGAAAATGAATAGTTATTTAGATTTGCCAGCTATGTTCGTTTTGATAAAAAATGCTTGAAACTTGGCAGCATTTTAAGATCAGAAATAGAGCGTGAAATCGAGCTGGTTTTAATTTTTGTTTTTGTTTTGTGAATAAAATAGAGCCGCGCTCTAGGTCAACGACCACGGGAATGCAGCTATTGAATGTTACTGTTTTTTTCAATGTATATGTAGAGCTAGCTGTAGGCTAAAATAACATAAATTTAAAATTTTTGATATTTGGTTTTTGTTTGACTGGCCCATTGTCAAAAGCAGCTGACGGTGAATTGCAATGAAAAGAAATTTTGTTAAATTCGTGTCTTTCTGCAAGTTTATCATACTTTTACTGAGACTAAAGTGAGAATAAAGTGATATGGAAAACTATAAAAAATATGAGACGCTGTGCGTTATGCAAAAAAAAACGATGTAAATGCAAGATAATTTACATGCTGGCCAAAGCTTCATGTCGGCGGCACCTTCCAGCGCACGTTTCTGATAAAATGAAAAAAACATTCAACGACAAACTTGTCAAATCAGCGAAGACAACTGTAATAACTTTTTGTCAACACAACACGGCACAATTAATTGCATTTAATATTTATTTATACTTAATTCTTACAATAAAAACTATAGCACATCATCTAGCAACTCAAACAAATAACACAATTTGACAACTATCAGCAGTTCCGCTCTTCCGATCACAATTTTTTGACAGTAGCAAAGAAATTCATGGTGTTCTCAAAAACTCACTAACACCTGGTTTTTTTACACCATGAACTGGCCGTGAAGTCTCTTTTAATGCCTCCACTTGAAATCTTGCTACCAGGCAAACAAAAAACATAGCAAGCAAAGTGCTGTTTATTTTCCGCCGCCAATTCGGTTCATCCCCTCTAACGTTGCGCAACCGATGTGATACTGCTCTTCTCTGTTCGTCGTTGTAGTAGATTGGCTTGTGCCCCAAGCGCGTCGGAAGTGAATTTCATCTGGGCAGTACAAATGGTGGTGCGAAAAAAGTTCACCCAAATTTCTTCACATGAAACATGGAGAAGAGAGAAAGAAGAGAGAAAATATATAATACAAAAATATTATCGTTGTAAAAAAACTGATATTTTGAATAACTTTTCTTCTTAAATTGTTTATCTAACTAAAAAAGTGGGGGGCAACTGCCCCCTTTCCCCCCGCTTGCTACGCCAATATTGTGCCCATACTACACGATGCTCGTTTGCTCGGCGTGCACATGGCCGTGCAATATGGTTGTTGTTGTATTCTCCGAAATTTTTGACAGTGTAATATGGGCATTGGTAATTATTGTTGTAAATGTATTTTATTTCAGCTACAGATCTACATATACATTGAAAGAAAAACAGTAAATATCTTTCATAATTTCTTTATGAAGGAACGATTTGTCAGCAGATAAACTTATTGATGGTTGCTTGCTGCCATTGTAGAATTAGACAAGGTAGTGTTAGGGCGCAATGTGTTCTCTTTATAAGTGACCATAACTTTCAAACTCATCCATTTTGATATATTTGCCAATTCTTGTTTTCATATTGCATTCTCATTGGTCAAATTTTGTATAAAATATCAACTGCGTTTTGACGGTCACCTGCTCTCCGCCCTAACACTACCTTGTTTAATTTTGCCATGCTTGCTGCATTTGCTGAGCGCTTGGTAGCCAATATCCAAGTGCGTATATTTGAGTTTCATGACCACATAAAAACATTTGTAGTTTTATAAATGTCGAAAGGCATATTCTCTGACTGGGACATATAATAAGTTTGGGATTAGCCGAAGCAGACCACAGTGGGTCCCTTTTCGTCCCCTATTGGACAAAGGGTACTACTGCTCGGAGTACTCGTACGTGAGCATGCTCCTCGTGTAAGCATCCTTTGTCACCTCAAGCATATCCTTATAGGTTAGTTGACCAATCTCGGCTTCGCCAATAAATGGGCGTCCCAGAGTGGTCAATCTTATGCTTGCCAGCGCCGGACACCGGCACAGAATGTGTGCTGCTGTTTCCGGCTCCTCTAGGCATAACCTACACGCATCGTCCTCGGTCAGAGTCATCTTCCCGAGATGGTACATGAAGGGACCGTGTCCTGTGACCAGTGCAGTAAGCCAGCTTAAAGTCCTTCGATTGTATCGGATAACTTTTGCTGCCTCACTACGAGACCACTTCACGGCCGCCTTTGATTGCCTGCAGTTAACAGCTTCTTCCCACCTTTTACTGTGTTCCGAGCCCGTCCATTGTTTAATAAGGCCTGCCACCATATTGTCGCCTATGGCGATACGTGGTTCTGGTCCACAGAATTCTTCTGCTGATCCTGTTCTTGCTAAAGAATCAGCTTCTTCATTCTGTTCTATGCCAGAGTGTCCTCTCACCCACATAAGTGTAAGCTCATTTGTCTGGGCGCACCTATAGAGTTTTGTAAGACATTCTATGGCCAACCTGGAAGTGATGTCTGTCCGTTGCATACACCTAATCACAGACTGATTGTCGAGAGCGATGACAATTTTCTTGCCACTGATCCGGCCATCTATCAGGTGGTCCAGCGCATGCACTACGCCAAACATTTCTGCCTGGTATACAGACACAAACCTCCCCAACCTCAGTACACATGATAGGCTTAACTCTTTTGAGTACACGCCTGCCCCGGCCCGGCCATTCATCAGAGAGCCGTCTGTGAATATACTGATATCACTACCAGCGATTTCTTCACAAACGGCTCCATCCGTTATAAGAGTTTTATAACATTTTTCTGTTATTTTTACTCTCTGCCTTCCATCCATAGGCATAAACGCCTCCCTGACATCTCTCTGTACAATATCAAGGATGCGAATATGACCATGCAGGGCCGTTGCCCCATGCCACGTAGCATTTCGCAACATCCTGAGGGCTGACAGCGCCGCTGTTTTCTTTATTTCTAAATCCAACGGCAGCATACCTAACAGAACCTCCATTGCGCTTGTTGGAGTGGTGCGTATTGCACCTGTTATTCCAACACACGCCAGCCGTTGGACTCTGTCCAGTCTCTTCTTAATGGTTTTCTGGCTGACTTTTGTCCACCAAATCACCGAAGCGTACGTGATGACAGGTCTAACCATCATAGTGTAAACCCATTTCATAGCCTCTGGGTTTAGCCCCCATTTGAGACCACAAACGCGTCTGCACTGGAACTTGGCTCTTTGAATCCTATCTTCTACATGCTCGTTCCAGTTCAGTTTGCTATCAAGGGTTACCCCTAGATATTTAACTTTCGTGGACATGTTGATTTCAGCTCCAAAAAGTCTGAGTGGTTCTGTACTCAGGCCTACCCTCTTTCTAGTAAAGAGAATATTGTCTGACTTGCCTGCGTTTACGGTAAGGCCTTGTTCTCGACACCACTCCTCCACCATTCGGAGTGCTCCCTTCATGATGTCAGAGATGGTGTCAATGAACTTGCCGCGGACCACCAACGCAATGTCATCTGCATACCATATCGTGTGTATGCCCGATTCATCCAGTCTAACCAGTAGTGAGTCCACAGTTATGTTCCACAGGGTTGGCGATAACACCCCGCCCTGGGGACATCCTCTACTTACTCTACCTCTAGTCTTTACTCTACCATTCTGCATGTTGACAGCCCTGTGTTTGAGCATATTGTCCACCCAATTTGCTATCATTGGGCTTACATTGCGTTCTGTCAGGGCTTGTCGCAGCCTTCCAAAGCATATTTTGTCGAAAGCACCCTCGATGTCCATAAATGTGGCCATCGCAATGCCTCCTGAAAATACCTCCTTTTCAGTCACTCTTACCAATTCGTGAAGAGCACTCTCCGTAGACCTACCTGCTCTATATGCATGTTGGCATCTACTCAGAGGATTTTGCGTCAGCGAGGTGCTCTCAAGACAGTCAACCATCACTCTTTCCATCGTTTTCAGGAGAAAAGATGTTAGGCTGATCGGTCTGAACGACTTTGCCTCCGCATAATCTTTTTTTCCAGGCTTCGGAAGAAAGACAACTTTCGCCTCTCTCCAGACTCTCGGAACATACCCAGTCGCTAGGCAAGTAACGAATATACCCCACAGCCTAGGTGCAATGAGATCTTCCCCCCACTGCATCATAGCAGGGAATATACCGTCCATCCCTGATGTTTTGTACGGAGCAAATGAGCGTATAGCACTCCTCACCCCGTCCATAGTGATCATCCTTTCGGCTTCCAGCCTGTCAACTCTGTGCATTCCTTTCTTCAAGGGTGTCCACGGGTCATCAGACTTAAAACTTCCAGGAAAGTGCACCTCCATCAGAACTTCCATGGACTCCTCTAGGTTCTCTGCCATGGTTCCATACTTCTTTCGGATCAGTCCCACTTTGGAGAATGGGTCTTTTGAAACCATTTTCTGAAGCCTACATGCTTCTGATATAGTTTCCATCCCAGAACAGAAGTCTCTCCACGACTGCCTTTTCCGTTGTCGTATGAGGTACTTCAGTTCCCTTTTCCGTGCCTTGTAATTTGCCCATGTTTCTGGGGTTCCCCCACTCATGTGCAGGTTGAAGGCCTTCCTAACCTTCTTCTTCAGAGATTCGATTTCCGTGCACCACCATGGCGTTGGATCACCTTCGTCTACTGAAAGTATTGGGCATACCACCTAGTAGGCATCGACCATGGCCGAGCTAAGGTGTTTGACATGACTTTCTACTTCCACCGTATTCCCTGGTACTTTTATCGCTTTTTGGGTCAGTGTTTCCCTCAACTTCGCCTTATATTTCGCAGGATCTGTATTCTTGGGAATCCTGACCTTCCTGCGATTCCGCTGGCGTCGGATTCCGTACTTGAATTCAAATTGTATGGATCTGTGGTCCGACATGGTTAGCCTATCCACGACCCTCCAATTTTTTATTCTGTTCAGAATCTTCCTGCAGATGAGAGTTACATCAATCACTTCCGCTCGCCTCGCATCAACGAAAGTCGGTTGTGCTCCTCTATTTGCTACCAACAGATTGTACCTCTCCACAAACTCAAGCAATTGCTCTCCTCTGTCGTTGTTGTTGGTGCTACCCCACGCAGTATTGTGCGCATTAGCATCACATCCTATCATCACTCCAATGTTCCTTTCCTCACAGTACTTTACCAGATTCTCCACCTCTTTTGAAGGTGGTTGGTCTGAAGAGTCGTAGGGAAGATACGCTGAAGCTACCATACAAGCACCTGTACCATCCCCAATTCTCACAACGGTGAGATCCGGGGAACATAGGTGTGGCATATGTACCGCTAGTATACCATGTCTCACCAAGATACAAGTCCGTCGTCTGCCATCTGTTACTGGTTGGTACAGCGTGGTCTTTCGCTCTGAGAGACCTTTAATTCTATTGTGAAGAATCCAAAGTTCCTGAAGCATTGCTATGTCAATTCCATCCTCCTCCATGCAACGCATCATCATTGCTGATGCTGCCCTACTATGGTGTAGATTGAGTTGACACACAATGAGGTTTTCCTGGTACGGGCCCACCACCCGCCCTGGTGGTTCTTCCCTTGCAGGATTCCCCACCAGCCCCGTACCAGGGGTTCCATCGCACTCACCTTGCATCCTTTTCGAATTTGATGAGAGCTTGATCAAGGCCGCAGTTGAGTTTTCCTCCTGCCAACCTGATTGCCTCCATCTCATCCTTCCGGCACCACACGGTGAGCTTGACGCCTCCTTTCTTTGCATCTCCGAACTTCGTTACGTTACTAACTCTCCATTTAGAAGTGTCTGCAACGCACCGGTTCTGGGTCTGCAACCTCCTAAGGATGGCCTCCTTGCCTTCAGAAGTTCCGTAGACAAAGATGAACATCCTTCTAACGTCCTTCAATGCGTACAGTCGGTCGATCCGCAACTCAGCCCCTTCCCATAAGTTCTTGAGCTTTGTCACGTTTCGGCACAGCCATACCTTGGATGATGGGTTCTTGCACTTAAGTACAATTATTCCATCCTCCAAGTTTGCATTACCCACAAAACCTATATCGCCATCACTCTCATCGATGGTGTCGAGAGACTCCAAGAGAGCGGATTTAAAGACCGCTAACTGAGACTCTCCCAACTGACCATCGATGGAGCAATCTACGATGCCCATTAAGAGGTCTTTTTCTGCTACCATAGCATAGGATGTCCGGCAGCTTCCAATAACCCCTACCTGGTTTGATCTTCCTCCAGCTAAAGCCTTCGACTTCGCGTTCGCAACCCTTTGTTTTGGCAAAGTTTTACTACCGCTCGGTTTCTGGCTATCAGCCCTCCACGATTTGCCCTGGCTATCGACTTTTGAGGGTCGTCCACCAGCTCCCATCGTCCTTCCTTTATGTGGAAGGCTATCAACCTTTACAGGATGTCCACCTTCCCCATCCCCATCCTTAGCCGAAGAGCTAACAGCCGTAAGCTGTCCACCTTCTGACTCACCGGTTCGAGTCGTCCCTGTAACGACTTCGCCGAAAGGTCCAGGCTGCTCCCTGAATCTTTTCCGCTCGTTCGTCTCCGGGGTGGACTCATCGCATGACATGCTTTGGAATTGGTCCGCCATTTTACTGACGGGAGACTCCAAAGCATTCTCCCCAGCGGTTGTGCCCGCCCTCTTTCGCTTCCTCCTCCGCTTCTGCTTCTCCCTAACACAGAGTCGCTTTGCCTCGGAATCAGCGTCGTTCCCTATCGCTGAAGCTCCGACGGGACTGGCTGACAATTCCACTCCTTTCGGAGTTTTATCGTCCACCAGGCCCGGCAGGTCACCTTGCGGCTTCCGGCACCCTTCCACGATTAAATCCTTTTGGGACTCCACCGCTTCAGGACTCGTTACCTCAGCGCACCCTTCCTTTTTTTTGTTTTTATTTTCCATGAAAATCCCACGAGTTGGGGAGAAGTATACGGACCGGACGGACAGAGATCCCCATTATCCGCCCTACCCTACTAGTATACAACAGGGAGTGGGCTGCCCTGAGGAGACACCATTCGCGATCTAATACCCCTAGACCCTGCACCATCGGTGCTATCTCCCTCGGCATGGCGTCTACAACCTTAGAAATGGGGGGTGACTTTTAGTTCGTTGCTCCACAAAGCCTAACTCAATAGCCATTGTGTCTTTACAACTTAAGCCTCTACATCGCGTCAAGATTGTCACCCATTCGTAGAGGCTGACTGGGACATGGTATAATAAGTAATAGGTAGGAGCGACATTTCGTGTTTCGACCATCAAATGTCAAGCAAAAGAAAACAAAATAGAGAACGTGTTTCACGCACATTGGCCGCATTCAGAGGAGTCACCTGCTGTGAATGGATCATTTAATTGCAAAGGTTTCTCACTCAAATTTAAAAAAACAGTTGCCAACTATTGACTCCGCTGAAAGCTGCTAATGTGTGTGACACACGCACTTTATATTGTTTTCTTTTGTTTGAAATCACAGCTCGTGAGAAAATAAGTAGTTGTCAAGGCTACCTAATAATAATTTCATAATGAGTGGGACTGCATCGTCCAAAATTCTTTGTTTCTTATTTGAGCTTATCTGAATGACGCAAACAGTGAAAATAATGTAAGTGAAATTCCATGAAATGTATGTAAATACAAATTTTATGTATGTGTGTATTATTATGTATTTTAAGTGTATATTAATTATTTCAATAAGTTTAATTTATATTTTTGTTTATGTTTTACTTTGTTTTTTATATTAAAACCCATAATTTAAAATATAATGAAGTGATAAAAGATGAAAATAATGTGCATTAATGATGAACCGGATGTACGGATAAACCGAATCGGGGGCAGAAAATAAACTGCACTGTGCTTGCTATGTTTTCTGTTTTCCTTGTAGCAAGATCTCAAATGCAGGCATTAAAAGAGACTTCAAGACCCATCAAACAAAATATCATATATATAAAAAAAAAAAAGTAAATTTATTTTATTTTAAAAAATTAAATATCCTTTTTGAGGATTATTTTTCATTCAATAGTGCTCCCTGTATTTGATTTTTATATCAACAATATTCAATTTAAATGCAATAATATAGTTTGGTGTAATTATAAAATAAAAATACTATCTGAATAAAAAATATTTTGAAAGAAATAATTAAAGGTTGAGGGGGTGAAAATATAAATTTTTTTCCGATTAGCATGAAAATTCTTGTATAGCAGTAAGGCGGTCCGTGACAGGAAAAAGTCTTCCAGGGAATACTAATATTTTACATACATGTTTTCGCTTCGGTCGGCAGTCCCCTCACTGCTATACTTTTTTATTTAGTGTGTTCAGTTCTTGTTGCTTTTTCGCAAGCTACTGTGTTAAGCATGCAGTTTTAGATGAGTTTACTTCAAAAATTATTTTAATAGTGTTTCCATTGTCGTCCCAGGCTGAAATTTTAAAAGAACTTTGATAAACTATCATTAATTAATAAATATAATTTTTTTCACAATTTTTAAGATTGACTCAAAAAATTTTTTTAACTTTTATTAAAAAAAAACGTAAATATTTGAGAAATTTGAAAGTTTTATTATAAAAAATAAGCCTTTTGAACATATCTTTAATACGAATCTAAAATCATTGCTCTATCTCAAAGTTAACCGAAGTTATGATCAAATGAAAATCAGTCCTCAAGAAAAAAAACCGAATTTTTTCATATTTTGAGTACCCGCTCCAAAAAAATAAAAATTACAAATTGATTTTCTAAATTGTAGCCAACACTAAGTGCATACAAAGTTTAAACCAAATAGGAGAGGGTCAGGTTGAGATTTTCATTTTTTTTTTGTCGAAAAGCAATGGAATCACTCAAAACGAGGCTTAAAAAGCTTCGCTTCAAAAATGCTATAATGGCTATTTATCTTTATAACAACTATTTTTCAATGAAAATACAGTCAAGTAACTGACATTTTAAAGAAACAGAAGCAAAAAAAAAGTGTTTCAAGATGTAAGCCAAAACTTCCATTTTAAAAAAGAATTCAGTCTCGAAAATTCGAACAGTCTGGATACAATTAACAGACCTTGCAAAAATTAGTTGACTATAGCCAGCATCGACTGTATTATGTTAAGGAACCTTGGCACGAGTCCAAAACAACACTACTCTCTATAATCTCTTATAAATACGCCACTGAGTATCCTAATAGCCACTTGTATCATGCAAATCTTTGAAACAAGCTTCTTAGTGTTTCTCTATCGCTACCTTTTTTTAATTTAAAATAATTAATTTAAATTTAAATAATTTGCACACTGAGTTGTAGACTGACTTGATCAATGATCGATCAATTAAATACAATTAACGATTTAATTATGGTCTGATTGCTATCACAGAACACACAACTATATAATTTAGCTTCAAAAGCAGCAAAAACATTATTTCATTTCATACCGCTTTAAGGTTTTTGTTGACTAGTCAAAAAATACCTAATCAACTCAACCTAATTCCTTTTTTCGAAATAAAGTGATCACTATAAGTAAACATTTTTGCAAGAAGCATGCCTTGGTTTTTTAATTAAAATGTTTGTAATTTTAAATCAAAAATTGATGAATACAAATAACTGCAAAGAATAAAGATGCTGTGACAAAACCATGCCACAATTAGCGAACAAAATTTTTACACCCGAAGTAACTGCGTTTTAATTTTTTCCTACAACGTCAGGTTTTTTAAAAGGACTTAACTTAAAAGTATGTATTTGTCTTAACAAGACATGTATTTACTTAAAACAATTTATTTCAATTTACTTAAAACATTCCAAACGTAACAATATAGGTATCAAATGAAAGTGAACAATTTCTTTAATTGTTTACCCAGCCAAATTAATGTTAAAAATGTTCTTTTTAAATTTAATCCTTCAAAATTCCTAACGAGCTTTTATTAAAATAAGAACTAGTCAATGGAACTTGCGTGTTAAAATTTTTTTAAGAGCTTTTTTAGTTTGGTATTTAAAATAATTAAATGTTTTTTACCTCAAGCAAATTTAATATTATTTCCATAAATTTTCAAATAAATCATAAGTCAATTAAAATAATCTACATGATTTTAATTGTGAGCTATTTAGATTAAGTAAGTTTGAAGAAGGCAACAACAACAACAACAACTCTATATATAGTCAATCTCACAGCAGACTAGACAGCCAGTTTCGGAAATCGCTACATTTCCATCATCAGTAGTCTTGAGTAATTCAGCTGTGACCAACTCACTGTTTAAAAATAATCGTCATTTTTGGTAAATAAGCATTGTGACTTCGTTCACAAAAGTTCATATTTAAGCGAAAAGCTTATTTTAATTTTAATTGGCTATAAACAAGTTTTTTATTTGAACTGTGCTCAAATTTAAACAAATGCATGTCTTGTAAATTAAAAGTCTTTTTAAAAAAAATCCTGACGTTCTAAAGAAAAAGTGAGATTGCAGTTTTGCTTTCCTTTTGCCTTAAGTTTCACGTGTGTATTTCAAGTTTACATAGTGTGTGAAAAGTGCTGTCACAAGGTTCAATAAATTTAAGTACAGGTTTTTTATTATTTTCGCACTTGCTTATCAAAACAAAAACCATTGAAATACCAATACAATAAAGAGGATAACTTTCGTATCTTTATGCAATTTTGTGCAGTTAATGGAACTAGTACAAAACTCCTAGCTGACTCCTAGATTTTGCTAACTCCTAGGATGCCCTTACTAGTTACATTTAAATATACTTTCTTTGCATACAACTAGAATTTAACACAAGAATGTCCTTAAAAAGGGGTAAATAGCTACTTTTTACACACACATTCCCTAGCCAATTTACTAGTCATGAAGAGCTACGTAGTTTTTTCGAGAGTTGCCATTTAAACAAAAACAGTTAAAATATCCCCACGGCCTTTTTTTAGTTTATTCAAAGTCTTAAATGTTGTATTATTTTGATGACGTCACTTTTATTGGGACTGGTTTTTATGCAAATAGTTAACATTTACTCAGAGCACTTTTTATTAATTAAATCTTATTTGCAAAATATCATGTTTAAACATTAACGTTTTTTGGAATTTATTAAGGCTTACTGTCATGATGGCATCACCTTGTAGGGAAGGTGGGCGGAATTTTCATTTCTTTTACAAATTTCCTATCATAGAGTGCATAGTAAAGATTCAAACTTATTTGCAAAGTTAGAAGCCATTGTATTCAATTTTGTGGAATTTAATGAGATTTTCAGTTTTCATAAAGTTTTCATAAATAATCTAGTTCTTTTCAGGTCAAAGACCAAACATTGTTTGTATAAGGTGCATGCCTTGGTTCTTTGATCTTTAAAAAAAAATATGTCACTTTGTATGGTAGGTAGAAGTGGTTTTTATTCGAAATTGTACAAATTTCATACTCAAAGTGCATATTAATAATTAAAGCTTATGTGCAAAATTTTAAGTAATTGGAATAATTTTTGTGCAATTTAAAGAAATTTTACCGTTTTGACGAAGTCACTTTGTTTAAGAGGTAGGCGTGGATTTCATCCAACTTGGCCCCTTTTCGAACTTGATCTGTATTTTTATTGTAAGTGTGTTGTTTATTGTAAGCTGTTATCATTCTTTATCTTTCATTTATTAATTCATTATTCCCTTAAAATAGAAGATTACAAAAACTTTTATTTGCATCTAGCTGACAATTTTAGTTTATCGAAAATAGTTTCTGACATTTATATTTATGTAGTAACCCTGCAGTCGCAGGTATCGATGTTGTTTTTTGAATGTAGTTTTGTATATTTTTTAACATTGAATGCCATACGGAAGCTATCGATGCTCTAGCGATACAATAAAACTACATAAAAACACAAAATTGTTGCGTTTTTACTTCCAAGGAAGACGTGGGGAAACAATATTGATCATTCTAAAATAAATTAGAAATGTGGAGAAAACACAAATGCTATCATAACACAACCAAAATCATCAATATAAAATCAATTTTGCTGACACCAACCTTGCAAAAAATTACAACTTAATCATTATTACTGCTACCAAACAACTTAAGAATCACAAAAAATGCTTACTGATGCTTCCAAGTAAGCAAAAAAATCTCAATATAAACACTACTGCTACCGGAATTCTTCTGCAAGAATCACAATATAATCAGTTAATAAATTTGCCTATTAATAAAACAAACCACTATTATAAAAAGAGTATTTATATTAATTTATAATATTGATAACGTTCATAGCTTTTTTTTATCATTTTTTTTTTTTATGACAAAGATAAAATTTGTTGAAGTATTTCCTTCGCAACGTTTTCTTCGAAGGCGTTTTCTGTTTGATCTTATAAGCTTCAAAAATTTCAAATAAAGTATCAAACATATAAAATTCTCACCACTGATATCTCAAAGCTGCTTTAAATAGCACTTTGGCATCGATGATATTGTGATTTTTAAAGAAACGATATCAGTTTTTGCTGCTGGGAAAATAGGAATAAATGTCACATAATTAAATATTCCCAGAAGTCGTATGTATCGATGATTTAGTAATAATTCAGCGCTGTTTATACTATCAACCAACGATACCTTCTTGTATGTATCTTCATATATTTTTTAAATTGTATGTCATACGAAAGCTATCGATGCTCTGACGATACAAAAAATCTATAAAAAAACACAAAAGTGTTGCTTTTTTACTTCCAAGAAAGGTGTGGGGAGACAATAATGATCATTCTAAAGTAAAATAGATCAGGGTTGATATTTGTAGTGGATACGGACTTTTTTACCTTCTTTCGATTTTAAGAAGTCCACAACTCCTTTTGGCTCGAAAAAAGTACTTTCGGATAAAATTCACCACCAAAAAACGTATTTTCGGATTTAATTCGGATTGAGTTGTTAATAAATATATCAAGAATATATCAACGCATTTTCAAATTTTCTGTGCCGGATAAACGTAACGAAATGCTGGGTACTGGGTTTGGAATATGCATATCGTCGTTGTGCGGCAATACCGCGTATCCGACACTTGCACATACACACATACGGTCATAGTAAAATTTAACAGGAGTGCAAAAAAAACTGATTTTCTTTTAAACTATTTAATGGATTGTCAACTCAACTAAACATTTAATGAAATTAGATATTTGCATTGCTCTCAAATAAGCATTTAATGAAAAATCAAAATGAATAAATCAATCATAAATGCTAAAAATGAAAATTAATTAATTTTGGCCTTTTTGCAATATACGCGGTATTATTGCACGCGCAATGGCAGATCTTTAAGAGTTCAGGACGTAGTCTAATTCGTCGGCTAAAAAATAGGCTATTCTAGATAATTTCTCGTGAGCTCGTATGATAGATATGTCCATAAAAGCTGTTAGGGATGATAAATTAAGTCTTAAATTACAAAAATAAAATTGTTTTTATTATTTTTTCAGTTTTTTACACAAAATTCGTATTAAAACGGAATGCTATAATTTGGAGGCAGGTCGTCTCTAACGCGATATCGCAGTAACTTCTTATCTGAAACAAAAAACCCAAGTGTTTTAAATAACAATGGCTACAAAATAGACTCTTCATATTAATTTTTAATCATTTTAAAAAATTTAAAGTAACAAAAACAAAAAAAAAACGAAAAAATTGTTTTTTTTTGTTGTAATTTGTAAAAACAATATAGTAAAAAAATATAGTAAAACTCAATACTTGTACATGATAGTAGTCATTTTTGTGAGTATTAATAAGTAGACTATGTGGTTAAAATCTCAGAAGGATCGGCCCACGAGTTCTGGAGAATTCGTGTGGGGCGTCCGTAAAAACGTAGTTTTGAGAAAAACGCGTTTAAAGCTCGTACATGCGCTCAGATTCGTGCGCGCAAGTATTAAGCTTTGGGTTTGAAAAAAATATTAATACTGCTTGCATCTGCATAAAAATTCAATACAATATTCTTAGACACATATACATTCTAAATATGAATTTTTGAACGTGACTAACTAGACTACAACCTTGAAGGCCTTTAAGAAAAGCTCAATATTGGAATTCTGGAATGTTGGCAAAATTAAAAACTAGCTTAATGATTTTATGCTTTCCAGCATTTTTAGAATAGCTTAGGAATCTTATTCATTCTACATTCATCTGCCAATGCCGAGCGCATCTTTTCCATGCAAATTTTAAAAAAAGGGCAACATCTACTGGCGATGGATACCTGTTCTGCACTTTAGCAGACCAGAGATTTGATTATGTCCAAGAATAACTGTTATTACAGATTTAAAATTGCCCATGACTTAAAAAAAATAAATCTGCCAAATGAAAGCCTAGCTGAGGATGAGATACTAATTTAATATCATATTATATAATGCTTCAAATTATTTATAGTATTGTTTATCATTTATAAACATAGTTATTTTTTACAAGGATAAGAAGCAAGCCCCTCGAATATTGGTTTTGTAATTTTGGATTTCAAAATCCTGTTATTGTTTTGTTATTTTTTTATATAGTAAAACTGAAATATATATGTACCTCAGCAACAAAATAAAATCATACTAATAAAAAGTACACTCGAGTCCGAAAAAGTACTTTCTGAAGAGAAAAAAAAGTCCCCTTCAAAATTATCAAATATTATCACTGAAATAGATGTGTGGAGAAAACACAAATGCTACAAGGGCGTAAGCAGGGGGGCTGAAAATCTGAGACTTTTTGAATCGATGGCTTTTTTAATAGTTTCTATATGTGATCCTTTTTTAATGCGTAGTTTTACCTTTTTCTTTGAAAAATCTAGACCTGAAAAAGTTGAAAGCAAATCAGTATTTTTAAAGCGATACTGGGTAATTTTGTAAAATATTGTATACTGTTCCAACGGGAAGTTAAAAACTTAGATATTGACATGAAGTAGATAATATGAAATTTTTTAGAATTATAATTAAATTATGACATTTTCAATTGTGACAGCTGCAGCGCTGACTGTGCTCTCTTGCCATGTCTGTCAAATTCAGCTGTGTGGCGAATGGAAACAAAAGAAAAGAAATAAAAAGTTTTGCTTCGTTTTGACATTTCCGGCAGAATGCTCTTATCTAGTGCATCTACCTGTATTCTTCTACCATGTTACATGCCAGTACATGCATACTCTCATTCTGCTTACCATTAAACATCATGTATAAAGTTACATATAAGTAGTTGAGTAGCACAACAATAAAGCTCAGTCTATAAAAAGCACTTGCATAGTTCATTTCATGACATGGTGTCAGAAGTGGGTTCCTGAACCAAAACGACAAAAATGCAAAATACCGGGACATTTGATGCGTCCGTATCAAGTGGAAACTTTGTTAAGCCTCCAAAGTCATTGCAAATAAGCGGAAACAACGTTTCTACAGCATGGAGAAATTGGTTACAACAATACCAATGGTTTTCAACTTGATAAAAAATCTCCTGAAATACAGGTAGAAACTTTTATGTTCAGCATTGGAGGTAAGTGTTACATTTGAAAGGTATACATCTAATACGCTGAGCCAAAATAAAGGTGAATCATTTGAAGAATTTTTTACAAAAATTAAAAATCAATCAAAAAAAATGTGCTTTTGGCAATCTAGAAATCTCACTACTTCGCGACAAAATTGTCGTAAGTATCAGGAGCGACATCGTTAAAGAGAAGCTTCTTTCAGAAGATGACATTAATTTGGAAAAAGTTATTAAAGTATGCAGAGCAAGTGAGATGGCGTCACAACAGTTACGAGAACTACACAAGCTAGAATCAATTAAAAAATCAATCAATTAAAAAATATGCTCACGGGAAATGTCCAGCACATAACAACAAGTGCAAGAACTGTAACAGAAAAGGGAATTTGTCTCATTTTTGCTTTCGCCGAAAAGCAAATACGAACAACAAGCAAATAGACGCTCTGACGTTGCTGAAGAAGCTGATGACAGCAGTTGTGACTCGGAATACGACGACGATTTGTTTGTATTAACAGTCAACATAACGGAAACAAATAAAGACGAGAAAAGTAACTGGTATGAAGAAATACAAGTGGACGAAAAAATAATAAAATTCAAATTGGATACTACAGCACAATGCAACGTTATTCCACTAAGTCTTATAAGTAAACACAATTTGGAAAACATTTGTCCAGTTCACAACAAAATAATTGCGTTTAGTGACTAAAATAGACGTTAGGTCTAAAATAGACGTTCGCGGTGAAGTGAACTTGTTGTGCGTGATTAGAAAAAAAATAAGCTACGTAAGATTCCTAGTAGTAATTGACTTTCTAAACTTCGAGCCTATTTTAGAAAAAAAATGAGTGTGAAAAATTTATGCTAATATTGCGAGCCAATGAAATGAATCTCGATACAAATTTTTTGAAGGGCTTGGAAAAGTGAAAAACTTAAGTTACGAAATCGGTCTCATAAATAATCCACAATTTGAACATTACGCCTCGCGAAAAATTCCTCATTCCATCCGAGACCAAGTCAAAAAAAATTCGATGAAATGGTTACGCTGGGAGTCTTAAAGAAGACTGAAGAAATTACACCCGTAGTTTCACCAATGGTAATCGTTAAGAAAAAAGGTAAGATCCATGTTTGCATTGACCCTACAGGTGTCAATAAAAACATCTGCAGACGCAATCATCCCTTAAAAACAACAGAAGAAATTACAGCGCTCATTACAAATTCTAAATGGTTTACATTATTAGATTGCAAGAAAGGCTTCTGGCAGATTGAAGTAACTAATCGCACACAAAAGTATCTTACAATGTCAACACCATGGGGCAGATATTCGTGTAAACGGTTACCATTCGGACTAGCATCGGCACCAGAAGTCTATCAAAATTTAATGTCACAGTTACTCGAGAACTGCAAAAATAGAGAAGTCGCAATGGACGATATCTTAATACATGCAACAACTGAAGATAAGCTTAAATTATACGCAAACCGGGTTATTGCAATTTTAAAAAATGCAGGTATGAAATTAAATAAAGAGAAATGTGTTTTTAATTCGAATAAAGTGAAATTTTTAGGGCATATACTTTCTTCGAATAAAGTATATCCAAATCCGCTGATCCAAATAAAACAACAGTCATCAATCAGCTCAAAAGACCGGAGAATAGACCTCAGCTACAAAGAATTCTCGGAATGGCAACATATTTATGTAAATTCATACCAAATCTGTCAGCACCACTACGAAATTTGCTTTAAAAAAACAAAAAAAACCAAAGCCATTCAGGTCTATTGAGCAGGAACAAGCTCTTATTAACTTGAAAAAACCTTCTCTTCACCTCCCTTTTTACGCTTCTACGACCTAAACCTGGATGTTAAACTTCAAGTGGATGCGAGCAAATCGAGTGTTGGTGCTGCGCTTTTACAAAACAAGCAACCTGTCGCGTATGCTTCTAGAGCACTAACCAGAAGTCAGCATAATTACGCTCAAATAGAAAAAGAAGCAACAGCAATTCGGTTTGCATGCGAAAAATTCCACGAATATATTTACAGTAAACAACTTGTTATAGAAACGGATCATAAGCCGCTTGAACAATTTTTAAAAAACCTCTACATTCCGCACCACAACGTTTACAAAGCATCTTATTTCACGTAATTCCTTATTCCCCACAGGTTGTCTTCAGGAAAGGCGTCGAAATAAAATTGGTGGCTACGCTCAGCAGAGACTGCGACAATGCTTAAAACAATACACCTGAGGACGAGATTGGAGTACATGCAATTACGGAGATGAAAACAAAAACATTAACCAAATTAATAACCGAAACATTAAACGATCCAGAGTTACAGGAAACCAACAAATGCTGAAAATTTATTGAATTTTGTAACGTTTGTCAAGCCTCCCAGCCGACAAAACCGAGAGAACCACTTATCATTAAATCAATTCCTACACTACCGTGGGAAATATTAACCATTGATATATATAATTTAAAAATAATAATTACTTTTTAGTCGTAGATAGTTACTCGGGATTCATGGTTTTCATAAAGCTCCAACAATCAACATCTGCTAAAGTTATGAACCATCTAAAACATGGTTTTCAACTCACGGTATATCATCATTCTTGGAGTCAATGGAGATAATGGTTCTCAGTTCTCGTAGCGAGAATTCAATAAATTTACAAAAGCTTGGGATATTCAACGTCAGACATCAAGTCCTTACTGTCCACGATCAAATGGCCTTGTGGAACGTTATGTTCAAACCGCAAAATCCATACTGAAATAATGTTTTAAAGACAAATTAGATATACATCTTGTTTTACTGAACTATAGAAATTCTCCGAGAACTGAAGATATGCAATCACCAAACTAACGATTAATGAGCAGAGTAACGAGAACAACACTACCAACATCAACCAAAATATTGAAACCTGCAACTATCCCCGATGTGCATTCTAATATCATGAAACTACGCCACCAATCAAAACGTTGTTACGACAATAAAACAAAAATTGCAAAACCTTATTTGCCTGGAGATCGGGTACAGATTCAAAGGGGTCATCGTGACTGGATAACTGGCACTGTCGAGAGCTTTCCTGCATGAGCAATGCATCACGATCTCTCGTAGTCAGAGTCCCTGCCAAGACAATTGTAAAAGAGCCTTCAGCAGACAAAAGAACTACCGACCCAGCACCACTACCAGAATCCTACGAAACAAAAACAGCATCTCTACCAGACAAACAAGAAAATACGAGCATTCGACAAGAAAATCAAATTAAAGTATCTCGATATGGTCGCAATATTAAACAACCTGATCGCTATATACCATAAGCCACCATATTAAATAATTTTTTATATATTAGATTTGTTATCAATTCAATACTTTTTAAAACTATAAAAAAACAGAGAGATGTCATGCAGAAATGTATGTATGTAAATGCCAGCTCATACATGCTCTCATTCTATTTACTATTAAACAACATGTTACCAAGGTTGATGATAGATATAGATCAATAAGTTTAATTAATGTCTTAATGCAGTTTAAATTAATTATATAATCTAATAACTGATCGATTTCGGCCAAAGTCATGTGTAATTGAACATTTGGTTGTGAAAATAGCCACCTTTCAGTTAGAACACTAGCTTCTAGCGAAGCAACAAAACTCGTTTTATCTCTATGGTGCATTTCGACAAACTGTCGAACACCAATGAATATTGAAATAAATAAAGAAGCAACTAGAAAAGATGGCAACCTTGGTAGAGTTGATGGCGGTGATCTATAAATAGGCTACAGCTTTAAAATGTCGTATGATTAGTAGCCATATAATTCAAATGAATGAATTCCTTAATGTGTGAAATCATATGCAAATTTAAACAGTGAGTTGATCACAGCTTATTCGCTCAAAGACTACTGAAGAGGAAAATGTAGCGATTTCCGAAATAGTCCAGTCAGCTAAGTGATTGACTCTATACAGAGTTGTTGTTGTTGCCTTCTTACAAACTAACTGGCTTTAAAGCTCGCAATTTAATTCATGAAGTAATTGTATAGATCAGAAAATTAATTAGCTAATTTATAATATTTATAGAATTTATATATAACACACATACATACATTTTTTTATCACAAAGCTAAAATTTGTTGAAGTATTTTCTTCGTAACTTGTTAATCAAAGGCTTTGTATGTTTGATTCTTTCAAGCTTCCAAAATGTTTAATAAAGTATCACAAATATAAAACTCCCACCACTGATACCTTAAAGCTACTTTAAAGATCACTCTGGCATCGATGCTTTTGTGATTGTGAAAGCAACGATGCCAGTTTTTGCTGCTGGGTTTGAAGATTCAAAGCAAATAACGGTGTAAGTTTGACAAATGAATCAAACATGTTTTTTTTTTTTTACTACCGTTAAAAATGCTCTGGATTGGAGGAGGATATTATTTTTTGTATATATACGCAAATGTGTTTACAACTCTTACACCAATATAAAGGAAATGGAAATCAAAAAACTTTTTTTTCAATTCCGAATAACTTGTAGTTTTGTCGTTTACAACGTTATTCGCGGCGACGCTTCATTTATTAAAAAATTCTGTTATCGTGATTATAGACAGACATGTCTTAATGTCTGTACAAGGCCTAATTTTAAATATTTTTCTCGGCCGTACGAGGGTCGTACAAGAGTCGTTTTCAGGACTTTTTGGCCAAACAGCGGCCGTATAGAGGCCGTTTCTAAATAATCTCGGCTTTACAAAGACCTTTCTCAATAATCTCGGCTGTACAACGACCGTACAAAACGTGGTTAGTTTTTACGAGTTATATAGTTTTCGTTAAAGATAAGATGGTTTTCTGAAGCCAAAATTTCCACGATGGTACTCATAACACTATAAGTCGTTTAGACTATAATAGTCTTTAAAATTTAAAAAGGAATAGGACTCAGATTTTTAGTTTTGATAATTTAAAAAGACTATTTATTTATATCACTTGATTTTAGAAGATCGACATAACTTACTCTGTATTAAAATATAAATTACTAGTGTAAGAATATAAACTACTTATGTGCTTTAAATGTCATTGGAAGGTAATACTATGAGTTATAAAAATATCTTACTTTAATAGTTTTTAAGTCAAATACATTTTGTAGAGAGTTTTGAAATATTGTTTTGCGAACTCACAAAATTTTTGGTTTTGAGTTAAGCAGTTGTGGGTAATTTGCACTGAATTTGAAGATTTAACACACATTTCTTAGAAACAAGATCAAATAAAAAGGTAAACATTAAAAAGACAACAATTCAATTTGATCTTTATTCCACAAAGTTCTGATGAAAAAAAAATTAAAAATTTCTAGACGAATGCATTTCTTTTGCAATTTTTAGAGACCAATGTAAATCAATTTAAAAATTTTTTTACAAATTTATGAAATAAAAAATAGCATAAAAGTTCAAATATTAAACGTATTCAGCACTTTAAGGAATGATAAACATTTGTGTGCTGAATTGAGTGTTAAGATGTGGCGCGTACTTCTAACGAGTAGCTTGCTAACACAAATGTGTATTTTAGGTATTTCAATTTTGCGCTATTCGTCATTTGCATAATTCCTGTAAAATTCAAGCCAGTGAAAAAGAATACTGATTATTCCACCATGATTTGCATAATAATCTGTAACTTTTGAGCTATTAGTGAGCTAAAAATACATATTTATAATAAAAATGAATGGCAGTTCCAGATTATATTTTTTAGGGATATCTTCTTTTCCGAAATTTATTTTTTCATTTATACCTCAGTGCTGTAGCGAGTGGGAGGTTTGATTACAAAAAAGTATCGGTATCTTAATATTATTTTCGAATGTGGTTTTCTATTGAGATCGGTAGAAAAGAGTTTTATTCATGATCAAACCAATATTTTCTGCGATATTAATATAAATATTCCAACCGAAATTTTCTTAATTTCAAGCCGATGTATTCTGCACTATGAAAATTAATATTCCATCAAAGTTACTTAAATCAGGACGCAATATGCTCAGTAATCAGAATTAATTTTTCAGCTGAAATATAGTGTAATTGTGAAGTGGCTGAGAAATCAAGCGCAAGTTTTGCTTAAGGAGCGGGTCAGTTTTCTGCTTGTCAAAAGTCTGTATTGTCGAAATGCTGTAACTTTTACATTATTTTTAATATACTGTTTGTCTAAAAACCTGTATTTCAAAATACTGTTTTTTAAGAATTTTGCTTTCAAAAAGTCTGCTCTTCATTCACAGCATTTTAACTGTATTTTGGATACAAAATGGTGTTTTTTATTATTAAATTATTTGCCCTTGTACGGAAAAGTTGTTATTTTAAGCTTATTTACCATAGTTGTTTTAAGTACATATTTGGCTGAATCATACAGAATTTTTTAACACAGTTTTATGTTAATACAGAATTTCATACATACAGACAACTGCAGTGGAAGTGAGTGGAAGTGAAAAGAAACTCTTCATTAAGAAAAAACGTACGAGCACAGAGTAATGCCTTGGTTATGCTAGGCAAACATGTTTGCTGTTTAATTTTGTTAATTTTCTTCTCCGATCAAACATTCGTTTCCTGGTTATGCTATGTTTGTTGAAAACATAAAATTCAGTTATAAAATGAAAAAATGGTTTGTTTAATACAAAAATGTTTGGTGTGAGAGCGAAGAAATGAGCAGGATAAAAAGTTAATTTCTCATTTTATTCGCAAATTAACAACCAAATCAGTTCACCAAACATCAGTTCACCTAGCATAACCATGGCATAAGAAAATTAACGCGTTCGCTTTGCTATTATAAGAAATTAATGCAAAAAACAGAACGAAATCACTAAAAAAACAGTACAAACTTAAAAATAAAACCGAAACAAAACTAAAAGTAATAAAGAAAAAACCAAAAATTATGTCTTTGATGGGATTTGAACCCACTACTCAAGATTAAAAAAAGCGAGAGTAAAAACTAAAGCCCTAGCCGACTAAGCATTTGCACTGTTATCCCAGTGGGCATTTTAGCTAGGGATACGCAAAAGAAAGCCTGCTAGTAGTGCTCTTATTGGCGTCAATATACCTTCCATGATCGCTGCATTGATGAGTGCTTTTGTAAGGCCTACCTTTTGAAGGTTTGGAGTCTTTTCCTGTTATTTTATTTTAAACAAATTTTTAAAAAAATTTTGACAAAATTATAAATGATCAGATCAAAGAAACCAAATCTTAAAGAAAAAACAAAAAAAAATTTATTTTTGTCCGAGTTGGGACGCGAACCCAGGTATCCGAAAACTAACACATTGCATATGACATTAAATGAAAACTTTTATATGGAAAAATTCTAAGTCTTTTCTATTATTTTTGTATGAAGTAATTTACAAAAAAATTCCAAAAAAATTTTTAAATGAACAGAAAAATTTGTAAAAAAAATGTAGATTTTAAAAAAAATAAAAAAGAAAATGTTTTTTTGGTCCGAGCTGGGTCGCGAACCCGCGCTCCTGAAAGCTTACTTTCATTTATAATGAAGCAAAATAAGCTGAAGTTTATTAACAACTGATGTAGGCGAGTGGGTAAGATGCCAGACCGCCAGATGAGAGGACGTTGGTTCAAATCTGGATATTGTCAAAAGTTTTTTTATTTCAAGCTGATATTTATATTGCTTTTCTTTCTAATGTACATTCTCAAGAAGGGCTTCTTGCAGGCTTCTTTAGAGTCGCGAGAGAGGAAGGCCTAGAAAATTTTCTCGTTTCATATAAAAAAGTTTATGAGCTTGGAAACGAGCACGGAAGGGCTAAGAAATCCATATGATAGCCTGCTAGAAGCGCTTTAAAGACCTGCTTTTGCCCACTGGGATGATGTTGCTGAAATTAATATACAAAAAAAATTGTTGCTATCAAAAGTGCTTCTCATCTGAAGGCAATATATGTGTGTATATGAAAGCGTCAAACTTACTCATCCTTGGAAATAACTTCTAAGATTGAGCAAATAAATACTGGAAAATTTTTTTGGAAACTGAGTAAATTTTTTTCTTGTTGCAAGAAACTCAATGTTCCGATTTCTACTAAAGTTAAGTGAAACTCTACTTGTTGCTAGAAGAATTCAGTAGAGCTTTTTTCTTCTTAATAAAAGTAAATTATCCGTGAAGAGCAGTGGTCCCCAAACACATACTACTACAATTTTCGGATTTTGTGCTTATGTTAGTAGCTCTCTCACTCTCTGCACTGACGCTGACTTGTTGTGCAGGTATTAAGCAAGAATTGTATTATTATGAAAAACTATTTTTAGTAATTTTTTATTATGAAGAAATATAAATGGGAAGCTTTTTTTAATTTGTATCAATTTGTGATTTTTGCATTCCAATGAGTTCTGAATAAATTCTTCAAGGTTTCTCTAGTTTAAGAACTAACGCATTACATTATTCATTTTCCACAAACGAATATTGAGGATCCTTATTTCTATAGTGCCTGTAAAAAAAAATATATATTCCAATGTGCCACTATGCGTTGGCAAACCAAGCATTATGGCAGTCCTTAAAAATTTTCTGCAAATAAAAAATCATATTCGTATTCCGATTTAATTTTGTACAGTGGATAAGCTGATCAAGCGGCGTGAACCTCTTTGTTTAAGGTCTCAGCTCCAACCGAATAAGAGAACTTTGCACGTGTGATAGTGTCGGTGTAATGTTCGAATTCGAACTCGAGTTCGCGAACTATGAAATGGGGACCACTGGTGTAAAGGCTTAAATATCTCTAGGTCGTATGTTCCTAAGAGAAGTTTAGAGTGCACTAACCTTGGCAGGTTTTCCCAGTATGTTCCTCTTTGTTTTCTTCATCTTTCCTTATGGAAAGATTCCACCTATTCCACAGAATGGTTCCGAACCAATGAAAGCAGTTGATGCTCCTTTCTTGTTAATTCTTCGGCAATTTTGTTTTCTTCTATACCTTTGTATCCCGGAACCCACAGGATTCAGACCCAGTTTTGTTCGCCAAGCGAAATAAGTTTACCAAGATACTCTATCACCAGTTTTGAGACTACCTGATGAGATTTCAATGCCTTTATAGCCGCTTGACTATCGGATAGGCTAGCTATGTTTTGGTTAAGGTATTTACGTTCCAGGTTAAAGTATACGCACCTGTCAATTGCGTATATTTCCGCTTACAATACACTGCTGTTCTTGCCTATGGGTACAAAGAGTTTAATCTTCGGTCCGTAGACTCCTTCTCCGGTCCTTTCTTCTGTAAGAGAGCCGTCAATGTACCATATAGTCTTGTACTACTTCATCTTATAAGTTTCGGATAGAGTTTCCCATTTCTTTTTAATACTTTTAATGAAACTGAATTTTGGATGCATGATGTATCTTGGTATTGTTATTTCGGGATATTATTACGATATAATATCAAACTTATTTCGAGCTACACAATTCTGGGATTGAATGTTAATGTAAAGAGATATTAGTTTTAGTAGAACCTCCATGGATGCTGTGGGGCATGTTCGCATGGCTCCAGTGATGCAGACGTAGGCCATTCTCTATAGCTTGCTTTAACCTGTATGACACTTCATTTTTTTGTGACACTTCACGGCTAGACAGATACATATTGTAGGAAAAGAATAAAAGCATACATCGTGTTAATTTTTTACATCTCCGAAACGTTACTATCTTATCTCTATATTCTTATTAGCTGCGGAAGAAAGAGCTCAAGCTTGTTTTTTACACTTAATATTTGATCGAAAGTTAACGAGTGTTGAATTGAGAGAAACGTCAAGAACAATACATTAAAAATGCTGTCTGTCGTAAATTTTTTCTACAATTCGTACTATATGCGAATACTCTCACACTTCTTGCATTTCAGCTTTAGCACTATTTTAACTGCTCTAGTTTCATTGTCAATGAATAAAAATTGGACAAAACAATGAACTATCATACAGCCATTAGCGCAGCAATGACTGTATGTTTCTTAGTTTTTCCTGCCCAGATGACAGAGCCATACGCAATCATGGGATGTGTGAGCATTGTATATATCCATCTCAATATTTTTGGGGTGCATCCCTAGCTTTTTCCCGCTATGGATCTGTAAATCATAAGAGATCTAACAGTTTTCTTTGATATTTCGCTTAAATGTGATTTCGAAAGTAGTTTTTGGTCTAGAAATACTCCCAAGAAGTTGACTTCCCTTTGGAATTCCATCTCTGTTCCATCTAACCTTATAGGTTTAAGGAATCATTTCTAGGTAAATGGTATAATGGTGTTTTTTGCCGGATCTATTTTCAGCCCCACCTTTTTGCACTATTTTTTGTTACCCTTAGACCCAATTCAATCCTTTCACACAGGGTCTCTTCAAATTTTCCCTTGCAGGTATATAATAAGTAATCAGCATATCCTAGGAACATTAATACAGTTTTTGCCAATTAGTACAATGGTCCACATTAGAGAAGATAATACTCCCCCTTGTGGACAACCTCTTGTCTTAGTGCTGGTACTAGTTAATATTGTCCTGGTACTGAGCATATTACCCATCCATTCATAAGGGTGTTGTTGACCCCTCTGAAGTACATTTGTCAATTGATTTTATGCAGTCTCTGTATGCATGCTGATAGGGGTGTAAAGGGGATGTGATTAGAGCACTGGTCCTTATAGGGTTATTAATTACTTTTCTTAGAGTTTTTAGTAAGAAGGATGTTAGACAGATTGGCTTTAAGAATTTTGCGAGAAGAGTATCCCTCTTCCCTGCCTTCGGAATGAAGACCACTTCTGCCTGCCTTTATCCAGTTTATGAACTGCTCAATGCAATACTGCCTCTATATATTTTCTTAAGAGGATTGAAAAAAATGTCTATACTTCTTTGCAGCAGTGTCGGAAAAATTCCATCAACGCCTGATGATTTGAGTGGCTTAAAGGTATTTAGCGCCAACCTTAATCTTGGCTATGTACATATGCATTTTGTTTCCTGCATTAGTCCATGTCCTGTCTCTGTTGAAGCAATATAACATTTGGAAATGAGTACTAAAGAAAAGTCGCGTCTTCTCTTGTTCATTCTTAGTAAAATTTCTATCGCCGTCAACAACCTCATATAGCATTGATGCCTCAGTGGTATGTTCCATTCTTTCACAGAACTTTTTAAAGTTGGCTTGCTTTGGTGCCCTTATCTATTTGTTATATTAAGTTAGGGTACTACTGTATTCTGACCATTCCCCGGTTAAGGAGTCCCCTCAATATCAAATCTAATATGATCAGACATTGAGTGTTCATTTGAGACTCTCCAGTTCCTAATTAGATCCCTAAAAAATTATTTTCTAGAGTTATGTCCAGAACCTCTTTACGCGCTACGGTTAAAAATGTTGATGTAGTTACCACAATAAATATTACTAATTTATTACTAAGTATCACTTCCAGAAGATACTCACCCGTTTCATGGTTTTGGTGCTTCCCCACTCCTCGATGTGCGCATTTGCATCGCATCAGAGTATAAGTGGCAGTTTTTCTTTGTGCAGTAGCTTACCAGTTTATCAATGGTGGTGCAACGATGGTGCTACAATGATCTCGCGAACGGTCCCGTTTAAATGTACTGGGATCTGTATTGCGTCCTAAAGAAAATCTGAAACACAAATATAATTCAAACCTTTTTATTAATACGCACGCTCACGAATTGTCATTCGTTTTCGGGTATTATCTCCTTACAGAACTCTGATATGACCCCTGCAGATTCAGGGTTCTTGGACTAGCACTATCCCTAGTTTCGACCTTAGGTTGCTTTTGTTGTTATCGCCTTGGTGATGTAACGAGTACCTTAATTGAAGACGTAGTACATGATACGCCATTTGCAATGCAAAATTGAATACAAATTCTTTGTTCGATATTTTTATCCATTGCAAAAACCACTAAAACCACTTGAGATGAACTCACAACATTAAGCACTGCACGGAAAAAACTGTTTGCTAAATTCGTATTGTGGTTAAGCAAAACTTGCGCTTGATTCTCAGCAACTTAAAAATTATGCTAGATTTCAGCAAAAACTAAAAAAATTTGTTATTCCAGTTTATTATAGCTAAGCAAAATTTTGATTAAATTCAAGCAATATTTTGCTAAGTTATTATAAACTGCAAAAGCAAATTTCTACTTAATTCAAGCAAATATTTGCTTTGTTATTATAAATTGGAATAGCAAGTTTTGATTAGTTTTTGCTGAAATCAAGCATTATTAACATAAAATTAAATTGAAAAATTACCTCCATCTGGAGATTTGAACCTCGGCCGCGTGAGTGTAAGTGCATGGGCTTATCCATTCGACCATCGCAGTTATTAACCAGTCGTCACCTAACTTTCTTCATTAAGAATAATCGTTTGCTCATGTGTTTAGAAGAAATTTTCTTAAGTTTAGTAAAAATTTGCTAATTGAGCTGATAATAAATTAGCAAATATTTGCTTGAATTAAGTAGAAAGATGCTTTTGCAGTTTATAATAACTTAATTAAATGTTGCTTGAATTTTATAAAAATTTTGCTTTTTCCTTAATACATGAGGAGTGATTACAATTTAGCAATCTTTTTTAAAAATCACACCGTGATTGAGCAAAATTTTGCTGATTTGCTGTTAAGCAAAACATTTGGCTTGATTCAAGCAAAATAATTATCTCCGTGTAGATGCATAGGAATCTCCTATTGGCCAAAGCTGGCCGCTACTGGGCGATTGCTTCCTTCACAGTCCAACCCAAATTAGTGCGTCAGCGTCATTTATCTGTCAAAATGGGTTCATGCACATACATTTCGTATAAAGCCTACCGAAATACAACGCACTAACGAAACTCGATTCGAATTTCCAATTTAGACAATGCGTTCGGTAGTGATGTTGGCTGCGACAAAGAGAACAAAAAGAAAAATAAGAACAAATGCAATGATTGTTGAAGTTCACGCAGCGTTCAGTTACGTTAATGATCAATGATAAAACTATAAAAGCGTTTTTCTCGAAGCAACGCTCTTTTCATAGGCTGAAATTTTAATACGTGCTTCTTCACGCCAATGTCTCTCGCAGGTATTAGAACTGTTTATTTTTAATAACTTTTTCCTATTTTTATACCCCAATTTTCAACGTAATAAATGCGTTCTTAAAAATGTGTTTTTAGAAGTCCGCCATTTTGCTAATTTTTTAATGAATTCGGTCGGAACTGTATTTAAGTCTAACTTTTGGCCAGCAGGCGTTCGTGTAAAACCATTACAAAATTTTTCAAAAAACTTCAAGCACTCGGCGGTAAATAATCAATGCACATAAGCAAATCTTTGCCGACCTTCTCAAAAAATGCTGCGTTATTGAGCTCTGCATATAAAAATATATAAATCTACTACCAAAACGCTGGTGGTCTACGTACTAAGTCAACAAAATTTGCACTTAATCTTGCGGACTGCTTACATGATGCCATTGCTTTAACTGAGACCTGGTTGCATCCAAACATTTTTACCTCAGAACTTTTCGATGATTAATTTGAAACTTTTCGGTGTGATCGCTGCTTACTCCCATCTGGATTGACGCGTGGTGGCGGTGTTCTAATTGCCGTCCGTGCGGGTTATCGTTGTCAGGAAGTAACGTTACAACACTTGTCTGAACACTTAGAGCAACTATGTGTACGAGTGGATTGTCCTGTTTCGAGTTATGGATCTAGTGTGTCCTCGTTTATAAGTATTTATGTATTTATATCGTATATTCCACCCTGGTCTAATAGTGAAATTTATTCGATGCACTTTAGTAATATACTTGATATTGTTGATCGCCTTAAAGATAACGAATACCCCTTAGTTTTAGGTGACTTTAACTTAGATAATACAAATTGGTCTCAGTCTGATGAGCTAACAAGTATGATTCCGAATTCGAGCCTTAACTCGGAGATTAATTTTATTGGTTCTATTTTATCGTTGGGTATTATTCAAATAAACTCAGTTAAAAATAATTTGAATAAAATATTGGATTTAGTTTTTTCCGATTCTGATCTTAATGCGGTTAGCGATGAAGCAGATTTCCTTTTGTCTTACAATAGTTTCCATCATAAAGCGTTATTAATTAAATTGGATATTCTAACAATAGAGTTATCTGCTCTAGAAGAAGATACTTTTGCTTCTGATATTCGAAAAGCTGATTACGTAGCAATTATTAATTACTTATCAAGTGTAGACTGGCATGCAGATTTAGGTGACATTTGTTACAAAATTACCAGTTATTTATTAATATCATAAATGAAACATTTATTAATTTTGTTCCTATAAAAAAAGTTAAGAAGAATTCTAAGCCGGAATGGTTTAGTAAAAATCTTTCCAGATTAAAAAATAGAATGAATAAGCTATTCAAAAAAAGAAGGATGATATAGCTTTCCGTCAAAGTTACCATCAAGCGCGAAAGGAATACGAATCACTCAATAAGCACCTTTACAGAAGGTAAAGACCACCTATACGTGGTCTTGAATCTGATATAAAGTGAAACCCTAAAGCATTCTGGAATTTCTTGAATAATAAAAGGAATCCAAGGGTTACTCTAAAAATATGTTTTTCAAAGAAAAAATATCGAACAACTCGAAAGATGCTTGTAACCTGTTTGCCGATTTTTTTCAATCAAATTTTGTTTTAGATAGAGATGGCGGGGTTGGCAACTATCCGCTCTATAACGGTGACCCTATCACTGATTTGGGATCTTTATCTCTCTTAGAAGACGAAGACATTAAACGAAATGTTAGCTTTTGACACTAATAAAGGTATTGGTCCGGATAATATCCCCCCAATATTTCTTAAGAAGTGTGCAAGTGTTTTAGTAACGCCACTTGCACTTATATTTAATTTGTCCCTCAACAAGGGTCAGTTTTAAGAAGTATGGAAGGAGTCTATTATAATTCCTATACATAAATCTGGTTCCCGACAGAATATAGCCAATTATCGTCCTATATCTAAACTGCCGTTAATTCCAAAACTGTTTGAAGCAGTTGTAAAAAAATAAATTTATACCTGCATAAAAAACTCAATATCGGAAAAACAGCATGGTTTTGTATCTAGAAAATCCACCTCGACAAATCTTACTTTATTTTCTCATTTCATAAAAAATTAATTAGAATCAGGAAACCAAATTGACGTCATCTTCACAGATTTCGCTAAAGCCTTTGATAGGGTGCAGCATCCTATACTGGTAAAAAAGCTACGGCTGATGTGTTTTCATTCTTCATTATTATCTTGGATAGAGGACTACCTCACAGGTCAATGCCAATCTGTCTGTATTGGAAAAAGCTTTTCAAAGGATATTATGAACCTTTCAGGTGTACCACAAGGTAGTCATCTTGAACCACTCTTGTTCGTTTAATTTATAAATGATTTCCCTAACTATATTCAGCACTCGGAATGTCTTATGTATGCAGATGATGTTAAAATATTTAAATCTGTACATTCACATACTGATCATTTGCTTCTGCAACGTGATTTAAATTATGTTCATAATTGGTGTACGGTTAATAAACGACACTAATATATTTCAAAATGCAACATAATGTCGTCTTATATGAAACTGACACCTTTCTTTTTTGATTACTCAATAACGATCAATGAACTCCAAAAGTTGAGTCTAAATCTGATCTGGGTGTGTTATTTGATAAAAAGATTACGTTTGCCAGCCACTACGATACCATTATCCGCAAGTCTAATGCAATGATTGGATTTATAAGGCGCAACACAAAAGAATTCAACGACTCATACACCCTTAAAACTTTAGTTATCTCTTTAATAAGATCAATCTTAGAATATGGCTGTGTTATATTGGATCCATGTTATATTATGAATCACACAGTGCAAGACTTGAGAAAGTACAGAGACGTTTTACTCGCTTGTAATTGGTAAACTAAACTGGGATTTTGTGCCAAATTATTAATCTAGATGTGCCCTTCTTGGCCTTAGCACGTTGGCCTCTAGGCGAAAGTATTTTCTAATAATGTTTGCTCGCGATATTTTGATGAACCACATTGATTGTGCTCCTCTTCTTGCACTTTCTGGAATATATGCCCCCGAAAGGCATTCTAGACAAAGGAATTTCTTTCATATTCCACACATAGAACTAACTATGGCCGAAGTGATCCAATCTATAATATTAGCTCAGCGTTTAATTCTATATTTACTCGAATAGATTTCACACAAAATAGAATAACGTTCAAACAAAATATAATGAATATTGTGTAGGATAATTTTGATACTATTTGCTTAATTTATCTATATATTATATAAAATGGAATGTGTATTTGTTTATTTGTTTGTTTGTTTGAACCTTATAGGAGACCAAACCTCTGGACCGATCTTCCTGAAATTTTCACAGCATTTAACTGGGACTCTGGTATGATTAATAGGGTACTTTTTTTTGACCTCGCCCACTTTTACGTCCACTTTTTTAAAATTATGTAATTGCTCCCATATAGTTTTTAACAGATTTACTTCAAATTGTATACACATTATACTCCAGGCGAGGTAGAAATAAACATTTCTTACGCCACGCCCCCTTTCACGCCCCTTTTCACGCCAAATTTAAGTTTTAAACTTTTTGTTTTCTGTACAAATTTGTTCCTTCCAACGGATTATTTTTTATTTGGTAGTATATTGCTCTTAATACTGTTAACGTCGCCATATTACTATGAACCACGCTCACTTCACCGCCCCTTTTATAATTCAGATACTTACTTATACCACTAACAATGTTTGCTATACAAAATACTTTTTTTGTAATATGTATTTACCTAAAGTTTTATATACTTTTTATCTGCAGGTAATGTAGCCATAGATTTTTTTATTACCAAATCCCCCTATTTCGCCCCATTTTACATTAATTATAATTAATCTCCTTTCAATCTATATATATAAAAATGAATGTCTGTCTGTCTGTTTGTTTGTTTGTGCTTTATAGGAGGCCAAACCCTTGGACCGATCTTCCTAAAACTTTCACAGCATGTTACTATGACTCTGGAAAGAATAATAGGCTATATGAAGTTTTTATTGGACAAAGGGGCGTGGCACCGCCCATATAACCCACAAATTTAAATCGCCATATTTTGGGCATTTTTTGACCTACGTCGATGATATTTGGTACATATGATATTGGCATAATTAGGAATGCGTACCAGGAGAAAAGTGGGTGGGACCACGCCCCTTTTTAGGAAAATTAAAAATCGTAATATAGTCTTAACTACCGGACCGATCGTCATTAAATTTTCGCAATAGGATATTCTTACGAAATAATAAATTCTTGACTATATAAAGTTGTGAGTGGACAAAGGGGCATGGCCTTGCCCATATAACCCAAAATTTAAAATCCTCATATCTTGGGCATTTTTGCTATATATAGTATTGGCATGAATAAAAATACGTACCAAAAGAAAAGTGGACGGAGCACGCCCCTTTGTTTGCGATATATTGGAGGCTGGACCTGTTAACCGATCTTAAATTTTCACAGCGTGCAGCTTTGACTCAGGAATACTTATTACATGATAATATTTTTCGACCATGCATACTTGTGCACCTCCTTTTTTACTACGTTCATTAACGGCTTTACCTCAAATTTAAAATACAGGGTTGCCAATATTCGAAGCGCCCATTTTATTTTTAAATAAATCAAAGAAACCACAATTTTTTGTCTGTTCGTCATGAATATCATTTAATTGGGTTCAAGTAGATTTGCTTACATTATTTCTTGAATATGATATCTCGTAAATGGTCGCCATTGGCCTCTACGACATATTGTGCCCGTTTTGCAGCATTTTCCATGGTTTTCTTCAACATTTCGATGGGAATGGCGGTTATTTCTTGACGGATGTTGGTTTTCAGCTCTTCTAGGGTCTTTGGCTTGTTGACGTAAACCTTTGATTTCAAATAACCCCACAAAAAGAAGTCTGGAGGCGTTAAATCTGGTGATCTTGGCGGCCAATCGAAATCACCATTTTTTGACATCAAACGGCCAGGGAACAATTGCTTCAAAAAATCGATTGTAGTGCGGCTTGTGTGTGGTGGCGCGCCGTCTTGTTGAAACCAGTAGTGCCTGATACGCTTTCGACGAACGATTGGCATGAAAAAATTGTTTATCATATCGCGATAACGCTCCTGATTGACAGTAACTCTGTGGCCATTAAAAAAAAACGGCCCAATGAGCATTTTAGCACAAACGCCGCACCAAACAGTGACTTTTGCATCGTGAAAAGGTACCCCTTGAATCTCTTGTGGATTTTCAGTGGCATAAATACGGCAATTTTGTTTGTTTACCGTTCCGTTCAACTGAAAATGAGCTTCATCGCTCATTGAGTTGAGTTTTCACTATTGACTTGTTTTGTTGAATGCAAATTTCAACAATTTTAGAGCGTTCGCGTGGCGTGTACTGTTCCATTATAAACATTTGCTTGGAATGACGCTTCAAGCGCGATATGTCATTAGTCGATTTGGCATCACTGCGGAAAGTTACAGTGTTGCCAGATGGGTGCTTCGAATATTGACAACCCTGTACATATTAATTAAAATAGTGGGGTAGCCCCATTCTCTTTCTCCCACAACTGTCTCCAAAACAGCTGATTTTGTAATATGTGTTAGTTAAAATAGAGAGTGGGGCAACCCCATTCTCATTCTCCCACAACTGACTGCGAAACAGCTGATTGTGTAATTGCTGCTTTTTGATTGGTCTAAAAATAAAAAGGGGGAGCATGAAGCAAATTACATGCAGTTCAGTGCTGAATTCCAAATGGCTTACAACAAAAAAAGGGGAGAAGCATTGCAATAATTAAATTAAAATGAAATAAATAAATTTTTGTAAATATATAAATACTTTTAATTTTATTTTATAACGAGGGGGTAGCGAAGCACACCGGGTTCAGCTAGTATATTATACAAATGCAAGTAAATCAATGACTGTTAAACATTTTTGTTGATAGAAAGTAAATAAATAAATAAATAATAAAATGTTTAAGTCCACTACCTGTCAGAATAACAACCCTACAGAACAATTATTTATTAAAATTTTCTGTTCTAATGATTTCAAGTGCCGTTGTCACCCGGGTCAGAATCACAACTTTTTTTAAATGTCCACTTTGGACATAAAAAAAATTAAAAATGTATCGTAAATTTTAAAAAAAAATTTATTTGTACAGTTTAAGATAGGATCAGCTTTCAGCAGACGATTTCATGGAAATTTCATGGAAATCCTATCAATTTGGTAGGAAAACACAGGAAAACCTCCTAATCCTGGCTTGGCCTCCGTTTGCGCCGGCTTACCGCGATTCGACCACCACTGTTTTCGCTTAAAGTTGTCGTAAATGACCCACTTTTTATCACCAATCACCATCCGCTTCAGAAATGAGTAGATTTTGTTGAGTTTTGCAACCGAAACAGTGCTTACATGACGGTCAGACTCGACGATTTCCATGATTTTTCCAGAGCGTAGTTAATTTTTGATATCAAAATTATCGGAACTAGTCGACCAAAATTGCGCTTTATTGGCTGTTACAGTATTAGGAACATAAAACTATTCAAATTTTCAGCTGCCTGGCTTGCGTTTTGAGCTTTATCGAAGAAAAACTGTAAAATAAGGCGCAATTTCTCTTTGCTGGTGTTCATCTTTGAAGCGCGCTCAAACAAAATTGAGTCAAGCAAACACAAAAACGTCTGAGGAGTTTTTAACACGAAATCTTATCTTTCTAACGCCATCCAGCATAACGATTGCACTAATACAACGCAAGATACAAATTATTGGAAAAATAATGGATTTCTTTTTACTACACCTGATATATAATAAAAATATTTTTTTTTCTGTTAGTGTGATTTCTTTCTTCAAAACGGCGGCCGTAAAAAAGTGTTTTTTCCTGCGTTGACGAAAAATCGAAAAGTAATCTTAAGTCAAAAATTCTAGTTCATATTAATTAATAATAGCGTTGCCTATCACCAGCAATAGAATCATAATGTTTTTTTGGAAACATTCTAGAATGCAGTAATTTTTACGTTTTTTCCTGTTTTTTTACTTAAATTTCTAACAACTTTGTTAAATTATAATAACTTTTTCGAATATAAACTTTATAGAATAAGCTTTTTTCGATATCTACACTTAATAAGATCTTAATATTTTAGTCCAATATAGTCAACATATACATACATCTACTTTTGTATTCCCATCAATGAGTGATAATTTTTGTATTTACATGTTTGGATTTAATTTTTTTAACCACGAGATGTTAAGCTCTACAGCACATTTGGTGTATGTAAATATCTTTCATGTTGTTGTATTTATTGCTATGTTTGTTGTGCTGCTCCTGTCCTTTTGCTGTGCTACGAACATCGTTCAAAAGGATTTCCCTGGTCCCAACAGCATGGCGTCGAATCCCAAAGCAACCCCCAAAGAATGTCGGCAATTTTTATTTAATGCAACCATACCATTCCATCTTTTGTGAAAAGCTTAACTTTACCATACCGAAATATTTAGGTATATTTGTATTTATTTATGTATGTGTGTACTTACATTGTTTTCTTCCTTCTTCTGCAGACACACTTTGAAGTGAAAACTTACTGAATTTTGTAAACATTTTGGAATTGTATAAGGGATTGTAAGCATTTCGATCTTAATAGAGTAAATTATCCACAATCCTCTTTAAGAAGAATTCGTACATGTATTCAAGTGTTTCTTAGAAGCATTTCCAACATTTTAGTGCTTAAGTATACGTTTCAGAACATTTTTGCAAGGTCGAGTCTGGCGCTCATGACGTGAGTTGAGAGTTTGGGGTAAGTTAAACTGAAAGGGAAAAACATCCACTCTCGAACAGATACACTTTCCGGCATCCTCCCTCAATAACAACATGTTTCAAAATAAACAGTAACCAGAAATATTGGTTAAATGGATGAGCATTTAAGAAAAAAAGCTATCAGAGCCAAGAGCTTCACGCGCTCTTTCATTTTGAGCGTCTTTTTTAAACATTATTAACTCACTCATGAAATGAGTTCAGCAACTGAAGTGAAAGCTTTTATACTCACTTTCGCTTTTAACTGAAGTGTTGCTGCTTTCACGCTCAGCCGTTAGAATACACCGGAACGGAATGCTGCTAACGTCATTGTGACCGCCTGAAGCATTGAACTTTCAACATTTCGTCCAGTCGTTCGCTGTTTCTGCGTGAGTTACAAACAAAACTTGTGTATACGAGTACTTATATTTGTGCTTATTTGAAATGAGACGCTAGAGCATATTCAACAAACTTCTGACTGCGTGTTGGGAAAACTACAATGAGTACATCCTTTGAAGCGTGCAAAGGATTCAGCAGGATAAAAAATAAATAAAAACAAAATGGTGCCGTCAATGGCGGAACGGCGATGGCTTTAATACTTTTAGAGTATGCGTGTTATTGTGTTGTATTGTCAAAGTGGGTGAAATAGAATGGCGTCTTAGAAGATTAGAAAAGTCCTAAATAAGCTTTGTTGGACAAAAATACACACACACATACATTCATTTATTTGAGTGCAAATATGGCGTAAGCTTATCCTGTAACTTTGAGGATTTCTGTATAAAGAACTGATTCTAGGCTGTTGCTTCCCAAGCAACGAAACATTACTTGTAGGATTTGGTAGGCAGAGAGCTGCAGAAAGGGTGAAATTAATACACTAAAAAGTGCATTATTAAAATAACTGTTAGAGACTATTTAATCTGCAGAGATATTTTTTTAACTTAAAAAGGAACTAACAAGATATATATAAATATTTTAATATGAGAGTATGACTATGATATCTAAAAAATAGATGCGTCCTTGGACACACGAGAGAAGCGAAGCTTTTTTACAGTTTCATAGATTTGTTAATTTATTAGTTTTTTATAATACAATGGCCCTTATTCTTGAACGCGGGCTCTCAAAACGACGTCGAATCAAAATTGTTATATTCTTGAAACTTTCAATTTCGACGTTGAGACCTGCAGTGATTGTTCATGTCAATTATTGAGAAAATGTCGTCAAATAAATGTTTAAATTTTTGATCGTCGAAATGATCTTCGACGATAATTCATTGGTGAAAGTGAGCTCTCGACACCGACATTTACTCGACGCGGATTCAAGAATAAGGGTGAATAATTTTTAAATTCAAAAATTTAAAATAGCATCCATTAAATTAAAAAACACAAGTTATAATCACACCAGTAGATTTTATCACATATCATTATTATTTTATTTCATTACATATTACATCCATTTTGAATTATTTTTGTAAATGTTTTCAATTATTGTTATGGAATTTGATTAATGAAATTTAGGGGTTTATGATAACTGAAATAGCAAACGTATGGTATGGATGATATGTCGGCAATATATCTAGAAAAAACTGCATCAATAGTTGTTCCTAATCGTCTTGTTCAAATATTTGGATCGCTTATTATTTTGTAAATTAAATATATCAAAAAGGAATTGTTACAGTGCCTTTGAGGATTCATGCCTGAAATCGAAATTAAAATCTCCACCAAAAACAATTGGCATTTTGTGATAATTTTTGCCCAGTTCAATAGAACCTGCTCTGTATAGCATAAAAGAGATATGTGGATAAATTTTATTATGTTATCGATTTTATTTTTTTTCGGTCGTATTCTGAGGTGAAATGTAAATCGAAATCATCAAAATGTCTTGTCCATTAGGACCATACTTCTCCAATTTTTGAAATATCAGCGGAAAAATTTAGTAGCTGAAGTCTGTTTAAATATATTGAAATATTCCCAGTGACTGTATTGTACTAATCTTTATGATAATTACGATAAATTGCAACTCCTCTAGAGCGATAACTATTTCTCTGAAATTGAGATATACAAGCGAAATTAGTGATATTGATACTTTCATCATTTTGCATTTTTGTTTCTGACAGCAATATAATGTCACAGATTTGAGTTATAGAATTTGTAAGATCTTGAGAATGCGCATGGAGACTCTGACAATTTAAAGTCATTACAGAAAAGAACTGTTTGCTCTCTATCAAATTTTTTATAGTAATATATTTAGTTATAATTTGTTTAGAGATAATCTTTGAAATTCTCGAATTAAATCAACATTAGAAAAATCAATTCGCCCTCCATGATGAACTATAAATTGTTGAGGGTTGTCATCAGAGGTTGTGATAAAAAGTCCGTCAATACTAGTAACATGAGACAAAGCGACATAGAGTAATTGCAAGGAATGCTTTTTGTCCTATTCGTAAACAATCTGCGAATGATGTGACTTATGAATAGTTATAGCCATTGCAGGAATTAATGAAAAATGATTTCTTATAACTGTGATTGTTTTATTTTTATTAAGAGGTATGCTACTGTTTCTTCGTAGTACTGGCACAGCTCTTCTTCCAACTTGAAGCGATTGAGCGTCAGCAGAAGCTTTCATTCTTGTTTTCTGACCAATTTTAGACTCATCGAATTGGAGCCAAACTTTTTAACCTGATTATTCTGGTCAATTTCAATGTGCACTAGTTGACCAATGGCCCCATTTGCCAAACCATCGCTAACATTAATATTTGTTGTTATTAGATAATATTTATTGATGGCAAAATCAATTTCAGAAGGTAAACCACCTGTATCGATGATTTCAAATTATGCAATTTTTGTTTAAATGCTTGTAATTGTTCATTATTTTTACATCCACTAATGTTATCTATTGCATAGGAAAGTTTGTTGTGTTCTATTGCGCGTAAGATAGAATTATTAAATAAATCTACAGAAGCATTACTAAAAAATAATCTTATTCCTTTTGTACACAGGCGGCTGGCAGTTTCCTTCGTAAAAAATCGACTCTCTATTAAATGTAACTCGTTTTGCTCAAGTTTTTTCCCATAACCAATCTTCGTCAGCAATGACGAAAACTGTTTTAAACCTCTTTCTAAAGGGTTGAATGTAGCGATGATAGTTTAATAAAATTTTTGTTAAGCGGCTTGTTTTGTTAGTATACACGCACCTTTTAAAAAGTTTTCAAAGTATATCTTGGTGCAATTCCTTAATTGCGCTTGATTGTTTTAATTGAATCGACCAAAATTTTATTAAATATTAAATTTTGCTAACGATTCAATTATTTTTTTAATAACTTCTTTCTTGGAATTTTAAATAAATTTTAGTTCTTTTTTTCACACTGCTTAAAGTACTTTGCTTGGCACGCGTTGAAACGGAAAAGATCGAAGGTAGAGAGAATTGCAACCAAGTAACCTTAATGCGTTATTTTATGCAAAACCGCGTGGTCGATTTCGACACTTCGCAAAAAAAATTTCTCAGGCGAATTGAGCGGTCTACGATTTGGGTATGTGCACAAAATTTGTCATCATAAAAGCTTTTTCTACGGTTCTTTATTGGCTTAAGCCCCTTGAAGCACAAATGTTTAAGTTTAACTAAAAAATTTTTAAAAATTAATCATTGTCTTTCTGTTAGAATTTTTCATTATCCACAACAAAATTAAATGTTCATTACAAAACCGGATAATACACAATTAATAATTGCAATCTTATCAAAAATTAATTGTTGTCTTTTTAGGGACGAATATCTTTCGTACTAAATGTTCCGATTAATTTTCCACTTAAGTTTTCCAATATATAATAAACCGTCTCGTATACTTGCTTGCAAAAAAGTTGGATTCAGTTTGGAGTTAACCTTTTTTTGAAAATTGCTTTTGCGAAAAATTTCGACTGAAAACTTATTGGGCTGTTTTAAATGAAACAAGGTTAGATTATAAGTTATATTGTTGGACATTTTGGTCATATGCCTTGCAAATATTTTCCGTAATATTTTTCTTGAGCAATGTCAATTGATCATCAATATTCATTTCAATACAATTTTCTTCAAGAAGATTTAATTTTTTAAGAATTTGGTAAGTTGATCCGTGAGTGATCATATTGAAGCCGAATAAAGCATGGTAAGGGGAATATTGTATAGATTGATGGGTGGAATTTCGTAACGCACATTAGATTTGGGTCTGATTTACGTCTCAGTTCCAGTGGTCTTCTTAAATATACGCACGAATGGCAGCTAAAAGTGAACGATTAACTCGTTCTGAAGCATAAGATTGGGGGCGAGTATAAGGCTGTATAAACGTGGTGGATGCCTAATGATGTTAACACTTCACTAAATTCTTTCGACTTAAATTGTACTCCGTTATCACTTACTAACGTCTCTGGGACGCCATACATATGATAATTTTTTTAGTAACGAAATCCTGAATCAAACGTGAATCAAACTTTTTCAAAAGGCAGATCTAATGATATTTTGAAAAGTGGTCGACAGCAATTAGCAAATCCATATATCCTTTTTTGCTGCGCGGATAGGGACCAAGCAGATCAACATAAATACGTTGAAATGGTCTTACTGAAGGTACATGTTTTCCCATTGGCGCGCGTAAGGTACTGTTCGTGATCTGACATATATCGCAATTTCGAATATAGTTCCGAACATCTTTCACCATTCCTTGCCAGAAAAAGTTTCTTCGCAAAAGCTCAGTGGTTTTGGCCATACCTCCATGCGATGCTATGACACAATCATGAGCTCGAGCAATGACACCTTGGCGCATTTTTTCGGGAATCCATAATTTCCACGAGTGTTCTTCTTAAGACGGGTCGACAGAAGCGTGTTCTCTTCTTTTATATACATAAGGGTGGTCCTTATATAAGAAAATGTTGAGCACACGATTTTTTGTTCCTTAAGCCTAGTACTCTGTTCGTTTGCATGAAAGTTCGTTTGCATGTTGCGTGTAATTTCTGATTTAAAGTTTGTTGCGAGGAATTCCTATGGCAACGTTTCTCAGAGAAACTCATAGAATAAGTTGGAAGATTTCATATGATCTCTCTCTTTTCACTTCAAAATAAATAGGAAGTACAATTGAATTGTCGTGAAAAAATGTTGCTCAGAAACATGTTGCGATAATTTCATGCAGCGGAACAGAGAACTGCTCTGACAAACATGTTGTGAAAATTTTCACGCTTGTTTCGCAGCTGTCACTTTTTGTTTGGAGATTTGAGTGGAATTTCACTGAACTGAACTATACTTTAGCGTCTAAAAATAGGTCCTGAATATTTTTAGTTTCTTGCAACAAGAATAACACGTGCCGCTCGGAGCTTGATGTTTACACAAAGGCAATGCAACTGAATGAGCATAAGGGCGTATCGAATCACAATTTTTTCGAACTTCACAATCTAAGGGGTCTCAAAAGTTTCATAGGGTGGTCAAAATCTCCCAAAAAAAAATTTAGGAAAAAAGGTTGTCTTTTCCTCCAGCAAGGATAAAGTTGTTTTTGAGGAAATAGTAAAAAATAACGATCTCAAAATGCTTTGTTTTTTTTAGAAAAACTACATATGTCTTTAATCAAAAGTAAATATATACTTTCACTAGAAATATCTTGTCAAACGAGATGCCACTCTGAATTTTTATCCACAGTGTCCTGTGGGAAAGATATTCGAATCTAAAGAAGACTCGAGATAGCACAGAATTTAACTACTTTACTGCAAGGGATAGGGAAATTAAAAAAAAAGTTGGATTAAAGTGTGTTTCGGTTAAGAATTAATTGAGATATAAATTCTAGTAAAAATCGATCTTCGATTTTTTAGTCGATTTTTACTAACTTTTGTGCACCCTCTAACTCCACCAAAAATAACTCCAGCATTTTTTTCTATAAAGAATGTTTTTTATTTCATTTAGTGATGCTCACTGCAAAATTTCACCAAAATCGGAGATGGGCGTTCCGTAAGGCCGGTACGTTCAAAATGGAATTGCTGTTATATCTTTTTTTTTCTCATATGTAGTAGATAACTTTTTGAATTTCTACATGGCGACACGTATTAATAGAGTCCAATTTCTTTGAAACTATTTTTTAAGGGTTTTTTATATATTATACCAAAATAAAAGGGTGCTCAAGAAAAACAAACTAAATATTTTTTGTCCATACAAATAGTCTAATATACATACTAGCTGAAACCCGGCGCGTTGCTGCCATGCTCCTTTCCTTGACTGTGTAAATTGAGGTCGAATACTGAATTCCGATGCAGTACGACCTATAAATCCAAAGCTGCTCGATAGCACAAATTTGGGTTGCATGCCCCTTGTCCAACGCCCATAAAATGTTACCAATGAAACTGCATTTGTAAATTTAGTCCAAATACTAAATTCCGACGCTGTGCGTCATATAACTCCAAAGCTATTCGATAGCACAAATTTGGGTTGTATGTAGTGTCCGACCGAAACCGGAATTGTGGCCGAAACCGAATATTCGGCCATTTTATAGCATTCGGCTGAAACTGAAACCGAAACCGAAACTGGTTTTTAATATGAAAATTTAAGTTTTTACAAATAATTTTTTTTCATTAAATGAAAAAAGTACTTTCATACACATAAGAAAAAAAATTAAATATAAAAACAGTATTATTTGAATATTGAAGTTTATAATAATTAATTAAAGTTTACTATAATAATAAATGAGATAGTTTTTTATTTTATTTTTTATTACAAAAGTGTAGCATATTTTTAAACAAAAGTATGCTACAAAAGTATAGCATACTCAAAATAGTATGCACCTACAACGTACATTTCGTTTATTGAGCTTACGGTCAAAGTTAGAACAATTAATTGTCCTAACGAATTTTTCCAAAGAAACAAAACCGTTTTCAGTATGAAAAGGAAAACATCACTATCTGATTTTATTGCAATTTCGGCACTGCTACAAGCTTCATCAGAAATCTTTGTGATACGCCGTGCAAGCACATAAGCGCTCTACACTACAGAACCGATTAGATTTAAGTATCAATTTTTAAATCATAGAAAATCAACATAATAAATAACAAGGTCATATAGAAAAACTTTAATTGTTACAAACAAATTTTAAAAGTTACAAAAAGTCGTCGAAGATTAGTTTAGGACACGTTCTTACATTTGGAAGTTTTTCTACTGCTTGCGTTGTCTAATTATTCACTTCATTGATTTTTCTCATCATCCATTTTATTTGTTTTTTTTTCTTAGACTTTTCATTTTCCGATTGAGTGTGAAGAAGAAAAGCTAAAAATTTTTCAGCAATTTATTAGAGCTATGTGCTTGGAATTTGTAATCATCTTAAATTGCTTTAAATCATTCTGTTTTTTCCAATTAATCAGAAAGCATCTCTGTATAAAAACATTTCTCCTTTTCAAAATCTTTTTCTTTGCTCTATATATTTTCCAAACATTCAGGCACTTACAGCTTTGGTTATATTACTTTTGTTATCTTATGAATGTTCATGTATGCAAAATGTAGTAAATTTAAGTGCGTCCTTACTTTATCTAAGGTTCAAGGGAAATTCTTTAAGAAAGATAATTAACATTAGTGTAGAACGCTCTAGAGAGTTCCTGGAATACACAAGTTACTTGTGTCCTAAATATGAATACTCATGTGAAATTTCCTATCGACTCGTACTCGAATTTCATGATTGTTGTATGTAAACAAAGAACACATAAAAATGGAATAATAATGAGAGAAATTCGACAATTAAAAAACCAACTTGAGTAAATCTTTTTAATGTCTAACCTAGAAATAAAGTTAGGGATGTATGGATATTTTTGTTGAAAAGAAATCACCTTTGTGTAAAAAACAAAAATATGAATTTAAAAAAAGAAAGCAGCAGTGTCATAATTATATGAGTGCAAAATTTGTTTTTGGTTATATTTAAATCAAAGTTTCTAAATATTTTTATTTTAAAAAAAGATCAAAGAACCAAGGCATGCACCTTATACAAACAACGTTTGGTCTTTGACCTGAAAGGAAAGGGATAGATTATTAGAGGAAGAATTGATTGGAACCATACGTGAATTATTGATTAGGTGGAGCAAACGTGAAAGACAATTTAAATTGCTTATAGCCGAGGCTAGTGTTATGCCTTAACCTCGGCAAGCATTTGCAACCTTCTGTTTTTTGTTTCAATAATTCTTAAATGTAGTAAAGAACAAAGAAAGTGGAAAGAACCAAGCCGGAACCCGGATTCGAACCTGGGACCTCTGAGTTAATAGTCTAGCGCACTCTTCACTAGACTACAAAGGCCGACTGTAGCAATGTGAAAATAAAAATATAAAATGTCATTTATGTCCACTTAACAAAAATCCATTTTTTATCGGAACTATACAATTTATATTGTATTTATATTTTTATTTACCCAGGATTTGATGTCACGGCATAGATATTTAAATTAAAGTTTTTTTAGAAAAAATGTTATATGCAAATGAAACAAGAAATTCCAAGTTAAATCCGTTAAATTTTAAATTTTAAATCCAAGTTAAATGCTAAAAATGTCGAACTGTTAATTTGTTTCTCAACAGGATAAGAAAGCTGAATATCAACTTTTAAGGTGATTAAGGTATTATAATTGATATTTTGTAAATATACAAATAGAGAAATCCTTAATTATGTTTGGGCGATCCCATTATAATTCGTAGCCTTTTTGCCAATCTTTTTGTTTCGATCGGTTGATCCCAGAGTAGAGATACTTTGAATATTTGTATGAATTATTGCTCTGAGCCCGATGGAGCTCCTGCTATTACTTTAGCTCAATGCGATTCCATTTTGTGTAAAGAACTTTTTTTATTATTCAAAAAATCAATTAAATAAAGTAATTTCACACTATTTATAAATTATATTGCAGAAATGAGGTAAATAAATAAAAGTCTATAATGTAATCCAAATCGGTTCCAAACTTTTAAAACCCGAATCGTAAATAATCGGGTTAAAAATCATTGTAGGGAACTTATAACAGCTCGTCACCGTGGGAAATGGTAGGTCCACTCTATCTAATTCTCTCAAAATAAAATACATAGAACAATAAACGATCAAGACAGTTCAGATCTATGTCTTTAAGTATGTTGTTTTAAACAAAGTAACGGTATTGACTTAATTTTTTTAAGTCCTTCTGTTAAGTTGCTAAATTGTTAAAGTAAGCATTTGTTGATGTGCATGGAAAACTGAAAAACTTAGCACTCGTCGTCGTCCGCAGTGCGGTGTCATATACATAATCAGATGTTGTGCATAATCAGATACACGCAAATCCCATTAAACAGATTTCGATGTGACGCTTGTTAAGCCATAAACTGCTATGCCATGTGAGGCCAATTGGACCATTACTCTTCGCAACCAATCGTTGATAATGCCAAGTTTTACATTAATGAGAGCCTCTACTTCTTTGAAACTACGAATCTGACCACACTACCGTACATGATATTACTCAGCATAGACGTTGCAAATCATCGTACCTTTTTTTATGGCATAGCGCCCGATTATTTCACTATCGGGATTATTTCACTACTTATATATTTCAGTTTTAAACAGAGCTATCGGATATTCGGGCACTTAGTTATTTTAGTTTTAAACAGAGCTGTAAATTTCAAGTATAAGTACAAATACAATTCCAAATACCATATATTTAAAAAATAAGTAATGTTTTTAAATACTACGTATTGGTAATTGTACTTAAATTGCTCACATACTAATACTTTCAATTGCCAATTCTTTTCTCAAATACTGCAAATACTTTCAAATACTGTAAATATTTCAAACACTTTCAAATACTGTAAATAGTTCAAATACTGCAAATATTTTCAGTTACTACTAATCCTTGGAATAAGTGTTTTTAAAGTAAACAAACAAATAAAATAGAATTAACTGAAAGAAAAGAAAATCTTTACCTCTATAAGAAATTAAGAACCCTTTTATAGCCTTAACTCTAAAAAACAGAAACATTTGAAAGTGCTGGTTAAAAATTGTCAATAGCGTTTTCATCATAAAAAATTGTGAATTCACATGTGTTCAACTTAAGCTAAGACATTTCTTTCGTAAATTTACTTGTAATGAAGGCAAACTCTGCATTTATATATAAATGTAATAGTTAAAAATTATTGAATACGTTGTTTTAATTAAATTTTATGGGCCCAGCTCATATTTAATTTTTGCAATTTTAATGAATTTGTCAAAGTTATATTTATAAATAGGATCTAATATATTGCCGATTAGTTACTGCATTAATTTCTGAATTCTAAGTTAACTGCAGAATGTGTGCAAAAGGATGACTACAGGTTACATAGTGAATTTACCGAAGTTGAAGGGACGTGTAATCTACGATGAGTGGACATTTGCAGCGGAAAACTTCCTTATACTAGAAGCAATCATGAAATAGGGATGTGCAAGTCGAAGTCGAAATAAGTCGAAAATTGAATTTAGCGTGACAATTTTCGACTTTTGGCAGTAGACATTTTGATATTGAAAAAAGTCGATAGTCGACTTTTACTTTCGACTTTTTCATTATCTGCGAAACCAAAACTTTACGATACTCAGAACTGCTCTTCTCTAAACTATTAAACAAAATCGCTGTTTTAAAACAAATAAAGCTGCGTTGGCAAATCTTGATTCGATAAATGTAAATTTTCAATTATTCATTTTTGCGCGCGCTCTTTAGAACTCGGAATTAATTTGCAAGAAATTTATTTGTATGGCCCCCAGCGGTGGTTGGCAATATTTTTATAAAGCTGCAAGCAATAGCAAAGTAATTTGCAAACAGTGCAGGATAGGATTGAAAATTTATAATACAAATTTTGATTTTGGCGCTTACGTAAAAGAGGCACAACTAGTTAGAATTTTGGGGAGATTTTTTTTTTATTTTCTAAAAGAAGAATATTTTAAAAATATTCTCTAAAAATTTCAGACTAATCGGATTATGTTTTATGAAGATAAATAAATTTTAATAAAGGTTTTTTTATCTGCTTGCACTGCGAAGTCAAAACTTTAAAGCCGTTTTTCTAAAAGCCATCTCTTCGAAGTCGGTGATCACTGTAATTTTAGAACGGCTTTACAGATCAGTTTGAAACTTTTCTCACTTATTCTATACATAATTTTCCTCCTGATGAACGCAGGATTTTTGTGGACGATTAAAGTTTTTTGAAAACATGAGTGAAGTTTTAGTCAATAAGCCACTTTGAGTTTCCACATCCGCCATTTTTCGAAAAATCAAAATTTTTAAAATACCTTCGTTCATCTGCTGTATCCCACTTCATTAATCTAATATTTTGTCATAAAAAAAATTATTTTCTTCAAATTTATACCTTTCATGTAAAAAAATTTATTATTAATTATATTAATGTGTGGCAAAAAAAAAAAATTGGAAACAAGACCTATTCTTGTACGTTCGTAAAAAATGGAGCTATGTTTATATATAAAGTCGGAAAGTAGTAAGAAAACAATTGTGGCTGTTTATGTCGATGACTTTTTTATTTTTTGGAATGATAAGGAGGAAACTAATAGGTTAAAGCTTGCATTAGCTTCAAAATTCAAAATAAAGGATTTCGGACTTATTAAACTGTGTTTAGGTATGAGAATTCATATGGATAAAGTAAATGACATTGTTAATTTAGATCAGTCAGATTATATTAATCAGTTATGCAAATTAAAAATGAAAGACTGTAAAACTTCTCATACTCCGATGGAAGTAAAATTAGAAATTGATAAAACAGTCGATTGAAAGGTCGGTATACCTTATCAAAGCTTAATAGGTTGCTTGATGAACTTAGCGGTTATGACAAGGCCAGATATAGAATATTCAGTTAGTTTTCTTAGCCAGTTTAATAACTGTTTTTAACGAAAGGCATTGGTCATATGCGAAAAGAATTCTGAAATATTTTAATAAAACTTAAAATTTTTGTTTGATATATACGGCAGACGGGAATTCGGAATTAGAAGGTTTTGTAGACTCTGACTTGGGTTCGAACAAATTAGATAGAGGGTCTTACACTTAATTTTGTTTAAAACTATCTGGTTGTCGCATCTCATGTGAGAGTAGAAAACAAAGAACAGTAGCACATTCTAAAACAGAAGCCGAATATATGGGAATATCGGATGCAATTTATTTAAGAAATTTACAATTTGAAATTACAGAAAACTTCTATACTTTTGTATTATATAATGATAATCAGGGTGCACAAAAATTGTCAAAAAATCCTATTGTTAACAAAAGAACAAAACATATAAGGGGTATTCACACTGACTTGGGTAGTTGGGTATGGGTAGATTGAGTACTTTTGGTTATTGGGAGCACCCTAAATTGCAATTGAGTACTTTGTAGAATAGTTTTGCGCAGTGCTGCATGTATGTTTGATCTCCCCGGTTTATGTAGCTGATGAGATATGAGTGACAGCTGGAAGAGGGCTGCAATCAAATCATTTTTTGTCATTTTATGTGCGAAAAATTTAGGCCATTAATTAGGCGTAAAAAGATTTATCTTATATACGAGTAATTTTTAACGTGAACTTCGCAGCATCTTATCATTTCTAGTAATCCAGGGGAAAACATTGTCCTGTCACAGACCGGCTTACTGCCAAATAAGAATTTTCATGCGAATCGAAAAAAAATTTTAATTTTTTGTATATCTGAACTATTTTGTATAACTGTAGTGCGACTACGCCCATTTGTAGTTCAGTTTCAGAAAGTAACTATATGCACTAATTTACCAAATTGTATTCTAATACGATCATAACCTTCTAAAATGAAGCATTTTTATTGATTTGTAGGAGGCAAAAGGGGGTTTAACCAAATTTTCCTAAACTATCTCGTAGGTGAAACAAACCGACTTCCAAAATTTTAGCGCAACGACCCAGTAGTCACTTTTAATGATTTATTAAAAACTGGGCGTTGCAATAGATCAACGATGTCCATTTTACAGTACTGTTCCCGAATGTAACCATACAAAGTAAATTACCAAATTTAAGTTTAATACGACCAAAATCATCTTAAATAAGGTGTTTTCATGAATTTGTGGGCTGTAAAAGAGGGCGTGGACACCCATTTTTAATACAGTTTCAGACAGTAGCCATACAAACTAAATTACCAAATTTTAATCTAATACGATCAAAACCGTCCGAAATATAGCATTTTTATTGATTTGTGGGCGGTAGAAGGGGGTGTGGCTTTTTTATTAACCGAGATATTAACAGATATTGTAAATTTGGTTGCCTTAGGTCGGGGCCGTTGACAAGGAGGGATTTTGGGGGTTCAAACCTCCCCCAGAGGTCCGACATATTAACAAAAATTAATGCATTTCAGCAATTATTTCATTGAATCACTGTAATATGTTTTAAAAAACTTAACAAGTTATATACTGAAGTTGCGTTTACGTGTAAAAGTCTGTGTTATGAGTTGAATCGTCTAAACAACAATAGTGAAGACCAATGTATCGTTATTTATCGGATGAAACGTGATACATTAACAACTGCCCTTAACATCAGCAGTTGTAGATGATGGTAGTGATGATAACAGTAAAGCCAACAAGAATGACATATATATACTGAAAAAAACCTTTCTAATTCGAGAGATTTTAAAGTATACTTCAGCCACCAAATTATTTGATTTTTCCCTCGAGCGGTTCTCGAAAATTTAAATTTCAGCACCCATGGTTTTGTCGCTGGAGTTTTTCGATACAATTATATTTTTCAGGACGATATTTTGAACAGATTTGGAAAATTTTTAAAATTCGTGAGAATATCACACTTTCTGAAAGAATCAGCCAAAAAAAGTGATGAATATAGTATAATTTTTAGTAGTACTATTCGACACCTTCAATTTAAAAGGTTTTAGTAGTCTCTAAGTGCTCTGACATCAAAGTTATAGTATTTTTAAAATTTTGTAATTCTAGAGTTTACAGATCTGCTAACGTTCATTTTTCATATCTGGTTATTTCAGATCCAGAAGTGAGTAGGTTTTACGATTTTACAAATTTTATCGATTTTAACGCAATATTTGCGAATTTCATTCTTAAAGTATTTATTTAGATTATTTGATAATTAATTACACAGTGCTACTGTGGAAATGTACTTTTACACTTTTTTAAGTGACTAGTCTAGGTTATAGGTCTGGTCGAGTACAACAAAAAACCATATTTGAAATTGTAAATACACCTCCAAAATTTAATTTAACCGTTAAAAACTGATTTTTTGGTACTTGACACATTACGAAATCAGCAACTCAGCAATTTTTCAACCTATTTTCGATTTAAAAACGGTTTTGGAAAGATGAAATATATCTTAATCTTTGATAGTTTAAATCATTCTTGATTTTAAATACAAATTCTAGTTGTTTGATAGTTTAAAATCGAGCTTGTCAGGTTAGAACAATTATTTGCTCTAATGAATTTTTTCCAAAGAAACAACAACAAAAACAACAAAATTTTCAATATGAAAAGGAAAACATCACTAGCTGATTTTATTGCAATTTCGGCCCTGCTACAGGCTTCGTCAGAAATCTTTGTGATGCCGGCGAGAATCAAACCCGAGCCGTGATCGCCGTGTGCAAGCGCATTTTAGCGCACAACTATCAAACAACTAGAATTTGTATTTAAAATCAAGAATGATTTAAACTATCAAAGATTTAGAATTTCTATTTAAATCATAGAAAATCAACTAAATAAATAACAAGGTCTTATAGAAAACTTTCAATTATTATTTTATAGCATAATTATATTGATTATATATTTTGCAAAATTATATATAAAAAACAAAACGTTTCTAACGATATCTTGAAAGTAAGGACCACATTAGAAATAATGAAGTTTTTTAATTTTAGTGAAAATAACTTTAAAAAAATTCAAAAAAAAATTACGAACAACATTATCTTTAATTCTTTTTCAAAACTTTAAATTTTTTTATGAAGATTGGAAGAGGTTTTCCCGCCCCTTAACTTCTGACAGTTTATTGTTCTTACAAATTTTACACCAGCTAAAATATTTAAGAAATTATGATTTTTTTTGAGGTTTTTGTAAAATGACTTAGAGCTCACTGGCGGTAACAGCCAAAATATTTTAAGAATCGTTATAAAATAGACCAAGGTTGATTTTTAGAGAGGAAAAAATTAAGCTATCCCCGCACCAGTCGAGGCATCTTAATATACATACATATATAATACATAAAAAAAACTTAACTTTAAAATTAAATAAAATAAATACCTGTTTATTTTAATTTTTTAATTTAAAAAAAAAAATTTATCAAAACCCCCAGCTCTGCCTTAGGTGTTACCGTTCCCGAGATCTTAAAAAACACTGCAAAAACGATTTTGTGTGTAAATAAGGGGCGGTAAAAGTAGGCGTGGCAAAATGTATATACATATGTAGTGACCACCACTTGGTCTCATAGCAAATATAAGCCAAGTTTCATTATAAAAACATGCACAACTGAGGAATTGTAATTTCCAAAAAGTAGGCGTAGTTATAGTTCGACCACGCCCATTTTTTGTTTAATTGTTGATAGTAGCCATACGAACTAAATTAAAAATTTTTTTTACAAAAACAAAATATACGACATATGCCAATCTACCCAACTACCCAAGTCAGTGTGAATACCCCTACCGATATTAGATATAATTTTTTTAGATACTATATCACGTCAAAAATAATTGAACTGGTATATTTGCAAACGGCTGATATGCCCGCTGATATACTAACTAAAGGTTTAAGCGTAATTAAGCACTATCAGTTTTTAGAATTACTTGGTATTCATAAAATAATTTATATTTAAAGACTTTTGTTAATTTTGTAAAAAACTTTATCGTTTGTTCAAAATATTTTAATAAGTGGGGTGTGAAAAAGTGTCGAGTTTAATGTAAAGTATTAAAATATTTATGCCACACTGTCACTATTATAAGCTGTCAAAAAAAATAAAACTCTCTTCCCTTGTCGTTACTTCAACTAAGCTGAAAACAATTTAATTACAGTAATGAAATATACATATCTTTAATTTCAAATATTATCAGTCTAATTTATTCGATTTCAACACCCTTTAATCAGTTGTTTAGTTATACATTGTTTAAGGTTTTACGCAACCTTGCTTAAATTGTTGTTAATGTACGCTTTTAATAACTATACACGGCTTGTGTCAAATTTTTGTTTACTCGTCACTTTTGGCTCGCTATTTCAGACTTTAACAAATGTTCCTTCCCTAATATTTTTCACAGCATGTATTTTTTGAACAAAATGATCATATCAGGATCATATCTTTTTTTTGGATATTTTTCGCTGTGTTTTCATCAAAATAATATATGATTAATATCTCATTCACAAAAGACTCCAAGTCAAAAGACATTTTAATTAATTCAAATAATAAACAGCAACTGTTTTAAGTTAATGCATGAATTAACACCAATTGTTTTTTCTATACAAAAGTTTATGCAGGTAGTGTTCAAAACAACAAATTTAACAATAGAAATGCCAAAATAAAAATTCATGTTAAGTTTAAGCAGCCTTTAAACGCCAATTTTGGTGTTTAAGTTACGCAGGCTTTTAACCACAGTGAAATATGTTTATAAATCACGTTTTCGTGTTTAAGTGATATTTAAAGTGAAACACACGCTTAAATGTGTTTATACGCTTCCAACTATTTTTTACGAATAGTGCAAATAACTTACTCCCCAGACAAAATTTTTGGCCGGAAAATGAACTTATAACGGCAGACAGGTAGTCTGTTTATTGGAATAGAAATTAAATTATTTTGTCCCAATTTTGGCTGGGCATGGCGGGAGTTGTACCAAAACCAGCCAGTTGATTGCCACTGTACAGAACATCAGACTAGCTAACATAGGCTCAAAAATGTATAAGAGAGCATGCAAGTGGCGTTCAGTGGAAGCCAGTTGGCAGGGAATGTACAGAGCAGAATACATGCAGGTAGTGGCAGGAAATTAGATGGGTCATTAATATGGCATTGAATGCAAAATATTGGTTTCTTTTATATATTTGAGCTTATTTTATTTAACTAACAGTTTTTGGGTTTGTCGATTTTTTCGATTCACCTAAATTTTGAACGGATTTGATGTTGTGACATACAATTTGGAGTGACATTTTTTAAACGTAAATTTTTAAGTTTTTTTGCCACCAACAATACCAGGAACTTCGTGTGCGAACAGTTTTAGTAAAACGAATGGTGAGTTTTAAAATTATTGCTCTATAAACACATAGTCATACACGAGAAATGTTTGTACCGTATAATCAGTTAAAGTTTTTAATTAAGATGATGAATTTGCTGGTCACTCATCCTTCCCAGAATCAAAAAATTGTGCATCAGACGAGGATAGTGAAGGTCCGATTGCTGGAAAAGGTCAATTTGTTCTAGGATCTCCGGTATCAACATCTGAAGTATTCACCTCAATTCTAGCAACCGTTTTACTACACAAACTAAGCGGTTCTGCATTAACCAGTTTGTTGGAATTGATTGATTCCATTCATATGCCCTAAAACGCCCTAAATCCGTCCATATTCCCTAAAGTCCTTAAAAACATTTCATAAAAATAAATTCCGCTATTGAGTGTACGGCGCACTGCAACAACTATTACAGACCAGTAAAAGGAAATGCGAGGAATATAATAGCTCAGACGAATTCAGATATCTGCTCACCTTCTTAATAGGGGCACAGCTGCAAGTAATTATTTCTCGCACAGATTTCTGTAAACAAATGCTCACCATTTTAGCAAAAAAAAAGAAAATGTTGACTGGCTTTTAGAAGACATTTACGATGGCGAACTGTATCGCAATCAAAGCGAAAATAGATTCATGAGTGACCCCAGGAATTTATCATTCATGTGGTATTCTTACGGAGCAGCACTCTATTTAACTTATACTATTAACTAGATTTTTATGTAGTAATTAGCAAATGCACTAAAAATTATTCAAAACCGACGGTCGTATCAAATATTGAAGTCACTCTTGTACACCAGTATATAAGATCTTCTGAAATACAATAAATTTCGCCACAAAATATTAAAAAATGAATTTTGCATTACATGTAAATAATATTTTTTATGTTTTGTGTTCCACCAAAAATGATTATTAGTGTTCCACTAAATATGATTGAAAACAAATAAGGGTCTTTTACCTTAAGACATTTTTAAATAACGTTTATTTATGCAAACTTTCGGCAAAAAATATTAGTTGTAACTGTCAAGTTCACATGTTAAATGTGAAAAGGTTTTCAAAAATTTCAAATTAAAGCCAGTAAAAAGTTAGAGCTCAGAAGAGTTAGAATAAAAGCGTCTTCCAGTATAAAGTAAGAAGGATATAGAAAGTAAGACGAGATAATTCTGTTGTCTAGAAAGCAAAACATTTCAATTTGCTGCCAGACCATTCCAATTGGAAGCCAATACAATGCTTGTTTTTAATAGAGTTCATGTGCCTATAGGCATGTTTAGGGCGAAAGCATTCTGTTCTGTAGAAAACAAAACTTTTAAGCCTGCCCAAATATTTCGGTTCGATGCCAAAATAATGGTTTAATTCAACAGAGTTCATATGCCTGCCGTTATAGTGCGTAGGAAGACTGCTGCTGAAAAAACAAAAACGTTTGAGCTGCTTGAACATTTCAGTTGCCGTCCAATACAATGCTGAATTTCGACACACTGTCTTCTACTGATTTTTCCATGCCTTCATGCTGCTACTTTCTGGCAGCCTTTTTTGATAAAAAGTATACTGGCCGCCACCACATTTCACCATACTGCCAGAACTCTGCACATTTTCCACAATTATGCTGGTATAATGCCATTTCCCTGTCGAATATTTTGTCTGGGGCTGTTAAATATTTTATCCTTTCCTAGTATTTTGTTGCAAACATCAGAAAATATATAACTTTTCAGGTACATGTGCTAGTGCATCTTAAACTGTTGTTTGTTTAACATATGTTTTGGTAAAAACTTCTTCGAAATTATGTAAAATAGTTACAGTATTCGAAGTATTTACAGAGTTTGAAAGTATTTACAGTATTTACAGTATTTGAAAGTATTTGGAGTATTTTTGAAAAGAATTGGTAATTGAAAGTATTTATATTTGAGCAATTTAAGTACAAATACCTAGTTTTGGTATTTGATAATTATTTTTTTAAATACTTTGTATTTGTTATAAACAGGTATTTAAATACTGAAAATACTAAATACTTTACAGCTCTGGTTTTAAATTCATAGTTTGAAATTATATTTCATTTAAATTCGTTTTATTTTAATCTTTGAATAATAGGTACATATTTACTTATAGATTAAAAGAATATAAATTAATCAAATAACAATAATGTACATAAATTTTACTTGAATTTTAAGATAACTACATTTAAAGAATTCTATTTAGTAAAAGCCTTATTGCATCTTTAGAGATAGAAAACTCTAAGCTGTAAAAAGCATTTATATTATTAAAATATAACATGGCCCTATAAATAGGAGCACTTGCAGCATAATTTGTATGGCATATTAGAATATAATATATATCATTGCTTCTAAGAACTCTTCCAGAGACACTAAAATATATTTTCACCAAAAGTTCAGGACAATCCACAGATCCAGAAACAATTTCATATATAAAAAGCAAAGACAATGAATACCTTCTACTTTCTAAGGATTTCAAATTAATTAATATGCATCGCTCACTATATGAGGTAGGAGAGATTTGAGGATTTAACGTACGTAAAACAAAACGAGTAAAAGCTTTCTGCACACGTTCAATGCGGAATTTGTGGGAAGAATAAGGACGGGTACCAAACGACTGATGGGTATTCTAATCGAGATCGCACTAAATTTATATACAGGGTATTAAAGGTATACGGGTTCGAAAATGATGTTGATTGATGACGGATAAAAGCATTCGCTTTATGAATTATAAAGTCAAGATACGAGATAAAAGACAATTTTGTATCAAAGACAACACCTAGATCTTAAAACTGGTTGAGGTGGAATATAGGAATATTATTAATATTATATGTGGAAGGAAGTTGACATTGATTCTTAGAAAAGGACATACGAGCATAGTTCTTTAAGTTTAAAAAAATAGCACGACTAAATGTAAAATTTATCTATTCCACAGGAAATATCAAATTGATTCGTAATTTGAGAAATATTTTAAGGTATCTGCATATAATCTATTTTTTATAAATTTTTTACAAGTAAAGTATGAGAAACTTTATCAAAAGCTTTTGAAAAATCTGTATAAACTACATCTACTTGAAAGTCATTTACAAAAGCTGATATACAATGAAAAGTTAATGATGGCATATTTTAATTACAATATTGTTTTTAATAATTCTAAAAAAAATAATAATTTTTAGAATTATATATAAGCTTAATGCCAATTAAGTTCATGAAGCAACAGGTCGCAACAACAATAAGTTCTTTGCAGAACAAACCACCAAGCAGACTAGACAGCTGTTTCGTTGGTAGCTACATCAACTCATCAGTAGTCTTCTTTAGTTTCTGCAGTACCATCCACTTTGATAAGCTTATACGAACACCTTCTGTTAAATTAAAACAGAATTTTGTGCTGTATATCGCCTTCAAAGCAATGTTTTTATACTACTTTGCAAAAGCAAAGGTTCAAAAAAGCGACTGCATTGATTCTGCAAAGACTTTTTTGTTGTGCTCTTTGTTTACTTCTTTATCACGAATCAATCTAGGCTCCAACAGTTCTTAGGCTCCAACTTAGCTTGATATAAAATGAATATACAATATTCAGAGAAAAGAACTAAATTCGTGCTGAGAAGGAGAAATGATACTCTTGGTGGCAAAAATAAGTTTTCCTTAATAAGAAGAGAATTTGAAAATTGGTCTATAATTTGCAACACCGTTTTTTGAGCCTGTTTTATACACAGGTGTAATAAAAGAAATTTTCTAGCAATCTAAGAATAAATCAGAGTTCTGTGATTTATTAAAAATAATTTTAAGCGGAACACTTAAGTGGGTGGCACATTTTTTTTAAGAAAAAGGCAGATATGCCATCATTATACACACTATAAGAGAATTTTAGTGAATGAATGCCCTTGTAAACATCATTTTCTGGGATTGGAAGGAAGCCAAAATTAATTCCAGAACTAGTAATATTACTTTCGTAGTAAATATGATGGTCTGGTTCAAAGTTCGATTGAAAAAATTTAGCAAACAAGTTAGCAGTACGAGAACGTTATTTATTGTAGAGTATATTAGAAAAAGCATTTATTTATTTAAGAAAAAGAATTTATTGTAGAACATTGCTGAAGGTATATCAGAGCAACATTTTTGTCGATTTGTCATAACTCCAAAACGCCTTTAGAGATTTAATATTGGACTCATAATTAAATATATATTTTTTTAAAGATATTTGTTGAGAAAGTTAAATTCTTTAATTTTTATAAAATTTACTACGCAAGTTTTTGAGTTTTGTAAGACATTTTGTCAATTTAAAGGCAATTAATATTAAACCAAGGCAATGTAAAGACTTTAGCTCTATACTTTGGAATAAAATCATTAGATGTTAAAGAGAACTGATAAAAAAACTATTAAAACTCAAAACAGTATTGAGATTGCTAAGTTCACTTATCCAATCAATAGAACAAAGACCATTATTCAATAATTCAAAATTACAAGCCTTATAATTAAATTTTAAAATAGGTTGATTGTTTTGAAAGAAGCCTTCAAAAGCATTTAATTATAATGTGCTAGAGATATGGGCTATGAATGTCGTAAAAATATAGTCAATAGTTCAAATTTAACTTTATAGGTTGAAATAATGGGAAAAATACCATTTTATTTAATTATAATTCTTAATAATTTGTCAAATTTATGTTGATGCTAAAATACAAATTTGATAATGGTTTTCGATTCGATAAAAAGGTCAGTATTAATACTTTTGTCACAAAAAACATTTGAAACTACATTAAAATAACTTTAAGAAGATTGCCTTTTTCCGACCAACTGACGCTATTCTGGTGTTTGGATATTTTGAATAAATGTCAGTGAACTTTACGCTATAAAAGTTTGAAATATATAGAAAAGTCATAAAAAATATGTTAACTTTACGGACAGATTTTTACATTTAAGCTAAGATTACGAAATGTAGTGAATTTAACTTCGTTTCTTTGATAAATTAGAGCTTAAACTAGCGATAGATAGTGTTTCCTTAAAGGTTATGCCTACCATTATATCACGTTATATTCACGACGAACACAATAGTTGATTGAACTGGTAAATTATTTTCTTATTCTCAAACATGCTATGTAGGCGTATGTCTTTATATGTGTATTGAATGCATTTTGAACCATGGTAGAACTTCGCTTGAAAATATTTTTGAAGATTGAAAATATAGACTATAATAAATTTACCAAAACAATTGTGATTTGTCCTGAGTACGCTTATCTTTATTAAAAACGATGCATGTATATCATCCTATACATGTCCACAATAGTTTATGTGCTTGTCATCCGGTTAAAATAACAAGAAACAGACTAAATTACTGAACTGAAGAAACTAAATATGTATATGTGTGTTCAAAGGTTTCTGTTAGCCTTGTAAAATTTTTTTCTTTTACTCATGTAGCATCACAACATCTGCTGCTTCACAACTTCCTTTTTCTTGCAGGAATTGGTTCTGTCATCAATGGCACAATGGTGGGACCAATACGAATTTTAATTTGTTTCTTAAATTATCATCATCATCATCCCTCTTTTCTATGCAGCACTATTACCTCTGCATTTTTACTGTAAGTAAAAACATACTTCTGTACTGATACAAATATATGTCAATAAACACGCACTTAAAAATGTCACAACAACAAATTAACTACTCACAACTGTCAGCAGGAGTTTCGAAGGAAATCCCACTTCTAGTCCCAACGGAAACTAATAGGTGATCATGGTATTGAATATATCCTTCTCCTTTTGGAAGTTCTCAGATAATTTAACTTAGCTTGATACAAAATATCAGCCTCATGTTCATCCACATGTCTTTTCCTTGTAAATTTATCGATCCCTACAAATGTATGTATGTATTGCAAAATATATACCCTATAGGAACAAACTAACTTGTTTTTAAAAACAACTAATTAAAAAACTTATTTAAAATAAACTAGTTTATGAACTACTTTGAATTATATTAAGGCGGCATCCACTTCAATTTTGAATAGTTTTTTATTACATTATTTTAATATGTAATTTGACTTTATTCATATATTAGTACATAAGAAATAGTTATTCTTTTGCGTACAATAAAATAGTATAATATTTATCTCGAGCAAACATAAGATCAGAATGAAAAAGAAACAACAGTTATTAAATTAATATTTAAAAATTACTTAAGTTACATTCTTAAATTAATATAAAGTATCTAATTGAAAACTACTTAAAAACAAGTGTTTTGAAAACTACTTTGAATTATATTAAGGCGGCAACTACTCTGGTTTTGACATGTTTTTATTGCAATTTTTTATTAGATTACAAGTTTATATATATTTAACCATGCTATTTCGTCAACCATTATTAACTTTATGCTTTCACTAAAATGAATTTATGTATATATTTTTCAAAACAATATAATAAATGATCTATTTGATGCAGAGAAATTTAAAATTTGTATGTTTTTAAATCAGTGATAGGCACACACAAATTATCAAATTCTTTGCTTGTGTGTGAAGCAGAGAAAAACGAAGAGCAACTTGGCGTTCGTCAGTAGGCTTGGGCATTTTGGTTCTCTAAAAAGATCGCTCTTTTTAGTTTAGTTGAGTTTAATGAACTAGTTCGATCATATAGTTCTTGTAGTTCATTTAGTTCGTTCGCTCTTTTATTTCTTTTCGTGCACTCGTTTATGTTTTAGTTCGTTAGGTCTTATAGTTCGTTTGGTGTTTTAGATCGTTAGTTATGTTAGCTCGTTGTATTTTTTTTTTTTTTTTTTTTTTTTTTTTTTTTTTTTTTTTTTTTTTAACTGCGGACATAGAAGAAATTTACATAAAAATACTTCCACACAATATTTGCCACAAACGTTTGTTTTTGCAAAAAAGTTTTTTTTTACTGTCATTAGTGAAAAACTGTACGAGCACAGAATCAAAACATTGTTGAGTGAAACCAAATTTTTTTCTAGTTCATTTCGATCTGACTTGCTGGAAAATCGATTGAACTAAAAGAACGAGAATCAAATAACTAGTTCACATAGTTCATGAGCAGGGTTGCCACTTGTAAAAAAATTTAGTTACCAAAATTTCATCAAAAAGTTACCAAAATTATATAAGAATTAATTAAACAAACAAACCTTTTTCTAAAGTAAGAAAATCAAAAAAATTATAATTTTTGTTAATAAAAAAATATTTATTCAACATTAAAATACATAAAATTAATAAAGAGAAATAGTGGTAATATAAATTTAGTTAATGTTATTAAGTATTACATTTTTCTTGTTTAAAATTTCTTATTTTTAATAACTAAAAATCACAAAAGTAAATAAAGAGTAAGTAAAATTCATAAACTCATATACTTATAAAAATGAGACGTATATCTTTTTATTTGAATTAAATAAAAAAAATAAATACATACATTTATAGAAAAAGTATAACTTTTTTCTTGTTTAAAATTTATTTATTATATTAATATAAAAATCACAAATAAGTAGTAAATTCAGGTAAACGTAATTTTTTTGTAACAAAACAAAAAATTATTAATTAATGGTATTATAAAAATGAGATCCTTATCTTTTTTATTTGAAATAATTAGGTACTAACAAAATTCTTTAAGAAAGTAAATGAATAAATACAAAGATAGGGCATTTAATACTTTAAAAAATTATCGGTTTCTTCTAGTTAAAATTTAAATCAAATATGATATACAGTTCTTTTTCCAATAACTGCTCCTAAGCACAAACTATTGCATAGTATTTAAAGCTTTTGCTGATATCTTTTTACGTTTTAGAAAAACATATTCTGAGAGAAACGATTATTTTATTAAACTTATTCAAAGCAACTTTAAGCGGTTGGAAAACCCTAATTTTTCAGTAAGTTAGCTTAGAAATTTTTCCTATAAATTTTTTATGTAATCAATTTTGGTTATTTCAAAATATATCTGGAATTATCAGCAATATTTGCAAAGGTAGGATGTATGCTTGAATTTCAAAGACAAAAGATATTTTTATGATCCAAACAATTCACGGTAGCAAATTTTTATATTATGAAAAAGTTTTAAACATTATGATTTTTGAAGGCCATTATCTTCAAAATAAAAGATAAAAAATAATTTGCTTACAAAAATGCTTCGAGCTAATCAGTCCTATTATGAATAAATTTTCCGGTGGAATCGAAAATGAGAGTTTTAATTTTTAGGATAAACCTCAAGAAAATTCAGGAAACTTAACAAGGAAAAAAACATTCAGGAAAAAATAACTTAAAAATGTCAAAAATGTTCTAGAGCTTAATCAAATTCTTAAAAATTAAACTCCCTTTTCCGATTCCGCGTGAAAAATTATACATGGTAAGGCTGAATATTTCCTAATCAAAGCTGCCAAATACGATCGAAATCAACTGATGCAATTTAAAAATATTATTCTGTTAGAACATAACAGGTTTTTACATTTTTGCCTATAACTCATAAACTAAAGCTGATGGCGAAAAAAATCTAAATTTTACATCTAAAAATCTTTTTCTAGTGACCACACACAATGAGGCTTGTCTCTCATTTCGCAGAGTTCCTTTGAAATCATTATGCTATTTATTGTATTAAAACCAAACTAGTTTCGTAGCTTCGTTTTTATAAGAGACTTCTTTGTTAACGTTAAATTTCAAGATTGAAATATTTTGACATATTCTTTTGACATGATTCGAAATATTTTCAGATGATGCGTTGATTTGAAATACAATTTTTTTATATAAATCTTGCAAACAAACTGATTATTTTGAATTTTTTAGTTTTTTTAGTTTTTACACTAAAGGGAAAAAGTTACCAAAACTATAAAAAAATTACCAAATTACCAAGTCAAAAATTTTCTACCAAATTTGGTAATTAATCAAAGAGTAGTAAAGAGTTGTCAGTTCTGCACAGTTGCGTTTGTGCAGACATTTGTGATTAGTGAGTGTTGGACGAATGTGGATGTGAAGGAAGGCGATAAAATCGAAATTTGTCGCCTGACTTTGATCAGCTGTGCTTAGCTGACGTTGCTTTGTGGTTTCGACGCTTAGCGAAGAATGATCTGTATGAGTGCGAAGAAATAGAAAATAGAAAGCGTGTGATGAAGCGAAAAGAAAATAGTTTGCTATTGTTTCTTTTCGCTTCGGTATGACTTTTTTTGTTTCCTATAAGAATCTTGCACTCATATGAATGTTTACATTTTTTTAGCTAGATTGGATTTGGTAGAATGAATGAATTTACCAATTTCAATCTTTTTAAATGATGACAACATTTTTATGCCCTCCTTTACCTATAAATTTATTTTAATTCTTGTAGGTAAGAAATGTTTTATTTGAAGCTACATTTTTTATCAATTTCCAGGTACTATGAAGAATTCAGCCAATTTTTTCATTTGAAGCTAAATTTTTTCTCAATTTCTAGGTACTATATGAATTTAGGAATTTTTTTAATTTGAAGAAAAATTTTTTTGCTACATTGGATTTGGTAAATTAAATGAATTTACCAATTTCCAGCTATTTAAATTATGATAGTATTTTTATATGACCTTTATCTATAAATTTCTTTTAGTTCTTGCAGGTACAATGTATATAAGAAATTTTTTAGCTACATTGCTTTTGGTAAATTAAATGAATTTACCAACTTCCAGCTATTTAAATGATGATAAATTGATTTACAGGATTTCAATATTTAGCTACATTGGATTTGGTAAATTAAAGGAATTTACCAATTTTCCTCTTTTCAAATTATTATAAATTTTTGAGCCACACAGTATATACACATATATGAGATGTATATACTTTCTTTATGTAAAAATATATACGTATACAAATTTCTGTCAATTGTTGCAGGTATTTAGAAAATTTTCTATTTTATTTTAAACAAACTCAGAATGTTTACGAAAGTGTTTAAAATATTAAATACCATATAAAAGTTTGAAACATTAAAATTCCATCAATCCAAAATATAAAACTAATTGTGTTTGTTTAATAATCCAAAAATGGTATTAATATTTAAAGATATTTTTTCTCATTTTAATGACCTTCTTTAAACAGTAATTGTTATGGTGACATAAAGTTCCTTGTTTTTTTTATTTTGAGATTTTATTAAAATTTTGTATAAAATCTATTTGCTGAAGGTATTTAAAGATTTTTAATTTTAGCAAACAGATTTTTCAATAAATTAATAAAATTAATCAACTAATAAAGGAAGCAATAAATTCATCTTTTTATGAATTATGAGTTTATTTATAGATTTTTTAATAAATTAATAAAATTAATCAATTAATAAATAAAGCAATTAATTCATCTTTTATTCATTTTATAAAGCAAAATTATGTCTGACATACATATTCATTTATTTTGCAGTTTTGGTTTTCAATTGTTGGTGTTTTAAAACTTACCTCATTTTATTCTTCTAATTCAATAAAAAATTAATACATTTTTGAACTGGCTCTTATTATTTAATATAATACGGTGCTTATTATATAATATAATATCTTAAAACCTAGAATGAAATCTTATTACATAATGTAATAATTTAAAACTAAATGAAAATCTTATTACATAATGTAATAATTTAAACCTAAATGAAAATCTTATTACATAATGTAATAAATTATCAACTAAATTGAAAACTTATTACATAATGTAATAAATTATCAACTAAGGCAAACACTTTGAATGTATTTAACTAACCTAAGTAATATAATAAAGTAAATATTTACAACTTAAAACTAGAAAAGTGAAAGTATTAAATAAACTTCCAATATTTACAGTATTTACAGATATGTAAATTACATAAAGTAATTTAATTAACGGTTATTGTAACCTCAAAAATTTATGTACAATATTTACATTATATAATTTAATTTTCACAATATTTACAGTAAATATTTACACAAATGTATTTACAATATTCACAGTATATACAAAAAGCTTTTGTTGGTCCGGGAAAAAAAAGACAAGTAAGAATTTTTTGTGTTTGAAAGAAGGAAAGAATTTAATAACCTGAAATAGTAGATAGACAATTTTGAAAATTATAAATGAGTCTACCGAGCCCAAAGTTGAAAACGGTAATTTTTATAAAAGAAAAAAGAAGTTTGTAAGCGATGCCATAAGAAAGATTTCGAAATATTATGATCAAATTAGCCTCGCATGGTACAGCAGCGAATGCAAGTTATATAAGCGGCTAGTATAAAGCAAAAAATCATGGTTATGCAAAACGTAGTCATTTTACCAATAACAAAATTTAATACTGGAAACTTTCAAAAATACTGAGTATTAAGAAAAATCCGTACTAGTCATGATTTAAGCTGAGTATTATATATCATTAGTACACAACTGAGAAAATAAATACACAGCTGACCCCAATATTAAATATTTAATAGGGGCGTTTACCAGACACATTTTTTGACATTTTATTAATGTTTCAAAATATACAAAAATATATATTTGTGACAAAATATAATAGAACTTCTATGTCAACATATCTTTCGTTTTTTTCAATAACGTCACAATTTAAAAAACTTATTTTTCAGTACAAGAGTTTTAAGTCTTAAGCATAAATTAAAGGAAGTACAATATTGACATTACAAAATTAAGTACATACAATATTTACAGAAATGTATTTACAATATTTAAATTGTAAAATACATTTACAATATAATTACAATATGTATAATATTTACATCATAAAAAGAAGTATATACAATATTTACAGTAAATATTTACAGAAATACATTTACATATATTTTACAATATAAGTAAAATAAAAATTTATTAAAGTGATGTAATCACAAAGTCGAATAAGTGTTTTTCGGATTATAACGTTATTGAAGAAAACGAGCGATAAGTAGTTAGAGATGAAAGTGATACTTGCTAAGCCATGCAATGCTATGCCATGCGAGGCTAATTGGAGCATTAGAAGAACTTTTGGGAAAAGTGGTAGTTTCAAAAAAGAATCGAAACTCCAAGAAAAAAACGTATAGAGTTTGAGGTCAATTTTGAATGTGGAAAAGGTGAAGATGAGAAAGTCTAAAGGCACCGCGAAGTTTAATTTGGAAAAAAATTTTGACTTTTTAAAAGTATTAGGAATACTTTACACTCAAACATACTACCATACAAACATTCAGTCATACGTCCGTTCATTCCAAAATACATGCAACTAGACTGAAATGGGGTTAGTTGGCGGTATTCGGGAGGCTGCGTCGGATGAGCGGACGGACATTCGGACGAATATCGGAAACCCTGGCGGACGGACATTCGGACAGGCGAATCTAGCGGATGTCAAACATTCAATGAAGGGCTCAATATTGTAACACTAAAGCACAATCACAATCACACCAACAAACTTCCCAAAAGAATACCTCTAATAAAAAAAACATAAAAAAGACTTAAAAGGGGTCCTGCCAATTTAAGAACTCCGCAAGGAAAAAAATTACCAGTTTGCCGAGTTGTTACATACATTGAAAACGAATTCTCTGTTTGTTAGATAAATTTTGAGATGATTGCTTTGACCATATATTGTGCGTTAAAAAACAATTAAACTGAATGTGTAAAATCTAAACGAACAAATTTTGATAAAGAAGTAGTTAATTAATAAGAATTAAAGCAAAAATTTTTTAACTTTATTGCTCTCGTTAGTTTTTTTATTTCTTTGAAAACTCTTTTATTCTTTAAACCTTCAGATGTTTCTTTAACCATTTTTTTGCATAGCCATCTAGAATTTTTCGTATCAAAACTAAAACAAGGAATTCTAGAATACACATTCTATGATCAAAGCATTCACTATAAACATCAAACCAATCGGGATGAGTTATGTTCGTTTGTTCGTAACAAGCTTTCACAATCCTTTCTTTTAATTTAGGAAGGTGGCAAGTCTTTTGAAATATATTTTTGTATATGGCCAAATGTTGCTCACAAATTTGGAAGAATCTGTCTGACGGATTCTTCAGCAACAATTCATCGTCACTTCGATTTTTAACCGAAATGAAGTATTCATTGTCAAATTGCATCTGGTCAAATTTGACCAGGTGCAATTTGCAACTTTCGCATTTTATTTTGCGCATCAGCTTCTGTCTTAAGCTATAACCGACAAAGTAACGTCCAACGGCCGCTTCTATGTGGGTCAATGGCGTCACATCCACATCATCATCTTCTTCGAATTCAGCAATTGCTTCCTCCCCTAACCCTCCCGAAGCTAATTGCTCACCCGAAGAAGACGTTTGCACACATTCACCCTTAATACTGAAGTTCCAATCCAACATAACATCGTCATCAGTTTCGCAATTAGTATTGCGAGACTCATAACGATGGGTTAGAATCTTCATGGAAGTAACCTAGCATAAAGGTATTGCACTTCTCTCACTGATGGGTTAACATTATTTCCCAATTGTGATCGAATAACCGCAAAATAATTTTCTAGTTGATCCTGGTTCAATCTTCCAAGCAAAACAAATGAAATGTTTGGATCTTCTAGCAAATCCTCTGACAAATACAGCATTGATTTCAATGTGTATATCAAACCCTCGATGCAGTAATTTTTTTTCCATGGGGTAGCTTTATTTTGGTGAGGAAGCCTATGAAATCCCTAATTTGTTCGATTTTAGGAGAGTCCGTCGTAATTGGAAGTCTGTTAGGATTGCTGTGATCGGTGCTTTTAACATTACAAAAATCGAATCCTTCATTGAAACGTTTGACAAACGCTAAAGTAGCTTCGGCATTCGCTTTGTTGACAAAGTTCTTAAAAAGATCTTTGTCAATACAATAGCGAATGCCAGCAGCCACAGATTCGCTAAGGACTTGGATGGCCAGACAAACTCTCATCTTCTGAAAAGATGTAGGGTTTATGTGGCTGTCTGTCAGTTTTAGGGACATTTTGAGGGAGTCCGATTGGTCTAATTGGTGCAGTTCCCTGATAACACCCCAACTAGCTACCCCATTCTCTGTCTCTATATTGCAGCTAAGTAAAGTATTCCTAATACTTTTAAAAAGATGGCAATAGTCATACAAAATATAAATTTTTTCATTCTTATATTCAAAAAAGTGGGCCTGAAATTTATTTGTTAGGGTGCCGAAACATTGCCTATTCGCGGTGCCTTGATCGCTTACAATCACCCTCAACCTTAAACCACACTCGAAAATACTGTCTACTACCTCAAGCAACCTTTCCATTAATTCTACCGCAGACATTCCCTTCTCCGTACAGTAGAAACTGTGGACGTATTTCCAACTGTCTACCAAGCCCTTCACCATAAACACCATAAGTTTATTGGCAAGGGCTTTGGTACGTCTACCTCCTCCCAGGTCAACAAAACTGTCAACATGGTTGATTAATTTTATTAATTTATTGAAAAATCTGTTTGCTAAAATTAAAAATCTTTAAATACCTTCAACAAATAGATTTTATACAAAATTTTAATAAAATCTCAAAATAAAAAAAACAAGGAACTTTATGTCACCATAACAATTACTGTTTAAAGAAGGTCATTAAAATGAGAAAAAATATCTTTAAATATTAATACCATTTTTGGATTATTAAACAAACACAATTAATTTTATATTTTGGATTGATGGAATTTTAATGTTTCAAACTTTTATATGGTATTTAATATTTTAAACACTTTCGTAAACATTCTGAGTTTGTTTAAAATAAAATAGAAAATTTTCTAAATACCTGCAACAATTGACAGAAATTTGTATATGTATATATTTTTACATAAAGAAAGTATATACATCTCATATATGTGTATATACTGTGTAGCTCAAAAATTTATAATAATTTGAAAAGAGGAAAATTGGTAAATTCCTTTAATTTACCAAATCCAATGTATCTAAATATTGAAATCCTGTAAATCAATTTATCATCATTTAAATAGCTGGAAGTTGGTAAATTCATTTAATTTACCAAAAGCAATGTAGCTAAAAAATTTCTTATATACATTGTACCTGCAAGAACTAAAAGAAATTTATAGATAAAGGTCATATAAAAATACTATCATAATTTAAATAGCTGGAAATTGGTAAATTCATTTAATTTACCAAATCCAATGTAGCAAAAAAATTTTTCTTCAAATTAAAAAAATTCCTAAATTCATATAGTACCTAGAAATTGAGAAAAAATTTAGCTTCAAATGAAAAAATTGGCTGAATTCTTCATAGTACCTGGAAATTGATAAAAAATGTAGCTTCAAATAAAACATTTCTTACCTACAAGAATTAAAATAAATTTATAGGTAAAGGAGGGCATAAAAATGTTCTCATCATTTAAAAAGATTGAAATTGGTAAATTCATTCATTCTACCAAATCCAATCTAGCTAAAAAAATGTAAACATTCATATGAGTGCAAGATTCTTATAGGAAACAAAAAAGTTATACCGAAGCGAAAAGAAACAATAGCAAACTATTTTCTTTTCGCTTCATCACACGCTTTCTATTTTCTATTTCTTCGCACTCATACAGATCATTCTTCGCTAAGCGTCGAAACCACAAAGCAACGTCAGCTAAGCACAGCTGATCAAAGTCAGGCGACAAATTTCGATTTTATCGCCTTCCTTCACATCCACATTCGTCCAACACTCACTAATCACAAATGTCTGCACAAACGCAACTGTGCAGAACTGACAACTCTTTACTACTCTTTGTATATACAATACTTTTTGGTTTTGGCTAAACGGGTTGTATATTGGCTAAATAATGACAGGGTGTAGCTAAATGGGTTGTGTATTTACTGAATGGATTGTGTATTGGCTAAGTAATGACAGGGTGGTGAACTATAATATTTGTGTATTATTTAAATAGATTTGACGGCACCCTTTCACTGTTATAGTGTTGTCATTGCCACCTAGGTTTGGTGTGTTGAACTATTAAATTTGAGTAGTATTATTCAAATAATGGCAGTGCCTCTAGCAATGAGGTGGTGAACTATAATATTTGTGTATTAGCTAATTATGTTTGACAGCGCCATTGCAGCCGTATAGCTGTTTCGTATTTAAGCTGTTGTTAAAAAATATATATACAGCTTAGTATTCCGTACCCAGATGAAAAACTAAGCAGGCCTGCCCACGGTTGCCACCTCAAATTCCCACGAAAAAAATCTTTTTCCCACAATAGCAAAAATTAATAACCACGAAAATTTCCATGGTATAAAATTGAAAAAAAATCCCATCGCAATTAAAAAGAAACACAAAAAATCCCACGGATGTTTAAAATAACCACGAAAATCCCACGCAAATAAATAAAAACCACGAAAAATTCCATTTGTATATAAAAAAACATGATAAATCCCATTTGTATTATAAAAAACACAAAAAATGTCTCTTCTATTAAAAAGTACCACAGTAAATTATACAGACATAACATATTGTCAAAAATTAAAACAAAAATTAAAACAAAAATTACAAAAATTAAAAAGAACATCTAGTATATTTCATCGTCTGTGTTTTAATTAGTCTTTTAGTAATAATGTTCAATAAAAAAAGATTTGTTTTATCCTCCTTAGACCTGTATAAATTTTACAAAAAGAGTTCCAAGTTAGTTTTTAGCCTTTAAAAAGCAAAACACAATCACAAGATTCTTATGTTTTTAACAATTATTGCTCAGCACGCACCGCATCAAAAGCAAAATTCTATTCGACTGAAAATTCGATGAACAACGAACATTTTGACAGGGTTAGACGTTCGGTATTCTTTGTTCGATAACCAGCGTAGATTACGTCGTAAGCAACTCTTAATAAGGGCCAATCACAAATCAATTTTAAGATATACCCATTTTGTATATTGATAAAAAAAATCATTGATACATATTTTTCCAATGCATGTAATTATGTCAAGAGTGAAAGAACTTCCCACCAAACCAAAGTAACCGAAATTTTAACGAATTCATTGCGAAAATCATATAGATGGGTTGAGACGATTTTGACAATGAAAAAAATATGAAAAATATAATCTTTTATGTATATATTTATACATATTTTAACTGAAAAATAAAAATAAATCCTTCAAAACAAAAAAAAATCCACGTGAATTAAAAAAACCACACTCAATTAAAAAATCCTATGGGAAAACCATTTCCCACGGCAATTAAAAATAACCACAAATGAGATTTTTCCCACTGTGAGCCTGCCAATGGAAGGAATGTAGCAGGTTATAATTTTAACACTACGAGGTCTATTTTTTAAAATTTAAAAACTTCCTCTTTACTTTTAAGTGGGGTTCATAATTATTATCAGAGTTTTTCCATCTCGATAGTGTTCCGCTCATTTCGGAGATTACATGTATTCCAGGTATCGTTACCAAGGGATAATGCTCTGTGTGGGGCGACGCACAGTGGCCTCAAATGGACTTTTGCGTCTCAAAATTCTGTATCTTTTTTGTCTCTTGATATAATTAAGCCAAACTTAGAATATATTATCTTTGATATTCAGTAAATCGTTTGAACTATTTTTTTAAATCCATGTTGTTTTTTATTACTAAAATTTTATTTAAAGTTAAGATATATACGATTATGGCTTGACATGTGCGTTTCAAAATGCTCTAACTTCCGTGTCTCTTGCAACAATTAAGCCAAATTTAAAATAAATTTTTTATGGTATTCAATAAATCATTCAAACTACTTTTTTCAAAATCCATTTTAGTTTTTAGCACCAAAATTTTGTTTTAAATTTTAAAAAAATACATTTTGGCATTTAAAAATCTGTAGCTTTTTTTTTTCTTTTGAATGCCCAATGGAATGTATTTTAAATGATATTCAATAAATCACTTTAACTATTTTTTCCAAAAGCCATTTAATAATTTTTTTTCAAGTTAAAAAAATACGATTTTGCGTTTCAAAATAGTGTAACTTTTTTGTCTCTTGCAATAATGAAGCCACATTTAAAATATATTTTCTATGATATTCAGTGAATCATTTAAACTACTCTTTCAAAATCCATTTTAGTTTTTAGTACCAAAATTTTGTTTTAAATTTAAAAAAATACGATTTTGGCATTCAAAAATCTGTAGCTTTTTTGTTTCTTGAAATATTTAAAGCCAATTGGGAATGAAATTTTTTTGATATTCAATAAATCACTTGAACTACTTTTTTCTAAATTCTATTTTTGTTTTGTACTAAATTTTTTCAAGTTCAAAAAATACGATTTTCCGTTTCAAAATAGTGTAACTTTTTTGTCTCTTGCAATTATGAAGCCAAATTTAAAATATATTTCCTATGATATTCAATAAATCATTCAAACTACTTTTTTAAAAATCCATTATTTTTATTATTATAAGCTTGTTAAGATTATTCTTAAAAACTGATAGAAATTTTTGTAATGTTTAAAATCTTAAAAATAAAGTCTTAAATCTAAAATGTAAAGTTAAAGTAAAGAAGTTTGTGTAAAGTGTTTCGTTGTTTGTGGTAAAAGTCGGGCACCACATGCGTGAGATTATGGGGCAGACTCAATACTCCACATATATAACCATGATCACGGAAAACAACACATCAACACAAAAATCGTATTTGTTGAAGAATTCTGATATTAACCAGAAAACATATGTTATAGAATAATACGATGCAGGACAGAGGCATGGGATCCATTAAAGAAATAGTTGAATTGTGCAAAGTTACCACAAAAACACAAGTTCATAACATGTGATGAGTTAGAAATGGCACCAAGGTCCCCTTTTGTATTCCTACGCCACTGGTTTCTTCCAGAAAAACAGGTATTTGAGAAACATGCAGATCTTAACGGAACTATCAATTGCGACTGCATCAACAGAGTTTAATAGAAGAAAAAAATATAAAGTTTATGGGATATTTTTTTGCCATGCACCTACGTTATGAAAATTTTAATTTCTCATAAAGGGCAAAATTGGAGCAACTTATTTTCTTGTGTCTAGTTACCGATACACTAACACGGGGGTTACACGAGACAGTACTGTTAAGACAGTCAAGAATACGTGTAAGTTGTCAAACTTTGTGTCTGTGAATAAGCGTCCAGACAGTTGGCAAGACAGTAGACAGAATCGTAAAAAATTTCCATTTTCTGAAGAATATTTTTGTTAAAACTACGAGCACGCCAAAGTATTGCAAATTTACAATTAATTTTATTGAATTTTCTCATCTTCTATCATTAAATAAGCAAAATATCATTTTACTGTCCTAGCTACTGTCCCGCCAACTGTCTTCAAAAAAGTTAAGACAGTAGAGTAGACAGTAGCAGACAGTAGGAAAAGTGAGTGTGTGTGGGTAAAAATTTGTGAATGTATTGCAACTGTCTTAACACTACTGTCTCGTGTAACCCCCGTGTAAGAAACCAAATGCACTATGAAAGAAAACAGCGCAAGACAGCGCAGTTATTTAAACCTTAATCAAAGATAAAAAAAATAAAAAATAGGTTGATAAAAAATAATTATATAAAACTATTTTCTGTTTTCTTTTGTTGTTTTTTCAAAAAGCCTAAGCATTAAGCTTTCCAACGGTATATAATACTTGTATGATCAATTTAAAAAGAGTTAAATTTAAAAGAGAAAAATTCGATTAAAAAGTACTGTGACTTAAGAACACTTTAGCAAGCCATATAACTGAATCTTGTCAATTTTTTTATAAAATTTACATTATAGTACAAAATTTGAGCTTTTCTTAGATTATTTTCATAATGATACAGGCTGCAAGAGTATTTTTAAAAAAATCATTTATGAGACGCAAACGTCCTTTGGGCCCACTGTGCGACGGCCAAGTTCTAAGTCCGTATTTTCAATTGAAAGTTGTTTCAAATTTAGTTTGAGGGACATAAGTGTCAAGCCGTTAGTTGATATTATTATTGGCGATATTCTTACGCTATCCATTCGATACATTGTTTTAAGCTCACTAGCCAAATCCGTATATTTGGATATTTTTAAGCTTTACGTTGATTGAATGTTATATAGTTATAAAACGGTGTGTGTATTGTAATAAGCTTGTGTTTCAACGCCAAGGTCTGGTGTACAAACTTTGCGACTTGATTGTGTCGATGTGTATAGTCAACTGCAGCCAGACATGAGCATCCACCTAGTAGTGGAGTAGTATTACAGCGACGGCACAAGTCGCTTGCGATGTTTTTTTTGAGGATGTATTTTCTGTAATTTTTTGTAAAAATAAAAAGTAAAGACTATAAAGCCCCGGTAAAGACTATTGACGGTTGCATCTATATGACTCTGGAGCATTTGGCTGATGTGGACCCTTGCAAGGTTTTACTCTTCCGAGCACTTAGCTTTTCTTCCAGCGAATGAACTAACGTTCATTATTATTATTATTATTATTATTATTATTATTATTATTATTATTATTATTATTATTATTATTATTATTATTATTATTATTATTATTATTATTATTATTATTATTATTATTATTATTATTATTATTATTATTATTATTATTATTATTATTATTATTATTATTATTATTATTATTATTATTATTATTATTATTATTATTATTATTATTATTATTATTATTATTATTATTATTATTATTATTATTATTATTATTATTATTATTATTATTATTATTATTATTATTATTATTATTATTATTATTATTATTATTATTATTATTATTATTATTATTATTATTATTATTATTATTATTATTATTATTATTATTATTATTATTATTATTATTATTATTATTATTATTATTATTATTATTATTATTATTATTATTATTATTATTATTATTATTATTATTATTATTATTATTATTATTATTATTATTATTATTATTATTATTATTATTATTATTATTATTATTATTATTATTATTATTATTATTATTATTATTATTATTATTATTATTATTATTATTATTATTATTATTATTATTATTATTATTATTATTATTATTATTATTATTATTATTATTATTATTATTATTATTATTATTATTATTATTATTATTATTATTATTATTATTATTATTATTATTATTATTATTATTATTATTATTATTATTATTATTATTATTATTATTATTATTATTATTATTATTATTATTATTATTATTATTATTATTATTATTATTATTATTATTATTATTATTATTATTATTATTATTATTATTATTATTATTATTATTATTATTATTATTATTATTATTATTATTATTATTATTATTATTATTATTATTATTATATTATTATTATTGTTATTATTATTATTATTATAATTATTATTATTATTATTATTATTATTATTATTATTATTATTATTATTATTATTATTATTATTATTATTATTATTATTATTATTATTATTATTATTATTTTTATTATTATTATTATTATTATTATTATTATTATTATTATTATTATTATTATTATTATTATTATTATTATTATTATTATTATTTTATTATTATTATTATTATTATTATTATTATTATTATTATTATTATTATTATTATTATTATTATTATTATTATTATTATTATTATTATTATTATTATTATTATTATTATTATTATTATTATTATTATTATTATTATTATTATTATTATTATTATTATTATTATTATTATTATTATTATTATTATTATTATTATTATTATTATTATTATTATTATTATTATTATTATTATTATTATTATTATTATTATTATTATTATTATTATTATTATTATTATTATTATTATTATTATTATTATTATTATTATTATTATTATTATTATTATTATTATTATTATTATTATTATTATTATTATTATTATTATTATTATTATTATTATTATTATTATTATTATTATTATTATTATTATTATTATTATTATTATTATTATTATTATTATTATTATTATTATTATTATTATTATTATTATTATTATTATTATTATTATTATTATTATTATTATTATTATTATTATTATTATTATTATTATTATTATTATTATTATTATTATTATTATTATTATTATTATTATTATTATTATTATTATTATTATTATTATTATTATTATCATTATTATTATTATCATTATTATTATTATTATTATTATTTTTATTATTAGTGTACGTGAGTTTAAATACAAATTTTAGTTGTTTGATAGTTTTAAATCGTTTTTATTAAGTTTAAGGTCAAAGTTAGAACAATTAATTGTTCTAACGAATCTTTCCAAAGAAACAACAACAACAACAAAGTTTTTTCAATATGAAAAGGAAAAAATCATTAGCTGATTTTAATGCAATTTCGGCCGTGCTAAAGGCTTCATCAGAAATTTTTGTGATATCCGTGCAAGCGCGCACTAACGCACTGCACCACAGTGGCGATGAGATTTGAAGTGTCAATTTCTCAGTTTTTCTCAAATTTCGTATATTTATATTTGTTGTTGTATTTTTGCTTTACTTTAGTCTCTATGCTTATGTTATTATTTATGGAGTCCAACAGCCTGCTGGAAGTCTTCCACTAACAAAGCATGTTTACTGAAGTTGTTTTTAGATTTTTGCTGATTTGTTTTCAGCTGTTTCTGTTTGGTCGAGCTCTACCATTTGATTAGAGTTTTTTCCTAAATGACCTTGTTATTTATTATGTTGACTTTATATGATTTAAATACAAATTCTAAATGTTTGATAGTTTAAATCATACTTGATTTTAAATACAAATTCTAGTTGTTTGTTGCTATCTGATATTTACTTTTTTACACCGTTCGGTGTGAAAAAATATGTTCTTTCGGAATTGAATTGAAAAAAAAATTTCAAATCGCTTAATCGCGTAAAAAATTGGTATATATAAAAGTGGATGTATGTATGTATGTATGTTAGTGTGTCCTTTATTTTTCAGTGTTTTTATTTTTTAACGCTTAGGCCCTAATTTCGTTCATTTACCCATATAACACAGGAAAACTAAATGTTTACTCATTTGGAGCATGACAACCCGTGCCGACATGCATCGAAACATGTTCAACCACGCCCACCTCCTATACAACAAGAAAATTAAAAACGCCATACTTTCTTCATATTAGACCTATTTAATAATAACTCGGCACGGAATAAATAAATTGTTTGGTCATGCCCACCTCCCACAAAAAATTGGTTTTAGTTTTTTTTTTTACTTTTTCGAGTTTTGCATACAAAACGCCTATACTTTTTCATTCATAAATACTTGACAGGCAAGCCCTGCTACTTTTTGCCTGCCGGCATCACGTTACGAATTGGTCTAGAAAAATCGGCAGACGGTTTTGATCAATAAAAATCTAAAATTTTGTTTATATGATTACTATCGACAACTCCACTAAAAATGGACGTGGTCGCACTTTTTCTACGACTACTTTTTCGAAATCATGCCAACTCCTGAGTTGTATGTACAAGTTTTGATAGTGAACTAACTATATATACGAATGCTGCCAAGCCCATTTTTCCGCCCACAAACCAGTGGAACCTCTCTATATAAGGCGGTTTTGATCGAATAAAACTAATATTTGGTAGTTTAGTTCATATATGCAATATGAGCGCAACATATCTACGCCCACTTCTTCGAAATTATGCTAATTCATGAGATGTTCACGTTTTGACAGTGAAAATTGGTATGTAGGTGCAATGGGACCAAGTGGTGGTAACTATATGTATAAATGTTGACACGCCACCTTTTTCCGCCCATTTATCGTTATAAAAAAATGAATATATGTTTATGTGTATAACACGTAGACTCCGAAACCGCTTAACCAATTTTTATGAAATTTTCAGGGAAACGGTAGCAAAGTCTTAAGAATATTCTTGTGAAGTCTAGTTCTGATTGCAAAAAGGGGCGTGGCACCTCAAATATACCCAAAGTTTTCGATGTTGAATAACTTTCGAAAGCATAGGTCACACATCATCGGAGTTCGGTTTCGTGAAACTTATATAAAACAAGCAAGTTATAAAACGCCTATCAAATATGGTTTTTGCATTGTAAAAGGGGTCGTGGCACCTATTAAACATCCTAAATTTTCTATATCGGATAGCTTTGAAATTATAAAGCGCACAGCCTCGAAATTCGGTGTTCGTCCACAATTTACACATGCCGTTCCACTCATAACATTTTATGGGCGTCGTACAAGGGGGTGTGGTAGTAACGCACCGAGTTTCAGCTAGTTAAAAAAACATGAAAAATTGGGAAATTGGGAAATTATCTAAACAAAAACTAACAATTAAGCAGAAGAACAGTGACATAGGCTATAGCTTTAGGCTTTTGTATAAATTTGTGTTACTAACAGATTGCTAATTTTTTCTTATTCACTAGTACAAATTTTACTAGAAGAAATTTGTAGCTACTTTTTTCTCTTACTTTTTTACTCTCTCGTTGTCCTCTCTCGTTGCAAGTTTTTCGATTACGTATACGCTTTACTATTAAGAACTTGTAACAATTTGAAACAATTTGTAACCATTTTTTGTTAGTAAACAAACCTATTGATGTATTAATTTTTTTTAAAAATGTCATGCCATATAAAATTTCATAAAATTTTTCTTAAATTTTTATATCATAAAATAAATTAATTGTATAAGTTTCTTTTGAAATTAACAAAAAAGTTATAACGATTTTTACTGTAGGAATAACAAAATTTTGAAATATAGCCAACTGCAAACTTATTTCAATTCAACAACGAAACTCACCCATACACTTAAATTTAAGCAGTAAAGTTTTCGAATACATATGTATATCCTCATTTTAGTTGATAAATAAAAGGATCAGCAAATTTCAATACTGAGAAAATCACTTTCGCCCACACACACACACACACTGTAGAGTGACTAGCTTTATTTGTTTAGGTATTACTCAAACCACAATTTCTTGATTTGAATGTTGAGAAGCCCTTTGAGTTCGCTTAAAAGCTACAAAGCTCACTTTACATAACAAAATATTCCTGATAACATATGAGTTTACAGAGCTTTGCACACCAACAAAGTAGTGCTAAAGCGGTTTTTGCAGAAATCTTACTAGGCATTATGGAATTCTTTTTTTGCTCGGATTTGTATTGCGAAATTAAATTAATAAGTAGTGGACGGAATGTCAAAAGGAAACAGACCGACAGACGGATAATGTGAAATACAGATAAGCAGACGGAAATGTAAAAAGGCCTACTAATAGTAAAAAACAAACATGTTTTTGAAGTGAAAACTTCTTTAGGCGCGTTGAACGAGTTTGGTATAGGGTAAATCATTGGTTTGCATCATCGTATTTTTCCACAATCGGCCGCAAGCTCACAAAGAAATCACTTGGAAACTCCTGAAATTAATGCATATAATCTGTTTGTTAGTATAAAAATAATTAAGTTAGGTTGCAATAAGATGTTTGCAACTAAAACTTATTATTAGTTCGGTTTATATTGGTATATATATGCCTTTAAAGTTTGGCAATTTCTTCAGTTGTTGTATTTGTCAAAATTTTTGAAAAATTTGCTTTTACTCAAACAGCTGCTATTCATGGTGAGATTTAAAAATGGATCGATCTTCTTCTCTTCCTGCTTTTTTCTGCTGGAACTTCGTTTGCAAACAAGAAAAATAATGTATGGATTGAGTGTTTTAACATTTTAATCTTTAAGTTGTGCTAAAGGAATATGTTGAACATTCAAATAATTACATGCATGCTGTTATTTTATTACATATCGTCAAACAAAGTTTGACAATTTTCATACTTGTTGTATTTGTCGGTGGCTTTTTATTTTCACCACTGCGGCATTTTATATTCAGAGTTGTCAACTATGGCTGTGTGTCAATAGCGAAGTTTTCAGTCGTGGTAGGATAGAAAATATCAAGTAGAATAAAATTTGTGTGTGTTGTAATAAATTTGTCTTTTTTGCTGTGTCAAATGGACGATGAAATTTTGACAATTACAAATTTTGACGTTTCACATTTCGGTCGTGTTTTAGCGCAAATATTTTATTTTATTTGCATTTTATCAATTTGCGACATATTTAATTCGAGAGCTTGTAATTGCAACATATTTCGTAAACTTGTAGTATTGTAAACTTAAAAAATAACAAATTAATGAAAAAAAAATGAACGAAAGTGCTTGAGTTTGTGTCTGCCTGTGTGTGGGCCAACGGTTTCCAACATCAGCAAGTGCAGCAAAGTTAAATTGGCTTTCTTTGCTGGCGAGCGTCCTCCAAGTGCCACCACCAGCAAGTGCAGTGCAAAATTTGTTGCTAGCCAACATCCTCTAAGTACCATCACCAGTAGCACAAGCAAGTGCTAAGTGCTTGCTAGCAGGCAAACAGAAAATATAGCATGCAAAGTGCTGTATATTTTACGCCGTCAATTCGGTTCATGCCCTCTAACGCTGCGCAACCGCTGGGATCTTGTAATTCTCTTTGCGTTGTTGTTGTAAATTTGCTAAGTAGTTATTGTTGTACAGTAAGCTTTAATTTTTTGTGGATGCATATTTGTAGCTACAGTCAGCATATGACATCGAACTAATTTAGAAAACAGTTTATACATATGAATTAAAGAATATATATAATATAGGTAAATCTATTTGTTTTTAGTAAAAGTGTTACCATATCGGAAATACATATATATATAATATATATATATACATATATATATATATATATATATTAGGGCGGGTCGATTTATTTTTCGACAATTTCCCTATGATTTCCGTATTCTATGGGTTATTTCATGAAAATTTGCCAAAGGAACCATACCTCTATCGTTAAAATCGAGTCCCCTACTTTTTGTTGGTAGATTTCTTCCCAAATTGACGTTCGTATGAAATATTACCTGCACGTTCACATCCATAACTCAAAAACTATCAATCGGGTTTAAATCCAGTAGGCGCGTTGGAAAGTTGAGCTCATTTTGATCAATTTACGATTTAAAAATCTCCAACATTGGTCCAACGGTTCAAAAGTTACGGGCATTTTTGTCCAAATTTTGGACCATTTTTCCATTTTTTTCATGATTTTGTCCAAGAATATTACTTTCATGGCCATTTTTTTGGCTCAATTTTTTTTACTTACGAAGCTTACGAACCTTACGTTACGACTGGACTGATTTGCGCTTTACATTATTGGCATATTTTTTCACAGGGTGCACACTAGGGCGGGTCGATTTGTAGGGAGTGAAAAAATTCACCAATTTCCCTATGATTTCCGTATTCTATGGGTTATTCCATGAAAATTTGCCGAAGGAACCATACCTCTATCGTTAAAATCGAGTCCCCTACTTTTTGTTGGTAAAAAGTTCAAAAGTTACGGGCATTTTTGTCCAAATTTTGGACCATTTTTCCATTTTTTTCATGATTTTGTCCAAGAATATTACTTTCATGGCCATTTTTTTGGCTCAATCCATTATTTAATTCAATTAACAATTCAAAACGAAGAGTTTAAGCCCAAATTTATCGAATTCGGTTGATTAATTCATGCGATATTGCTTAAACAAAATAACACATAAAACCAACTTTTTGATTTTTTTCCCCTTTTTATTTTTTTTTCTGCAAAAATTCAAATTAAGAGATAATAAAGTATCTATCAACCTATTATCAAAAAAATATTCAATTTAAGTGTAGTAAAAAACAAAATGTGAAAAAAAACATTATTTTTTCTGAAAGTCTTGTTTGCTTTCAAGTCTTGGTGTTTTCGTACGGCTCTCTTATGTCGTCGCCATAGCGCCTTCTACATTCTTTCCTGCAACTCGTTTAGCAGTGGTAGCCAGCAATTGGACATATCTTTCCGTTCCTTGAATGTGTAAAGGAATTTGTGGATCATCGAACGGTGGCACTTCGTAATTTAAATATCCCTCCAAATGTTCATACGAATAACTTTGCGTAAACGGTGGTTCGAATAAAATGGTATCGTCATTTAAATCAATCATATTTGTATATTCCGTACAATTAAAGTTTATAAGAGATTTTTTATAGACTCTAAGTTCCGTTGGGTCGACAATATCTCTTCGGTAATGTAAAATCTTCTTTATAGCAATGTTTCGTTTTTCCATTCTATCATCAAACAACATAGATAGCAAGATATTTTCTGAGTGTGCAAAATATGGATTATCTTGAATTACTGTATTTACAACTCCAAGTAAATTCGGTGGTAAAAATCGTGTCCAAGTAATAAATTTAAAAAGTAATGTACTACCGTATGCGGCAGAGCTATAATACTTAACATTGAAATACATTGGCGTGTATACTTTTATTATATAGTTAGCCAGAATTTTTAAATTTTCAGCTGGATTATTAGTTGTCACATACAACCGTAATAATCTATTGGCTTTGGTCAGCCAACGAGAATGTGCAATTGGCCCTGGTTTTATGTGAGACAAATCCGCAGGAACCACACCATTAGAAATTGCATTGGCCATTAACATCAAGTACCTCGAATCGGTAGATAATTCTTCTGGATTTAAATCACCAGGAGGCATATTTTCCAAAGCGATTTCCTCAAAATCGGTTACCACCTGAAAAGAAAACATAAAAGCTAAAAAATAGAATGAAAAATGGTAAAGAATCAGCTATAAAATTTACATACCGGAAGATTTTCACAATCAGCAATTTTTGAGCTCAACTTTCCGGTAGTTGATCGTGGTCCAGTGGTGGTTGATTTGTCTAAAGTGTCAAACAAATGTCTAAACGGAAGCTCGTTAAAGTGCAGAAGACACACAAACCAGTGCAGTGGTCTCTTTAACTGTTTTTCGAATAGTCGCAAAATTCCAACAAGGTATTTGTTGGTTCACCATCAGCGCATATGGCAATTAATGAATCGAGAGACAATTGTTTTTCTTGGAAGAATTCGATCAATTTGTTGACTTTGCTTGCCGCAGTTTCACTTTCTAGTTTTGTGTAGCCTATCAATTGAGATTTTGGTTCCCTCAAAACAACTAGATGAGGTTCTTTAACCATCCTTGGATGCAACTTCTCATCAATTTTTTTCTACAGTTAGAGCATCATTTTTCCTGCCGTCGAATGAAAATGATATCAAATTCGAGCCATCATACCGCTTACGAAGTGCGTCTTGTCTCCATTTTTCTCTTTCTCTACGAAGTTTATTTTTATCCATGATGACAAGATTGTCATGAGCATCTTTTACGCCCAGGTCTTCCATAAGAGCTGTTGCCAATGCTGATCCCATTCTGTCATGCACACCAAATCTGTCACACATCATTGCATAGTTTTTAGTATTGTATCTGGGAGTGTATGTTTGTGGTGGTAGAACTAAATCTGAACCTCCTCTCACATCAACTTCCATTTCGTCATAATGTCGTTCGTATGTAGGATCGTTGCTCACTGGGATTGTTGGTATAGTCGTTGGTATCGTCTCTTCACTTCCACTATCGTGTTCCGGTATCGTTTGTATTCTGTCATTATATTGATCGCGCATGAAATCTTTTAAGTTTTCTGGGTTAGATCCACATGAGCAGTCGTTTTCTTTCAAGTTGCATTTACATTTTCCAATGTTGAATAATTGGTTTGTTGATTCTACGAATTTTTTGAATTCTGTTGCGCGTTTTACTCGTTGTATATCTGCATTACTATATGCGTCAAGCAAATTATTCAATTTTCTAATGATGCTACCTTTGAGTATAAGTTCAATATTAAGTTGATTCCAAATTTCTAACAATCTGTCTGCTACTTGGGGAGTAAATGTTTTATAGGAAAACATTTTGCTTTGGGCTTTTGAACGTTTGGCCAAGAAAAAATAGTACTTCAATATATCTCGATTAGTTGACAGATTAATGTCAGGTAATTCTCAGGCCACGCCAAAAGAAAAAACATCATGAGAGACCAAATGTTGGAAACTACTGCGTTGGGTATCTTGTAATGTTTTTGTTTAACTTTTTGTATTTTAAAGAAAAGGACCTGCCTCAAATTCTTTGCCGGCGCTTAATAACGCCACTGGCTCTAAATATTTAATATTTTCTTTTTTAATTCTCAGCCGGCATAAAAATGCACTTAGGCTTGAAATAATATTTTTATTCAGCCGGCATAAAAATGCACTTAGGCTTTAAATAAAAAGATGAAGCTGATTTGAAGCTTGCAGAATTAATAATCTTTATTTTTCAATTTTCGGTGCTTATAAAGCCAAACAACGGTATTTTGAAAAAGTGCATAATTTTAACATAAAAAGTGCGTGAGTGAATAATAAATATAAACTTAATGCGTAAGTGCGTAATGCAAAATAAATATAACAAAATATATAAACATTAAAAGTGCGCGAGTGAAATAAATAGAACATTAGCTTAGTGCGAAAGTGCGTCATGTAAATCTAATATATAACCACGGGTCATTGTGCGTGGTGAATATAAACAAACATAAATACAGTGCAACCAAATAGTTTGTGTACGTTTGGTTGCTTAACTTGGTGCGCACTACACCCCCATCCTTAAGATAAAAATTATTTGAAAAAATAATTTTTTAAAATTATATAATTCAAACTTTCTTATTATAATCTAATAAATTATTTAATCTTAAAATATATTATTTGTTTCATGCATTTCAAATATTCTTATTAATTATAACAGGTTATATTTTATATTTTATTACAAAAATGGTTTCAAAAAAAGATATATGATATATACAAATTCAATTTTTTTTTTTTTAATGAAAATTTATACAATGCAATTGTTTTAATTAATAAATTTTTACTTTAATTGAAAAATTTGAATTAAATCCATCTTTTTAGTAAATTATTATGGTATTCTTTGATTTTACCATCTACATCAACTTTAGAATTTACTCCATTTTTGTCAACTATAATATATGGACCATGATATGGTGGTTGGTTTTTCTTTCTATCCATTTTCCTTATCATTACTTTTTCACCAATTTTTATATTTAATGGTGCAGAAGTGACATTATTTTGAATTCGTTTAATCTTTGCTATATTTATCAACTCTTTCGTTTTTTCTAATGAGTATTTTAATCTTACTCTCAATTCTTGCGCATAATTATCTGTGTTGTAACATTTTGAATTATCTAGATTATCATTTGGTAGGTTTGCTAATTTGCCAAATATAAGTTCAAAAGGAGTGTAATTAGTGTCAACATGAGGTGTTGTATTGTAAGCAAATGTGAAGTATGGGATCCAATGGTCCCATTCATCATCTTTGCAAAAATTTAATAAAAATTCGTTCAATACTCTGTGGTTTCTTTCTATTGAACCGAGGGTCTCATGATGATAAGGCGTGCTAAATATTTGTTTAATGTTAAGCTGTTTGCAGATTTCCGACATCAATTCATTGGTAAATTCAGTACCCCTATCTGATTTAAGAACTTTAAAATGACCATAGATTAAAATAACATTTTCTATTAAGGATTTGGCAACGGTTTTTGCGTCTTTGGTCTCCATTGGACAAGCAATGACATATTTCGTTAACTCACATTGCATAGTTAAAATATAACGTAAATTATTTGATAATCGCAAAGGCCCTACAGTATCTATTGATATTGTTTCAAAACTAGTTCCTGGTGTGTCTGTCAAAGTTAATTCCTCTTTTGTATGTCTGGTTTGTTTGTTGATTTTACATTGTTCGCAATTTAATATATATTTCTTTATCATTTTGTTCATGTTTTTCCAAATGTATTTTTGTTTCATTTTTAAATTGGTTTTTCTAATGCCCATGTGTCCTCCATGAGCCGAATTATGATATTCTTTAATTAATTTATTTTGTATATCTTTATCAATTATTCTTGTTGGTTCATTGTATATTAAAATTTTTAAATTTTCATTATTTTTTCTTTGTAAATTATTAAATATCTCTTTAAATTTATCCATTCTTATGGTTTCAAATATTTTATCATTTTTACTTAACGCGAGCTCGTTTATATTTAACCTTTGCATTTTTGACGACAGTTTCTCCAAAGTCAGCTGTGTGATCGATGGATTATCGCTGCATCTTGCAATAACTTCTCTATTATTTATATATATTTGGGTACCCTGGTAATTTCTATCTATTACGAACCTTAATTTTATCATTTTGTTTATATCCGATTTGGATGTGCACTCCCAAGCAAAAAGTTGATCAGACTTTTTGTTAGTAATGTCACTTGTTTTGTCTGAATTAGTGTTTTGTGTATGTTTATTTGTAACCATACTTCTTGTTATAGCCAGTATTTTGCTATCATCCGTTCCTGTCGGAATCATAGACCGCAATGAATCGCTGTTTAGTACTATGCGAGATAATACGTCAGCATTTGTATTCATGCTGCCTTTCTTGTATATAATTTCAAAATTGTAATCGCATAAGTCTAATCTAATACGTGTCATCTTTGATGACGGGTTTCTATGGGAAAACAGAGACACCAAAGGTCTGTGATCTGTTACTACTAAAAATTTGCGACCATAGAGGTATGATCTGAAAAAATTTATGGCCCAATGTATGGCCAATAACTCTTTTTCTATTATCGGTTTGTTTAAATCGTGTTTGTTGAGAGACTTGCTCGCGTATGATATTGGTAGATCTAAACCAATATCACCTTGTGACAAAACAGCACCTAACGCATAATTTGAGGCGTCTGTTGTCAGTACAAATTGTTTTTCAAAATTTGGGTATTGTAATATCGGTGGGTTTAGTAATTTTGTTTGTAACGTTTCGAAAGCATTTTGACAATCTTCAGTCCAATTAAATTTAACATCTTTTTTTAGTAGTGAGTTCAAAACTTTAGCTATTTCTGCAAATTTGGGTATGAACCTCCTATAATAATTGCAGAAAGCAACAAATCTTCTGACTTCATCTGTGTCTTTTGGCACAGGGTAATTTTTAATGATTTTATTTTTTGCTGGGTCAGTTTTAATGCCCTTTGCAGTTATGAGGTGTCCTAGATATACAACCTCTGGTTTCAAAAATGAGCACTTGTGTGCATTTAGTTTTAAATTAAATTTCCTCATCCTTTCAAAAACTCTAGCTAAATTTTCATTGTGATGCCCTAAACTGCATCCAAACACAATAATATCGTCTACGTATAAAAATGCTTCAGCATCTAAACCACTCAATGCTATTGTTAGCATGCGCTGAAAGCTGTTGGACGATATTTTTAATCCAAAAGGTAGACGTTTAAATTGGTAATGTCCGTTATTTGTTGAAAAGGCAGTTAGTGGTCGTGAGTCTTCGTGTAATCGTATTTGGTGGAAGGAGCTAGTCATGTCCAACGTCGAAAAGTATTTAGCTCTTCCTAATTTGTCTAGTACGTCTTCTATTTTTGTAAGGGGAAACTTGTCGTTAACTATTTTTTCGTTTAGTTTCCTGAAATCGACCACTAATCTCCATTTTTTCTCATCATTATTTGATTTTTTTGGAACAACTAAAAGTGGCGAATTGTAAGGGCTAACCGAGTGTTCAATAATGTTGTCTTTTAAAAGCTTGTCTACTTGTTCGTTGATCTCTGTCATTTGTGTCTGTGGGAGTCTGTAGTTCTTTATGTATACCGCTGTTGAATCAGTAGTATGAATTTCTTGCGTGTAAAAATTGTTCACTGTCAATGGTTCTCCGGGGAGGTGGAATATATCTTGGAATTGTTTTAAAATGTCAATTATTGATTTTTCTGCCTCCGGTTCGTTGCATCCAATGTTAAATGTTTTTAGAAGTTCTTGTAATCTATGTGCATTAAATTTATTAGTTTCTTTGCTTGTAAATATGTTGTAGTTTTTTAATGGTTTTGTTTCTATGTTTATATCCTCTAAATTTATTTCTTCTTCTGTCGTGTTTAAAATTTTCACGTGTGCTACGCCATTTGCAGGTATTATGCTATTTGCAATGAAGACTCCATTATTTATTTCTTTGTTAAGGATTAAACTATCTTCATTAACCCTAATATTTATGGGGATCACTGCTTCTGATCGAGCAGGTACTGTAAAGTTTTTATAATTTAAAATTATTGGTAATGTTAGTTCTTTTTCATTTATTAAAAATGTTACCGTGTACGTTTCAAAATCTATTTTAGACATGTACTTTCTCAACATGTCACGCCCTATTATGCCATCTGTTAATATTGGAAATTCATTTTCTACTATGTGGAAATTGTGTGTTATTTCCTCCGTTTCAATTAAAAAATTTAAATATGATGTGCCTATGCACTCTATACTTTCATTTGTTATACCAGTTATTGTTGAAATATTTCTTGTTTCTATTTTATTCACGCTTCTTTTCTTGCAGATAGAAATATCTGCTCCCGTGTCTATTAGGAATTTCAGATTCTCATTAGTATTTTTGCACTTTAATATAATAAAATTGGTTAAATTTTTAGTAAGTTGTAGGATCAGTTTTGGACTCTGTGGGTAACAATTCCTGCTACCCGGCCATATCCGTTTCCCTGCGCATTGTTGCTGTTTCTAAAATTTGTATTTCTATTGAAATTATTATTTCTGTTATTATTGTTTATAAAATTATGATTATTATTTCCGTTTTCACGGTGAAAATTATTGTTATTTTGAAAATTGTTTCTTCTGTAATTGTTATTATTTCTGTAATTGTTATTTTGATTGTTGTTTTGAAAATTATTATTGTAATTTCTGAAGTTTTGATTAAATCTATTATTTGTTCATTATAATTTCTTGAATTATTTCTGTTCTGTATATGTAAAATATTGTTTCTATCTGTTGAAAGATTTTGCTCAATATTCAAGCATCTTTCAGTTGCTTCATTAAAAGTTTTTGGCGGATTCGCCTGTAAAATAGTTTTATATTCTGTCCTGACACCTTTTGAAAAAATATTAAGTGCCATACTTTCGTTGACCTTATATATTGCATCTTTTGTCTCTTGACTGGGTTTCTCTAAGCTTTGTAGCTCTAAATTGCTTAATTGCTCTGATAATTCTGTTATTTTTTCTCTATATTCGGAAATTGTTAGATTATTCTGTGATATAGAACTAAATTCATTTAGCATTTGCTGTACTGTTTTTGGATTGGGATAAGATTTCACCAATAAAGATTTTAATTCAATCAATGTCGAAGGTCTGTTCAAACGTCCAAGTATACTTCTAACTTGGGTTGTTAATTTAAAATTGTATACGTACTTAATAAAAATGGCCTTATCTTCATCTCTTATTAAATCATGAAGCAATTCTGCTTTCACTATAAAATCATCTAATTCTTCATAAATTCCTTTAAAAACTGGTAGGTTTTTACCTACTACATTTATGTCAAAGTTTGACATTTTTTGGCAAATTACTTTCTTCCTCCCAAACCGATGATAAATCCAAATTTATTTTATCTTCTTTTCGTATTATTAAATTTATTATGATTTCATGTAATTCATAATAAATTTTATTAAATTCTAATATAAAATGTTTGCAATCTTCTAAAGTTTCATATTAGACTATTTCGTTTTTCAAATTTTCAATTTTTTGCAATTTAGCTTATTTTATATTCTTCAGTATAAATTCGATTTTTACTTTTTCTTAAATTTTACTTTAATTTTTCAAGAAATATTATGTTTTCTTTAATAATGTCCATAAATTTATGTTATGACATCAAAACATTAAAATTTTTAATTTTTTATTTCACTTGAATCACCCTCTGATTCATAGTGCCAGTAAATCATCCATGCCAACATTTAAACATGTGCCTGCAATGATTAATTGCGAATATGAGTATAAAGAAAAAGTAAAACTGACGTTTCAGTTTTATGAATGAAGAATATAATGGCGGTCGTAAATATTTTCGCGTAGTGTGTAAGAAAAAAAAATTAAATTCGTTTTTATCGATCGCGGCCAAAGAATACGCAAAGGTAATTAAGTGAACGCATTATTTTAATATTATAATTATATTTATCGTGCGCGTAATTTTCGTATAGCATATATTCGCTAAATATATGCATTTAATTCAATTTTAAGTGTAGTGTTTCGAGCAACAAAGCAACAAAAAAATATATAGAAAGAAGCAAATGTTGTTGTTGTTGTTGGCAAAAAAATTTTGGTTTGCTAAAATAGTGTTTGTGTGTGAGTGCAAGAGAAAAAAAAATTTGTAATAATAAGCGCAACAAGTTGTTATTGAAGTGAAAAGATGCAAGTTTCGTGTGTTATTTTGTGTACAAAATTCAATAATAAAGATAAAAATATGGATTTAATTCATTGAGTTTTTGTTAATTAACATTAATAATATTCAGAACAATAAATCGAAAAAATTTCAGAAAGTGTCATTAGATTCTCAGTGTTTTGCCGTCGGCATTTTACTTTTTATTATTTTCTTCATTTATGTATTGGAAAAAATTTCTTTATAATAATAATAAATATAATAATTCATATCAATAAAGTTAAATTAAAAATTCTCATTTTTGTTGTTTTTAGTTTAAACAATTTATTGGAGACAAGTATTTTTCTTTAGTCTCTGTTGCCCTCGTAGTGGCTCTTTAGTTGGAACTCCAGTTCATCGATGTTTTCCATAGTCCTGGCTGCTTAAATCTGCATATCCACGGTACATATGGTTACGCGTCGATCGTAACAATCAGGTACGTGCTCAGGCACATTCTGTTTTGCCGTCGGCAAAATCTTATTGCCATGAGTTGGCAGGATCGCCATGTAATGTTTTTGTTTAACTTTTTGTATTTTAAAGAAAAGGACCTGCCTCAAATTCTTTGCCGGCGCTTAATAACGCCACTGGCTCTAAATATTTAATATTTTCTTTTTTAATTCTCAGCCGGCATAAAAATGCACTTAGGCTTGAAATAATATTTTTATTCAGCCGGCATAAAAATGCACTTAGACTTTAAATAAAAAGATGAAGCTGATTTGAAGCTTGCAGAATTAATAATCTTTATTTTTCAATTTTCGGTGCTTATAAAGCCAAACAACGGTATTTTGAAAAAGTGCATAATTTTAACATAAAAAGTGCGTGAGTGAATAATAAATATAAACTTAATGCGTAAGTGCGTAATGCAAAATAAATATAACAAAATATATAAACATTAAAAGTGCGCGAGTGAAATAAATAGAACATTAGCTTAGTGCGAAAGTGCGTCATGTAAATCTAATATATAACCAAAGAGTAGTAAAGAGTTGTCAGTTCTGCACAGTTGCGTTTGTGCAGACATTTGTGATTAGTGAGTGTTGGACGAATGTGGATGTGAAGGAAGGCGATAAAATCGAAATTTGTCGCCTGACTTTGATCAGCTGTGCTTAGCTGACGTTGCTTTGTGGTTTCGACGCTTAGCGAAGAATGATCTGTATGAGTGCGAAGAAATAGAAAATAGAAAGCGTGTGATGAAGCGAAAAGAAAATAGTTTGCTATTGTTTCTTTTCGCTTCGGTATAACTTTTTTGTTTCCTATAAGAATCTTGCACTCATATGAATGTTTACATTTTTTTAGCTAGATTGGATTTGGTAGAATGAATGAATTTACCAATTTCAATCTTTTTAAATGATGAGAACATTTTTATGCCCTCCTTTACCTATAAATTTATTTTAATTCTTGTAGGTAAGAAATGTTTTATTTGAAGCTACATTTTTTATCAATTTCCAGGTACTATGAAGAATTCAGCCAATTTTTTCATTTGAAGCTAAATTTTTTCTCAATTTCTAGGTACTATATGAATTTAGGAATTTTTTTAATTTGAAGAAAAATTTTTTTGCTACATTGGATTTGGTAAATTAAATGAATTTACCAATTTCCAGCTATTTAAATTATGATAGTATTTTTATATGACCTTTATCTATAAATTTCTTTTAGTTCTTGCAGGTACAATGTATATAAGAAATTTTTTAGCTACATTGCTTTTGGTAAATTAAATGAATTTACCAACTTCCAGCTATTTAAATGATGATAAATTGATTTACAGGATTTCAATATTTAGATACATTGGATTTGGTAAATTAAAGGAATTTACCAATTTTCCTCTTTTCAAATTATTATAAATTTTTGAGCTACACAGTATATACACATATATGAGATGTATATACTTTCTTTATGTAAAAATATATACATATACAAATTTCTGTCAATTGTTGCAGGTATTTAGAAAATTTTCTATTTTATTTTAAACAAACTCAGAATGTTTACGAAAGTGTTTAAAATATTAAATACCATATAAAAGTTTGAAACATTAAAATTCCATCAATCCAAAATATAAAATTAATTGTGTTTGTTTAATAATCCAAAAATGGTATTAATATTTAAAGATATTTTTTCTCATTTTAATGACCTTCTTTAAACAGTAATTGTTATGGTGACATAAAGTTCCTTGTTTTTTTTATTTTGAGATTTTATTAAAATTTTGTATAAAATCTATTTGTTGAAGGTATTTAAAGATTTTTAATTTTAGCAAACAGATTTTTCAATAAATTAATAAAATTAATCAACCATGTTGACAGTTTTGTTGACAGACGTACCAAAGCCCTTGCCAATAAACTTATGGTGTTTATGGTGAAGGGCTTGGTAGACAGTTGGAAATACGTCCACAGTTTCTACTGTACGGAGAAGGGAATGTCTGCGGTAGAATTAATGGAAAGGTTGCTTGAGGTAGTAGACAGTATTTTCGAGTGTGGTTTAAGGTTGAGGGTGATTGTAAGCGATCAAGGCACCGCGAATAGGCAATGTTTCGGCACCCTAACAAATAAATTTCAGGCCCACTTTTTTGAATACAAGAATGAAAAAATTTATATTTTGTATGACTATTGCCATCTTTTTAAAAGTATTAGGAATACTTTACTTAGCTGCAATATAGAGACAGAGAATGGGGTAGCTAGTTGGGGTGTTATCAGGGAACTGCACCAATTAGACCAATCGGACTCCCTCAAAATGTCCCTAAAACTGACAGACAGCCACATAAACCCTACATCTTTTCAGAAGATGAGAGTTTGTCTGGCCATCCAAGTCCTTAGCGAATCTGTGGCTGCTGGCATTCGCTATTGTATTGACAAAGATCTTTTTAAGAACTTTGTCAACAAAGCGAATGCCGAAGCTACTTTAGCGTTTGTCAAACGTTTCAATGAAGGATTCGATTTTTGTAATGTTAAAAGCACCGATCACAGCAATCCTAACAGACTTCCAATTACGACGGACTCTCCTAAAATCGAACAAATTAGGGATTTCATAGGCTTCCTCACCAAAATAAAGCTACCCCATGGAAAAAAAATTACTGCATCGAGGGTTTGATATACACATTGAAATCAATGCTGTATTTGTCAGAGGATTTGCTAGAAGATCCAAACATTTCATTTGTTTTGCTTGGAAGATTGAACCAGGATCAACTAGAAAATTATTTTGCGGTTATTCGATCACAATTGGGAAATAATGTTAACCCATCAGTGAGAGAAGTGCAATACCTTTATGCTAGGTTACTTCCATGAAGATTCTAACCCATCGTTATGAGTCTCGCAATTCTAATTGCGAAACTGATGACGATGTTATGTTGGATTGGAACTTCAGTATTAAGGGTGAATGTGTGCAAACGTCTTCTTCGGGTGAGCAATTAGCTTCGGGAGGGTTAGGGGAGGAAGCAATTGCTGAATTCGAAGAAGATGATGATGTGGATGTGACGCCATTGACCCACATAGAAGCGGCCGTTGGACGTTACTTTGTCGGTTATAGCTTAAGACAGAAGCTGATGCGCAAAATAAAATGCGAAAGTTGCAAATTGCACCTGGTCAAATTTGACCAGATGCAATTTGACAATGAATACTTCATTTCGGTTAAAAATCGAAGTGACGATGAATTGTTGCTGAAGAATCCGTCAGACAGATTCTTCCAAATTTGTGAGCAACATTTGGCCATATACAAAAATATATTTCAAAAGACTTGCCACCTTCCTAAATTAAAAGAAAGGATTGTGAAAGCTTGTTACGAACAAACGAACATAACTCATCCCGATTGGTTTGATGTTTATAGTGAATGCTTTGATCATAGAATGTGTATTCTAGAATTCCTTGTTTTAGTTTTGATACGAAAAATTCTAGATGGCTATGCAAAAAAATGGTTAAAGAAACATCTGAAGGTTTAAAGAATAAAAGAGTTTTCAAAGAAAAAAAAAAAAACTAACGAGAGCAATAAAGTTAAAAAATTTTTGCTTTAATTCTTATTAATTAACTACTTCTTTATCAAAATTTGTTCGTTTAGATTTTACACATTCAGTTTAATTGTTTTTTAACGCACAATATATGGTCAAAGCAATCATCTCAAAATTTATCTAACAAACAGAGAATTCGTTTTCAATGTATGTAACAACTCGGCAAACTGGTAATTTTTTTCCTTGCGGAGTTCTTAAATTGGCAGGACCCCTTTTAAGTCTTTTTTATGTTTTTTTTATTAGAGGTATTCTTTTGGGAAGTTTGTTGGTGTGATTGTGATTGTGCTTTAGTGTTACAATATTGAGCCCTTCATTGAATGTTTGACATCCGCTAGATTCGCCTGTCCGAATGTCCGTCCGCCAGGGTTTCCGATATTCGTCCGAATGTCCGTCCGCTCATCCGACGCAGCCTCCCGAATACCGCCAACTAACCCCATTTCAGTCTAGTTGCATGTATTTTGGAATGAACGGACGTATGACTGAATGTTTGTATGGTAGTATGTTTGAGTGTAAAGTATTCCTAATACTTTTAAAAAATCAAAATTTTTTTCCAAATTAAACTTCGCGGTGCCTTTAGACTTTCTCATCTTCACCTTTTCCACATTCAAAATTGACCTCAAACTCTATACGTTTTTTTCTTGGAGTTTCGATTCTTTTTTGAAACTACCACTTTTCCCAAAAGTTCTTCTAATGCTCCAATTAGCCTCGCATGGCATAGCATTGCATGGCTTAGCAAGTATCACTTTCATCTCTAACTACTTATCGCTCGTTTTCTTCAATAACGTTATAATCCGAAAAACACTTATTCGACTTTGTGATTACATCACTTTAATAAATTTTTATTTTACTTATATTGTAAAATATATGTAAATGTATTTCTGTAAATATTTACTGTAAATATTGTATATACTTCTTTTTATGATGTAAATATTATACATATTGTAATTATATTGTAAATGTATTTTACAATTTAAATATTGTAAATACATTTCTGTAAATATTGTATGTACTTAATTTTGTAATGTCAATATTGTACTTCCTTTAATTTATGCTTAAGACTTAAAACTCTTGTACTGAAAAATAAGTTTTTTAAATTGTGACGTTATTGAAAAAAACGAAAGATATGTTGACATAGAAGTTCTATTATATTTTGTCACAAATATATATTTTTGTATATTTTGAAACATTAATAAAATGTCAAAAAATGTGTCTGGTAAACGCCCCTATTAAATATTTAATATTGGGGTCAGCTGTGTATTTATTTTCTCAGTTGTGTACTAATGATATATAATACTCAGCTTAAATCATGACTAGTACGGATTTTTCTTAATACTCAGTATTTTTGAAAGTTTCCAGTATTAAATTTTGTTATTGGTAAAATGACTACGTTTTGCATAACCATGATTTTTTGCTTTATACTAGCCGCTTATATAACTTGCATTCGCTGCTGTACCATGCGAGGCTAATTTGATCATAATATTTCGAAATCTTTCTTATGGCATCGCTTACAAACTTCTTTTTTCTTTTATAAAAATTACCGTTTTCAACTTTGGGCTCGGTAGACTCATTTATAATTTTCAAAATTGTCTATCTACTATTTCAGGTTATTAAATTCTTTCCTTCTTTCAAACACAAAAAATTCTTACTTGTCTTTTTTTTCCCGGACCAACAAAAGCTTTTTGTATATACTGTGAATATTGTAAATACATTTGTGTAAATATTTACTGTAAATATTGTGAAAATTAAATTATATAATGTAAATATTGTACATAAATTTTTGAGGTTACAATAACCGTTAATTAAATTACTTTATGTAATTTACATATCTGTAAATACTGTAAATATTGGAAGTTTATTTAATACTTTCACTTTTCTAGTTTTAAGTTGTAAATATTTACTTTATTATATTACTTAGGTTAGTTAAATACATTCAAAGTGTTTGCCTTAGTTGATAATTTATTACATTATGTAATAAGTTTTCAATTTAGTTGATAATTTATTACATTATGTAATAAGATTTTCATTTAGGTTTAAATTATTACATTATGTAATAAGATTTTCATTTAGTTTTAAATTATTACATTATGTAATAAGATTTCATTCTAGGTTTTAAGATATTATATTATATAATAAGCACCGTATTATATTAAATAATAAGAGCCAGTTCAAAAATGTATTAATTTTTTATTGAATTAGAAGAATAAAATGAGGTAAGTTTTAAAACACCAACAATTGAAAACCAAAACTGCAAAATAAATGAATATGTATGTCAGACATAATTTTGCTTTATAAAATGAATAAAAGATGAATTAATTGCTTTATTTATTAATTGATTAATTTTATTAATTTATTAAAAAATCTATAAATAAACTCATAATTCATAAAAAGATGAATTTATTGCTTCCTTTATTAGTTGATTAATTTTATTAATTTATTGAAAAATCTGTTTGCTAAAATTAAAAATCTTTAAATACCTTCAGCAAATAGATTTTATACAAAATTTTAATAAAATCTCAAAATAAAAAAAACAAGGAACTTTATGTCACCATAACAATTACTGTTTAAAGAAGGTCATTAAAATGAGAAAAAATATCTTTAAATATTAATACCATTTTTGGATTATTAAACAAACACAATTAGTTTTATATTTTGGATTGATGGAATTTTAATGTTTCAAACTTTTATATGGTATTTAATATTTTAAACACTTTCGTAAACATTCTGAGTTTGTTTAAAATAAAATAGAAAATTTTCTAAATACCTGCAACAATTGACAGAAATTTGTATACGTATATATTTTTACATAAAGAAAGTATATACATCTCATATATGTGTATATACTGTGTGGCTCAAAAATTTATAATAATTTGAAAAGAGGAAAATTGGTAAATTCCTTTAATTTACCAAATCCAATGTAGCTAAATATTGAAATCCTGTAAATCAATTTATCATCATTTAAATAGCTGGAAGTTGGTAAATTCATTTAATTTACCAAAAGCAATGTAGCTAAAAAATTTCTTATATACATTGTACCTGCAAGAACTAAAAGAAATTTATAGATAAAGGTCATATAAAAATACTATCATAATTTAAATAGCTGGAAATTGGTAAATTCATTTAATTTACCAAATCCAATGTAGCAAAAAAATTTTTCTTCAAATTAAAAAAATTCCTAAATTCATATAGTACCTAGAAATTGAGAAAAAATTTAGCTTCAAATGAAAAAATTGGCTGAATTCTTCATAGTACCTGGAAATTGATAAAAAATGTAGCTTCAAATAAAACATTTCTTACCTACAAGAATTAAAATAAATTTATAGGTAAAGGAGGGCATAAAAATGTTGTCATCATTTAAAAAGATTGAAATTGGTAAATTCATTCATTCTACCAAATCCAATCTAGCTAAAAAAATGTAAACATTCATATGAGTGCAAGATTCTTATAGGAAACAAAAAAAGTCATACCGAAGCGAAAAGAAACAATAGCAAACTATTTTCTTTTCGCTTCATCACACGCTTTCTATTTTCTATTTCTTCGCACTCATACAGATCATTCTTCGCTAAGCGTCGAAACCACAAAGCAACGTCAGCTAAGCACAGCTGATCAAAGTCAGGCGACAAATTTCGATTTTATCGCCTTCCTTCACATCCACATTCGTCCAACACTCACTAATCACAAATGTCTGCACAAACGCAACTGTGCAGAACTGACAACTCTTTACTACTCTTTGATATAACCACGGGTCATTGTGCGTGGTGAATATAAACAAACATAAATACAGTGCAACCAAATAGTTTGTGTACGTTTGGTTGCTTAACTTGGTGCGCACTACAATCTGTTGGATTTTGCGATGAACCAGGCTCTGAACCCATTTTTTAAACCGTCACTAAAAGAATTAAATATGTTTTTCATAGAATAATAATATAACTATTAACTATAATAGTTAGCAATGTTTTTACACTTACCTTTAAAACTTTTCTAAATTTCAAAATAGTTTGATTATTTGTTAGTTATTTTAAGTAACACTTCACTGAAATGACGCTCAAACAAAACTAGCATACACTGGAATATTATAAACAAACAAAAATAAAGAAGTCTATAAAGAAACTAAAAACAAAAAGAAATAAACAAACATAACACAGGGTGTGCACCCTGTGAAAAAATATGCCAATAATGTAAAGCGCAAATCAGTCCAGTCGTAACGTAAGGTTCGTAAGCTTCGTAAGTCAAAAAAATTGAGCCAAAAAAATGGCCATGAAAGTAATATTCTTGGACAAAATCATGAAAAAAATGAAAAAATGCTCCAAACTTTGGACAAAAATGCCCGTAACTTTTGAACCGTTGGACCAATGTTGGAGATTTTTTTTTGTAAATTGATCAAAATGAGCTCACCTTTCCAACGCCTACCTACCTACTGGCGATTAAACCCGATCGATAGTTTTTGAGTTACGGATGTCAACGTGTAGGCAATATTTCATACGAACGTCAATTTGGGAAAAAATCTACCAACAAAAAGTAGGGGACTCAATTTTAACGATAGAGGTATGGTTCCTTTGGCAAATTTTCATGGAATAACCCATAGAATACGGAAATCATAGGGAAATTGTCGAAAAATAAATCGACCCTCCCTAATATATATATATACATATACATATACATATACATATACATATATACATATATATATACATTAGGGCGGGTCAATTTGTATGGACGAATTTTTTGGAGGTCTGGCTCAGCGAAATTCGTAAAATACATGTAATTTCAAGACTTTTTCTCCACTACAGCATATACAAATTCTGAAAAAAAGCTGTGCGGACTTTCGTTAATAGATTTTGTTCTCAATTATAAAATATGAATGTATGAATGTATGTGTATGAATCTATTTACGAAAGTCCGCACAGCTTTTTTTCAGAATTTGTATATGCTGTAGTGGAGAAAAAGTCTTGAAATTACATGTATTTTACGAATTTCGCTGAGCCAGAATTTGACCCGCCCTAATATACATATTTACATAAATATAGTTCATATATATGAACAATTTAGCTCATTGAGGAAATTTAAAGAATATTTATGTATATTTATATAATAACAATTACGTATTAAACCTGCGAAATAATTAATATTTTCAGTAGTAATTGAATAACTAAAGTCTGCTTATCCTAAGCATTCTATTTTTTAAAACTGTTTAGCTTTAATTTCTTATATGACTTATATATAATTTATAAGCTATAGATATTTCTTAATTTTAGAATATTCTATTTTTAATACACAACGCAATATAGATATGGTGAACATGTATATTGTGTTAGTGTTATGATATAAATAGATATAAATAAGCTTTAATTTTTTATATTAATTCAATAATGAAATAATTTAAATAAATTACTTTAATTATATGTATTTTTGATATGGTAACACTTTTCCTTAAAATAAATAGTTTCAGTAATATATAAAAAATTTAATAAATTGCTATAAGCTCTTAACAAAAATAATTCTAATTTCATATGCCGACTGTAGCTACACGATTAGAATTCACAACGTCTACAAAAAATATCCGGCTAACTGCGCCAACAACAATTACCAAGTAAATCTACAAACAAGGACGCACAGAGAAGAACAAGATCAGAGCGGAACTTTTAAAACTTTTTGATTTCATCCTACATGTAGGACGGGCTGCAGTATGAGCTTTCGCACATCCTACATGTCCGTCCGACCTGTCAAATCCATCCTACATGTAGGATAGTCCGAAACCCCCTATTAGCATGAAAATTCTTATATAGCAGTAAGGCGGTCCGTGGCAGGACAACGTCTTCCAGGGAATACTAATATATTATATATAGGTTTTCGCTTCGATCGGCAGTCCTCTCACTGCTATACTTTTTTAATGTGCTTATGTTGCTTATTGTGTTTTGCCAAAACTAAACTGACAGCGTAAGATGCTTTTATTATACGTTTTTGGAAGTGATCACTATATGATATAATATGTGGACATGCCGCATTTATTAATTTCTTTTAAATAATTTATTAATTTCTCCATAGCATGCCCTACAATTACCTTATATTGGCCATGCAAATTATCGTAATGCCTTGTTATGCATAATTTTTTAATTTTACTTCTTTTTTGCCGCGCCATACCGTTATTTTCTAATAATAAAAAAAAGTTCATACATACATACTAGCCACCACTAGTTGCGTGCTAATACCTTTTGCACGCTTTTTACTGGCGATTTTAACACAGAGATGTCATTGACCCTGTTCTCACTCGCCTTAAAAAAGGCAGAGTAATGGCGTTATTTTGACACTATGCATCTGTCAGGTGTTCTTACTAACGACTTTTTTAAGCCCGCCTTATTTTGCATTCCGAGAACAGTCCATAAATGTGGTGTTAAATTTCGGAGAATTCATTACTTTGTAAGTCTTAAATTAAACAGCAACGCAAACAGAAAACCCAACCAATGCAAAACAAAATGTATTTGCGCTAAAACATAAGAGAACCACGAGGAAAATGAGGCACAATGAAACTTCAAAGTAACAGACGTCAAAATGAATCGCAAAATTTTAAAAATTTTTGAAAATGCTGCCTCACGTAACTTGTCACCTTCCCACTTCCCACCTTACCTGTAGACGTCAAAATTAATCCGATGCTCCGCCTAACGTAAGGCGCGTGAGAACAGGCTCATTGAAAGTACTGACTCCCTCTGCATTACCAGTAGCTTGCTACGTCGGTGGTTCTTAGTAGCTAAATACTTCTGTATTACTAGGTAACTAACGATAATGCAGAGGAAGTCAGATGTCACTGCTTTCAATGTCATCTCTGTGTTAAAATCGCCAGTAAAAAGCCTGCAAAAGGTATTATCACGCAACTAGTGGTGGCTACCACGTGGGCATCGATTAACACTCAAAAGTGTTACGCTAATTTAAGCCTTATTCATTACTTTTATTTATGTAATTTATTATTTAAATTATAAGTTATGTTTAAATAAACAACCTGTGTAAAAAAATTTATCAGTGATCCCGATAAGACTTAACCCATTAACCGCGGCTCCCAAACGCTTCGTACGAATTTTTTAAATTTCATGTGCTTTCTTATATTGATCATAGGAACTACCACATCAAATTTCAACTTTATATCTTTTGCCATTGTCGAGATTTGAGTTGGGTATAAAAATACCCCCAACCTTCGTTAATGTGCTCTAAATGGGTACAAATTTATTCTGCAATGACAGCACAGTTTAATATCATGAATTTTCTATCAATACCAGGTAAAATTGGTTAATTGGCTAAGAGAGCTTTTACATTTCTTCTTTAAATATAAAATTTTTTACAAATGATAATAACACAAATTTTCTGATTTTTAAACTTAATCACATTTGTTTTTGAAAATGTAGTAGTGTACGTAAAAATTTCTTGACACACTATAAAAACAATTCATAGCTTCATGATTTCTTAAAGCAACAAATAAAAAATTAACCACTTCACTGTTACAAATCCTGAGATATGATCAATTCTGCAGAAGCATTTTCGTGGGTAAAAAAATACCCAACCGCAGTTAATGGGTCAATAACAAGTTAAAATAAGTTTTTATTTTTTGTAATCCCTAGTAGTCTAAAATTTTTCAAAGTGCTCTAAAATAACTCTATTATACATTAGGTTATAGTTAATATAAAACAAAGTTTGCAATCATCAAAAAATATAAGCTTTTGGCAGTACTGTTTGACAAGTTTATCTTCGAAGCGAAATTATATTTAACTTTCTTAACTGTGTCTTCACAAGAACACCTTCCTTTTTTTCTTAATGGCGTTTTCGTTTCTCGAAAAATGTTACATTTTTTCTGCCCTCTTTCTGCGTTCTTTGTTTCTTCTTTTTTCTACTTATAAAGCAAATTCTGAATTTTTTTCTACTTTTGAGGTCAACATTTTCGAGAAAAGAACACGATTCAATTTTAGAAGTCTCTTTTTATTTTCTCAAGGGGGCAGAATTTCCAAAAAGAGCAGAAAAAATGCAGCATTTTTTTGAGAAACGAAAACGTCATAAGACATCTAATATTTTTAGTTTTTTTTCCATAAGTTTTGCAATTTTTATTCATCGATTAAATTGGATTGCATATTTTACGTCTCTTTTCCAGGTTTTTCTTGAAATTCTTTTTGAAGTGCAATCAAAATTGTTTGAAAAATGCTGGAAACCCCCGTGATATGCGAAGATTTCAGGTAAATTAAATATATATTTTTTAACTGAAACACTTTAATTACCAAATAAAATTTAAGGTCGTGATATCAACGCAGGTTACTGTGGATGGACCGCTTCTAGCCATATCTGACAATATGTTTGTACACAATAACTCGAAGCACGGGCGCAGAGCAAAGCGTCTGGATACCACGGAAGGTACAGGAAACTCCCCACTGTCCATTTCGGGTCACTCCCTTGCACCTGACAGTACCTACGATGGTCTGTAGCAAAATTTCATTCATGGTTTCTTATATGATTTATAAAATTTTTATTGTTTTTTTTTTAAATGTATATATATATTTGACAACGTGTGATTGCACTCACTAGAAAACGGTGTTCGTGTAGAAACTTTACAAGATTAGAAAAATTGTTTAAAACATTTAAACTATCTAGAGGATAAGTTTTGTGAAAACCAAATACTAAGTTCCTAATAAATTTGTTAATTGTAAGAATGCTTTCTGAATCTTAAAATACTAAAATGAAGCAGATACAAATTCTTTAATGCCTAAAAGTCTTCACGTTTTTATATAATGTCCCTTATAAATATAAAGATTAAGGTGGCCCTTCTTTAAAAAAAGTATTTTTTTTAGTATTGAAAGCTAAATATACTTGTGTCAAAGATTATATAGTATAAAGATGTGCCACGTAGAACATTAAAATGTAACAAATATTTTTCAGGTCAATACGTAAGCTTTTGTGAGCGCGATGAAAAAGCTTTCTTGAGAGAAAAGTTTCCAATCCTTGCATGCACATTCTCTCTGCAATGCTCTTTCACTCTTCACTCCACAATGCTTCACAACATAGATCACCACTGCATGGTTTCTCATAGCTAGCGAGAGTCGTGAACTTTTATGTTGTAATTGTTTTTTCCGTTGTTGTTGTTGGAACCAAGCAGTTGTGATCTCTGCTAGACAGCAACAACCCTACAAGAAGACTATCGGTTATTTTACTAAGTAAAAACGGTTTTTCTAAACTGAAATATCGGTTACCTCTTCATACCAAGTTTCGGTTATGCTAGGAAGAGCCTCGGGAAGAAATTAACCGAAACTCGTGTATACGTGTGATCTGGCATCCCTTTTTCACACGTATCAATTTCCAATACCATTGAAATATAGCCGTCTCGCTCTCTCTCTAGTTAGGGTTAACATAAATACAGGTTATAGGTAACCAAATCTCACCAGATAAATCTAACCGAAAACTCAGTTATATGTAACCGTTAGAAATAACGTAAAAATCAGTTTTATCTAACGTACCTCTTAAAAAATAAAAATGCATGCAATTCGTTGGTGTCTTGAAACAAATGGTTTTAATTTATTATAACATTTTTTATTGTTGTTGTTGTTGTTCTTACTGTTATTGCTGCTACTGCGAGCCACTTCTGTGCCGACGACTTTGGGAGTGGAATTAGATGTGGCGAATGTTGAAATGCTCACTGCATTCTTGATATTGGCAAGCGTGCTTATTCGCTCATCCTTCTTTGATGTGTTCTGCGTTCCAACAGCGTTCCAACAGTAAGCAATTTAAAGATATTTAATTTTTTTATTGCAGAACTTGGTTTTTGTTAGCGAAACCAGGAATGGTAAACTACAATGGCGGATATGCAAAAATTGGACATGATTTTTAATAATGATACCTTCTCTTTCTTTCACATGCACTTGCTAAAATCTTCATATTTTTCCCTGTTTCACAATTTTTGACACTGAAATGAGTATGCGAATGTGGTTGTAAACAGAAAAATGTATGTGATTGTGTTAGAGTTTTGGTTAGCTATTTCTTGTAGGGCCCTACAAGAAGACTATCGGTTATTTAACTAAGTAAAAACGGTTTTTCTAAACTGAAATATCGGTTACCTCTTCATACCAAGTTTCGGTTATGCTAGGAAGAGCCTCGGGAAGAAATTAACCGAAACTCGTGTATACGTGTGATCTGGCATCCCTTTTTCACACGTATCAATTTCCAATACCATTGAAATATAGCCGTCTCGCTCTCTCTCTAGTTAGGGTTAACATAAATACAGGTTATAGGTAACCAAATCTCACCAGATAAATCTAACCGAAAACTCAGTTATATGTAACCGTTAGAAATAACGTAAAAATCAGTTTTATCTAACGTACCTCTTAAAAAATAAAAATGCATGCAATTCGTTGGTGTCTTGAAACAAATGGTTTTAATTTATTATAACATTTTTTATTGTTGTTGTTGTTGTTCTTACTGTTATTGCTGCTACTGCGAGCCACTTCTGTGCCGACGACTTTGGGAGTGGAATTAGATGTGGCGAATGTTGAAATGCTCACTGCATTCTTGATATTGGCAAGCGTGCTTATTCGCTCATCCTTCTTTGATGTGTAGCAGCGTTCCAACAGTAAGCAATTTAAAGATATTTAATTTTTTTATTGCAGAACTTGGTTTTTGTTAGCGAAACCAGGAATGGTAAACTACAATTGCGGATATGCAAAAATTGGACATGATTTTTAATAATGATACCTTCTCTTTCTTTCACATGCACTTGCTAAAATCTTCATATTTTTCCCTGTTTCACAATTTTTGACACTGAAATGAGTATGCGAATGTGGTTGTAAACAGAAAAATGTATGTGATTGTGTTAGAGTTTTGGTTAGCTATTTCTTGTAGGGAAATGTTTTTGTTTCTTTGCATTATTTTCATGATGATTTCCTTATTTTGTGCGAGGCAGATTTTTCTTATTCACTGCTTGCAATTAATATTGACTATTTTTGTATGACTCAGCCAGAGCAGTAAAATCTGCATATATATTGAGAATCTTAAGGAAAACTGAATAACGACATACAAATCCATCCAATGAACTCAAAATTGTTTATAAATAAAATTTTTTATTCACATTGAATTTTAAAAAATTGGTTAGTAATTAATTTAAATTCTTTTTTTTTTTGTTATTCAGAATAATTATTTATTTTTTTATTCATATGAATGCTATTTACAAAGAATGCAATTCAAAAAGAATTTCAAATTTTTCAGTAATTAATTTTTTTTTTGTACATTATTATTTTTTGATGCATTGCCTATTCATGTGTTATTCATTATTAATTATATACTCTTTATTAATTTTTTATTTACTATTAATTTGGTTCATCAAAAGTGAATAACAAGATTTTTTCATTTTATTTATAATTCAAAATTGAATGAAAAATTAGAAATGAATACGAAATTTATAATGAATAAAAAATTAATAATGAATAAAAAATTAATAATGAATAAAAAATTATTGCAAACATTTTATTCATAAAATAGTAGTGAATAACAAAATTTTTTTATGCATTCATTTTTTATTTGAAAGTGAATAACAATATAATAACAGTAGTAAACCATTTGAAAAAAGTTTGCGTGACGAATACGACATTGCTAGTTCGATTGAGTATTTTTTCTAGATAATAAAAATCATTAAATCTTTTCCAGGTTGGTTCGAATTTTTTTTAGAAGAATTTATCGACTATTTGAGTTTTGAAAAATAGTTCCCCAGTTATGATCCTATAACTCCAAAAGTATTAATTTATTTTACAAGTTTTATAAATATTTACAAATGAGACATTTGTACCTTTTTATTCATACGATTTTTGTAGACTTTTCTGAATGCTACAATTGTGAAAGAGTTTAAAATATACCGTTTATTTAACATTTACCCCATATTAAAGTGCGCAAAAATATGACTTTGATATATAATTTGGTTTTATTTTTACTTTGTTGTCTGAAAAAATATTTCAACGAAAATATTAAGGTAAAAAGTATGATTGTAGCAGGATGGACATTTACGTATTTCGGTTTTAGTAAAAATACTCGAAATTACCTGCATCGAAGTCGACCTGGTGAGTTCGTACTAAACAAATTCTTTAGATTTTAAAAACCTAATTATCTTATATTTAATAAAGATTTTGTTTACAAACAATGTTCTTAGCGTTTTTAGCTAAATTTAAAAATCCCTAAACCGCAATTTTACGTTCGAATAGGATTTGCAACACTGTAAACTCTTTGAAATGAGTAAAATAACAGAAATAACGTAAACAAAGATACGACAAAAATAAATCAAAACAAAACAACGAAATCTTCGCGCTGGTATAAATGACTAGCAACACTGTGTGTTGCTGCCACGCCTCCGTTGCCAAACGCCCATAACATGCTATCAGTGAAACGGCATGAGTAAATTGTGGTCGAGTACCGAATTCCGAGCCTGTGCGGTCGCCTATAACTCCAAAGATATTCAATATCAAAAATTTCGGTTGTGTGGGAGGGGTCACGCCCCCTTGACCAATGCCCATAACATGTTATCAGGAAAATACTACTTGTAAATTGTGGTCAAATACCGAATTCTGAGGCTTTGCGAAATATAATTATAAAGCTATCCGATATCGCATATTTGGCCTGTATAGTACTTGTGTGAAGTTAGCATCCGGCGAAATGCAGCATCCGGCGAAAAAAACTTAACAGAGCTCTGTTAATAACATAGATATGTTAATCAAAATCTTAACATAGAAAAAGTTTAAATCTCTGTTAGTAACAGACGTTAAGTACAGAAAAGCTTTTAAAAAGCTCTTTTAACATAAAAAACAGGTAGATCAAAAAAAAAATTTTAAAAATTTAAAACACATAAACCATGGTTTTTAGAGCAGTGGTCGGCATTCTGCTGTCTGCAAACTTCTACAAAAATCAATAAATTCATTAAATACAAAAAATGTGTTTAATGCTAAATTAAAAGTTAACCCTTATGTTAGATATAAAAACAGTCAAATCATAATATCAAAGTTGAAATTCTTAAACCTTTATCTGGAAACCTTTATTAGTTATTTTGCATTAAGAAGTATCGTCAAAATTAGATCAGTTTTTTAAAAGAGCCCTTTAATTACCATTTTGGTAGTTTTGCAGAAATAGGCGAAAATGTAAGTACCACAGATTTTACAAACGGAAATAAGTAACGATGAAACCTTAAAAGTATGACACTACTCTCCATGAGCTTTGACCTCAAGAAGTTTTATCAAAATTTCATAGTTCAGTTTTGTTTTAAATGAGATGAACAAATTCACTTTTGGCCATTTTGCAAAAATAGGCGAAACTGTTAGTTCCACAGATTTCACAAACGCAAATAAAAAACGATGAATCCTCATAAGTACGCAACAAGACTACCTGACCTTTGACCTCAAGAAGTTTAATCAAAATTTCGTAGTTCAGTTTTTTTTAAAATGAGATGAAAAAATTCACTTTTGGACATTTTCCAAAAATAGGCGAAACTGTTAGTACCACAGATTTTATAAACGCAAATAAGAAACGATAAAACCTTATAGGTACGATACAAGCTTGTGTGTACTTTGACCTCAAGGAGTTTTATCAAATTTTCATAGTTCAGTTTTTTTTAAAATGAGATGAAAAAATTCACTTTTGGTCATTTTGCAAAAATAGGCGAAACTGTTAGTACCACAGATTTCACAAACGCAAATAAGAAACGATGAATCCTCATAGGTACGCAACAAGACTACATGAGCTCTCACCTCAAGAAGTTTTATCAAAATTTCATAGTTCAGTTTTTTTTTAAAAGAGATGAAAAAATTCACTTTTGGTCATTTTGCAAAAATAGGCGAAACTGTTAGTTCCACAGATTTCACAAACACAAATAAGAAACAATGAATCCTTGAAGTTATGCAACAAGACTACCTGGCCTTTGACCTCAAGAAGTTTTATCTAAATTTCATAGTTCAGTTTTTTTTTAAATGAGATGAAAAAAATTCACTTTTGGTCATTTTGCAAAAATAGACGCAACTGTTAGTACCACAGATTTCATAAACACAAATAAGAAACGATGAATCCTTATAGTTATGCAACAAAACTACCTGACCTTTGACCTCAAGAAGTTTTATCAAAATTTCATAGTTCAGTTTTTTTTAAAATGAGATGAAAGAATTCACTTTTGGTCATTTTGCAAAAATAGGCGAAACTGTTAGTACCACAGATTTCACAAACGCAAATAAGAAACGATGAATCTTTATAGTTATGCAACAATACTACCTGACCTTTGACCTCAAGAAGTTTCATCAAAATTTCATAGTTCAGTTTTTTTTTAAATGAGATGAAAAAAATTCACTTTTGGGCATTTTGCAAAAACAGATGAAACTGCTAGTACCACAGATTTTATAAACGCAAATAAGAAACGATAAAACCTTATAGGTACGATACAAGTCTGCGTGTTTTTTGACCTCAAGGAGTTTTATCAAATTTTCATAGTTCAGTTTTTTTTAAAATGAGATGAAAAAATTCACTTTTGGTCATTTTGCAAAAATAGGCGAAACTGTTAGTACCACAGATTTCACAAACGCAAATAAGAAACGATCAAACCTTATAGGTACGATACAAGCCTGCGTGTACTTTGACCTCAAGGAGGTTTATCAAATTTTCATAGTTCAGTTTTTTTTAAAATGAGATGAAAAAATTCACTTTTGGTCATTTTGCAAAAATAGGCGAAACTGTTAGTACCACAGATTTCACAAACAGAAATAAGAAACAATGAATCCTTATAGTTATGCAACAAGACTACCTGACCTTTGACCTCAAGAAGTTTTATCAAAATTTCATAGTTCAGTTTTTTTTTAAATGAGATGAAAAAATTCACTTTTGGTCATTTTGCAAAAATAGGCGAAACTGTTAGTACCACAGATTTCACAAACGCAAATAAGAAACGATCAAACCTTATAGATACGATACAAGATTGCATGGGCTTTAACCTCAAGGAGTTTTATCAAATTTTCATAGTTCAGTTTTTTTTAAAATGAGATGAAAAAATTCACTTTTGTCCATTTTGCCAAAATAGATGAAACTGCTAGTACCACAGATTTTATAAACGCAAATAAGAAACGATGAATCCTTATAGTTATGCAACAAGTCTACATGACCTTTGACCTCAAGAAGTTTTATCAAATTTTCATAGTTCAGTTTTTTTTAAAATGAGATGAAAAAATTCACTTTTGGTCATTTTGCAAAAATAGGCGAAACTGTTAGTACCACAGATTTCACAAACGCAAATAAGAAACGATCAAACCTTATAGATACGATACAAGATTGCATGGGCTTTAACCTCAAGGAGTTTTATCAAATTTTCATAGTTCAGTTTTTTTTAAAATGAGATGAAAAAATTCACTTTTGTCCATTTTGCCAAAATAGATGAAACTGCTAGTACCACAGATTTTATAACGCAAATAAGAAACGATGAATCCTTATAGTTATGCAACAAGACTACATGACCTTTGACCTCAAGAAGTTTTATCAAATTTTCATAGTTCAGTTTTTTTTAAAATGAGATGAAAAAATTCACTTTTGGTCATTTTGCAAAAATAGGCGAAACTGTTAGTACCACAGATTTCACAAACGCAAATAAGAAACGATCAAACCTTATAGATACGATACAAGATTGCATGGGCTTTAACCTCAAGGAGTTTTATCAAATTTTCATAGTTCAGTTTTTTTTAAAATGAGATGAAAAAATTCACTTTTGTCCATTTTGCCAAAATTGATGAAACTGCTAGTACCACAGATTTTATAAACGCAAATAAGAAACGATGAATCCTTATAGTTATGCAACAAGACTACATGACCTTTGACCTCAAGAAGTTTTATCAAATTTTCATAGTTCAGTTTTTTTTAAAATGAGATGAAAAAATTCACTTTTGTCCATTTTGCCATTATTATATTATTATATTATATTATTATATTATTATATTATTATATTATTATATTATTATATTATTATATTATTATATTATTATATTATTTTATTATTATATTATTATATTATTATATTATAATATTAGTATATTATTATATTATTATATTATTATATTATTATATTATTATATTATTATATTATTATATTATTATATTATTATATTATTATATTATTATATTATTATATTATTATATTATTATATTATTATATTATTATATTATTATATTATTATATTATTATATTATTATATTATTATATTATTATATTATTATATTATTATATTATTATATTTTTATATTATTATATTATTATATTATTATATTATTATATTATTATATTATTATATTATTATATTATTATATTATTATATTATTATATTATTATATTATTATATTATTATATTATTATATTATTATATTATTATATTATTATATTATTATATTATTATATTATTATATTATTATATTATTATATTATTATATTATTATATTATTATATTATTATATTATTATATTATTATATTATTATATTATTATATTATTATATTATTATATTATTATATTATTATATTATTATATTATTATATTATTATATTATTATATTATTATATTATTATATTATTATATTATTATATTATTATATTATTATATTATTATATTATTATATTATTATATTATTATATTATTATATTATTATATTATTATATTATTATATTATTAAATTAAATAATTAATAAATAATTTGAATGAATTATATAAATTAAACAAAGTGAAATTATTTTAAATATTAGCAAAAAAAATTATTGAAATGATTTATGAAATGTCCTGTCATTTTTAATAATAGGTACGACGTTGAAAAGGTATTGAAACCTTCTCCATAACCTACAATTCAGTTTAGTTAGATATATTTGCGTAATATGTCACTTTTCTACATTTTTTAAAGTTTTATAATTTTTGACACTTAGAAGTCTGTTTTGACAATTCTACAAAAATTTAGATTAGACCATAAGTTTTCAACATTTAGTACATTGTAAACACAAATAAGTTAGTTAAAAAATTTAAATTTAGATTTATCGGACGTAACTTAAAAATCTTCTAAATTACCATGAATAGCAATGGCTACCAAGTCGCCGAACAAACATTGCAACAATAATGCTTCTCTATCAACTTCAACAAAAACCAAAATTTTTCCCAAAAAACGCCGTTCTGGCATTATGCTAAACATAATATATAGACATAATATTATAAATATAGGACTGTTTATTTTTACTTAAAAATAAAAGTACATGCAAATTTTTTGCTGCTAGCGAACTCACACCACAATGATTAAGCTCAGAGCACTCATTACACATATCGATGATTCCATATCAATTCGACTAATTTTGAGCAAAATCTTACCTTTGTGTTTCCGATTCTTTGAAACTTTGTAGGTTAGTAGTGCTTATAAAAATAACTAAACTGTGCAATCCTTATTTATGGAGTACTGTATAACGAATATATTAAATATTATTTTGGTTGAAACACCTTAACGTTATACAATAATTAATAAAATATTTTGATATAAACAATACAAAGTAGGTTTCTTCCAAAAAATATTTTTTAATTTTATTTATAGCTAGACGCGTTTCGGTAACAAAATATAATAATAATAGCTATAAATAAAAATAAAAAAATATTTTTTGGAAGAAACCTATTTTGTATTGTTTATTTCAAAATATTTTATTAATATTTGTATAACGTTAAGGTGTTTCAACCAAAATAATATTTAGCTTTAACTGTGTTTTTGTTTTTTGCGAAAAAATTTTTTTCAATATTCATACACTGTTAAAATATTAAAAAACAAAAAAAATACAATTAGTGCATGTGTTCAAATAGATGTAGTTTTTAAACCGTAAAATGTTCAGAAAAAAGGGCTATTTCTTAAAGATGTGGAATTTATTTTTTGGTGGTTTATATTTTTTGCAGCTATTTTATAAAAAATTCCTTTTTATTTTAATCTGAAATTTTCAGTCACATTTTTTAGTCTTAGCCACAAATTTTTTATATTTTTAGTTAGTGTTTTGTTAAGGCATCAATTTTAAAGACTAACACACAATTTTAAGTTGGGACTCCAACGATTGCTATTTTTAACGAATTTAAATAATGGATTTAATACTAATGGATTTATTTGAATAATAATATATATTATCTTGGATGTTCATTGGTATTAACATAAAAAAAATTGAGTTTTCGGTATAAAAATAGGAAATATTTTGTAGGAATTTTTAAAAAATTCGTTAAAAATAGCAATCATTGGAGTCCTAACCTAAAATTGTGTGTCAGCTCTTAAAATTAATTCCTTAACTAAACACTTAACTAAAAATTTAAAAATTTTGTTACGAAGACTGCGAAAAATGTGCCTGAAAATTGTAGGTTAAAAAAAAGAAATTTTCAAAAAATGTAGCAAAAAATACATACCACCAAAAGACAAATTCAAAATCTTTAAAATATATGTAAACTTTTTTCTGTACAACATTCGTTTTCCAAACTACATCTATTTGGATACATGTACTTATTATATTTTTTAAAATTTTTTGATATTTTTCACAGTGTATATCTTTAAAACAGAATTTTAAATAAAAAAAATTACACAGATATAATAATTTTCAGGAGAACTATCCACCTAAAGAGTCTCAACGTTTTCAAAAATAGTGACGTCAGAAACGTAGGCACTTTGGCATGGAATCACCGATATATAACAATATAGGGAAATTCACGATTCAATGCACTCGCCTGTGCAGTTGAGGACTTGTGCAGTTGTGCAAATAGTATTTAATACCATATTAAGTGTTGCTAAGTTTCTGTACGTCACAGGCAAAAGTACGATCATCTTACTCGACCGAAAGAACTATTTTGTTTTGGGCATAAAGAGTTGCTGGCCCAAAAAAAATGTAGTGCTTAGTCTGCGTGAGCAGTCAGTTGTTCAAAAACACACTGTACTGGCCAGTCTGCGTAAAACCAGTTTTGTTTTGTATACATCAACAATGTTGTATTGTATTGGTGTAGGAATCTCCAAAATAAGATATTACTACGTTTAAATTTCGAGTTGAGCCTGAGTTGGGGTTTTCGTAAAGTTGAAAAAATGGCGTTTCTAGCTCGGAAGTGTTCCCATGCACAACATCGAGTCGAGATGGAGTTTGGCTATCACATTCGCCATTTTTTCTTAGTATTAATGTGTGCGTTCAGAAGGTGCAAAATTCACTAAACATTTTGAGTCTTTGATCAGTATCAGTTTCTACTACTTTCGAATCTCTACTACTACGCATCGAATCTAAGTTTCGTGGATTTAACGAGATTCAACTCTACTCGCGTTTCTATGGAGAGTTAATTCCTAGTTAACCGCGAATCAACTAGCCATGCAAACGTAGTATCCCAATAAGCCAAACGAATTCGAATTCATCACTCGTTAACGAGTCCGAGAATACGATTCTAGAACGAGTCGTTAATAAAAAATATCGAAGCCGTGTTTGTAGCGAGCTAGTTTACGAATCTTTCTTAGTTTGGTGTTTATTGGGATATGACGATTCCGCTTATGTTGCCAGTATATTTATGTATAATTTCCCATAAGCAATGGATAAATTCCCTTTTTTTTTCCTTTTAAAATTTTAAAAAATCTCTCAAATATCTTTCAAGAATAACTTTATTTAGGTATAAAATTTTAGGTACAAAATTTCATCAAAGTATTAAAAAACATAATACATATTCATAAACATAAGCATACAATACTTTCTTACAATACTTTCTATTAAAAAAATTAAAGACTATTTAAAAATTATTTTCTCTGGTTTATACAAAAGTGGTTGTAGTAAGAAAATATATTCCAAATAAAAAATTTGAAACTAAGAAAGTAAAATAAAAAATATGTAGTTTTTCTTAATTTATTTAACATTTTTGTTTAAATGTTGATAATTATTCGGCCTTCTAAAAATTAATATACAATATCTGGCCTTGGCCGTAGTGAAAAAAACACAAAAGTTGAGCTTTTGGTTTTTTTAGTTTTTAATTTCAATATTTCGACCATCTTCAGGAAACTAAGACAAAATATATTTTTTTAAGAAAATTTGTTGTCTTAGTTTCCTGAAGATGGTTTACAAAGTAAGCCGAAATATAGAAATGCAAAACTAGAAAAACCAAAAGCTAAACTTTTGTGTTTTTTTTCACTTCGGCAAAAGCCCAGCAACTTTATATTTTTGTTTAAAGTAACAAAACCATACAAAAAATCAAAACGATATTCTTAACAACCCTATAGGAAAATCAACTCTCTGAAAAGTAATTGAAGAAGTAGTTTTTGTCTATCACAACTGGCTGAAATTCGGACATTTTTCCGTAGGAAAAAAACACATATTTTAAATGGCGATGTCCACAAAATAAGTTTATTAAAAATTTTCATATGCATATATTTTTAACTTATTAAAAAATTGTAACGATTTTACTGAATATTATTTCTGAACTAATTTTACTTATTTACGCTAACAAACACTTTTCAAGAGATATTGTTCAATTTTACAAAAGAAACAGAATAAATTTTAATTGTTCTTCGATTTAGTTTATTTTTATTTAAGAGTTTAAATTTAATACATGAATTCTTAAGTGTTTTTAATGTTTTAAATACAAACAATTCTTAGATCGAATAAGAAAAATCAAATAAAAAGTATTTTATGGAGGAATTTTTATTTTATAAATTTTTCAAATGTTTTTTGTTTCTTTAAACTTGTTTTTAAAACTGTTTAATTTATCGAAGATTATAAAGCGATAAAATTTATAAAATTATATCTAAAGCTACTTGAAAAAACTATCAACACACGAAAAAATCATGACACGAAATAATTAAATGCAATTTTTTGAACTTTCCAAATTCATGCCAAGAAAACGTTTAGTATTATATATCTACTTTGTAAATAAATTTACAATCGTAAATCGCCAGAATAAGGCCTTTCGTGCTTCATTTGAAAATTCCCTTTTTTTTGTACTGCCAAGTATAATGTTTTCCTTATTCCCTTTTAGCTTCAAAGACAATTGAAAAATCCCTCAAAAAAGGGAAATTACCCTCGATCTGGCATCACTGACCTCACGTCGCCTGCCTCACCTATCTTGCCAATGAAAACGTAACGTCTGGTTTCATGCAGACTAAGCACTTGATTTTTGGGCCGCTGATACATGCATATTTATAAACTTCAGACATCAAATTGTGACATTTGAATTCAGGAGTGATAGCTGAAGCAGCAAATCAAAGCTATTTCTAGCTCGCTTGTTAAAAACGTTGACATTAGTTTTATATCCACCTTCTGGTAAAGTGTGTCGCCAAATCAGTTTGCTGAAAATTTGCTGTTTGAAAATTTGGTTTCTGCTATGAGACCTCTAGTGGATGATAGTGCAACTTTTTTTAAGCTCAAGAACAGATCGAAAGTATAAAGCTTTTTTAATTCGCCTAGAATATGCAAGCTCATTCAATTTAGCAGCATTCTGTTGTCAACATATCTGATTATAGAGATCGAACATTTCGAATTCGCCGAATGCTGCGAAAAAGATGCTAACTTCACACCAGTCTGTATAGTAGGTAATTTTGAGTATTAACCATATTTTTTAACTCTTTCTCAAATGTAGTATTTAGAAATTTTATACAAAAAATCGTTAAATCAATTCAAATGATAGCTTAAATGAAAGATATAAATGTTTTATTTGCAAGCATATATAAATTTTGTAATATGAAAAAATACTTTTGAATTTATAGGATTATAACTTGGGATATATTTTTTAAAACTTAAAAAAATCGAAAAAATCTTTGAAAATTCTTCAATTTTTTTGAATTGCATTCATTCTATAGTACTCATACAATTTAACACAAAGTCTATGTTAATAAAACTTAATTTTTGGTTTGTTTGTTTAATTGACATTTATACAAATCTAAATGGCTTAACGGACTTCACTCAATTTGAGTACACATATTGTGTACATCCTAGATTAGATTGTAACATACTTATTTTTTTTTTTTTTTGATCACGCTCATTCCACCCATTTTCACTTACGTAAATTTTGATATTGAAAATCTTTCTTGAAAAAATTTTTCGCAAATTAAATTTAAAAAATTTCAGTAGATTTAATACTAAAAACATTCACATGTCTTGAGAATTTCAGAAATTTTTGATACAACGACATTTTCATCAAACGTTCCCCAAGAATGAGAAAAAACTACATGAAAATCAGAACTTTGGCTTTCGATGCAAATATATCCGCTATTTTAAAATATATTTAATTCAAATTTTTTTGATCAAAGTTTTAATAAAAGCACTTAACAAAAATAGTTTTACCTGTAGTGTTAGGTGAGTGAATATATTCTTTAACTTTTTTTCAAAAACGGTCCAAAATATTGAATTTTAACTCAAAAAATTATTGAAAAAATGTTTTTGTCATACATATAAAAACAATTGAAAATTGCATTTCTGAGTACTTTTCACATAGTAAAGTTGCAATAATATAATAAAAATATATAAAAGTAGTTAAATAGAAAATTTTTCTGCAAAAAAACAACTTAAAAAATATTGCTTCATTTATTGCCAAAACATTATTCGCGGCTAAGCTTCAACTGATGGAATCGCCCTTACTAAAAATATAACACTAAAAATATCATGTGGCAAAACGGCAAAAAAAACCAAGTCAACACACAAAATATACCTAGATTATGTCATCTTTATGATATTATATCCTTAAAATTATATAACAAAAAGATAAGAGATAATGCAAAGAAATATAATAACTTTAAATTATATAATGTTCGTAGGGTAGTTTAGTAAAAAAATTGTCTACATTTTTAAGTAAAACCTAATGAAATTCTGCTACATTTTGTTGGCAGCTACGTCGTTTATATAGATGTTTCGTGCATCAAATCTTTACATATCATTTCTATTGCTTTTCAATATTATGCGCACATTTGCTCACATTGTCGCTTAGTTATTCTCTCGCTCTCAAAAGCTTTAAATCGTTCGCTCGCTGACTCTCATAAAGCTTTTATGTGGATTTATGATAAATCCATGGTAGAAGAATACAGGTATATGCACTAGATGAGAGCATACTGCCGGAATTGTCAAAACGAAGCAAAACTTTTTCCTTATTTTCTTTTGTTTCCATTCGCCACATAGCTTAATTTGACAAACATGGCAGTATGGGAGAGCATAAGAGAGCACAGTCAGCGCTGCATATACCTCTATCCTTCTACCATGGATAAATCCACATTCAAATTTTACTGTGTCACTTGCTTGTATGGCGGTGGCACATCTTTCTATTATATTATCTGTGCTTGTGTGAAGTTAGCGTCCGGCAAAAAAATACTTAAGTTATTAACATTGCTCTGTTAATCAAAATTATAACAGAGAAAAAGTTTAAATCTCTGTTAGTAACAGACTTTAAATACAGAAAAGCTTTTAAAAAATCTCTTTTAACATAAAAAACAGGTGGATCACTTAAAAAACATTTAGAAAATTCAAAACACACGCATGATCTCGCATGAAAACAAAAGCATGATCTTTAGAGCAGTGGTTGGCATTCTGCCGCCTCCCAACTTCTACAAAAATCAATAAATTCATATAATAAAAAATATGTTTTACAGGGATGATTATTTGCTTTACACAAAAATTTTCTTCCTTGATTACCTTATTTTCGTATTCTATGTTAAATTCTTTGAAGAAAACTCCTCGGGACCATATGGGTATGGTTAATTTGGCTTCCGCAACTTTTCGTTTAAAGATTTTGATACTTGAATGTTTTAGCTACTTATACATTTTATATCATTTATCAGAAATATTTTTTTAATTTCATGTCTAATTAAATGAATTTGGGGTTCTTTGGTAATGAGGAATCCGAATCTGGTGTTTTTTTTACCTAAAACAGTCACCAGAGAGCGCATAATGGATCGTTTAGTACAAGGTAAACGAGAAAAATTATCTTGTAGACTTTTATGACTGTTTTCGATATCTTAGGTTTAAAAAAAATCAACATATTTTCACAAATTTTGGTTAAGTAGGCGTGGCACTTCTCATGCACCTTAAAAATATTGGGTGTTATATCTTGGAAACTAAGGTAATGGAATTATAGGAATACGTGTAATGCGTTTCTTTTAAATACCACATATAATTTGGGTGTGTGGAAGCATTAAAGTTAAACTTACTGGATGCCATTGTTCAAACAGAAGAATCGTAACAAAAATATTTCTTTGATTCAGACTCTTTATTTTTCAGACAGACTACTTCGTCCTACATATATATATATTTCTTTAAAAAAAGGCTTAAAATTAAAAATGTACATACAAAATCTAGTACAATAAAAAATAATATAGCTCTTAGGGTCTAACCGATTTCGACCATTTTCACTTCACATCTGTTACTCTATTTCATTATCATTTTGACGAAGTTTTGTTAAGATCGATGTTTTGTTAAGATCCTTTGTATGTACCTCCGATACAAAATCAAGTAAAATGTTAATATGGGTCCAAAGGAGTTACCAGTAGGATTGAACAGATTTCTATTATTTTCAGTACACATATTTAACTCTATTTGACTACCCTTCTGACGAATTTTTGTTAAGATCGGCCAACTTTTGTATGTACCTTCCATACAAAATAAAGTAAAATATTAATATAGGTCCAAAGGAGGTATCCCTAGGGTCTTACCGATTTCGACCACTTTTTAATTTTTTTTTTTCACTGAGACAGTACACTGTGTGGAGTTTTCGTTTCTCAAAAAAATGTTAAATTTGTTTGCCTCTTTTTGGAAATTTTGACCTCTTGAGAAAGAATAGTGACCTTTAAAATTGAATAGTGTTCTTTTCTCAAAAATGTTGACCACGAAAGTAGAAAAAATTCAGAATTCTCAAAGATGGCAGAAAGAGGGTAGAAAAAATGTAACATTTTTTCGATAAAGGAAAACGTCATTAGTTTAACCTGCTTGCAAGATATAGCACTAAATATGTTTTAGGTGTATGTGAGGTGCCACGGCTACTTATTCAAAATTTCTGAAAATATTTTTATCTTTTTTACAGCTATCGATGTCTTAGCAATTGTGACAATTATAAAAGTCTACAACATAATTTTTCTTAATTACCTTTATTTAACGAGCCCTCTGGTGACTGGAACAAGTTAACATCAGATTGGGATTCCTCATTCTCAACAACCCTCAGAATCAGTTATTGGAGGTGAAATTATAAAAATGATTTTATTAAATGCCTTGAAATGTATAAATATCAAAGACATTCAGGTATCAAAATATTTAAACGAAAAGTTGCGGAAGCCAAATTAACCGTACCCATATGGTCCCGAGGAGTTTTCTTCTTACAAAAATGAGTGAAGCAAGGACAAAAAAAAAATTAATCCTCACTGATGTTTAATGCTACATTAAAATTTAACGGTCAAGTTGGATAACATTCAAATCATATTATTATTAAGTTTAGATTCTTAACCCTATAACTGGAGAAACTCGCCATTTGTCAAGAGCAAGAAGGCAATTTTGGTCATTTTAGGCGAAACTTTAATTACCACAAATTCTACAAACGTAAATAAGAAATTTTAAAAACATTAAATTTTATAGGATGTGCAAGACTTCAAGAACTTTGACCTTAAAAAAGTTTCATCAAAATTAGATAGTTCATTTTTTTTTTTTAAATGTGCAAGAATTCACTTTTTGTCATTTTGCAAAAATAGGCGAAACGGTAATTACCACAGATTCTACAAACGCGAAAAAAGAAACTTTTAAATCTTACAGGTATGCAACAAGACTGCATAAGCTTTGACCCCAAGAAGTTTTATAGAAATTTTATAGCTCAGTTTTTTGAGTTCAATGAGAAGAAAAAATTCACTTTTGGTCATTTTGAAAAAATAGGCGAAACTGTTAGTACCACAGATTTTACAAACGCGAATAACAATCGATGAAACCTCATGAGTATGCAACGAGACTGCATGATTTTTGACCTCAAGAAGTTTTATCATAATTTGATAGTACCGTTTTTTTAATGAGATGAAAAAATGCACTTGTTCATTTTGCAAAAACTGGTGAAACTGTTAGTACTACAGATTTTACAAACGCAAATAAGAAACGATGAAACCTAAAAGATATGCAGCTAGACTGCATGAGCTTTAACCTCAAGGAGATTTATCGAAATTTGATAGTTCAGTTTTTGAAGTGAAAACTTCTTTAGGCGCGTTGAACGATTTTGATAGAGGGTAAATCATTGGTTTGCATCATCGTATTTTTCCAAGGAAATCGTCCACAATCGGCCGCAAGCTCACAAAGAAATCACTTGGAAACTCCTGAAATTAATGCATATAATCTGTTTGTTAGTATAAAAATACTTAAGTTAGGTTGCAATAAGATGTTTGCAACCAAAACTTATTATTAGTTCGGTTTATATTGGTATATGTATGCCTTTAAAGTTTGGCAATTTCTTCAGTTGTTATATTTGTCAACATTTTTGAAAAATTTGCTTTTACTCAAACAGCTGCTATTCATGGTGAGATTTAAAAATGGATCGATCTTCTTCTCTTTAAAAATAATGTATGGATTGAGTGTTTTAACATTTTAATCTTTAAGTTGTGATAAAGGAATATGTTGAACATTCAAATAATTACATGCATGCTCTTATTTTATTACATATCGTCAAACAAAGTTTGACAATTTTCATACTTGTTGTATTTGTCAGTGGCTTTTTATTTTCACCACTGCGGCATTTTATATTCAGAGTTGTCAACTATATGTGTCAATCGGAAAGTTTTCAATCGTGGTAGGATAGAAAATATCAAGTTGAATAAAATTTGTGTGTGTTGTAATAAATTTGTCTTTTTTGCTGTGTCAAATGGACGATGAAATTTTGACAGTTACAAATTTTTACGTTTCACATTTCGGTCGTGTTTTAGCGCAAATATTTTATTTTATTTGCATTTTATCAATTTGCGACATATTTAATTCGAGAGCTTGTAATTGCAACATATTTCGTAAACTTGTAATATTGTAAACTTAAAAAATAACAAATTAATGAAAAAAAAAATGAACGAAAGTGCTTGAGTTTGTGTCTGCCTGTGTGTGGGCCAACGGTCTCCAACATCAGCAAGTGCAGCAAAGTTAAATTGGCTTTCTTTGCTGGCGAGCGTCCTCCAAGTGCCACCACCAGCAAGTGCAGTGCAAAATTTGTTGCTAGCCAACATCCTCTAAGTACCATCACCAGTAGCACAAGCAAGTGCTAAGTGCTTGCTAGCAGGCAAACAGAAAATATAGCATGCAAAGTGCTGTATATTTTACGCCGTCAATTCGGTTCATCCCCTCTAACGCTGCTCAACCGCTGGGATCTTGTAATTCTCTTTGCGTTGTTGTTGTAAATTTGCTAAGTAGTTATTGTTGTACAGTAAGCTTTAATTTTTTGTGGATGCTTATTTGTAGCTACAGTCAGCATATGACATCGAACTAATTTAGAAAACAGTTTATACATATGAGTATACAGTTTATACAGTATGCCTTTTATAATAAAAAGCAAAAAATAATAATTATCTTGTGACTTTTAAAATTTTGAGCAAAAAATAATAATTATTTCTGCTTTTTATTTTTTTAAGGCAAAAATAATAATCAAAATTCGCCCGATATTTTTTTGGACACAAAATAACTGGTATGTTTTAATTTGTATTTTTTAAAGCAAAAATAAAAAGTAAAGTTTGCCCGATATTTTTTTGGTCACAAAATAACTGGTAAGTTTTGATTTTTATTTTTTTAAGCAAAAATAAAAGGTAAAGTTTGCCCGATATTTTTTTGGTCACAAAATAACTGGTATGTTTTGATTTTTCTTTTTTAAAGCAAAAATAACAAGTAAAGTTTGCCCGATATCTTTTTGGTCACAAAATAACTGGTATGTTTTGATTTTTATTTTTAAAGCAAAAATAAAAAGTAAAGTTTGCCCGATATTTTTTTGGTCACAAAATAACTGGTATGTTTTGATTTTTATTTTTTAATCCAAAAATAAAAAGCAAAATTTGCCCAACATACTTAAGAGCACAAAATAACATGTAAATATTGATTTCTATTTTTTATTCAAAAATTAAAAGCGTACTTATAACGATTTGACGTGTTGAAAGTTAATGTCTGTTTTACTATTGATCCACTTTCGCTAAAGTTTAATGGTTTTTATTGCCGTTTCAAATAGACAAATCAAAGTTACAGCAAAAGTTATTCGAAAGTTATTCGAAATCTCATACAAATAAAAAAGTACAAAATGTACAAAAGCTAGTTAACGAGGACTCTTAATTTGAATTAATATACCAAAATTTTAAAATAAGTTTGTTTTGATCGTTATTATATAATTCATTATAGCATATATTATAATAACTAAATACCATGCCAATAAGATTTGCTTAGATAAATATTATGTTCATTAACTATAATATTCCAAGCCTATTCCTTATTTCTTAAATTACATAACGTCTTCAAGAGGCATATCACATGCCATCATATACATCAAGGGATGAGCACCAACTGTCAAAATATGCCACAGTATTTGCTTGTTGGTTATTCTATGCCATGGCATGTTTGTTGAAATTTCTCGTTTCCATTGAAATTCAGGTATGCAATACAGTTCATGCTAGAGATAGATGCTCTGAAAAATATCATGGCATTTATCGCATGGCATAGTCGGTCTCCACTAGATTTTTCGATGCCGTGATGTATATGATGGCATGTGCTAAGCCTATTGGAGACGCTATGTTACAACTGCTGCTGAATCAATCAATAAAGAACCCAGAACACATTGAAAAATACATGTTCTAATTTTGACGTAAGAATGGGAGGGGGCAAGAGCTTTTCTTACTTTTGCTGACGAGGGGGCTGGTCGGTTAAGAATTGCAAAGAACCTGCTTACATAATACTTGAACGGCCTCTTATGAAGCACTTACGAGACGACATAAATCCCTTAATATAAATTTTTCAAACGTAAACTGAAATACTGATTTTGCTTTTAAGTTTTTAATAAAAAAATTTAAAATCAATGTTTACAAGTTATTTTGTTGTCCAAAATATGTTAGGCAAATTTTGCTTTTTATTTTTGGATTAAAAAATACAAATCAAAATATACCAGTTATTTTGCGACCAAAAAAATATCGGGCAAACTTTGCTTTTTATTTTTGCTTTAAAAAATAAAAATCAAAACATACCAGTTATTTTGTGACCAAAAAATATCGGGTGAATTTTGATTTTTATTTTTGTCTTAAAAGAATAAAAAGCAGAAACAATTATTATTTTTTGCTCAAAATTGTAAAAATCAAAATATTAAAAATCAATATGAAACCAAGTTCTACAATGTCAGAGCATTCTAATTCTACCTTCAAATCGGCGGTGTGACAATTTTTTCATAATGCTTTTTCGTTTAAAAATCTTAAAATAATTATTATTTACAGTCTCTGCTATTTTCCCATTTCACGAGAATCGAGACTCGACTCGTATCTAACAACGAACCTCAGATGGTTTTAAAATTTAAAGTTTAAATAAGTTAAATTTTAAGTTTTAAAGTTAAATACGAGCCGCAACTTTCTGTTTATTTCTATAATGCTGGCGGCCTACGTACAAAGACGAGTTTTTTGTGAAAAACTTGGTTATTTATCTAAAATAAATTTGATCATTTTTTATTTAAAATCAAATTAATTTCCTTGTGTATTAAAAATTATAATAAAGGGTGATCCAATACGAGGTCCCTTTTTCAACTGGGTTGTTTTGACAGCTGTTATGTGTCAAATGGCTTGTTCATATGACATTTGTGTTCAGTATTCAGTACGACTCAATCATGAATAGACTGAAGGCCCAATTATAATAGAAGTAACGTATTGTGGTCTAATGTCAATTGAGCAGTGCGTTCTGTCACTTATTGTTTGAAACAATACTTTCTTATACAAGTGATTATAATAAAAGTAACGTAACGTGACGGGACGTATATGGAAATTGGATTTCTACGTTACTTTACATTACATCTTGCCAAAAAGCAACTGAACATTGAGGTTAGATTCAATTAGTGTGCTATTTGTATTGTGAAAACTACGTTTTTTGTTGAGTTTTCGTTATTTATGTGATAGTTCTATGTGTCCACATCTATGGATGACGCAGTTTTAATTTAACTTGTACGGGAACGTGCAATTATTTACACTGGCTACCAGTGGCGTAATAAGCGGGCCCGCAGAGCCCGCATTGCGGACGGGCGCAGCTAATGCAGGGGCGCCCTCAAGTCCCTTGATGAAAATGATAAATGAAGTGGAGAACGATGCACAGTGTAAAATAAGCGGCCAAAAATCTAAAACATCGATGTTTGAATTTTCCCAAAATTTTTATAGCTTTCAAAAGAAAGTATCCTAGGTGAAAAAATCAAAATGAATTTTGTAATAATAGCAACCGTTTCGATATGACGAGCCGTCAAAGTTGCATTTTTTGAAAATACAATTCACATTTTACTTAATTTTTTTTAAATGTAAAAACAAAGTTCAAAATTTCTTATGTCTGACAACATTACTATTTTTGTTTACATTTTGAACGTATGGTTTTTAACTTATCATAAAAGTAAACACTAAAAGCGGGATACAAATTTTAAAATATTCAATTTTTAAAAGTGTTGAAAAAATAATTAATAATCCATTTATTTATTATCACAAAAGAAATTGATCTAGCAAATTGCGTTGTTTTGAGATAAGACGTTAATGAAGTTTCAGGCAAAAATGGGTTTCGTTTAAGTGGGAGGTGAATTTGACAAGCAGAGAGCGGATTTGTATAACTTTTTCAACATTTCTTAATTCTGTCAAGAAAGATATTCGTGCTAATTTTCATAGCTCTACGATCACTCCTTCTATTTTTGGCCAAGAAATCTTAAATTTATCATTTCACCAATAAGAAAATTATTGATCTCATTTATTCAAACTTAAAGTTTGTTTAATTTTTTTAACTTATTAATATGTTTTTTTTTATATATACTTTGTGATAAAATCTTATATTTTTTATAAATTTTATTATATTTGGTAGTATAAAAAACATTTTTTACATTATTGCTTTTTTTAAAAAAAATACTATTAAAATAAAATATAAATTTATTTATAATACAATATATTTTTAAAATATAGCTGTTGTAATTAATGATGACTATTGAATTAAAAAAGTCTCTTCTTACTCCTTTTTTTTTTGTCAAGAGTTCTCTTGTTTTCTCCTTCGCTTCTAGTAACCTACTTATAACACAGTTTTACTCTATAAGTAAATAGCAGGGGCCTTTCAGAAACCTGCGGGCTGGCGCGCAAAATATAGTTACGCTACTGCTGGCTACTGCCTATTATAATTGCTATACCGTTTTCTTACATTGCGTCTCGTCACGATGACAGTTGACAACATTACGTTACGTCTATTATAATTCGAGCTTTACTCCTGAACAAAGTTCATTAACTGTAGAAACTTACTACGAAAATCAGTCATCAGCAGCGAATAACTTTTAGAGCGACAAAAAATAAATTGATTACAATACGTAAAAAATGTTTTGAATGCAGTAGATGATTTATAGATACTTGTTTTTAATACATTATGGAAATACTTAGGTAAATAAATTATTTTAGTAAATTGTTTAGTAATAATATTTGGTTAGTAAATCAACTATTACACTAGGCGCCACGCATTTTGTGATCCACATGCCAATAATTTTTTCTTATGGGCTTTGGCCTGATTTTTTGAAAAAATTTCCCCTTTTTCCAGGATGTACTGTCATAAATAGCAACCTATCTCAATTAAATCAAGACAATTAAATTACTTACAAATGCTTAGAGCAAACTTTGTGACTTGGCTCAGTAAATTTGATGGAATTAAAAGAAATTCGGCAATTTTTTTTTTAAAAAATCAAGTCGAATAATGTTTCAATAATCTAAAAAAATCGAAATCTCAAAAAAAATCTCAGCTTATCATTTTGTACGTAAAGATAGTTCTTTGAAGAAAAAAAAACAGCCTTTGAGGAAAATTCATGGTAGAATAATGAAGTTATATATCATTGAGTAAAGGTACCGAAATTCTACTTTTTATGATTTTTTCATTTAAAAACTTTAACTTTTAACGAAATATTCTACATAAATCTTTAAAAAGTACAGAATAAAAAGAATACCAAAAAAAATATTGACTTAAATAGGAAAGGAAATAAGATACAGATGTTGAATTAGGAAGCGATAAAACAAGTTCAGAAAAGTATTCGAAAACTTAATTGTTTGGCAATGGCAAACTTCAAAAAAGAACTTTTCCCTTTTTTCCATTATATTCCGAATCAGTTTCTCTAATGAGAAACCAAATATAATCGCCCATCATATTTAAATTCCAGGATCCCTGATAGCGTCTCTCCATGGATTTCATTTGTTGATGAAAACGTTCACCGTGTTCGTCACTGATGTCACCAAGGTTTGGGGGAAAAAATCTAAGTGAGAATGCAGGAAGTGGATCTTCACGGACATGTTTGCGCCTGTTGTAAGAATGATAAGAACGGGAAACCTGCATTAGAATAGGTATTAAAGTTTAGTTCATTTAGAGAATGCATACCAAGTTTTGCATAATACTTAAGTAAATCGTGAAAAATTGTTTCGTATTCTGGATTCCTATTGTTACCCAAAAAATCACATACAATCAACCGAAACGTATTCCATGCAGCATTCTCATCGGATGACAACAAGCTCTCAAAGTGTTGATTTCTTAGCAATTTTTTTATTTAAGGGCCATCAAACACGCCTTCCTTAATCTTTCCCAGCGTTAGATTTGGAAAAATTGTTCTTGAATAAGTAAACGCTTGACCATCTGTATCCAGGGTTTTGATGAAGTTTTTTATCAGTCCGAGTTTGATGTGCAAAGGTGGCAAAATTATGTTTTCCATGTCAACAAAAGCTGTATATTTGACGTTGTGCATGCCCACTGTTTCGTCCTCTCTTTTAGGCCAGTCCGTTTTGATGTAATGCTCGGCACGATCTCGACTGTCCCAAAGACAAAGAAGTTTTTAGTGTAACCACCTTGTAATCCACGCAACATTGCGACAACTTTTAAGTCTCAACAAACTTTCCAGTTATGCTCTTCATATTTAATATATTTTACCAATTTGTTAATTGCCTCATTTGATTCCTTAATAGTGACAGCATGTGCGATGGGTATGGATGGATTGTGGTTTCCATTGCTTAATAAAACAGCTTTTAAACTATCTTTGTTGCTGTCGATAAACAACCTCCACTCTTTTGCGTCATACGGTTGATGTAGCTCCACAAACAACCCGGATATATCGTGACAAAAGCATATGTTGTCTTCCATCCTATAATATTTTGTATAAGGGTCATGCTGGTCTCGGTAGTATGATGAACTGACATCTTTAGCCATGAAGTGTCCTTCTTTCATGCGCGATGCAAGTAATTGTGCATTTTCTTTTGTAAGATTCAGATCTCTAACCCAATCGTTTAATTCCGGCTGCGTCATTACTTTTGGCCTTTCTTCCACTTGCATATCTTTGTATCGCCAGCTTTCCTGTGATATGCTTGTTTCTTCTGACATAGCGCTTTCAATGTGAAATTTCGGATACTGTATTCCATCTGAATGCAGAACTGGAAGCGTAAACCCAGCAGCTGAATTTTTCGGGTAATTCCATCGCATAGTTTTCCCGAAGCCACTCTGTTTGCATTAGCAAAAAAAGCATTCAGAGACATGACACTCTCCAAATCATTGGCTTGACGAATTTCATGTTTCGTCTGTGGGAAAAATAAATTATTGTAATCAAGGCCGTAAAAGTAATTTTTTTTTAGAAAATATAGTTTTCTATTATTTTTATTTTTTCTCAATTTTATAAATACTTGTGGCATACATTTTTTAAATTTGGTCATATAAGGAACACCTTACCGATGGCCCACCCTTCATATCCTTAAAATTCTAAAACAAATACTTTCTTGGAGGTAAAAATTGATTGACACACATGGCATATAAAACTTGGTGTCCAATGTTGATTTAAAGTTTCAGGTGCCATTGCAAAATACTGGCCATACTTTTTTTGTAGCGGATCCGTGAATTTATGTTTATTTTTATTAAAAACATATCTACCACACTCCTAACAAAAACTGTCAGGATCGTTATCGCATGATAATAGTCTCGCTCTTTTGCTCATTTCACCAGTTTTAATCATCAAGATTTAAAAAAATTTTATTAGGCCGTGTATATAGCTTACAACGTACGTGCTTACAAAAGATGCACTTATAGTGATATGAAATAGAGAACTGAAGGCAGTGGCATTTTTGTGAACTATTGCGATTAGTTAAAAAATTCCATATATTTATAATATTTTTTTTTTTTTCTAAAAAGTACAGCCATGCATAAGGAAAGTAAATAAAAAGAGCTACTATTAGCTTCCACTCAAGCACAGATAATATAGTAGAAAGATGTGCCACCGCCATACAAGCAAGTGGCATAGTAAAATTTGAATGTGGATTTATCATAAATCCACACAAAAGCTTTATGAGAGTCAGCGAGCGAAGGATTTAAAGCTTTTGAGAGCGAGAGAATAAGTAAGCGACAATGTGAGATAATGTGAGCATAATATTGAAAAGCAATAGAAATGATATGTAAAGATTTGATGCAGGTTTTACTTAAAAAATGTAGGCAATTTTTTTACTAAACTAATTTTTCTACGAAAATTATATAATTTAAAGGTATATATTTTTGCATTATCTCTTATCTTTTTGTTATATAATTTCAAGAATATAATATCATAAAGATGACATAATCTAGGTATATTTTGTGTGTTGACTTGATATTTTTAGTGTTATATTATTGTAATTGCGGTTCCATCAGTTGAAGCTTAGCCGCGAATAATGTTGTAAGCAATATTTTTTAAGTTGTTTTTTTGCGGAAAATTTTTTTATTTAACTTTATTTTTTATACACATATTTTTAATATATTATTGCAAATACATGCTTCACTATATGAAAAGTACTCAGAAATGCAATTTTCAATTGTTTTTATTTATACAACAAAAACATTTTTTTAATAATTTTTTTAGTAAAAATTCAATATTTTGGACCGGTTTTGAAAAAAAAATAAAGGATATATTTACTGACCTAACGCTACAGTTGAAACTATTTTTGCAAAGTGCTTTTATTAAAACTTTGATTAAAAAAATTTTAATTAAATATATTTAAAAATAGCGAATATATTTGCATCGAAAGTCAAAGTTTTGGTTTTCATGCCGTTTTTCTCATTCTTGGAGAACGATGTTTTATGTTGTACCAAAAATTTCTGAAATTCTACAGATATGTGAATGTTTTTGGTATTAAAATTACTGAAATTTTTTAAATTTAATTTGCAAAAAAATTTTTTCAAGAAAGATTTTCAATATCAAAATTTACGTAAGTAAAAATGGATGGAATGAGCGTGATCAAAACTACGTATGTAACAATCTAATCTAGGATCCACACAGTATGTGTACTTGAATTGAGCGAAGTCCGTTAAGCCATTTAGATTTGTATAAATGTCAATTAAATAAACAAACCAGAAAATAAGTTTTATTAATATAGACTTTGTGTTAAATTGTATGAGTATTATAGAACGAATGCAATTCGAGAAGAATTGAAGAATTTTCAAAGATTTTTCGATTTTTTAAGTTTTGAAATATATGTCCCCAGTTATGATCCTATAACTTCAAAAGTATTTTTTCATATTAAAAAATTTATACATGTAACAAGACGTTTATATCTTTCATTTAAGCTATCATTTGTATTGATCTAATGATTTTTGTATAAATTTTCTAAATACTACATTTGTGAAAGAGTTTAAAAAATATGGTTAATACTCAAAATTACCTCCTATACAGGCCAAATATGCGATATCTGATAGCTTTTTAATTATATTTCGCAAAGCCTCAGAATTCGGTATGCGACCACAATTTAAACGGTTCACTGATAACATTTTATGGGCGTTAGGCAAGAGGGCGTGACCCCTCCCACACAACTGAAATTTTTGATATTGAATAGCTTTGGAGTTATAGGTGACCGCACAGCCTCAAAATTCGGTACTCGACCACAATTTACTCGTCCATTTCACTGATAGCATGTTATGGGCGTTTGGCAACGGGGGCGTGGTAGCAACACACAGTGTCTCAGCTAGTTATTCTTAGAAGCGCGAAGATTTCGTTGTTTTGTTTTGATTGCGTTATTTCTGTTATTTTACTCATTTCAAAGAGTTTACAGTATTGCAAATCCTATTATAACGTAAAATTGCGGTTTAGGGATTTTTAAATTTAGCTAAAAACGCTAAGAACATTGTTTGCAAACAAAATCCTAAGTTACATATATGATAATTGGGTTTTTAAAGTCTGAAGAATTTGTTTAGTACTAACTCACCTCGATGGAGGTTATTTTGATTATTTTTACTGAGACCGAAATACGTAAATATCCCACCCTGCACAATAATACTTTTTTCCTTAATATTTTCTTTGAAATATTTTTTTAACAACAAAGTAAAAATAAATCCAAAATACATATCAAAGTCATATTTTTGCGCACTTAAATATGGGGGAAATGTTAAATAAACGCTATATTTTAAACTCTTTCACAAATGTAGTATTCAGAAAATGTCGACAAAAATCGTACAAATAATCGTATGAATAATAGTTTAAATAAAAGGTATAAATGTCTCATTTGTAAATATTTTTAAATCTTGTAAAATAAATTAATACTTTTTGATTTATAGGATCATAACTGGGGAAATATTTTTCAAAACTCAAAAAAGTCGAAAATTCTTCTTAAAAACAATTCGAACCAATCTGGAAAAGTCTTAATGATTTCTATTATCTAGAAAAAATACTTTATCGAACTAGCAATGTCTTTTTCATCGCGCACACTTTTTTACCAAATTGTTTACCACTGTTATTAATTTGTTATTCACTTTTAAATAAAAAATACAATGAATAAAACATTTTGTTATTCACTACTATTTCATGAATAAAATGTTCGCTATTAATTTTTTTACTAATTTTTTATTCATTATTATTTTTTTATTCATTATTAATTTTTTATTCATTATAAATTTCGTATTCATTTCTAAGTTTTCATTCACTTTTGAATAATAACTAAAATGAAAAAAAATACATAGAAAAATAAATTGTTATATACTTTTGAATAATGAACCAAATTAATAATAAATAAAGAATTAATAATGACTATAAAATTATTAATGAATAACACATGAATAGGCAATGAATCAAGAAATAATAATGCACAAAAAATTAGTTATTGAAAAATTTGAAATTATTTTTGAATTGCATTCGTTGTAAATAGCATTCATATAAATAAAAAAAAATTAATTATTCTGAATAACGAAAAAAAAATAATTGAAATTAATTACTAATCAATTTTTTAAATATCAATGTGAATTTAAAATTTTATTTATAAACAATTTTGAATTCATTGGATGGATTTGTATGTCGTTATTCAGTTTTCTTTCAGATTCTGAATGTATATGCAGATTTTACTGCACTGGCTGATTCAATCAAAAATAGTCAATATTAATAGCAAGCAGTGAATAAGAAAATCTGCTTCGCACAAAATAAGGAAATCATCATGAAAATAATGCAAACAAACAAAAACATTTGTTGCTGTCAAGCAGAGATCACAATTGCTTGGTTCCAACAACAACACTGGAAAAAACAATTACAACATAAAATTTCACGACTCTCGCTAGCTATGAGAAAATATGCATATGCAGATGATCTATGCTGTGAAACATCATGGAGTGACGAGAGAAAGAGCATTGCAGAGAGAATGTGCATGCAAACTTTGGAAACTTTTCTCTCAAGAAAGCTTTTTCATCGCGCTCATAAAAGCTTATGTATTGATCTGAAAAATATTTGTTACTTTTTAATGTTCTACGTGGCACATCTTTATACTATATAATTTTTGACTCAAGCCTTTCACTCAACAGCAGGTATGCGAAAAGGGTACGCTATAAGCAACTAAAAATATATAAAAAAAAATACAAAAGAGAACCGGTTTGACCTGTTTTACGTCAGCAACAAAAGAACAGGAAAAAATCCAGCGTATCAAGCGAATCTAGCAAACACATAAGGGGTATTCACACTGACTTGGCTAGTTGGGTAGATTGGCAAATACCGTACATTTTGTTTTTGTAAAGTGCCATTCTACCCAAGTACCCATCTACCAATCTAGTCTAGCTGACCCCCTGACTTGTTTGGGTAGATTGTTTTTTTGCTAAATTGAGTACTTTTTCATATGTTACCACCTTTTGCAAAAATAGGCAATAATTGACATAAGGGCATCAAATTTACAATATTTGTTGTCAAGGCTAATATCTCAAATAATGCACAGAAAATATTGCCACACCCCCTATTTTCGCCCACAAGTTAATAAAAGCGCTATATTTCAAATGAATTCGGTTGTATTGGACTAAGTTTTGTAATGCAGTTCATATGACTACTATCGACAATTCAACAAAAAATAGGCGTGTCGAACTATAACTACGCCTTCTTTTCAGAAATTATAATTACTGAGTTGTATATGTTTTATAATGAACTTGTTTTATATTTGCTATTAGACCAAGTGGTGGTCACTAGATATATAACTTTTGCCACGCCTACTTTTACCGCCCATCTATATACATAAAATCATTCGTGCGGTGTCTCTAAAGATCTCAGGAACGGTAACATCTAAGGCAACTAAAATTAAAATATCTGTTAATATCTCGGTTAATAAAGTTAATATCTCGGTTAATAAAAAAGCCACACCCCCTTTTACCGCCCATAAAAATGCTATATTTCGGACGGTTTTGATCGTATTTGACTAAAATTTGGTAATTTAGTTTGAATGGTCACTGTCTGAAATTGAATTAAAAATGGGTGTCCACGCCCATTTGCTTAGTGAAAATCGTATTCTAGGGATCAGAACAAGAAACTTTGCCCGAGGAACCATACCTCTAAAACGAATTCTAATGCCCCAACTTTTGACTTTTGTCAAATTTTTAAAAATCCCTCTTTGACCCATTACGAGTGCCCCAATCCATTCCAAATGTATGACCGACCCCCACTAACTTTGGATGGCCGATCCACTCATGCCAGTGGCATACCCCCTGGAACCCCCTGGGGGTTCCCCCTACAAAAAATTGTGATTTTTTAAAATGTTTGTATAGGGAACCACCCTGGGGGTTCCAAGGGGTGTGTCACTGGCATGGGTGGATCGGCCCTCCAAAGTTAGTGGGGGTCGGTCATACATTTGGAATGGATTGGGGCACTCTTAATGGGTCAAAGAGGGATTTTTAAAAATTTGACAAAAGTCAAAAGTTGGGGCATTAGAATTCGTTTTAGAGGTATAGTTCCTCGGGCAAAGTTTCTTATTCTGATCCCTAGAATACGATTTTCACTGAGCAATGGGCGATTTTTAAATTGACCCGCCCTAATATATATATACAGTCGTGAAAATAAATAGGGACACCTGTATTTTTATATTTAAAGCTGTATGAATTACATACAAGGTGCAACAGATATAGCATTAATTCCCTCAGGTGGTGGTTCCTTGTGATAAGGAGAGTATAAAACTTTATGGAGTTTACTCCCACATTGTACAACTTTCAAGATACAGGGTGTTTACGGTTTTGGTACGTGTTTTGTATTATTGATCTAGAATCTAAGCTACTCACCATAAATTAAAAAATAATATTATGTATTTTAGAAAAAATATCAATTTTTTCATCAGTATATCAATCACTTTCGTGTCATAAGCTGTAGCAGAGCTGTAGCGGAGCAAAAATTTTGAGATTATCCAACGAAATATCAACAAATTTTCTATCATTTATTTTAGCGGAGCTGTTATTGTCCAAAGTTAGAATTTAAAAAAATACTGTTGATTAAGTGTATTTATACATGAAAAAAAAGACATTTTAAATTTGTTGATATTTCGTTGAATAATCTCAAAATTTTAGCTCCGCTGCAGCACATGACACAAAAGTGGTTAATATATTGATGGAAAAGTTGATATTTTTTCTAAAATACAAAATATTATTTTTCATTTTATGGTGAGTAGTTTAGATTCTAGATCAATAATACTAAACACGTACCAAAACCGTAAAACACCCTGTATCTTGAAAGTTGTACAATGTGGGAGGAAACTCCATAAAGTTTTATACTCGCCTTATCACGAGGAACCACCACCCGAGGGAATTAATGCTATATCTGTTGCACCTTATATGTAATTCATGCAGCTTTATATATAAAAACACAGGTGTCCCTATTTATTTTCACATGACTGTATATCTGAATACAATCCACAAAAAAGGGACAAAATAATTTTTAAACCATTGCCAAACAATTTAATTTTCGAATACTTATCTGAACTTATTTTATCGCTTTCTAATTCAACATCTGTATCATATTTCCTTTCCTATTTAAGTCAATATTTTTTTTTTGTATTCTTTTTATTCTGTACTTTTTAAAGATTTATGTAGATATTTAATATTTCGATAAAAGTAAAAGTTTTTAATTAAAAATTAATTTCAGATGTGTTTATATTAAATTAACCGGCATTAAATGAAAAAATCATAAAAAAGTAGAATTTCGGTACCTTCACTCAATGGTCTATAACAAAATGATAAGCTGAGATTTTTTGAGATTTCGACTTTTTTTAGATTATTGAATCATTATTCGACTTGATTTTTTTCAAAAAAAAAAAAAAATTCGCCGAATTTCGAGCCAAATAACAAAGTTTGTTCTAAGCATTTGTAGGTAATTTAATTGTCTTGATTTAATTTTTTTTTTTAATTGGTTAATTCGTTTTCGAGATAGGTTGCTATTTATTACACTACATCCTGGAAAAAGGGGAAATTTTTTCAAAAAATCATATCTCAAAAACTTAAGCATAGAAAATTTTTATTGTGATATTCGTGTTTAGAAAGCCAAAGTCCATAAGAAAAAATTAGTGGCATGTGGATCACAGAAATTTTTTTTGGATTTTGGCGCCTAGTGTTATTAATGTTTATAATGGAAAAATGATACATATCCAAAACCCATTGGTTCTTAAAACGTTATTCCACTTCGCAAAGTAGAGCGTGCGATAGCTTTTAAAAAGTTATTCGCGCAATTAAAACATAGCCATATAAGAAGACTTTTTAATTGGATCCTATTCGTTAAATGAAATGTAAATAATGTAATCTAAAAATTTATTTATGAAAAAACCCTAAATAACAAAAACAAAAATTTGTGTAAGAACTTAAAAGACAATATTTTAAAACCTTCAACAAAATATATTTGTTTGCTTTCGAACACTAACTTTATATTTTTTATTAATTTAACTGCAGATTGATTTATAGAACTCTGCCTACTTTTTAGGCAAATATGATGACATTGAAAGGAGATCCTTTTTCTTTTAATCAATTACTCGAGTGGGTTCGTTTTGAGAACTGACATCGTATAATTTGCAAAGTTTCGAGTTCTTATGGAGTTACCTCGCACAATTCGATTAAAGATGTTAAAAAAGCTATTTGTTCATATTTAAATTTAAAATAATGTTCCTTTGTTGCACTTATGCTGAATGTTTCGGCAAGAAAAGAAGAAAAGTATATATAATAACATTTCAAATACCTAAAACCGTAATGTGAACTTACAACGTTATTCCAGTTTACATGCTCTGGAGCGTTTTTTGGAGATATACTTTTTTTTAAATATCTTCATTACCACAATTCTTCAATCTTTTCTTATTATTATCAATTCAATTTTCAACATTGGACTTCCTTATTGTGCATCTATTGCACTTATCAATTACACTAGATAATTCAGCTCTAATAATTTCGTATGTAACTTACAACGTTCTTCCACTGACTTACGCTTTCTTATTGCTTTTTGATAGCGATAAGATGCATATTTTTTGCGGATTTGATGTTTAGGCAATGTAAGAGAGTCATGTTAAAACAATCTGCAAAAATATCGGTTGAGCAAAAAGTGGCTTTTGCAACGTTATTCGCGGCTGTGCTTCGGTTAGAGAATTCAGTTGAAACTGTTGACGCTTTGGAAACCAACATAACTCATGTTTCAAGAAATACCGGCCGATATGCTCGAAAGAGTTGTTGAAAATTGAACCCACAGAATGGACCATTTAAGAGCTAGTCGTGGGCAATATTTGAACGAAATAGTTTTTAAACATTGAGTTGTAGGAACCAACTATCATTTCAAATAAAAATTTGCATCAATACATTGATTTTTATGTATTTTATTTAGAAAATAAAGTAGGAATAGTTGTGCGTGTAATTAAATATTTGAACACAAATTATCGAGAACTGGACCTATGGCTCGACTCCGAACGGCTTATGTTCTTAAGAAGCATAGCATGGCAGTTTGTACTCTCTGAGAGTTGCCATTGTCTGCAGAGAGGTGTCTGCCGAACAGAAATTTTAATTCAATTGAAAAACATCTGTGTGAGGCTCAAATTTAACCTGGACTGCCACGGTTCCTTAGCTTAACAGTCCTATTCTGGCAGCTTAACTAAGCTCACCACATTAACAAAATAGTTAATATCAACAATTTTTTAAGGTTTCGTATTCTGCTGCAAATTTAAAAGCTCTTTTCCTTACAATTTTGTTAATAACAGAAAGAGTCTTAACAACGAATGAAATGTATATGCTTAGATAGAAAATTGTTGTGAAAATAATAAAAATACAAATTCTAATATAATATTGAGTTTATACATATACAACTGAAAAATGGAAGAATTTTTTACTTATTTTAAGTGTTGATAATGAAATCTTTCAGTAGCCGTGGCAAATTTTTCAAGCGCTTGTAAAGTCAAAAGCTGAACTCAAAGCATCTGTTTATGTAGCGCATCTCTTCTTTCAATAACCATATCGATTTTCACCATTCATGGTGAACTTTAAAAGCTTTTTAAGCTTTTATGTTGTTAATGATTTTTAGGAATACCAACATTTACATAACATAACAATCAGCTTAACAAGAGCTCCTTAACTATTTTTTGTTAAGCTAATAACCAGAATAGGGCTGTAAGGGCCACTCACTCTACCCAGTAGGCTACAGCCCTCAGTGTTCAAAAATGATAATTTACGAGCTTCTTCAATTGTAACAACTATAACTACTGAAATATATAAGAAAGGGTGATGAAATTTGGTAAAACGCTTGACAGGGACTGTTTAAAGTACTTTTCAAAAAGTTGGCGGTATTGAATAAAAGGGCGTGGCACCACAATAAATATACTTTAACTTAGTAATTATGGATACTAGGGTGTTGAAATTTTTCACATTAGTTTGCATGGTCTTTGCAAACAAGTTGCAAAAAGTGGGCGTGATTTTAAAAGAGGCATAGCCCTTCAAAGAATGCTACATACTTACCAATAGCACTGCAAGTGTAATGAATTACATATTTATTTGCATTTTCATGCACTGAAATATAAAATATATCTACAAATATGGTGTTTAAGCTTATTTGGCAGATAGGGGTCCATATAAACTTAATATGGCCAGATACGACTAAAAATTTAGAAAATTGCATTAAAGCAATCAAAAATAAGCTATTAAAAAAACACAGTTTCGATAGTATAGTAAGTATAGACATAGAATTCCTTTTTATACAGTAATAGAGAACAATACTGGTTTTTTTTATTTATATTTTTCAAAAGTATTTTAAAGCATTTCATCTTATAAATAAAAATTATTTAAAAACAAATCTGTTTTGTATAATAATTTTTCATTAGATATTTTTAGTGATGAATTTGTTCTTCTTGTTTTTTTAATGTTGGTTCAACTTATATGTAATTCAAAGTTATGTTTAATAAATGTGGGAAATAAACTTTAAAATCTGTTGTTTTGTAATTGTATATATTTTTAGTTTATTTATAAGTTCACCATGGTTGTATAGTTAGATATATTTTATTAAGTTCAACGTACATAGTTTTAGTTATATATTTAGATATATTTTATTAACTTCAACGTACATAGTATAAGTTATATAGTTATATATATTTTTAACACATTACAGTATTCTTTATTCTATATATTTTATTAAGTTTTTTGAGCATCTTCTGCTTTTGAAATCTCGTCGGCAACTGCCCGTTTTTTCCCTTTTCGTTTGCGTCCGATTCATTTTCCGTTTGTTCGTTAAATTTCAATATTGCCGTGCTGCAAGGAAAAACCACTCCACTCCTTGTAGTTGGTTGTCCGTTTGTCCCTCCCACATAAATGGAATTAAATATTTCGGAAAAATATGAATTATTTAATTTTCCTGTATTGTGGAACATATATACATATATTAAGGCGCCTCACAAAAAAAAGTTGTTCGGGTCACCCCCCTCAAAATAAACTTTGGTTTATGCTATGATAATTCCCAAAATATTTCGGCTTTAGCGATAGCCATTAGGTAGCTAGAAATGGTTCGAAGAAACCTCTAAAAATCGCATTTTTTATGGATAATTTTTTTTTGCCTTGATATTTTTAGTAAAAAAAAATTAGCTTAAATAGTGAAAATCGAAGAATTGCATAGCTCTGCATCAAAATTTTTGGGAAATCGAACACAAAAGATATTAAATTTTTTCCAGTAATTTTTTGAATATTTCTTTTTTAATTTTTATTTAAATAAGTATAACTCCCACATTTTGCGCCTGATTTACCATTCCGAGGTATTATTTAAAAATGCTGACTGCTGCTTTTCATTCCCATCACTAATATACCCTTAAATTTCCATTTTTGTGCTGTCGAATATTAGCCTGATTGACTGAATTTGTTCAAATTTTAGAGTAAACTTATTGAAATCGTATAGATGGAGAATGCACCAAAGAGTTTATGAGTACACTAAATTTCCCGTTTTTTACTGAGAGAACTCTAAAAGATATATTAGTTCAAAGAAAACATCTTAATGGGTTATATTTTTCACGATTTTTATTTGTTTTTTGGTAACTTTTGCGTTTTGCGTTAATAAAATCAAGTTTATTTCAATTTTGGTACTGATTGGTATTATAAATTTAATAATAATTAAAATAACCTGTCTAATTCCAGTTGATCTCGTCTTTTAGCCGGTGACAGTTGTTTATACTGTCTTGTGTTTTTTTATTGTAATTTATGTATATCAGTTTTTATTAATCTCCGCGTGTGCTGTATTGTGATTGAAAATTGTTTTCCTTTTAATAAGGTAACGTCTAATATTTTCATGGTGTAGTAGATTTTTTGAATGTTTAATTGTAGTACATATATCGTTTTATTTATCGTTCATAGTTTTATAGCTGAGCTGCTGCTTACATACTTTTTCTTTCTCTTTTGTTTTTTGCGTTCGTCTTTGTGCGTTATTTGTTTATTTGCATAAACTAAGCACATAGAACTGTTGCAGTTGCTTTTAAACTGTAACATATTATATGAACCCATTAGCACTTAATGAACATTTTTTTGCTCACATAAAATTATTTAAGTTTGTTTTTTCGCCATGGAATATTTTTCCGTAGAAAATTTTGCTGCTTGTTCTTTAGACGAGCTTTGCAAAAGTCAAAACACTCTGAACCATATGTTCAGTTGTTTTGGCCCATGTGGGTGTTTGTTCCATACTTCATGTGCTGGGATCTCTTTGTCGTGTCTTGATGATTTAATCTCACCACGATCAGGTCTTCTCTGGTATTGTTCTTCGAGTGGGCTTCTTTCATCAGATGAATTTTTCTCAAAAATTAAGCTTTTTGATGATAGTCTTAAAGCTTTAAATAACAATTTTAAAGAAATCGTTACATTTTTTAACGAAGTAAGCACCTCACCCAGTACTAGCATTTATGATGAAATGTCTTCATCGGTTAATATTTTGACCGCATTGTCTCAGACTCTTTCAGCCACTTCTTCTGAGACTCAAATAATTTTATCTAAAAAAGACCTAAATATTTCGAAGAAAAGGAGAAATAATTCCAAATATAAAATTATAAGCCCCGCATGACGCTTCCAGCCATTTTAGAAACGAAGCAGATCTCGACTGAACCAGTGTTTACTCCAGTGAGAATAGATAATATAGTTATTACTCCATCTCCTCTATCTGTTTTCTCCCGGCTAGAAATGGCATAACTAATGAGCGCAATAGTTCATTAAATTTAAGAGCGTTGTCGAGAAAAAAAGGTTTTCATTTCACGCCTTCAGCCCGACACAACATGTGAAAATGTATTGACGTTTGTTAAACATAACCAATTAGTAAGTCAGACTGCTTTCTGCTCATGCAAAAAAAAATTGGCAATAAACCGTCCTATGCATCATTTATTCTCACAGTTGCTGCTAAAGAGTTTGCAAGTATTCTGAGCTCTTATTTGTGGGCTAATAATATCTTCGTTTCAGAGTTTAAGCCTAAGCACAGGTCTAGAAGGACGAATAATATCGCCAGTCAGACCCAAAAAAACTATATACTCTTTCCCTTTACTATCAAAATGTAAGGGGATTGCGTTCAAAGACGCGAGCCATTTTTTCGTCAACTCAGAATTTTTCTTGAGATATCGCGTTAACTGAAACTTGGTTGATCGGAGGAATTACTGACTTAGAACTTAGACAATAGTTTTCAAGTATATATGAAGGACAGACACGCTGACAATAATTCTGCAGTTGGTGGTGGTGTCCTGTTAGCTGTATGGAACTCCTGTGTTACTTCCTTCATTGATAATCCCTGCTCTGCTAATATCGAACTTATATGCGTTAAGGTTGTACATTGCAATTCTAATGTATATGTTATTAATGCATACGTTCCTCCCAAGAGCAGTGTAGAGGTCTATGCAAGCCTTGCGGATTGCATAGAATTTATCTTAGATTTACTTGACGTTAATGACGACATTTTATTGTTGGGTGATTTTAATTTGCTTGACTTAAAATGGCATTCTTCTGACGATAAAACACATTTTTGTGCATCTAATTCGAGGACACGCCAAGATAATATTTTTGTTGACAATATATGTTCTGACTAACAACAAGTTAGTTGTATTTATAATAGTATGGAAAGACTGCTTGACCTAGTCTTGACTACAGACAGTAACAATGTCATTGTTCAGAAGGCACTTCATGCTTTGACTACTATTGATAATTACTATCCACCTTTGAGTATTTGGTATAAATCCGATAGGGAGAATATGGTAAATTCAAGCTCTGTTGACACAGTTTATGAATTCAATTTCAAAAAAGCTGACTTTTTGAGGTTGAATCATAGACTTTATATAAAATTAAATATAATTATAGAATACACAAATAATAATAATCTAATTAGTTCAATAAATTTTTTCTATACGGAGCCATGTTTTTTCAGTGTGTACCATATAGTCTCAAATTTGCAAAAAATTTTGCGTACCCTTGGTACACAAAGGATTTAAAGACTCTTCGCAACAATAGGAATAGAGTATGGAAGAAATATGTTTGTATTTTTGACTTAAATTACCTAAAAACATACAAACGTTTGTTTCTGGAATTTGAGAATCTCTCAGCTGCATTATATAATGAGTATTTGGATAATATGAATCTGAGTATTTTGTCTGATCCAAAAAAATTTTGGAAATTTATTAATGTTAAGAAGAAGACTGATTTATTTCCTTCTTCTTTCAAATTTCAGGATGGATTTACTGACGATTCCACCATTATTTGTGGCCTATTTGCCAATCTTTTTAAAGAATCATTTTGTTCAGATTCTTTTAATCCTGATTTAGCGTATTTTGATTATATGAACAACGCTCACAAAGTTTCTTTGGTGCATATATCTTTTACCTCAGAGGATATTTTTAAGTATGTATATTGTATCAATCGATGAAGATTTTAGCGCTGGACCAAATGGGATTCCTGCAGCAGTATTAAAACAATGCGACACCATTTTGTGTCAACCACTCTCAATAAATCAATTAATGTTTAATAAATCAATTAATGAAAGTAATTTTCCTCTTTTCTGGAAAAAATCTTATATCAGTCCGATTTACAAAAAAGGTTGCAGGAATGACGTCACTAATTATAGGCCTATCGCTAAGTTGTCTTCGATTCCTAAAATTTTTGAGCAAATAGTGACTATCGAGTGAAAATTCACTGTGGGCAAGTCATAACAACTCGTCAGCATGGTTTTGTTACTGTCAGATCCACTATGTCTAATCTTCTTGATTTCACTACATTCTGTTTAAAATCTATTGATTCTGGTAGCCAGGTCGATTGTATTTGCACTGACTTTAGCAAAGCTTTTGATAAATTACCACATAATCTAATTTTATTTAAACTTAAATTAATGGGATTTCCAGAATATTTTGTAAACTGGATCAAATCATATTTGATGAAGCGTTCTTATCAAATACAGTCAGACTTGAAATCCTTTGAGGTTTGGTGTTCTAAGAATAAGATGTTTTTAAATCCAGATAATTGTCAAACTATGACCCTTTTCGCGTAAAAGGAACAATATACTTAAAGATACTGCTTAAAGTCGTGTAACTACCGTCAAAGACCTTGTTATATGCATGGATTCTAAATTTTCGTTTAACATGCATATTGATAGAATTTGTAAAAAAGCGTCTTCTATGCTTGGTTTTATAAAACGGTGGGCCAAAGAGTTTGAAAGCTTAATAACAACTTCAACGCTGTATTATTCAATTGTGCGTCCTCACTTAGAGTACGCAAGTCAAGTATGATCCCCACATTACAATGTGTATTAGGCTGGGCCGATATTTTTTTTTTTTAAATTTCAATACGCAAGGTGTGTCAAAAGTGGCGTAATTTTCCGCTGATTTAGAATAAATTTTCCTTTTTTGAAATGCATATAATTTTTGGCTCTCTACCAGAGCTTTTGTGGCTACAATTTTTTCAATTTGTATCGGATATTTTCTATAATTATGCTATAAAAATAGACCTTGGACAGAGAGGTATGCAGTGTTTTTTAAACAGTAGCTGAACCTTATACCCCATTTAAAGAAGTCATATTTTGAACTATGACCTTTAGTTTTTTTTTTTGTTATCGTGTACCAAAATGCAAATTTACTCAAAAAAAGAAGCATAAATATTTGATTTTTGCATATATATGAACTAAGCGATCGTGAGTAAAATATTTGAGGTTAAAAAATTAACTGTATAAAATTTAACTAAATTCTGCAGGATTCTGCCTTAGGCGGGAGTTCATCGCAAAAATTAATTAACGCATTCTTAACCCTATATCACGCCTTGTTGCAGATCTGCAACATTTAGAAATCGCTCTACAAAAATAACTCAAAAAGCAAAATTTAAGTCCGAATTCTTATAAATAACTTATCAATGTTCCAAATTACTTTAACTTTCAAATTAGAGAGTAAATCAAACAACAGTTATTTTTTATTTTTAGTTGCAACAACGTGGTTTTGCATTTGGCAGCAGTTTGTGTTTTGCTATATTTTGAATATATAAAAATAAAATATATATAATGACTAAAATTTTAATAAAAAGTAATTAAAAAGTAATTAAATTTTAAAAAAATTAAAATTTTTTTGGTAAGTTATTAGATTACATTAATCATGAATTATTATTCGAAAAAGCATGCCGTATTCCCTGCAATATGAAAATCTATATATCTGCAAAAGAAGGTCTTTTGGAAATATTCTTATAAATAAAGTATTAACTTCAAAACAAAAGTAGTTTTTATTTATTTTTACAACTGTTTAAGAGATTTTTAGGTAAACAATTGAAATTGGCGCTTTTGCTTGATATAGGGTTAGCCGTATTTATACAGGGCTTGTTGCAAGTTTCTCTTTCAACTTTGTGTGATAAGGACAAATAAAACTATTTTTTTATTATATTTTTTATATACTTTAATAATTTTTTAAAATTTAAAAACTAAACTGACTTTTGTTTTGAAATGTTGGCATTATTGAACGATAATCAATCGTTCAACTGCTTGAGTGTGGTAAGAATAGTCGCACAGTGGGAAATTGTTTAATGTTGCCATTTCCTCCAACTCTTCATTGCTTAACCTTGAAATAATTTAAAAGAAAAAAAAAATTGTTTATTTATTTCAAATACATATGTGTTCATGATTTTATAATACCTTGAAACAATTGGCGATGGAGTTACTTCAAGCTCTTGCCATTGTACCAGATCAATATAATTGTCAGCATTAAAGTTGACGTATTGTGGCTTAAAAATTCTTATTGATGTTGAAACAGAAGTCCTTGCTTTAATAATTCGCTTGACAGAAAGTAAACGCACGTGAATTCTTGGGTCATACAACATTGTCAGCAATAAATTTTCTAGATTCAAAACAAATGCATTTCTTTGCACTTCTGGGAAAATAATGACTTTTATACTAGCTGGTAGGCGTCTGGAAAATTCAATCAAAGAAAACATGTGGTGTGCTGCATCTTTTAATGTTGGTTAAGCCTTAATTTTAAACCATAGAGGTGCATAAACTTGCATAACATACTCCACCAATCTTTCTAAATTTTCTCAAGGCAGTTGTAAGCCATCTTGAATGTGCTAACTTTCCTGGTTGTCTGTTTGCAAATACCGAAAGATACTGCCTGACAGATATCAAAAAGATACTTTTGATCGGTACTTAGGTCTTTCAAAATGTAATTTTCCAATTGTTGCAGATTTCCTGAAACTGGAGTATAAATTGTAAAAGGATTTTTTTCGAACGTAGCTAAGGATTTTCCTATTGGACCAAAGTATTCGCGCGGGCCTGTTGTGCAGCCATCAAGAGCTTTAAAAATATGCTTCAAGGGTAATTCATTAGCATGCAGGAGACAAATAGCCCACTGCAATGGTCGTCCTAGTTGTTTCTCAATATTCTGTATTACACCACCTTTCCAGCCTATGTTTGTTGCAGTGCCGTCACAACCATTACACTCTATTTGTTCCAAGCTGTAGTTCTTTTCTCTTAAAAAGAAAATCAAAGAGTCTGCTAAATAGTTCGCTGTCCACTTTTTTGGAGTACAATGCCCTAGGTACTTAGACCCCGGCTCAGCCAAGAGAGAAATGTGCTCCTCAATTTTTTCACTTTTATGTAAGGTGCCACCCCTTTCTTCAGATACTAATATTTTATCCTTCCTGCCATCAAAGTAAATGCTTTTGACAGTATCACTTCCTGAAGCCTCCTGTAATTCCTTTCGAGATTTGAGTACCGCTCTGCAGACTTTGTTTTTATCGATCACTGATTTAGAATCTGTTGCTGTGATAGTTCCAATATCGACTAAGACCACTGAGGTGACTGCAGCTGCTGATCGCGAAGACAGTCCGTAGCGGTCACAAACTGATGCGACTGTTGGAAGTGGTATTTTTACGGAAGTAGAAGGCACAGGAACTATGCCAGCTGGATTATCTCTTATCAAAACTTTATGTTCCTTTAACTTTGGTAGTAGTAGTAGTGGACAGAGATGATTGTGTGGTTCTTAAGGATCGTAATATTTTATTTTGAACTTTTTTAGTTTCTACTCTGTCAATATTACCAATAAACATTTGTCTTTCATTTCTCTGATCTTCAAGAAAATGGAATTCAATAGCAGGAATTTTCTTCTTCTTCGGACATATACATTTTGCTTTACATTTACATGTAGCTATGTCGAATAGAGTAGCAGAACAATGTGTTTTAAATTCTTGCAGTTTATCATTAAATTTTTTATTTTTTTTTATTTCAGGATACCTTATAAACGAGAGATATTGTTCATAATTTATTTTCAAAAGTTGCTTTATTCGTTCATTTGAAACAGTTGGAATAGATCCTTTTTCCCAAATACAATTGATCTGCTGGCTTACTAACGGAAAAATCTCAGAATTTGGTGATTGTTTTTTATTGTATTTTTGTTTTAATTCACTTTTCATTTGTAAAATAAATTTAATGACATCACTTATAGTTGGGAGTTGCTTGTTATCGTGTCCAAAATACTGCCCAAATAAAGGGCAACTGTTTCACTTCTTCTAAGTCCAGAACCCATTTTAATAAAAAATTCACACTTCAGTTAATTTATTAAAAATATCACTTTTTACGTACAGTTAATTCCAAATGCTACAAAACACTGAGCAAATTGCGTAGTAGTAGAAAAAGATAACGGTAAAGCATTTTAAACTATTTTTTCGTTTAAACGAATCTATTCCATGGACGACTTGCTCGTATTTACTGTTTTCTTATTTGAATTTTTTACTCTCCCAAAAAATTCTGCTCTTTACTCATGCGGAATGCTCTTTATGCTGAACGGTTCATTTATGAGTAGATTCCCACTGGTAAGAATCTGTAACAATTGAAGTAAAGTTTTGCCTCCTGAAGTTAGAGGGCTCGCTGCTCCTTTGTTAGAAGAAATTATTAGGTTAAGTAATGAGTTCATTAACCACTTGGTTGTTTCACGTAAAAAAAAATAAAAGCGACAACAATTAAAAAAAAACAAATTTCAACAACTACTTTTACATCTACCTTATTTTTGTCCAAAATGAGCCTACCCTGTGTACAGTTGAAAGAGCAACTTGCAACACACCTTATGTAAATAAGGCTTAAGAATTCGTCAATTAATTATTGCGATAAACTCCCGCCTAAGGCAGAGTCCTGTAGAATTAAGTTAAATTTTATACAGATAATTTTTTAAACTCATAAATAATTTACTCACGATCGCTTAGTAGAATTAATTTTTTATGATTTTTTTTTTGAGTAAATTTGAATTTTGGTATACGATAACAAAAAAACTAGAGGTCATAGTTCAAAATATGACTTCTTTAAATTGGAGGTATAAGGTCCAGCTACTGCTTAAAAAAACACTGCTTTCCTCTATCTGTCCAATGTCTATTTTTATAGCAAAATTATAGAAAATATCTGATACAAATTGAAAAAATTGTAGTCACAAAAGCTCTGGTAGAGAGCCAAAAGTTATATGCATTTCAAAAAAGGAAAATTTAGTCTAAATCATCGCAAAATTACGCAATTTTTGACACCCCTTGCGTATTAAAATTCCAAAAAAAAAAAATATCGGCCCAGCCTAATGTGCATGTTGATCGTATAGAAAGAATTCACAAACGTTTTAATCGATTTGCTCTGAGAGGCTTGAGTGGAACTGACACATTTAACCTTCCTCCATATGAGGATCGTTTAAAATTATTAAAGATGTAATCTTTAAGTGAGAGAAGAAAATATGCTGATATCACCTACTTACACCAACTCATAACTGGTGTATTCGATTCTCCAGAACTCCTTTCTCTTATAAATTTTAACACTAACCGTAGAAGCAGTAGAAACTCTAACAACTTGATTTATTTACCATTTTACCATTTTGATTTATTTACCATTTAGAAGAACAAATTATCTGTTAACTGTTCCATTAAATCGCATGAGTACCTTTGTAAACAAATTTAGCGTGTTTGATGTTAACTTGTCGAAAGGCCAGCTCAAAAGTAGATTAGTTGTTATGTCTTGTGTTGTCCCTTAGCCCAACCCACACTATGATGGGTAAATTTTTTTCCCTCTTTGTTTTTTTTAGCACTTTTATCGATATATTTGAGATATTTCAATGATATTTGGGTTGGTTCTTAAAAAGATCTATTGCGGAGAAAGTGTGAAAAGCTGTAGTAGCTGATCTCTATTGTTATTGCATGTAAAAAACAACTCACAGTTAAATAATATAATATTACTCTATGTCAAACCCAAAAGTCACGAAAAAGCCGTGAGTGACTTCTAATAAAAACTGAGCTAAAATCTTATCCTAACATTTTTGTATACATTAAATTAATTTCTATATTTATGAGTTTTTGTGATATTTGGCTGTGTGTCAAAAGGAAAATTTTCAGTCGTGGTAGGATAGAAAATATCAAGTTGAATAAAATTTGTGTGTGTTGAAATAAATTTGTCTTTTTTGCTGTGTCAAATGAACGATGAAATTTTGACAATTACAAATTTTGACGTTTCACATTTCGGTCGTGTTTTAGCGCAAATATTTTATTTAATTTGCATTTTATTCAATTGCGACATATTTAATTCGAGTGCTTGTACTTGCAACTTATTTCGTAAACTTGTAATATTGTAAACTTAAAAAACTTTAAAAATAACAAAATAATAGAAATAAAAAAAACGAAAGTGCTTGCGTTTGTGTGAGCGTGTGTGTGAGCCAACGATCTCCCGGTGCATCAGCAAGTTCAGCAAAGTTAAATTGGCTTTCTTCTCTGATGAACGTCCTGCAAGTACCATCACCAGCAGCACAAGCAAGTGGAGAGCAAATTTCCTGATTTTTTTGCTTACCAACGTTCTCCGAGAGTCGTCACGAGCAGCACCAGCAAGTGCAGCACAATTCAACTGACTGGACAACTCTCCAATATTTCAGAAGCACCATTTCAGCATGGGTTAAGCGCAGAAGCAAATTTCTGCCATTACACTCCGGCGTGAATTAAATAAATTGAAAGCGGAGAATTTGCGCTTCATTAGCTTGTGCTGCTGGTGATGGCACTTGAAGGATGTTGGCTAGCAAGAAATTTTGCACTGCAATTGCTTGTGCTGCTGGTGGTGGCACTTGGAGGACGTTTTTCAGCATAGAAAGCCAATTTAACTTTGCTGGACTTGCTGATGTACCGGGAGATCGTTGGCCCACACACACGCAAACATAAACTCAAGCACTTTAGTTTTATTATTTTGTTATTTTTTAAGTTTTTTAAGTTTACAATATTACAAGTTTACGAAATAAGTTGCAAGTGCAAGGTCTCGAATTAAATACGTAGCGGAAATTAATGTTGTTTTTTTTTCTTTATTTTTGAGCCTATCAAAAATTCGCTTTCGAATGTCAAAATTTGTAGTAGCCCCTGGGGCTAGCACAAATTTTGACAGTTGTATTCACCTCACAAATGCCAAAAATTGCTCTACCAGCTGTCAGATTTCGATCATCCGACTGAAAAGTTTCCGATTGGCACACAGCCTTTATGAATCTTTTAAATCCATTAAAACACAAAAAACTTAATAAAGGTTCTCATCTAAGCATGTAAACATGTATAGCATTTAAACTTTTGATGAGCGATAAAGTGTAAATGTCGACAAAATGGCGGCTGTGGCTGCGACAGCGTTATGACCTTTTAAAATTTTAAACCTTTTAAAAACCTTCATTAACATAGAAAAATAAATAAAACGTGTTCAAATTTACTTCAACTACTTTAAATATGTAATAATTAGCGCCAAAGGCAACCCTCATTCACACACGTAGATTTACATGCTAGTTTACACTACAAAATAGGCTCGGAAATGATGTAAACTCACGCCCATACAAATTTTGACAAATAGTTTATGTAAGTTCACAAGGCTTACAATGTTTACGGGTCAGTTACATGCTCAGATGAGAACCCTTATTATCTTTTGTGTTAGGGCAAATTTTTCAAAAATTTTGATGCTCTGTAATTCATCGATTTGCACTATTTGTTACAATTTTTGAAGCGAAGCTTTTTACGCCTCGTTTTGCTATGTTGCAGTATATGACAAAAATATATTAAAAGTATTGTGCATTAGCTATCCTACATTTGGGCATTTCATGTGAAGCGGACACCGAAAAAAATTATTATTCGGAAATTCGTTCACATTCGGCCTATTTGTAAAGGTTGTAAAAGAAAAGCGTTCATTTTACGTGGTTTAATTCATGGAAGCTGTGTTAACAACATTAATCTGATAAAAGCCACTCTGGCTGAACATCACATTGAAGGCATTGAAAGCGTTTCAGTTTTCGAAACTCCAACTATGAAGAGAAATAAGAGTGCAACTCCTTTCTACCAGTTGGTGGTGGACAGAAATGTTATTGTATTGTAGTGCGCACCGAATTGAGCAACCAACTGTATTCAAACTTATTGATTGCACTGTAATATTGAACTATGTATATTGTTATTCACCACGCACAATGACCCGTGGTTATATATTTATTTTACATTACGCACTTTCGCACTAAGTTAATATTCTGTTTCTTTCACTCGCGCACTTTTATTGTTATTATATAAGTTATATTTATTTGCGTTACGCACTTATACATTAAGTTAATATTTACTTTTCACTCACGCACTTTTAAGTTATTATATTATTGAACACTATGTATTAATAATATGCACATTTTTGTATATGATTTAGAAACTTAAGAATACCGTTATTTAGCTTTATAAACACTGATTTTTCGAAATAAAGATCATTAAATTAACAAGCTTCAATCAGCTGACTTAATTTTTCAAAAAACCTGATTCACGGTTGCCACCTTTTGTATAAAAATCCCATATTTGGGAATTTTTAATTGCCGTGGGAATTAAAAATTCCCATGGTATTTTTTAATTCAGCATGGTATTTTTTTATTCACGTGGGATTTTTTTTGGGAATTCTCATGGTATTTTTTAATTCAGCATGGTAGTTTTTAATTCACGTGGGATTTTTTTTTGGGAATTTTTAGTTTTTAAGGATTTTTAATCAATATTTGCTCAAAACTTCGTTTCCTTACAGTTTTAAAATGTTATATTTGGACAAATATCTCCGCACGCTTTTTCACACCTGGTTATATATTGAGTGTGTTATGAACGCATCCTAATTAAAAAAAAGCGAATGCAGCAACACATTGAACGTGTTAAATTTAAATAAAACTACACTTAGAAACATAACTTCGACGGATTTGGTAGCCGCGATTCTTCATGCAAAACGCTTATCACAAACAAAAAATTTTACAAGGTTGTATTTAACAAAAATCAATATAATTTGTTTAAAAATACTATGCTCGACTTTAAACATAATGAACAAAATTAAGAAATCGACAGCTAAATGTAAATACAACTGCAGTCAAAATAATAGCAGTGCGTAAAACTAATTCATAAAAATTAAAATCAGACATTTAAATCGAGTGATATTTATTTATATCTTTGCTGCTAAGATTTTTTTTTAGTATTTTAGTATGGGAATTATTGTGGTAATTTTTTTATGGGAATTTGAGGTGGCAGTTTTAAGCAGCCAGGACTATGGAAACACATCGACAAACTGGAGTTGCAACTAAAGAGCCACTACGACGGCAACAAACACTAAAGCAAAATACTTTTCTCCCATAAATTGCTTAAATTTAAAACAACATTAATGAAAATTTTTCAATTTAAATTTATTCACTTTAATTGTTACATTTATTATTATTATAAACAATTTTTTCCCAATAAATGAAGAAAACAATAAAAATTAAAAAACCAACGACAACACTGAGGAACTAATAACACTTTCTTAATTTTTTTCTCAATTTATTGTTTTAAATATTATTAATGTAAACTAAATAAATGAAATAAATCCATTTTTTCAAACTTTGTTTATATTTTTTAATTTGATGGTTGTTTTCTAACAATAACTACTTGTTGCACTTCTTTGCACTCACACACAAGCACTTGGCAAAAATTTTGTTTTGCTAAACAAACAAAAACAATTCTTTCTTTACATATTTTTTTGTTGTTGCTTTAAACACTTCACTTAACTTCAATTAAATGCATATATTTATCGAATATATGCTTATAAATTCGCTGAATGGTACAAATTGGGTAGCGCTAGCTAAAACTGATAAAGTAGCGAACGCCTTTTAATCGAGCGAACAAATTCTATGCTACATGAACACAACTGTTTGCTTAACTGTCAGATACTGTTACTGACGCTGTTAAATTAATAAACGCAGAAAGAACGCAGCAAATTTAAGTGAGAAACCTTTGCAATTGAATTAAATTTACATAAAAATTAAATTGAATCTAACTTCTGACGTGTAGAGTAGCGACACATTCAGAGAAAAATATCTTGAACTAAGGTAGCGCTACCATTACAGTTTACAACAGTTGTCTGCGCTGAATGCGGCCATTCATGAACTGAAACGTCAGTTTTGCTTTTTCTTTGTACTCTTATTCGCAATCCATCATTTCAGACACATGCTTAAATGTTCGCATGCATGATTTATTGGCACTATGAAATCACAGGATGATTTATAAGAATTAAAAAATTAAAAATTTTATATGGTTTAATATCATGACATTAAATTATGGACATAATTAAAGAAAATATAATATTTCTTGAAAAATTAAAGAAAAATTTAAGAAAAAGTAAAAATAGATTTTATAATGAAGAATATAAAAAGGGAAAGTTGCAAGAAATTGAAGAATTAAAAAACGAAACAATTAAATATGAGTCTTTTGAAAATTGTAAAGATTTAATATTACAATTTAATAAAATTTATTATGAATTAATTGAAATCATAAAAAATTTAAATATACGAAAAGAGGATAAAATAAATAAAATCAGTATGGGAGGAGGAAAATAATTTGCCAAAAATGTCAAGTTTTGACATAAATGTAGTAGGTAAAAACCTACCTAAGTTTTTAAAGGAGTTTATGCAGAGTTAGAGGATTTTATACTGAAAGCAGAATTGCTTCATGATTTAGTAAAAGATGAAGATAAGACTATTTTTATTAAATATGTCTACAATTTTAAATTAACAACCCAAGTGAGAAGTATACTTGGACGTTTGAATAAACTTCGACATTGATTGAGTTAAAATCTTTATTGGTGAAATCTTACCCCAGTCCTAAAACACTACAGCAAATGCTAAATGAATTTAGTTCAATAGCACAGAACAACCTATCAATTTCAGAATTTAGAGAAAAATTAACGGAATTAGGAGAGCAATTAAGCAATTTAGAGCTACAAAGCTTAGAAAAGCCCAGCCAGGAAGCAAAATATGCAATATATAAGGTCAACGAAAGTATGGCACTGTATATTTTTACGAAAAGTGTTAGGACAGAATATCAGACTATTCTCTAGGCAAATCCGCCGAAGTCTTTTAATGAAGCGACTGAAAGATGCTTGACTTTTGAACAAAATTTTTCAACAGATAGAAGCAATATTTTACATATACAAAACAGAAGTAATTCAAGAAACTATATTGAGCAAAATAATAGATTCAATCACAACTTCAGATATTACAAAAATATAAACCAACATTTTCCAAACAGAAATAATAACAATTATAGAAATAGTACCTTTCAAAATGGAAATCAAAATTTTTCAAATATAAATTACAGAAATAATAATAACTTTCAAAACAACAATCCATATGGCAATTACAGAAATAATAATAATCACAGAAGCAACAATTTTCAGAATAACAATAGTTTTTACCTCGGAAATAAAAGAAATAATAATTATAATTTCATAAACAATAACAACAGAAATAATAATTTCAATAGAAATGAAAATTTTGAAAACAGCAACAATGCGCAGGGAAACAGATATGGCCGGGTAGCAGGAATTGTTACCCACAGAGGCCAAAACTGATCCAACAACTTACTAAAAATTTATCAAATTTTGTAATATTGAATTGCAGAAATACAAATGAGAATTTAAAATTCCTAGTAGACACGGGAGCAGATATTTCTATCAGCAAGAAAAGAAGCATAGATAACATAAACACAAGAAATATTTCAACAATAACTGGTATAACTTATGAAAATATAGTTATAGTGCATAGGCACATCAAATTTAAATTTTTCAATTGAAAACGAGGAAATTACATATAATTTCCACATAGTAGAGGATGATTTTCCAATTATAACAGATGACATAATAGGGCGTGACATGTTGAGAAAGTACATGTCTAAAATAGATTTTGAAACATGCACGGTAACATTTTTAATAAATGAAAAAGAATTTACATTACCAATAATTTTATATGAAAAAGGTTTTACAGTACCTGCTCGAGTGGAAGCAGTGGTTCCCATCAATATTAGGGTTAATGAGGATAGTATAGTCCTTAACAAAGAAATAAACAATGGAGTTTTCATTGCAAGTAGTATAATACCTTCAAATGGTGTAGCACATAGAAAGGTTTTAAACACTACTGATAAAGAGATATATTTAGAAGATCTCAACATAGAAACAAAACCTTTAAAAAATTACAACATATTTTCTAGCAAAAAGGCTAACAAATTAAATGCACATAGATTACAAGAACTTTTAAAAACACTAGACATTGGATGTAACGAACCGGAGGCAGAAACATCTATAATTGATATTTTAAAACAATTTCAAGATGTATTCCACCTTCCCGGAGAACAATTATCAGTGAACAATTTTTACACGCAAGAGATTCAAACTACTGATTCAACTGCAGTATACATTAAAAACTATCGACTTCCAAAGACACAAATGACAGAGATCAACGAACAAGTAGACAAGCTTTTAAAAGACAACATTGTTGAACACTCAGTTAGCCCTTACAATTCGCCACTTTTAGTTGTTCCCAAAAAATCAACTAATGATGAGAAGAAGTGGAGATTAGTAGTCGATTTCAGGAAACTAAACGAAAAATAGTAAACGACAAGTTTCCCCTAACAAAAATAGAAGGCGTACTAGACAAATTAGGAAGAGCTAAATATTTTTCGACTTTGGACATGACTAGCTCCTTCCACCAAATACGATTACACGAAGACTCACGACCACTAACTTTTCAACAAATAACGGACATTATCAATTTAAACGCCTACCTTTTGGACTAAAAATATCGTCCAACAGCTTTCAGCGCATGCTAACAATAGCATTAAGTGGTTTAGATGCTGAAGCATTTCTATATGTAGACGATATCATTGTGTTTGGATATAGTTTAGGGCACCACATTAAAATTAGGCTAAAGTTTTTCAAAGGATGAGGAAATTTAATTTAAAACTAAATGCACACAAGTGCTCATTTTTAAAACCAGAGGTTTTATACCTAGGACACCTCATAACAGCTAAAGGCATTAAAACTGACCCAGCAAAAAATAATATAATTGAGAATTATCCTGTGCCAAAAGACACAGATGAAGTCAGAAAAATTGTTGCTTTCTGCAATTATTATACGAGGTTCATACCAAAATTTGCAAAAATAGCTAAAGTTTTGAACTCACTACTAAAAAAAGATATAAAATTTAATTGGACTGAAGATTGTCAAAATTCTTTCGACACGTTAAAAACAAAATTACTCAACCCTCCAATACTACAATACCCAAATTTTGAAAAACAATTTGTACTAACGACAGACGCCTCAAATTATGCGTTAGGCTCCGTTTTGTCACAAGGTGATGTTGGTTCAGATCTACCAATATCATACGCGAGCAAGTCTCTCAACAAACACGATTTAAACAAATCAATAATAGAAAAAGAGTTATTGGCCATACATTGGGCGATAAATTTCTTCAGGCCATACCTCTACGGCAAATTTTTAGTAGTAACAGACCACAGACCTTTGGTGTCTCTGTTTTCCCATAGAAACCCGTCATCAAAGATGACACGTATTAGATTAGATCTATGCGATTACAATTTTGAAATTATGTGCAACAAAGGCAGCATGAATACCAATGCTGACGCATTATCTCGCATAGTGCTGAACAGCGATTCATTGCAGGCTATGATTCCGACAGGAGCGAATGATAGCAAAATACTGGCTATAACAAGAAGTATGGTTACAAATCAACATACACAAAACACGAATTCAGACAAAACAAGTGACATTGCTAGCAAGAAGTGTGATCAACTTTTTATTTGAGAGTGCACATCCAAATCAGATATTAACAAAATGATACAATTAAGGTTCGTAACAGATAGAAATTGCAAGGGTGCCCAAATAAATATAAATAATAGAGAAGTTATTGTAAGATGCAGCGATAATCCATCGATCACACAGCTGACTTTGGAGAAACCGTCGTCAAAAAAGCATAGGTTAAATATAAACGAGCTCGCGTTAAGTAAAAATGATAAAATATTCGAAATCATAAGAATGGATAAATTTAAAAAGATATTTAATAATTTACAAAGAAAAAATAATGAAAAATTTAAAAATTTTGATATACAATGAGCCAACAAGAATAATTGATAAAGATGTACAAAATAAATCATTGATAGAAAATGCAATTTTGACCTATGGTCATTTTAAAGATCTTAAATCAGATAGGGGTACTGAATTTACCAATGAGTTGATGTCGGAGATTTCCAAACAACTTAACATTAAACAAATATTCAGCACGCCTTATCATCATGAGACCTTAGGTTCTATAGAAAGAAACCACAGAGTATTGAACGAATTTTTATTGAATTTTTGCAAAGATGATGAATGGGACCACTGGATCCCATACTTCACATTTGCTTACAATACAACACCTCATGTTGACACTAATTACACTCCTTTTGAACTTATATTTGGCAAATTAGCAAACCTACCAAATGATAAATTACAAAATTCAAAATGTTACAATGTAGACAATTATGTGCAGGAACTAAGAGTAAGATTAAAATACTCATTGGAAAAAACAAAAGAATTGATAAATATAGCAAAGATTAAAAGAGTGAAAAATATTGCCATTTCAGCACCATTAAATATAAAAATTGGTGACAAAATAATGATAAGAAGAATGAATAGAAAGAAAAACCAACCACCATATCATGGTCCATATATAATAATTGATACATATGGAGTAAATTCTAAGGTTAACGTAGATCGTAAAATCAAAGAATACCATAATAATATACTAAAAAAATGGATTTAATTCAAAATTTTCAAATAAAGTAAAAATTTATTAATTAAAACAATTGCATTGTATAAATTTTATAAACAAATTGTATTTGTATAATTCTTAGTAACAAATATCATTTTCTATTTTGTAATAATTTTTGAAATAAAATATAATATATAATCTATTATAGTTAATAAAAATAATTGAAATGTATAAAACAAATATTATATTTAAAGTGCAATTTTCAAATTGAATAATTTATTAGATGATAATAAGAAACTTTGAATTGTATAATTTCAAAAATTATTTTTTTTCTTTTCTAAAATAATTTTTATCTTAAGGATGGGTGTGAAGTGCGCACCGAATTGAGCAACCAACTGTACTCAAACTTATTAATTGCACTGTAATATTGAACTATATATATTGTTATTCACGACGCACAATGACCCGTGGTTATATATATATTTTACAATACGCACTTTCGCACTAAGTTAATATTCTGTTTCTTTCACTCGCTCACTTTTATTGTTATTATATTAGTTATATTTATTTGCGTTACGCACTTACACATTAAGTTAATATTTACTTTTCACTCACGCACTTTTAAGTTATTATATAATTGAACACTATGTAGTATTAATATTATGCACATTTTTGCATATAATTTAGAAACTTAAGAATACCGTTATTTAGCTTTATAAACACTGACTTTTCGAAATAAAGATCATTAATTTAACAAGCTTCAATCAGCTGACTTAATTTTTCAAAAAGCCTGAGTGCATTTTTATGCCGGCTGACACGAATAAAAAAAATAATAAACATTTAGAGCCAGTGGCGTTTTAACCCAACTAGAACTGATGGTCCCCATTTGGGTTGCAGCGACGTCGTAGCGTTTATTTTTGTGTCAAAATTGACATGATGTTACGTATTGGTTACTTTAAAGAGACCACTATGATTCGAAAGTGGTGCAACACAATGCCAACATTGTGTTAGTGAAAATTACTTTGAAGTGACTTATCACATTTTAGTATAATTTATATATAAATGCATTACAGAGTTGCCAATTGCAAAAAAATTAAATTTGTTTGCATGTTTTGTCTACATTTTGCAGCCATAAATATAATTATTTTATAATTAAAATTTATATAATATATAGGAGCACAACATAATCTTAAGTGTTTTTTGATATTATTTGGAGCTAAATGTAGATGGGAAAGAAGATTTTCGCTAAAATAACAGCCAAAACTTCTTAAGAATTTAAGTGCAAGCTGAATTCAATAAATATTGCAACAATTTCATACATTAATAAAAAATGTTTATATATAATAATAATTTGCGTCCACCATTTTAAATAACTTGGGTCGCTATTAGCTAATTGTTACAAAATATACATCTTGATGAATGATGAGTGATGCATTTTTTAAAGGTAACACTTGATAAATCGTTACAACATTCTGTGACCTAGTGGACATGTCGACGAGAGCATAATTAGCAGAGTAGGGCAACACTAATGAGCGGTGTCACCATGTTAACGAAGACATGAGTATAACTAGCTAACAGCGATGCTGCTACGTTAGCAGAGGTATGCAATAAATTAAATGATGAGAAGACAGGCAGTTGCTGGCAGACAATTGAGCCAAGCAGTTGAGCTTACAGGGAGTTGCTGCCGAACCATAAGAAGATATAAGAACCATAAAGGAATACGCACAGAAGTAAGATTGTGTCAAAGTGATTGGATAATTTAGACAAGTGGCGAGGATAACAGGCGAGACAAAGACTGAGGACGAACCTTACCCCTAACTAAGGGACAACGGGGTTTTATAGCTTTGGAGGCGCAGCGTCAGCTCGCAAGGGACAACTGGTTTTAGCTTTGGAGGCGCAGCGTCAGCTCGCAAGGGACAACTGGTTATAGCTTTGGAGGCGCAGCGTCAGCTCGCAAGGGACAACTGGATTTTAGCTTTGGAGGCGCAGCGTCAGCTCGCAAGGGACAACTGGTTATAGCTTTGGAGGCGCAGCGTCAGCTCGCAAGGTACCACTGGGTTTTAGCTTTGGAGGCGCAGCGTCAGCTCGCAAGGGACACTGGTTATAGCTTTGGAGGCGCAGCGTCAGCTCGCAAGGGACAACTGGGTTTTAGCTTTGGAGGCGCAGCGTTAGCTCGCAAGGGACAACTGGGTTTTAGCTTTGAAGGTGCAGCGTCAGCTCGCAAGGGACAACTGGTTATAGCTTTGGAGGCGCAGCGTCAGCTTGCAAGGGACAACTGGGTTTTAGCTTTGAAGGCACAGCGTCAGCTCGCGAGGAACAATTGATTTCAGTTTGGGAGACATACTGTCAGTTCTCAAGGGGCATCATCCTAGCTGGGAGCGCAGTATCAGAGCGTAAGGGGAAAGAGTTACTAGGAATTCACCGGCTGGACATAAGGACTGTAACCAAGACGCCAAAGTTTTCGCCCATTGCTCACTATATCGCCTTGCTATCATTATTACTTAGTTTATACGTAAAATATTGCAATAAATCAAACTTAAAACGTTAAATAAAAGCTTTATTTGGACGAACCTGAAACAAATAAAAATCTATTTTTTGTGACGAATCCTGGACACGACTGAGAATACCTCAGCTATAGAGCCGGAAGACCGGCAGCTTCGTTACAAGGTTTAATTCACTCTGCTTCAATTGAATGCAATCTTTTACACTCATGGCATCGTTTTTCAACGGTTTATTTCCCTCATGGCAGGTTAAATCGCGATATTATAATAACATTTTTTAATGATAGCTCAAACACATTTTGTGGTAGAGATTTTAATTCAAGGCAAGTTTCTTTTGGTGATATCTCAATTAATTTATATGGAAATATTCTTTATGAACACTACAAATCTTAAAATTGTAAATGCTAGTTCACCCACTTGCGTAAAATCTACGTTTGGTTCTTTTATTGATAAATTCTTGACTAATTTTAATTTTTCTCTAGTTGGCTTCGTTAGTTCTTTACCATCTTTTTTTGATCACATTGCCATTAAATGTGAAATACTTTTGGAGACTACATATGCAGATGTATCTTTTACTAAGCTTAAGCTGTTCAATAAAGTTAATTCTAAAAACATGAATTCTTTTATTTTACGAAAGTTAAATACTTTAAGTCTGTCGCTTGATCAAAATCTAATGAATGTTGAGTGTGAACAAGTTGCCTTTAATCAAAGAGTAGTAAAGAGTTGTCAGTTCTGCACAGTTGCGTTTGTGCAGACATTTGTGATTAGTGAGTGTTGGACGAATGTGGATGTGAAGGAAGGCGATAAAATCGAAATTTGTCGCCTGACTTTGATCAGCTGTGCTTAGCTGACGTTGCTTTGTGGTTTCGACGCTTAGCGAAGAATGATCTGTATGAGTGCGAAGAAATAGAAAATAGAAAGCGTGTGATGAAGCGAAAAGAAAATAGTTTGCTATTGTTTCTTTTCGCTTCGGTATAACTTTTTTGTTTCCTATAAGAATCTTGCACTCATATGAATGTTTACATTTTTTTAGCTAGATTGGATTTGGTAAATTGAATGAATTTACCAATTTCAATCTTTTTAAATGATGAGAACATTTTTATGCCCTCCTTTACCTATAAATTTATTTTAATTCTTGTAGGTAAGAAATGTTTTATTTGAAGCTACATTTTTATTATAACTAATTGTGTTTGTTTAATAATCCAAAAATGGTATTAATATTTAAAGATATTTTTTCTCATTTTAATGACCTTCTTTAAACAGTAATTGTTATGGTGACATAAAGTTCCTTGTTTTTTTTATTTTGAGATTTTATTAAAATTTTGTATAAAATCTATTTGTTGAAGGTATTTAAAGATTTTTAATTTTAGCAAACAGATTTTTCAATAAATTAATAAAATTAATCAACCATGTTGACAGTTTTGTTGACCTTATGTTGAAACTTATGGTGTTTATGGTGAAGGGCTTGGTAGACAGTTGGAAATACGTCCACAGTTTCTACTGTACGGAGAAGGGAATGTCTGCGGTAGAATTAATGGAAAGGTTGCTTGAGGTAGTAGACAGTATTTTCGAGTGTGGTTTAAGGTTGAGGGTGATTGTAAGCGATCAAGGCACCGCGAATAGGCAATGTTTCGGCACCCTAACAAATAAATTTCAGGCCCACTTTTTTGAATATAAGAATGAAAAAATTTATATTTTGTATGACTATTGCCATCTTTTTAAAAGTATTAGGAATACTTTACTTAGCTGCAATATAGAGACAGAGAATGGGGTAGCTAGTTGGGGTGTTATCAGGGAACTGCACCAATTAGACCAATCGGACTCCCTCAAAATGTCCCTAAAACTGACAGACAGCCACATAAACCCTACATCTTTTCAGAAGATGAGAGTTTGTCTGGCTATCCAAGTCCTTAGCGAATCTGTGGCTGCTGGCATTCGCTATTGTATTGACAAAGATCTTTTTAAGAACTTTGTCAACAAAGCGAATGCCGAAGCTACTTTAGCGTTTGTCAAACGTTTCAATGAAGGATTCGATTTTTGTAATGTTAAAAGCACCGATCACAGCAATCCTAACAGACTTCCAATTACGACGGACTCTCCTAAAATCGAACAAATTAGGGATTTCATAGGCTTCCTCACCAAAATAAAGCTACCCCATGGAAAAAAAAATTACTGCATCGAGGGTTTGATATACACATTGAAATCAATGCTGTATTTGTCAGAGGATTTGCTAGAAGATCCAAACATTTCATTTGTTTTGCTTGGAAGATTGAACCAGGATCAACTAGAAAATTATTTTGCGGTTATTCGATCACAATTGGGAAATAATGTTAACCCATCAGTGAGAGAAGTGCAATACCTTTATGCTAGGTTACTTCCATGAAGATTCTAACCCATCGTTATGAGTCTCGCAATTCTAATTGCGAAACTGATGACGATGTTATGTTGGATTGGAACTTCAGTATTAAGGGTGAATGTGTGCAAACGTCTTCTTCGGGTGAGCAATTAGCTTCGGGAGGGTTAGGGGAGGAAGCAATTGCTGAATTCGAAGAAGATGATGATGTGGATGTGACGCCATTGACCCACATAGAAGCGGCCGTTGGACGTTACTTTGTCGGTTATAGCTTAAGACAGAAGCTGATGCGCAAAATAAAATGCGAAAGTTGCAAATTGCACCTGGTCAAATTTGACCAGATGCAATTTGACAATGAATACTTCATTTCGGTTAAAAATCGAAGTGACGATGAATTGTTGCTGAAGAATCCGTCAGACAGATTCTTCCAAATTTGTGAGCAACATTTGGCCATATACAAAAATATATTTCAAAAGACTTGCCACCTTCCTAAATTAAAAGAAAGGATTGTGAAAGCTTGTTACGAACAAACGAACATAACTCATCCCGATTGGTTTGATGTTTATAGTGAATGCTTTGATCATAGAATGTGTATTCTAGAATTCCTTGTTTTAGTTTTGATACGAAAAATTCTAGATGGCTATGCAAAAAAATGGTTAAAGAAACATCTGAAGGTTTAAAGAATAAAAGAGTTTTCAAAGAAAAAAAAAAAAACTAACGAGAGCAATAAAGTTAAAAAATTTTTGCTTTAATTCTTATTAATTAACTACTTCTTTATCAAAATTTGTTCGTTTAGATTTTACACATTCAGTTTAATTGTTTTTTAACGCACAATATATGGTCAAAGGAATCATCTCAAAATTTATCTAACAAACAGAGAATTCGTTTTCAATGTATGTAACAACTCGGCAAACTGGTAATTTTTTTCCTTGCGGAGTTCTTAAATTGGCAGGACCCCTTTTAAGTCTTTTTTATGTTTTTTTTATTAGAGGTATTCTTTTGGGAAGTTTGTTGGTGTGATTGTGATTGTGCTTTAGTGTTACAATATTGAGCCCTTCATTGAATGTTTGACATCCGCTAGATTCGCCTGTCCGAATGTCCGTCCGCCAGGGTTTCCGATATTCGTCCGAATGTCCGTCCGCTCATCCGACGCAGCCTCCCGAATACCGCCAACTAACCCCATTTCAGTCTAGTTGCATGTATTTTGGAATGAACGGACGTATGACTGAATGTTTGTATGGTAGTATGTTTGAGTGTAAAGTATTCCTAATACTTTTAAAAAGTCAAAATTTTTTTCCAAATTAAACTTCGCGGTGCCTTTAGACTTTCTCATCTTCACCTTTTCCACATTCAAAATTGACCTCAAACTCTATACGTTTTTTTCTTGGAGTTTCGATTCTTTTTTGAAACTACCACTTTTCCCAAAAGTTCTTCTAATGCTCCAATTAGCCTCGCATGGCATAGCATTGCATGGCTTAGCAAGTATCACTTTCATCTCTAACTACTTATCGCTCGTTTTCTTCAATAACGTTATAATCCGAAAAACACTTATTCGACTTTGTGATTACATCACTTTAATAAATTTTTATTTTACTTATATTGTAAAATATATGTAAATGTATTTCTGTAAATATTTACTGTAAATATTGTATATACTTCTTTTTATGATGTAAATATTATACATATTGTAATTATATTGTAAATGTATTTTACAATTTAAATATTGTAAATACATTTCTGTAAATATTGTATGTACTTAATTTTGTAATGTCAATATTGTACTTCCTTTAATTTATGCTTAAGACTTAAAACTCTTGTACTGAAAAATAAGTTTTTTAAATTGTGACGTTATTGAAAAAAACGAAAGATATGTTGACATAGAAGTTCTATTATATTTTGTCACAAATATATATTTTTGTATATTTTGAAACATTAATAAAATGTCAAAAAATGTGTCTGGTAAACGCCCCTATTAAATATTTAATATTGGGGTCAGCTGTGTATTTATTTTCTCAGTTGTGTACTAATGATATATAATACTCAGCTTAAATCATGACTAGTACGGATTTTTCTTAATACTCAGTATTTTTGAAAGTTTCCAGTATTAAATTTTGTTATTGGTAAAATGACTACGTTTTGCATAACCATGATTTTTTGCTTTATACTAGCCGCTTATATAACTTGCATTCGCTGCTGTACCATGCGAGGCTAATTTGATCATAATATTTCGAAATCTTTCTTATGGCATCGCTTACAAACTTCTTTTTTCTTTTATAAAAATTACCGTTTTCAACTTTGGGCTCGGTAGACTCATTTATAATTTTCAAAATTGTCTATCTACTATTTCAGGTTATTAAATTCTTTCCTTCTTTCAAACACAAAAAATTCTTACTTGTCTTTTTTTTCCCGGACCAACAAAAGCTTTTTGTATATACTGTGAATATTGTAAATACATTTGTGTAAATATTTACTGTAAATATTGTGAAAATTAAATTATATAATGTAAATATTGTACATAAATTTTTGAGGTTACAATAACCGTTAATTAAATTACTTTATGTAATTTACATATCTGTAAATACTGTAAATATTGGAAGTTTATTTAATACTTTCACTTTTCTAGTTTTAAGTTGTAAATATTTACTTTATTATATTACTTAGGTTAGTTAAATACATTCAAAGTGTTTGCCTTAGTTGATAATTTATTACATTATGTAATAAGTTTTCAATTTAGTTGATAATTTATTACATTATGTAATAAGATTTTCATTTAGGTTTAAATTATTACATTATGTAATAAGATTTTCATTTAGTTTTAAATTATTACATTATGTAATAAGATTTCATTCTAGGTTTTAAGATATTATATTATATAATAAGCACCGTATTATATTAAATAATAAGAGCCAGTTCAAAAATGTATTAATTTTTTATTGAATTAGAAGAATAAAATGAGGTAAGTTTTAAAACACCAACAATTGAAAACCAAAACTGCAAAATAAATGAATATGTATGTCAGACATAATTTTGCTTTATAAAATGAATAAAAGATGAATTAATTGCTTTATTTATTAATTGATTAATTTTATTAATTTATTAAAAAATCTATAAATAAACTCATAATTCATAAAAAGATGAATTTATTGCTTCCTTTATTAGTTGATTAATTTTATTAATTTATTGAAAAATCTGTTTGCTAAAATTAAAAATCTTTAAATACCTTCAGCAAATAGATTTTATACAAAATTTTAATAAAATCTCAAAATAAAAAAAACAAGGAACTTTATGTCACCATAACAATTACTGTTTAAAGAAGGTCATTAAAATGAGAAAAAATATCTTTAAATATTAATACCATTTTTGGATTATTAAACAAACACAATTAGTTTTATATTTTGGATTGATGGAATTTTAATGTTTCAAACTTTTATATGGTATTTAATATTTTAAACACTTTCGTAAACATTCTGAGTTTGTTTAAAATAAAATAGAAAATTTTCTAAATACCTGCAACAATTGACAGAAATTTGTATACGTATATATTTTTACATAAAGAAAGTATATACATCTCATATATGTGTATATACTGTGTGGCTCAAAAATTTATAATAATTTGAAAAGAGGAAAATTGGTAAATTCCTTTAATTAACCAAATCCAATGTAGCTAAATATTGAAATCCTGTAAATCAATTTATCATCATTTAAATAGCTGGAAGTTGGTAAATTCATTTAATTTACCAAAAGCAATGTAGCTAAAAAATTTCTTATATACATTGTACCTGCAAGAACTAAAAGAAATTTATAGATAAAGGTCATATAAAAATACTATCATAATTTAAATAGCTGGAAATTGGTAAATTCATTTAATTTACCAAATCCAATGTAGCAAAAAAATTTTTCTTCAAATTAAAAAAATTCCTAAATTCATATAGTACCTAGAAATTGAGAAAAAATTTAGCTTCAAATGAAAAAATTGGCTGAATTCTTCATAGTACCTGGAAATTGATAAAAAATGTAGCTTCAAATAAAACATTTCTTACCTACAAGAATTAAAATAAATTTATAGGTAAAGGAGGGCATAAAAATGTTCTCATCATTTAAAAAGATTGAAATTGGTAAATTCATTCATTCTACCAAATCCAATCTAGCTAAAAAAATGTAAACATTCATATGAGTGCAAGATTCTTATAGGAAACAAAAAAAGTCATACCGAAGCGAAAAGAAACAATAGCAAACTATTTTCTTTTCGCTTCATCACACGCTTTCTATTTTCTATTTCTTCGCACTCATACAGATCATTCTTCGCTAAGCGTCGAAACCACAAAGCAACGTCAGCTAAGCACAGCTGATCAAAGTCAGGCGACAAATTTCGATTTTATCGCCTTCCTTCACATCCACATTCGTCCAACACTCACTAATCACAAATGTCTGCACAAACGCAACTGTGCAGAACTGACAACTCTTTACTACTCTTTGGTATGTACCTGTTTCTAAGCATACTAAGCATAGAGTTCTTTTTTCTACAGCCATATTATGGTCCAGTTAGCCTCGCATGGCACAGCAGCGCATGCAACGCAGATAAGCAGCTAGCACACAGCTAAATAAATGGTGATTATGCAAAGCATAGTCACATGGTCAAAATAAAACAATGAAAAAGAAGAATACAACGATTTTATTTTAATAAATTAACCGCTCTTGATCAAACAATTTTACAACGTCACATCTGTTTTGCCAAAACGTCAAATACATAGAAGAATACACAGATATTAAAATGAAATAGATCTTCCATGTTTATCTATGTAGTCAGAGATGCATTTCTGTTTTTATCTGAGCATTGCCATGCGTTGCCATGTTGTGCATAATCAGATACACACAAATCCTATTAAACAGATTTCGATGTGACGCTTGTTAAGCCATGCACTGCTATGCCATGCGAGGCTAACTGGACCATTAGCGCTTCAACGTGAATCAAAAAATATTCAAAGGAACATTTTTTTCTCTCGGCCCTCTTCCTTCGATTCAGCTATTTAAAGAGCTAAATTCGCATTTAAAACTTGTTGGAAATATGGTTTTGAATAATGTGCGTCATGAAACTGGCAAATTTTTTACAAATGCCTTTGACTCTTTTAAATCAAATCGTAGTGCATATAAGGCAATCAAAAATTTTACTGGGCACAAAAAAACTGTCACTTTAAATGGTTCTCTTTTCCTTGATTTGGATAAAACTACTGCTGTTTCTGGCGATGAAAACATTGCTAATGTATTGGCGGAAAACTTTTAAGAAAAGCACCAGCTTACTACAAGCTTCGATTCTGTATTCACCACCATCGTTAAAAATTCTGTTATTCAATTTGACGAAAACATTTCTCCTGGTGTTAAAAGTAATGTTCTTCTTAGACAATTAAATGCTAAATTGCCGGCTGAATCTCGTGATATTCTGACATCTACTGAAGAAGTTTGTGATATAATTAAATCCCGACCAAATGAAAAATCAGCTGGTTCTGAAAATAGGCCTTATTCTATCATTAAGAAATTTGATACACGCATTATTTCTATCTTAACAATATTTTTTAATCATCTTCTTGCCATATCCTATTTCCCTCGATGTTGGCAATATGCGGTCATTACTCCCATTCCAAAAACTGGTAAAGATGCTACTTTTATTGATAACTGGCGCCCAATTTCTATGTTAAGCTGTATCGCAAAAATTTTTGAACGTATTTTAGGTTTAGGAACGCAGTTAGGTTAAGTCAACGGCGTGACTCTTTGCATTTATATCAAAATCAGTTTGGGTTTTTTGGCGGGCACTCAACAAATCACGCTCTTGCTTGATTGCAGGCGAACATTAATGAGGGTTAACATGAAAATAAAGTTACTACTATTGTGGCTTTGGATTTAAAAGCGGCTTTTGATACCATTTGGCACGATGGCATTGTACATTAGTTGTTCATTATCAGATCATAAAGTCAATGGGCATTTTTCTAAGGTTTTTAACATGGGGGCTGGTGTCCCTCAGGGGTCTGTGCTTGGGCCTTTATTATTTATTTTATATGTTTATGACATTCCTATACATAACACTATTAAAATCACACAATTTGCTGATGACACCACGTTCATGTGGTTCATAATGACCCAGCCCGAACTCAAAATTTACTAAATATTTTCTTAACTGTTGTTTCTAGATATTTTTAAAATTGGAAATTGATTTTAAATAATGATTAGACTGAATTATTACACATCATGAGCTTTGTACGTGATACCAATCCAAGACTTAGAAAATTAGCTCATAATGTGAAAATTAGTTTAAATGGGCTTTTACTGCCAGTAAAAAATGACATAAGATTGCTTGGCATGCAATTGCAAACTAATAATAGATTTACCAAACATATTAAAATTAGATTAAATAAGACCAGAAGAGCAAAATTTCATCTAAATCGCATTTTTAAAAATTAAAAAATTGATACTAAGATCAAAACGAGATGTATATCCAACCAATTCTCGGGCACGTTTCTCACATCTGGTGTCGCCAACCGCAGTTATCGAGTCACCAGATGGAACTGCTTAGAGTTTTTGAGAGAAGTTGTCTGAGATCAACTGCTAATATAAAGCGTACTCGCGGTTCCTTTAAACACATACGTGCTTCTCAAATTTATGACACTTCTATAACCAATCTTATGAATGCATGCCAAAGCTATTAGATCTGCATAATGCTGGTAGTTTTATTATTAATGATGAAATTAAAATCTTTAATGTTAGGTACAATAATAGTCCTGGACTGGTATACCATACTAATCAATTCTTAAAGTATAAATAACTTCATATATTAACGTTGTTCTAAAACTTGAATTATAATTTGGTTTTTTATATAATTTTTGTCATAAATCTTATTGTATTTTATTGCTATTGTATTTTGAACTAAATGTATTCGTTGGCCGAGATAAGGTTCTCTGTGAATACCACTTGGCATGAAGATGGGCTACTTTAATTTTAAGTTTTGATTTTTAATAAAACTACTCAAACAAAAAAAAGTTTGCTAAGCGCAATAGGGTTGCTAAAAGTATTGAGAATGTGTTTAATTCAAATTTTATTATTTGTATGTCAAAATTTTAAATGAAAAAAATGTTTTTTTTTGTTTGTGTAAATTTAAGCAAATTATGTTAAATTTGTATCTTTTTGCTGTGAAATTTGACGTTTACCACATCTTATAAACCAATCAGCACAATAAACATGTTTTTGTGTTAGCTGATGGCAACCTTTTTTTACATATGTATACAAAAAATTGTTCATCTGTCAATTAAAAAAATACGTTAATTTATTAATTCAAATTGAATGCGGATCCCAATTTTGTTAAAAAACTTATAAAAAGTGTCTAAAACATAAAAACATATAAGAAAAAGCTGACAGGCCTACTTCAACAAATTTTTCAAAGAACTTTTGAACTTTTTTATTATCTTTTGTCAAGATTTGGTAAAAGTTTGACATTTTGTTAAGCATGAAATCTGCCATCAATATTGAAACGAAACAAAAACCAGGACATTTGACTGGTTTAAGAAAATTAGTCAGGACACCAGGACAAAACCCTCGAAACCAGGACATGTCCTAGGATAACAGGACACATGGCAGCCCTAATCTAGCATAGTCACAAAACAGTTCTGCCAGCTGCCCTCTTCCAAATTTTCCTTCAGTTGAGAGTAGTTATTTCCTTGTGTCGAATATTTAGCACAAATATATGAATATGACAAATAAAAATTAAAAGTTAAAAATTAAAACATTTTTTATTAAAAACGCAATTTTATTAAAAACTAAACGCTAGAATTACAAGGTTTTTTGTAGCAAAAATCTGTTGCTTTTTCCTAGAAAGAGAATGCTGGCAAAGTTATCATAGAGTTATAACAAAGATTCTTTAAATTTAAAAATATTATGTAGGTACATATTGTTTTTATGTTTTTTTTTAAATTTGAGTTGGCCGTAGAACTGATGCAGTCAATGCACCCTCGATATTTCCCAACTGACTGTAAATGGCCAAATTTTAAATTTTGTATATATATTGTTTTTAGGACTTTATCCACCTCTTCCAGTGGCCACTCCTTGCATTAAGGCTATATCACCCAGTGAAGGTTGGACTACAGGTGGCGCAACAGTTATTATTGTAGGGGACAACTTTTTTGATGGTCTTCAAGTAGTATTCGGAACGATGTTAGTCTGGAGTGAGTTAATAACATCGCATGCCATACGAGTACAAACACCACCCCGTCATATTCCCGGAGTTGTTGAGGTAACACTTTCCTACAAAAGTAAGCAGTTCTGCAAAGGATCACCTGGACGCTTCGTGTATGTCTGTAAGTTAAACGAAAACTTTCATGGAAAGCATACATACTTAAAATATCTTTCTCATGTAATTCTGTTTAAGCAGCCTTAAATGAACCAACGATAGATTACGGCTTTCAGCGTCTTCAGAAACTCATTCCACGTCATCCTGGAGATCCTGAGAAGTTGCAAAAAGAAATAATTCTTAAACGTGCTGCTGACTTAGTTGAGGCCTTGTACTCGATGCCACGGTATGAATAAATTTAAAATTATGTTGACTTTATATGATTTAAATACAAATTCTAAATGTTTGATATTTTAAATCTTACTTGATTTTAAATACAAACTCTAGTTGTTTGATAGTTTAAAATCGTTTATTGAGCTTAAGGTCAAAGTTAGAACAATTAATTGTTCTAACGAATCTTTCCAAAGAAACAACAACAAAAACAACAACAACAACAACAACAACAACAACAACAACAACAACAACAACAAAGTTTTTCAATATAAAAAGGAAAAAATCACTAGCTGATTTTATTGCAATTTCGGCCCGGCTAAAGGCTTCATTAGAAATCTTTGTGATACCCGTGCAAGCGCGCACTAACGCACTGCACCACAGGGGCGATGAGATTTCAAGTGTCAATTTTTCAGTTTTTCTCAATTTCATAATTTCACATTTGTTGTTGTATTTTTGCTTTACTTTAGTCTCTATGCTTATGTTATTATATGTAACAGCCAACAGCCTGCTGGAAGTCTCCACTAACAAAGCATGTTTACTGAAGTTGTTTTTAGATTTTTTGCTGATTTTGTTTTCAGCTGTTTCCGTTTGGTCGAGCTCTACCATTTGATTAAAGTTTTTTCCTAAATGACCTCTTTATTTATTATGTTGACTTTATATGATTTAAATCTAAATAAATATGAAGCTAGTGGAGACTTACAGCAGGCTGTTGGACTACATATAATAACATAAGCATAGAGACTAAAGTAAAGCAAAAATACAACAACAAATGTGAAATTATGAAATTGAGAAAAACTGAGAAATTGACACTTCAAATCTCATCGCCCCTGTGGTGCAGTGCGTTAGTGCGCGCTTGCACGGGTATCACAAAGATTTTTGACGAAGCCTTTAGCCGGGCCGAAATTGCAATAAAATCAGCTAGTGATTTTTTCCTTTTCATATTGAAAAAACTTTGTTGTTGTTGTTGTTTCTTTGGAAAGATTCGTTAGAACAATTAATTGTTCTAACTTTGACCTTAAGCTCAATAAACGATTTTAAACTATCAAACAACTAGAATTTGTATTTAAAATCAAGTATGAATTAAACTATCAAACATTTAGAATTTGTAATTAAATCATATAAAGTCAACATAATAAATAAAGAGGTCATTTAGGAAAAAACTTTAAATTTAAAATTAATTTTTATTTAACATAACTTTATTTATATTAATTATAGATCTCCCGGAGGCAGCACAAGCTTTAACTCATACGCTGGCCAACTCGCAGTAAGTGTTCAGGACGGCACTGGTCAATGGACGGACGATGATTACCAAAGAGCGCAATCAAGCAGCGTGAGTCCACGTGGTGGCTACTGTAGCAGTGCATCAACGCCGCACTCATCAGGTGGATCTTACGGAGCCACTAATACTGTTGCTAATGGCTACGGGCCTTCCCCAAATATGGGAACTCTTTCATCCTCACCAGGCAGTGTTTTTAACTCAACATCAAGTAAGCAACTCATTTTAATTCCCTACGCGCACAACTACTTCCATTTTGTTTAGTTGTCGATTAATGTACTACTCTTTTCTATGTTATTTTCAGTTTGCATGTTTTCGATTTCAATTGTCTTAATACTTTTTTAGTTATTTGAAATATGCTTATTATGTTTTTTTATTTTATACATTTTGGACAATAAAAAACTTTAAAATTTTAAAATTACACAAAAAATAAAAATGCTCAGCTAGTGCCTTTCCGCAATTAATTTCAACAGTGTCCTCACCATGGCATCAAGCTCTGGTTCAACATCACCACTCGCACCCACATCACCATCACCATCATCCACATCAGCCGTGGCACAATCCAGCAGTTTCGGCGGCAACAGCGGCTGTTTAAGGAACTGTAAAAGGAGTGTAAATTGGTGCTACTAAGAACAGAATACAGAGAAAACCCATATCCACGACAGAATGCATGGAACAGACAATGTTCATCGTAAAGAATGATATTTTGAAAAATTCTTAAAAACTTTTCTCGACTAACCTGAGTATGGATCAGAACATTTAAAATGAATGAAGATACTCTATGTAAATGTGGAACACAACTATTTTGGCCTTATCGTCAGTTTGTGTACGTACAAAAATGCGAGCATTTAATTAACATCTTATTTACACACAAAGTTCTGCAAATGGTATTTATAATTTTTAATTTGTGTTATAATATTTTAACGATAACAATTCAGTTAATTTTCATTACGTTCAGTTGCTTCTCTTGTAAAATCAAGTTATGATTATATTTTCAGTAATAATTTGGTAAAGCTTAAACAAATCAAACTAAAAACATACCTAAGCTGCATACATTTTCGGTTTAAAACAGTTCATATCTTAGGGCATACAACAACACTAACTTAAGATATGGGGGCTTTGCGTTCTATAGCATGTTTGGACCAGGACTTAGATTGCAGCAGCAGCACCAAAAAATGTGACCGTTTCTGGTTAAAACATTTTATGATGAACTGTGGAAGTTGACAGTCGTAGGAGTTGCTGTCGTAGTCAATTAAGTAATACTAGTATCGCCTTTGGTCGAAGTTCGACCATATCTAAATCGATTTGCCTTTTGTTTTTTTTTTTAATTTTTATTGAAAAACGTTTATCAAAGTTAAAAAACATTACATTAATAAATAATTTTGGCTAATACATATCCACAACTCATTTTACGTACTGTGTACTCACTGTTAGCAGAATCACAATGTAAAACAAATTTTCATTTATCGATTGCGCTGATTATTGTTTATGTTTGCTTCTCATATTGTTTCGATGTTCATTTTGCCGTTTCTTAAATTTTCACGGAATTCTCACGTCACACTTATTTTTTTAAAAAAGTAAGCATCGGACGTTAGTTGTTTTTTTTCATTTACTAAAATACTAATAGCGCAATTTAAGTGAAGTGGACACATTTTAACAAATAAAATAGTATATGGCTTTATTTAATATATTTAGGCTGCAGGTTCAATTTTTAAAAATATCAAAAAACTTAGTTTATTATAAACCATTTTTATTTTTATTGTTCACCAATATTTAGACTTCCTTCGGAAGTCATCTTCAGGGTATCTAAAAATTTACATACACAATAATAACAAAATATTCACAATACTTATATAACAATTTTAACTTACATTAAAAAATAGAAATTTAAGGTTACATTAACCAATATTTAAATAACTTTAACAAACAATAAAAACGTGACTGACTTAACATTTAAACATTTAAACATTGTAGACTAAAATTAACTATATCTATTCGTCACCGGTTTTCCTTCTGTTTTCCACACATCGTCTGTATATGTGAGCGCATTTATCCGTGTCTGTTTTAAAATTGAGTCTCTTCTCTGGGGGTACACTTATAATATGGAGCATTTCCAGTGTGTACCTTCTATAATAATTCGTTTCCTGTTGCAGAATCTTGAGACGAATTATTACACAACAGGAGACGAATTATTATAGAAGGTACACACTGAAAATGCTCCACATTATATGGTACCCCCATATTGGTGAAAAATAAAAATAGTTTATTATAAACTAAGTATTTTGATATTTTTAAAAATGGGACCTGTAGCCTAAATATATTAAATAAAGCCACAAGCAAATACAAAGGACGATTAACAACTCAACAATTAAAATAATATATTTTAAAATCTTAATTGATTTGAGGTCATTTGGTGCAAAAGAAGTTATTTCAGTACAAACTTTTGCTCCTTGAAAATCCTTATAGGATTTGAAAAATTAAAATGTTGGCTTTGAATATATTTTCAGATCATATAAAGTCCATTTACTACAAAAATCATAAAAAATTCTTAGTGGCTTAGCGTAAGGTCTGAAAGGGATAAAGGATGAACAAACAAACAAACAGTGTTGTCGTTTCACAGCCGTTGAAAGTTGTCATGGCAACTTATTTTAAATAGCACTAATATACCAAATTTATTACGTCTTGTATATTTTTGGGCAATACGACTAAAACTGTCTGAAATGTGGAATTTCTCTTAATTTGTGGATGTCGTGTCATGAATAGGGGTTTCGTTAAAGTAAAGATTTTCCTCTACACAAAATTACTAAACACGCCTGAAGACGTTTTCACTTCAAAAACTCAATTATCAACTCTACATCTTGTAAGTATGCAAGAAATAATTGCTTACCATGTGTCTATTTACCACTGGGTTCATTAAATGAAATTACTTCATTCTGTTCAGGTTATCATTTCGAGAGAGTAATTAAGAAACAGCAACAACAAAAATGCCACACAGCTCTGTTGAAGTGTTCTGAGTCACTCTCTTCTCTCTAGTGTATTACTTTACTTACTTAGTTGGCGTTCAACCGTATGTCGGTCTTGGTCTCATCTAAGAATTTGCGCCAGCCATTTCTGTCTTTCGCTTGCTGGCGCCAGTTGAAAATACCAAGCTTCGTCAGGTTGTCCTCTATTTGGTCCTTCCAACGAAGATGTGGTCGTCCTCTTCTGCGTTGACCGCCGCTGGGTACCGAATCGAATGTTTTCTTCACTGGAGCATCATCTTTCATGCGCTGAACATGACCAGGCCAACGAAGCCGCTCGATTTTAATGCGCTTGACTATGTCGATGTCAACGTATAGCTCATACATTTCATCATTCCACCGTATTCGGTACTCGCCATTGACGCAGATTGGTCCGTAGATCTTACGAAGAATCTTACTCTCGAATGCTCCTAAAGTCTTTTCATCTGAACTGCTCAGCGTCCAGTTTTTTTATGCATAAAGTAAGACGGGCATGATGACCGATTTATAGAGCGTGATTTTCGTTCGTCGAGAGAGGGCTCTGCTTCTCAATTGCCTACTGAGCCCAAAGTAACACCTGTTGGCAAGAGTTATTCTTCGTTTGATCTCAATGCTGATGTCGTTGGTTGAGTTTATGCTGGATCCCAGATAATCGAAGTCCTTCACAACCTCGAAGGAGATATTGTCAACGGTAACGTGGGTTCCAAGACGCTGGGACTGTTTGTTTGTTGACACCAAGTATTTCGTTTTATCTGCATTCACTGCCAGACCCATTCGACTTGACTCTCTTTCTAATCTGGGAAATGCTGCACTGACTTCGCGCGTATTATGGCCAATGATATCGATGTCATCATCATAAGCAAGCAGCATAACACTCTTGTAGAATATTGTGCCACTACGTCTCAGATCAGCAGCTCGGATGATCTTTTCCATCATTAGGTTGAAAACGTCGCACGATAAGGAATCACCTTGTCTGAAACTTCGTTTGGTAACAAATGGTGGGGAGAGGTCCTTCCCGATTTTAACTGCGCTGCTGGTGTTGCTCAGTGTCATCTTGCATAGTCGTATTAGTTTTGCAGGAATACCAAATTCAGACATAGTGGAGTACAGGTACTTCCTTATTGGGCTGTCGAAGGCGGCTTTGTAGTCGACAAAAATATGGTGGGTGCCGACTTGTTTTTCTTGAGTCTTCTCCAAGATTTGTCGTAGCGTGAAAATCTGGTCAATCTTTCACATAAAACATTGGACAGGACCTTATATGCGATATTAAGAGGGCTTATCATACGGTAATTGGCACAAATAGTGGGATCGCCTTTCTTGTGGATTGGGCAGAGCACACTGAGATTCTCTCGTGTATGTCAGAGATAAAGAGATGGGGAAACTCCGTTGGAGAGGGATAGCACTATGTTCGATTTTGTCGTTAAATTGGCTCCAATACTAACACAAAACATTTATATGTGGTCGTAAAATCAACGGAAAACAACCCTGGTTTATGGTAGCCTGAAGGATTTCACCAGTTACGATTGAGGTCCGATAACTGTAAGACTGCACAAAAGGTATACCACAAAAGGCGTCGGAAAAGCAATGGAAAACATCCCTGAAACATAATTACACCATAGGAATCCGTCCAAGCAGTGTTACCGTTAGGAAAAATTTATGGATACTTTTTTAAGCCTCATATATGAATATATATTTTAATTTTCAAAAATATTAATAAGTAGGCATTTCTTTAAATTCGACAAAAACTTTAAGAAAAATTATGACATTGAGACATTTTTTGACAGTACTTTTTTATCAAAAAATGCATTAATGCATCCTCTTTACAAATAACTTTAAAATTTTGTGATAAATTTATTAAGTACATAGTACAGCTGTTGCTGAATGAATTTTTTCTAATTTAAAACTTACTATAAACGATAAGACCAGTAGATTTTTTTTGGGAATAGGTAAAAGTATACTACTTTTGCGAAATATTTAAAAACGAACAATTTTAAACTTTTAAATTTAATATGAATAAAGGGCAATGCAACCATTTTTTTATATTTCACTAAACTGAATAAGCTATTCAATTACTTTTTTATGTATTTATATATTATTTTGTATCATAGCTGTTAAATAATTATTACTAATCGTATTCATCAGCAATTCGATTATTTTTTAAAAAATGTGAAATAATTGTTTAAGTACGATTACCTCAGATGACGAAAGTAATCAAAAAGAATTAAAAGTAATAAAAAAAAGCAGACACATGAGAAAAGCGAAGCTTTTTCACAGTTTGATAAGTTCATAGTTTTTTTATTAAAAAATTCTTTAATAAAAAAATTAAATACCCTAATGTTGACTAAAAAAATTCCCACCAGTAAATTTGATTGCATTACATTATTATTTTACATTAATTTTGAACTATTTTTGTAAATGTTAATGAAATTATTGGTTTTTAATATATAAAATTTCAAACATATATTATATAGATGTAATGTCATCGATATTTCTAGCAAATATTACATCAATAGTTGTCCTTATTGTGTTGGCAGTGGCGTAAAAAGCAGGCCCGCAGAGCCCGCGTTGCGGGCGGGCGCAATTAAGCCAGGGGCGCCCTCAAGTTCCTTGATGAAATCTATAAATAAAGTGGAGAACGACGCACAGTATAAAATAAGCGGCCAAAAATCTAATATATTTCCAAGTAGCATTTTTTAAAAATAAAATTTTTCTTATATTTATTTTTTTTATATTAAAATGAAGTTTAAAATTTCTTATGTCTGGCAATCTTGCTGTTTTTGTTTACTTTTTAAAATATTTTTTTAAGTTTATCATAAAAGTAAACACTAAAAGCGGGATACAAATTTTTTTTGCATAGCCATTATATCCTTGACCTTCTTCTGACTTCACATCATGACAAATATGATGTGAGTGTCAACGCACCTCTTGGTAACTCGAACCATTGTACCATCTCCGCTGTTTTTCAATATTCTAACCCCTGCACCTCTATGCCTAAAGCCCCGAAGAGGACATTTCATAACAAAAACTAACTTTAGTCGGCTATTTAATTTTAATTCATACCCAAACTATCTTCAGTCGGCCAATTCACTTTCAGTCGTACCTTAAACGAACTTCAGTCGGCTAACTCATTTTAAGTCGTACCTTAAACTATCTGAAGTTGGACGATTCACTTCCAGTCGTACCTTAAACAAACTTAAGTCGGCCAACTCATTTTAGTCGTATCGGCGTTGAATTGTTGTAAACGAATACAGTGTTCCTTTGTGACAAAATGCAAAAAAGTTCAGAAAAGTAGTATAAATTTTGTTAATAAAGTACGGAAATAGAAATGCATGTTAATGTAAAAGAGAGAGCAGCGGACCAACTGAAAAAAATGGACCATTTTTAGTTCAATTGTGCAACCGTGTCGTTGACCAAAAATAAAAACCGAAAATGATATTTTTATTTGACCAAAACAAATATTAATGATTTTTATTTAAGAATTAAAAGATAAAATCAGATTACTATTTTTATATTTGAGCAAAAACTTGAAAATCATAAAATAATGATTAATGCTTACGTTTTTGGATATAGCTTAACGATAACAGTCCCTGATACAAGTACCTTGTCAAAACGTTGAAAAAATAAGTGGAATAAAACAAAACCAAACAAACAAAGGCTTACTCAGTCGCCACACATATTCCCCTTTTTAAAACCTAATTAATACATATTTGTAGAACTTTCTGAGATTGAAATTTTTATCTAAAAATACCCAACATTTTTAATAAAAAATTTAATGATTTCGTCAACATATTTAAAGAAATTTTACCGATTTCGTCAACATATGTATAAAAAGAAATGTTCTTAGCTGAAGAACTCTTATGTAAAATCCTTAATTTTACAGACTTAACATTTTAATTTAAATACAAATATAATAAATAAATAATTAATGAATTTAAAGGATTTAGTCAAACTATTGAAAAAAAGGTCCGTTTTAACTTTTAAACTCGAGATGATGGTAATTCTTTTTGCCATTTTTAAATCTGCATACAAAATTCATTTATTATAAAAGCATCGCTTTATGTCATTGTTGATGTTCTAAACTAAATTTCCCAAATTTCTAAGAAAATTGACAAGTGGACTCGAAATGCTGCATATTCGCTATCAAACCAACTCATTTCTGTGGACTCTATTCTAAGTCTTGTTTTTATGAAAAATTTGCTAGTAAAAATGAAACTCCTGTCTGAATCTCTTGAAGCCGTTGAACTGAATATTTTGGATGCTTCAAAATTTATTTCTTGTACCCTTAAATCATTAGAAAAAATAAATTCGGACTCTGAACGTACGGATAACCTAATTAGTAGTGCTGTCGCATTGTTAAAATCTTTTAATGTTGAGTCTGAAAAGGAATTCTCAATTCGCCATCGCCGTAGTCTTGCGCCGAAACGTTTGGATGATAATAATGCCAACGCGGTTTATTTTTTGATGAATAGGGCCGAATTACAGCATCCATGATCGAGCAAAATTATGAAGGGCACGACGAGATTAGAGCCTATCATTCTTGTACAATTTTGCTCGATCACGGGTGTTGTAATTCGGCCCCTGTTTTTAGAGAAGAGAATTTAAACTTGTATTGGATAAGATTACCTGATGCGAGATAAATTAAGCAGTTGCTTGGAAACAACAAAGCCTCTGTATGAACTCTTTAATCCAATTCTATCTTCTACAAACTTGACCCAAAAGCGATTTCTAGAATCAGTAAAATTGTTTGTTGGACTCACTTCAATTGAAAGCGGAATTTGAAAAATTCTATGATCTATGCGAGGGCGTAGAAACTCTATCGGGTACAGCTAATGTTTCAGAATGCAATAAAAAATCTCTTCCTGCAGTAAACAAAATGTCGCGTCTGCAGTGCACAGTGCCTGTTACTGTTTCAGGAAATAAGAGAAAGTTCAGAAAATTAAAATTAGTTAAAAATTATTTAAGAACCACGCAAAGTGACTCACGTCTTAATGACTTATTAATACTTTCATCGGAAAAGGACATAGTTGATCTCATTAACTTAGATAATATTGCGCAGCAATGGGCTACCTAAAAAAAAAAGAAGAATTTTTATTTTAATGTTATGCTTAAAAATTAAATTTTTATTTTTTATTTGAAACACTATTTTTTTAATTAATTTAAAAAATTAAAAGAAAAAATGTTAAAGAAATTTAAGGCCCTGTTTATTTTTTAACCCATATAAACTATGAATTTTTAAAACAAAAACGAAAATAAATTTTTAAATGCTGATTCGATAATGTTGAAATACTTTTATTTTATTTTCTTTGATAGAGGGAACGATATGAAAACTGCCTTTAAGGGATCTTCTTCACTTGAAAAAAATCGAAAGATTGAAAAGTGTTACTATATGTGGGTTAAATATTTCAGTATTTCTTAAAACGGTACCAAAGATTAACGAAAAAGTCCGTTTGAGCTGAAACTGTTTTGCATTATATTTATTATTGTAAAATCTCTAAGATTATTAACTACAATTATCTATTAAAACCTAAAACTCGAATTTTTAGAGTGTTAGAAATGTAAAAAATAGGGTAATTTTTCAAATTTGCAGTTTCAAGTATTATCGTTTAGATGAGCTAAATTTTCAGTTACCTGTTGTAAAAGCTGAGAAATCGTTGCCACCTTTTTGAATTCGAAAAATGATCTCCAAATTTCGAAAAGCTTAAGAGAGCAGATATAAGGCTAAACCAAAAAAAAATTCAAACCATACTTAATTATATGTATTTTGATGTACACAAGTTTTTTTTTTGTCATTAAAAGAAGTTTTAGTAAAAATAATTACAAAGTGTTTTTCTTAGCCGTTCAAATGAAAAAATACCCTTAAGATTTATTTATATTGATCGAACGGATGAGTAACTTTATTTAATTCAACTATGTTGTATTTAAAAAAAGTCGGGACTTAAGGGTACACAGTCGGCCGAAATACATTGTTACCCCCGCAATCAAAATGGCCTCGGCACGCCCCTGTACAGAACAGGAATATTTCCATCTTGTTGGATGGTAGCAAATGTCCAGCCGGTACCTAAAAAGGGTGATGCTACGAATCCTGCAAACTACCAACCCATTGCGATATGCGCTACGCTTTCCAAAGTTATGGAGAGCGTAATAAATTTCAACGTTGTGAACTATATGGAGCACAACCAACTGCTCAGCGACCGTCAGTATGGTTTTCGTAGGGCTCGCTCAACTGGTGATCTAATGGCGTTCTTAACCGAAGAATGGAATAAATGCGTTCACTTTTTCGGCGAGAGCAGGGTTGTTGCTCTGGATATTTCAAAAGCGTTCGTCCGAGTGTAGCATAAAGTGGTCGTGTCAAAACTTGCTGCATATGGATTTGGTGGTAACTTTGCTCGATTTCCTCAAGGATAGAACGATGTTTCCTCAAGGATAGAACGATTTTAGTCGTAGTTGACGGTATTTCTTTTTTTTAAGCTAACATGCAATAACAATAGAGTTCAGCTACTACAGCTTTTTCGCACTTTCTCCGCATTAGATCATCTTAAGAACTAGCCCAAATAATATTAAAATATCTCAATGATATCGATAAGAGTGGTCCAAGACAATCTTAAGTGAGAAAAATTTACCCACCATAATATGGGTTGGGCTCAGGGACAACACAAGACATAACAACTAACCATGCGTTTACATAGATCTAATCATGCATTAGTTTTCAATCTACTTTTGAGTTGACCTTTCGATAAGTTAACATCAAAAAAGTTGCAGTTGTTAACAAAGGTACTCATGCGATGTAAAGAAGCAGTAGCCATATAATTTGTTCTTCTAAATGGTAAATAAATCAAAATGGTAAAATGGTAAATAAATCAAGTTGTTAGAGTTTCTACTGCTTCTACGGTTAGTGTTAAAATTTATAAGAGTTAGGAGTTCTGGTGAATCGAATACACCAGTTAGGAGTTGGTGTAAATAGACGATATCTCTGCGGACTTCCTTTTCTCATTCAAAGATTGCATTTTTAATAGTTTTAAACGATCCTCATAAGGAGGAAGGTTTAAAGAGTCAGTTGCATTTAAGCCCCTTAGAGCAATACGAACAAAACGTTTTTGGATTCTCTCTATACGTTCAATATGTACATTGTAACTTAGGGACCAAACTTTACTTGCATACTCTAAGTGAGGTCGCACAGTTGCATAATACAGCGTTGTAGTATGACCACAAATACTATTAAAATCTTTGGCCCAGCGTTTTAGAAATCCGAGCATAGAAGATGCTTTTTTACAAAAATAATCTATATGAATGTTAAACGATAGCGTAGAATCCATGCATTTACCAAGATCTTTGACAGCATCTACACGACTTAAAGCAGTATATTTTATCTTATAATCAAAAATGAAATTATTCCTTTTTCGCTAAAAGGTCATAGTTTGGCATTTATCTGGATTTAGAAATATATTATTTTTAGAACACCAAATTTCAAAGGATTTCAAATCAGACTGGAGCAGATCTGAATTGTCTTTAGCATCTATTGTTCTGCATATTTGCATATCAGCTGTTCTTGCATTATATATTTGCATAAGTAGATGAGAGTGTTTGATGATGTGGGTTACATCATTAATGGCTAAAATAAACAGAAGTGGACCAAGGTAACACCTGATTCAGCAATAAATTCAGCTGACAATACGCCTCGAAATCGTATTTGATAAGATCGCTCTGTCAGATACGACTGAATCCAGCTTACAAAAAATTTTGGAAAACCCATTAACTTTAGTTTAAATAGAATTAAGATGTATGGCAGTTTATTCATTTCAAATGCTTTAATAAAATCAGTGTAAATACAGTCGACCTGGTTACCTGAATAAAATTAATTTAAGCAAAACGTTGTAAAATCGAGGAGATTCCACAGTGGATCTGCCAGTTACAAATCCATGCTGACGAGTTGTCATGACCTTCCCACAATGAATTTTCACACGATCATACACGAGCTGCTCAAAAAGTTTTTGGAATCGACGAGAGTTTCGCTATAGGCCTGTAGTTGTTTATGTCGTTCTTACAACCTTTTTTATAAATAGGACTTATAAAAGATTTTTTCCAAAGAAGTGGAAAAATACTATTGCTAATTGATTTATTGAATGACATGTACAGTGGCTGTCTTAGAACGGAACCACATCGTGTTAACACTGCGGCAGGAATTCCGTCAGGTCCAGCATTAAAATACTCATCGATCAATCCAATATACTTGAAAATATCCTCTGAAGTAAAGGATATAGAATCCAACGAAACCCTGGGTGTAGAGTTCATATATTCATCAGGATTAAAAGAGTCTGAACAAAATGACTCTTTAAAGAGATTGGCAAATAGACCACAAATTAAAATGGGATCGTCAGAAAATCCGTCAGAGGTTTTAAATGATGAAGGGAATCCACCAGATTTTTTTTTGTGCTTATGAAACCACAGAATTTCTTTGAATCAGACAATATTCTCAGCTTAATACTGTCTAAATAATTTTGATATAAGGTAGCTGAGCAATTTTCAAAATCCAGAAACAAACGCTTGTAGATTTCTAGATCATTCGAGTCTAAGCTACAGACATATTTTTTCCATGCCCTATTCCTGATGTTGCTTAGAATCTTTAACTCCTTTGTTTACCAGGGGTAAGCACAATTTTTCGTAAATTTGGTGCTATACGGCACGGACAGAGAAAACAAAGCAAAGATTTCCATATACAAAAATTAATTGAATCATCAAGAGTGTTATTATTAACATATTCTAAAATTACATGAAGTTTACTTTGAAGTAAATGATTCAGCTTCAAAAAGTCAGCTTTTTAAAATTGAATTCATTAACTTTATCTATTGAGTTAGACTTTACTATATTACACTACGTAACAAAAATAAAAAATTTCTCAGTCCTTGGGATGTAATTGTTATTTCCTAGTCTGTTATGTCTTAAAAGTATGGAAACCACCTAATATTCCTCGGAAACTTTGCTTTTGTGACCAGGACAATGTGATTCATTAAAATATGCTAAAATTATGAGAAAAACGTGTTTGAGTCTTTCACTACAGAGAAAATCATACAGAACAGCACATATAAATCAAAACTAGATTTTATTAAAACTTCAGATTTTATTAAAACGGCTTTGAGACTCTTGCATGAGCTGTCAATGAAGAGGCGCCACTCTTTTGGTTCGAAATCAATTCCGATTTCCTCGAACAGACCGGTCACGTCGTGGCAGAAGCAGAGCCCTTCTTCGCTGATGAAGAAGTTGGAAAAAAGTTCGTGACGCTTCCTCTGACATGAGACTTTAACACTAGGATCCAGCAAATTTCACTGCATCAGTCTGGACGTCAAAAGTTCAGCATTGGACTTGGTGAGACCAATATCTCTGATCAAATCATTCATGTCCTTTTGATTGGGATAGTATGGGTTTTTGTTATCAGCTAGTAAATTAAATCCTTCACCTTCATTGTCTTCCTCACTCTTGGAATCAGGGCTCTCACAGGAAGACACCTGCTCTTTCTCTGGAGGAGTAGGAACGGGGAGGCCAGAGCTGTGCGGAACTGGAGCCATGGATGAAGGAATGTCAGGATACATGATTTGATACATGTTTTAACACACACGAAACGAAATCACAAACTGACGGTGGAAAAAAATAAAACGACAACTGAGACCACGAGATACAAAATAAAAATGCCGATTAAATGTAGAGAAAACAAAATGTATGCGCTCGTGTATCAGTTTTCAACAAACAAACATAAAAATAAACGCAGATAAGCGCTGCCATGGTCACAAAAGCAAAGTTATTTTGCGACAATTGCTGTTTTTTATACTTTTGGGACCTAACTGACTAGGAAATAACAATTACAACCCAGGGACAAAAATCTTGTTACATAGTGTTATCCTTGTCTCATTTGTACCATATGCTCAATGGTAGATAATATTCATCAACAGTAGTCAAAGCATGAAGAGCCCTCTCAACAATCACATTGTTACTGTCTGTAGTTAAGACCACGTCAAGAAGTCTTTTACGACTATTATAAATACAACTCACTTGTTGTAAGTCAGAACATATATTATCAACAAATTTATGCTCTTGGCGTGTCTTCGAATTAGATACACAAAAATATGTATCATCGTCAGAAGATTCCCATTTCAAGTCAGACAGATTAAAATCACCTAACAATAAAATGTCGTCATTAACGTCAATTATGCTTATAACGTATTCTATGCAATCTTCAAGGCTTGCATAAACTTCTACACTGCTCTTAGGAGGAACGAATGCATTAATAAGTTAAACATGTAGATTAAAAACACTTTTTAATTACGTTTATTGAAGTTTATTAATTAGTTTCATAAGTTTATTAGTTTTCTTTACTGTTTGCTATTAGTTTATTAGTTTTAGATTATTGTTTTATTGTCTTTTACATACACATTGGTTCAACATTTTAGGCAGACAACAACCGGTGCGCTCAACTTCCATACTCAACTGTCGCTTTTTTTCATTTTCTTTTTGCGAGTGCGTTTGTAGTCGTTTCTGTTTCAGTGTTGTGCCTTCGTCATGTCAAAAGTGTTGTCCACTACGTGTCTGTTTAGCTCCTTTTGGGCGTTCGTCAGTTAAGCTAAATCCTACATTTGGCCGTCCCGAATGGTTATTCGCCCCGAATGACTGATTCCACGGTTTCATAAATTCTGCCACCGTGCTAGTCACATTTGTCCCCCATGCTCACCTTATTTCTCTACCTTGTATCTTCCGTGATTTAACACCTCAGTTACGGTATACGGTCCGATATATTTGGGTTTTAACTTTTATCCCGTACCAAATTGCGTCCTTTTAATTGCGACTAGGTCTTTTATTCGATATAAAGTTTCATCCCGTCTTCCGCGGTTAAATGTCTGTCTGTTCTCTTTTTGTATCTTAAGAATAATTTCTCGTGCACTCTTGCGCACTGCATCTCTATCTGCGTCTAGTTCGTTTATGTCTTCGTCGTTTAAAATTTCACGCAATTCTGGAAAATCAATAACACGCATGTCTAAACCGGTGAGAATTCTGAAAGGTGCTGTTTTTGTACTCCTCGGTGCGGTGTTTTTTATAATTTGTTGAACCTTACCAACATGACGATACCAATGAGCAGAATTTCGAAAACACATTTTCGAGAGCATGGGAATAATGATTTAATGCATGCATTTTACTTGGCCATTACCACGAGGTACCCCAGTTGTGATAAGCAAATGCTGAATTTTCTCTCTATCATAGTACTCCCTGAAGGCATTCGACGTAAACGCTGTTACCCTGTCCGAATTCAGTTAGGATTCCCAAAAATAGCAGACTGTCTTTCTAACCTATCAATAACTTCTTTCATTCCAGTGGATTTGGTTGGAAATAACCAAATGAATTTGGAAAATCTATCAACAACGACAAGAATATGGTTGTACTTTTTATTTGTGTCTGTAAGTGGACCAACGTGATCCACGTGGTAAGTCCCTAACGGCCCACTAGCCTTGTCTATTGGCGTCAACATACACTCCTTTTTGCCTATCTTAGCATCAGTGATGATGCATTGGACACAACCTTTAACAACTTTTCCCACTTTTGAATTGAGTTCGGGTATAAAGTATTGCTTCTCTATCAATTCTTTGGTTTTTTGGACTGCAAAATGGCCTTGTTGGTGCGCTACCCTAATAATTTCTTCCTCCATTGCCGTGGGAACAACTAGTACTCCCTAAACGGGATCTTTAAAAACTATGTCACTCCTCACAAAGAAATCCTCGTAGCTATCTTTTTCTAAAAGTCTTTTCACGGCCCTCAACCAGTCATCTTCCGTTTGTGCCTCGCGTAACCGATCTTTTAATGAATCCTCAATTAGCAGGCAATAAACACGACTTAATGCATCGACATGCTTAATGCGGTTCCCTGATCTATGCTCTATCACATAATCATATTCCTGCTTCTTTACGGTCATTGCAAAAGCATTGCAATCAGTAACGATTTTAAACTTCATATCTTTAACGTAAATCCGCCATTTCTTTAGGCCTTGAATTATGGCCAAAATTTCAAGTTCATACGAACTGTACTTTTCCTCAGCTGGTGTAGTTTTGCGACTCATGAACTTAACAGGATGGAAAAGCTGATCTTCGGAGTCCTTTTGCAGTAAAACTGCCCCATTTTCATATTTAGAAGCATCGGCATGTATTTCTGTCTTTGCTAAAGGATTGTACAATTTTAGCGCCGGAGCGTTCCCCAATGCATGTTTCAACTCTTCTATTGCTATCTATTGTTTCTCGCTTATACGAAACTCTTTGTTTTTCCGAAGCATGACTGAAAGTGGTTTAGCGACCCTTACATAATTCGCAATAAATCTTCGGAAATACGAAGTTAGACCCAAAAATCTTTGTAAAGCTTTCCTGTTGGTTGTTATTGGAAAAGTAATGATGGCCCTTGACTTTTCATTGGAAGGAAGGATTGTCCCGTTTTCAATTATGTAACCTAGAAAATCAATTTTCCTTTAAAGAAACTCACATTTCCCCCATTTTATTCGTAACCCCTTTTCCTCGGCCACTTTCAACACTGCCTCGAGTTTACGAATCCCTTCATCCTCATCTTGAGCCGGAATTACTATATCGTCCATATAAATAACCAGTGTCCCGTCATTAAGCAAGTTCTGAAAAACCGCGTGAATATACCTACAAAATACTGCCGACAAGTTTGAGATGCCAAATGGTCGTCAATTCAAATCATTGGGAAATTATCGCGTAGTATTTTTAAATTTAGTTCCCGGTAATCGCAGCACAACCTTTTAAAACCATCTTTTTTCGAAACTAATACTACTGGTCATGCGTACTCAGATTTACTTGGTACCAAAATCCCCTCCTTTAACCACTAATTAACCTGATTCTCAATCACACACTTGTCCGCGTAAGATGTTCTTCGCGGTGTTTGGTACTCGGGTATGTCGTCACTCAAAACAATTTTCATTTCTACCGGAGAACCGACTGCTTTCCGGGGTGCGTAGTTATTTACCATCGAATGTATTTGCTTGGTCTGCATTTTGTGCAAATGTGTTAAATCAATTTCATTTCATTTGGTGCAGAATTCAAAATCAGTGGCTACATATAACGCTTCAAACTCACTAAGTAAAAGATTCTGTTTCACTACCGTCACTTCCAATTTCGGTGCCGTTTTATCCTTAAACTCAACTCTACCCTCTTTAATAACAAGATCTACATGTCCAAGATTATTCCCTAAAATTGCTGCATACACTACGTCCTGTTCCCTGACGACGTGGAATTTGACTGGAAAGGTGACTTCGTCAGCAGTAATAGACACTTCAAAGCAAACCATTGTTGTGAGCTTGACGCTAACGACTCCTTTCAAATGCAATTTTTCTTCACTTAGTTCGATGTCACCCAACATCATAAGTGTATCGTACCCCATGATACACAAGTCGCACCCAGTATCCAACAAAGCCGCGAATTCAAAATCGTTTATATTTAAATCTACAAAAATCATGCCCCCTTTTGGCTTGCTAATCAGCATTCCACTTAAAGTGTTAATGCGCTTCGCTTTAACCTCTACAGGACCCGATGATCTATTTTTGCATTGGAATGAATAATGCCCCTTTTGGTTACATTTGAAACAAATAATGTCACCACTTCTACAAACCTTCGCTAAATGCCCCTCTTTCCCGCACTTAAAACATTTTTTAAAACTCTCTTGCCGTGGGTGCTTATCGTTTGCAATTGGTTTGTTACTAGAACCAAGACCGATGGGAGCACTCATCCAATTTGACGATTGGTGGGGTCCCCTGATTTTATCATAAACACGTATTTGTTCTTTTAATTCCCGCAATGACTTTGCCTGGTATAATATAGATTTATTTGTTCTTGCGTCAGGAATACCCTTTACAAAATAATACTTTGCTCGTCAAGATTTATCGGCTTCCCTATTATGAGAATAGGGAAGCCCAATTAATGCCTATTTTTGAGGATACTATGTACCTCCGACGCACACATTTTTTTCCGAATTCCTCGATTAAATTTCTCTTTAACGAACTCCAGCTTCTTATACCCACTAATTCCCTAACAAAAAGCTTAGCGGCTCCCTGTAACAGCTGCTTTGCATAAACAAATCGTTGCAAATCATTCCAATTCACTGTGTCAGCAATATCTTCAAACTCTGCTGCCCACTGGTTAACGTCATGTGAGTCAACACCAGAAAATGGAGATATGCTATCCTGAATATCGCGTAACGTGAAAGCAACTCTTTCAACCCTCAGTTGAGGCATGTTCCCCGCGTCTGTATAGTCCGTGTTTCTTGATTCATTGTCTCTCTCTTCACTCTCTGTCCCATTGTTACAATTTAAATTAAAATGCGCTAAAAGCCTTTTTTGCAAGTCTTCCTTCCGTCCACTCGTAGTTAAATTAAGTTCTCTTAATTTATCTTTCAAGACGTCCACTGTCAACAACAATATGGTGTTGGCATCCATTACAAAAAATTCATTCTTTTAAATTTATATAAATTTTATCTCCAAAAAATCAAATATTATTTTTAAACAATTGTAAATATCATAATTAATCAATTTCAGTACATATACAAGCTAATATACAAGTTTAGATTAAAGTACCAAGTCTGTAAATATTATAAAAGTTAAGCTTTACATTTTAGTTTCTTTCAAATCATTTCAAATTTATTTTATTTAAATTGTTTATTAAAATCAAATCCAAATTTAAATTTACTTGCAAGAAAATTTTATATCAACACGAATATTTGTTCTCATTAGCGCTCTTAATCAAACCATTCAACATTTATTTTATTTAAATTAATCATTCGAATCAAATTCAAATTTAAAATTTAAGTTGCCAGAAAATTGCATATAAACATAAATATTTGTTGTCGTTAACGTTCTAAATCATGCATATTGGTTTTGTTAGTTTAGTTCTTCTCTTATATTACCATACCAATTGCTTATTTTATCATCAAAATAAGGGTGGGTTTTTTCTTTTTGTTCTGCTTTCCGTTGACATCCTGCCTTTCGTGCGTTGACATCCTGATTTAACTACCACAATCGAAGACGAATGCAGTTGCCGACCGATTAGCCGTTTTTGTGCTGCATAAACAAAACACACACACAAACTTGCAAAGAGTTATGCTTAGTCCCGGTTTATACTCATCAAGACTTGACGGTCAAGTTTTGCATATTCCCTTTTAAACTTGACGATTCAATTTACACTCGTCAAGAGTTGACGGTCAATTGTTTCTTTCACTCCTCCCTTTTCCTTCTCAAGTTTGTACTGATGACGCCGAAATAAAATTGAAAATAGCGGGACAACGAACGAACACAAAACGAATTGCCCAAGAATTGACGGTACGGTCAATTTCTTTCTTTCCCTTTTGTTACGATTCCCGCTCCACCGAACGCAAGACTTGACCGTCAAGTCTTGACGAGTATAAACCGGGACTTAGAAAACTTTGATGTTGCACGTGTACAAATTATTATTTTCTTTGCTAGCACTCATCATCATTGTTAAGTTTTGTTGTTGTTCTTGTTATATTTTACATATTATAAAAATTCTGGTGCTGGCCTTTGTTCATGCATTTGATTTTTCTTTATTTTTGTTGTTTAAAATTTTGTACACTGTACCTGCACAACGCATCGACTGATTTTTACTATTTTTATGTATGTGGTACATATATAAATTTTGCATGAACAGCTTTGCAAAATTTCACAGTTTAAGATTGTAACTTTCCACTTCAGCTCTATTTTTAAACTTTTTGTTTTGCATAAGTTCAATGTTTTAGTTATCAATCTCTCGTAGGTTATTGAACCAAGCACTGTTGCACTCTTTATTTCGGCTGAGCCCCCAATTTGTGGATAAAAACACTTTTTAATTATGTTTATTGAAGTTTATTAATAAGTTTCATAAGTTTATTAGTTTTCTTTACATAGAAAATTATTTTATAGTTTATTATTTTATTGTCTTTTACATACACATTGGTTTAACATTTTTGGTTTAACATTTTGACATTAAAAATATGTCTCGCATCTTAGAGCGTAATCCCCTTACATTTTGATAGTAAAGGGATAGCCTATTCAGTTTTTTTTTGGGATTGACGAGTGGCTTGAGTCGTCCCTCTAGGCTTATTCTTTGGCTGAAACTCTGTAACAAGTATATTATCAGTCCACAAATTAGAGTTTAGAACAGTAGAGCTGAAGACGTGAAATAAATAAATTTTTTTCCTCGACACTGCCATTAAGCTTGATAGATTTCTAGGCTCAATAGGAGTCAAAACTGAGCTATTAGTCAAAGAAGGAATGTTAGAAGGTGACGAAGAAGTAACTGGAGTGTTCCTGTTCAAAAGCGGTGCTGAGGGCTGCTTGGCCTGAGAAGTAGATCCAAATGATTTTCGCTTCTTATTATTTTTTTTATTTTTTTTCATTCTTTTTGAGATAATGTGGTCTTCTGATGAAAGGATTGTTTGTGTCCCGGAAGAAACAGTCTGAAATGGAATTTTCATCATAGACGCTGGTACTGCACCGAGAAAAATGAACGCCTTAAAATCAAAGAAAAAAAGTTATTGTTAAATTGTAACCAACATATCTTTGCCATAAAGAAAAAATCGTTTAACTAATGATTTATTTTTAACTATGCAAGTGCTGCATCTTCGAAACAAAAGACTGAAATTCTTTGAAGCTAAATCAAAGAAACAATCTTTGCCGGAAAGATAAAATATTTGCCGTAACGATATAATTCTTTGTTACCAGGGGTTGAAAAAATTATGTAAAATCAACAATTTTTCTTTGTTTTTTTGAAGGTAAGTATTATTGTTTTAAAGACAAAGTCTGTAATTTTGAAGAACTTTTTCTTCAAAATCATATTTGTATACGAAGAATAAGAAAACTTTAGGTAAAAAATTATATTTTCATTGCCCAAATAAGGTTAATAAGTTCTATCATATTTTAAGCAATAAATAAAGCATTATTGAATTGATGTAATTTGGGCAATGAAAATATAATTTTTTAATTTCTTTCTACGTGAAAAATGCAAGTGTTTCTATTAATTTTATCAACAAGAAAGCAACGCTTGTTTTCAACCTTTTTTTTTCTTCGTTCGTTTTGTCGCAGAAATTGGCATACGCAAATTATTTGCTACAGCCACCACGACGAGCCTGTACATCTTCATCCACCACCAAACTTAACAAAAACCGACTACAAAAACTAATGAAATCTAACACAAAGCGGCACGAGCGACGAAACGAACGAAGAAAAAACCGTTGAAAACAAGAGTTGCTTTGTTTTTTTTTTCTTCGTTCGTTTTGTCGCTCATGCCGCTTTGTTTTAGATTTCGGCAATTTGTTCAGTCGGTTTTTGTGTGTTCGATGGTACGCTTAAAGCTAGTGAAAAAAATAAATTAAACAATTACATTTTCATTGCCCAAATTAGTTAAATTCAATATTGCTGTATTTATTGCTTTAAATATGTAAGAACATATTTATGTTATTTGGGCAATGAAAATATAATTGTTTAATTTGTTTCTTCGTGAAAAATGCAAGTATTTCTATTCAATGCAGAGACATGTTTTTTTAAAGACGTACGTCTTTGCGACAAGCATTTAAATCCTTGGTTTTAAGTATTTTTTTGGGAATCTAACGGTCTGCATCTTTGCCGTAAAGAATAGAAGTATTTGTGCCAAAGTACATTTTCCTTAGTTTTATGATTTTTTTCATGTTTTTTTGAGACGTACGTCTTTGATACAAGCATTAAAATCCTTGGTTTTAAGAATATTTTTAGAATTTAACAGTCTGCGTCTTTGCCATAACGAATAAAAGTCTTTGTGCCAAAGAAAATTTTCTTTACTTTTAAGACTTTTTTCCATGCTTTTTTAAAAGGTACGTCTTTGAAACAAAAATTTAAGTTTTTGAATTAAAGTATATTATTCTTGGGAATATAACAATCTTTGTGCCTTTGCCGTAACGCTGTTTTACCTTTGGGCACATTCTAACCAATAAAAGTCTTTGTGGCAAAGTGTATTTTCTTTAGTTTTACGATTTTTTTTCTCTGGGTGTAGGAGCCCATACAGTTCGGTTTCGAATAAATGATTCTATTGTGCTGTGAATAGAATCAACAGGCATCATAGTGTGACCAGGTAATAAGAAAGTAATTTTAATAGATTTAATATTTCTGGATGATTTAATGAAATAAGGTATCATGGTCAACATGGCCTTGTTACGATTCTGTCCGGCACAGCTATCGCAATAGAAACTTCAATCCTTCACAGTTTTCCTTTCATCTAAAATATGAAGATATTTATATATTGCCATGGTAGAAGGATAGAGGTATATGCAGCGCTGACTGTGCTCTCTTTCCATACTGCCATGTCTGTCAAATTTAGCTGTGTGGCGAATGGAAACAAAAGAAAATGAAGAAAAAGTTTTGCTTCGTTTTGACAATTCCGGCAGTATGCTCTCATCTAGTGCATATTCCTGTATTCTTCTACCATGTATATTGCTGTTGAAATTTCGTTGAAATTTCTCTTATGCATATTTTCTCTTTCGGGTTGTGCTATTCCGATTAAGTTCGTTTTGAGCCTGGTAAATAGATAACACAGGGTAACACTGATTCTGTGGCATGGGATTTGGTAGTCAATTTGAGTATATACATTAATTAAGATCTTAGCCTTTTATTTAGATTATTTGAATTGACTCCGGTGCTCGCGATAAAGGGTTATGAATGCAAATCGTTAAAGCATTCAGATTTTTTTATTTGGAAACTATTTTCTGATGTGCTTCTACCAAGAAATATTAAATTTAAATTAAGCATGATGCGTTCTGCAATTTTTGAGGAAAATGAATTTCCAATTAGCTATTTTAAAAATTAAGGAGGTTTCATCACAGATTTTAACATTACTCCAGAACAGTAAGTATGATTTGGTAAAATAAAAAATCTAAAAATTTGCAACTAAATTGCCTCCAAGTTACATCTACACTGTTTTTTAATTAGCTGAATAGTTTCGGAAATATTGTGAAAGTTCTTTTGAAAAAACATTTTTTTATGCAAAATTTAAACTTTTTTATTATTTCATAATTCATAAAAATTCAAAAACGTCAAAATAGCTCTTTTTTGATATTAAGTTATAAACACACATATGTTACAAAGAAAATAAGCCATATTTCATTAAAATTCATTGGCATGTTTTGCCTTAATTCACATTTAATGATGTTATCTCATTTAGATAAAAAACTTCTAAATAAATACACAAAGGAAAATTTGAGATCTAAATCTATCCAAAAAATTAGCGGAACTCTAGCATCAAGACTTAAAGAAAAACGTTGTCGTCAGCCTGCCGTATCAGTTAAAACTTACTAGACTATAGAACGAGATATTCTTCAATACTTTTCAAAGGAGGAGAAAATCGTATACTGTAAGAATATACCTGGACTTTTAAATGCAATGGGTCTTCATAGATAGCTCGAAAATAAGTTTAAAATGTGTGCTACTGCATAATGGCAATATATTAGCTTCAATTTCGAATAGCACATTCAACAAAACTTAAAGAATTATATCAAAATATCAAACTCATTTTAGAGAAAATTGTATATGTTCAACACCAGTGGTCCGTGTGTGTTGACTTGAAAATGGTTAACTTTTTATTGGGTCAGCAAGGTAGCTACACTAAATATACATGTTTTCTTTGTCTATGGGACAGTCGTGTGAAAAATAAGCACTACACTAGGAAAGTTTGGCTATCCAAAACAAATATGACTGTAGGCATAAATAAAATCGTTCATGATCCATTAACATGTCGAAAAAAAAAATAATTTTGCCAAACCATGCTTTGTTAGTGGAAGACTTTCAACAGACTGTTGGACTCCATTATAATAACATAAGCATAAAGACTAAAATAAAGCAAAAATACAACAAAAAATGTGAAAATATGATATGGGAGAAAAACTGAGAAATTGACACTTAAAATCTCATCGCTCCTGTGGTTCAGTGCGCTAGTGCGCGCTTGCACGGCGTATCACAAAGATTTCTGATGAAGCCTTTATCAGGGCCGAAATTGCAATAAAATCAGCTAGTGATGTTTTCCTTTTCATATTGAAAAAGCGTTGTTGTTGTTGTTTCTTTGGAAAGATTCGTTAGAACAATTAATTGTTCTAACTTTGACCTATAGCTCAATAAATAATTTTATACTATCAAACACTTAGAATTTGTATTTAAATCATATAAAATCAACATAATAAACAACAAGGTCATTTAGAAAACTCTTTAATATTATTATTATTATTTTTTTTAAAAAATTGTTGGCATATAAGAACAGCTCTCTTGCATGCCGAATTTACAATGGATATAACAACATTTAAGATACAAAAGGAAAATAAATATTACATAAATAAATTCAATAAATAGTAATTGTACTTAGGTTAGGTTAGGTTAAAGTGGCTGCCTCAAATTGAGACGCACTTAGGCCAATAAGGCCCGTTGTGGTACCACAGGGGTTGATCTCCCTTCTCTATTCAAACCAGCTTGAGCTGTTCACAAAGCTTAGGATTCGGTATATCGATATTTCCGAGAGTTCTTCGAGGTCTCTGAGAAACCAGTTGTTTAGGTGAAGAAAACGTTTTTGAGCCAGCGCTGGGCAGGTGCAGAGAAGGTGTTCTGTAGATTCCACCTCCTCCTCATCTCTACAGCTTCTGCAGAAGTCTTTGTGGGGTATGTTTAATCTTAGAGCGTGCCTGCCAATAAGGCAGTGCCCTGTCAGGATCCCTATCATGGTGCCAATGTGATCTCTACTAAGAGATATGAGTTCTTTTGAACGCTTCAGATTGAGTTTGGGCCAGATTTGCCGTGCTATATTACAAGTGTTACCTGCTGACCATCTTTTGTTGGTGTTAATACAGGATAACTCATGTGTAAGGAGTTTACATGTGGTGAGAGGAATACCCAGGTTTGTCTTGTCTGAAGATAGTTGTTTGGTAGTACCTGTGCGAGCGAGTTCATCTGCTCTGCAGTTACCTAGAAAGTCCCTATGTCCAGGAATCCAGCATAGGATAATTTTGAGCTGCTCTGCCATCTCGTTTAGAAATCTGCGGCAGTTGAAAACTATTTCAGATGTTATTTCAACAGTTCCTAGGGCTTTCAGAGCGGCCTGACTGTCAGAAAGTATGCATATATCCATGGAAGATATATCATTTTTCTGAAGCCAAGTTAGCGCTTCATGAATAGCAGCGATTTCAGCTTGAAATACACTGCAATGGTCAGGGAGCCTGAAGGCTATATTGATGTTTAATGCTTCTGAGTAGACTCCTCCACCTACTTTGCCATCTAGTTTTGATCCATCCGTAAAGATCTCAATGACATTGTGAGGTGAATGGTTTTCTTGTTCCCACTCTTCTCGAGAGGGAATGGATACATCGAACTTCCTCTCAAAGAGTAGTTTTTGTGTGATGTAGTCAATGGACCTAGGTAAAGGAGGGAGACATTTTCTGATACAAGAATGTCCTAGTGTAACTTCTTTCCACTGGGAGGTGGCTACTAGGCGGATGGCTGTATTAGCGGCCATCTGTTTAGCTAGGATATCAAATGGTGTAAGATGGAGCATTGTGTCTAATGCGTCTGTCGGAGTGGTTCTTAGGGCTCCACTAATGCACAGTTCAGCTGATCTTTGAACTTTACGGAGAAGGTTATGGTGACTCTGTTTTTCGAGTGCATGCCACCAGGCAATAGCACCATATAGCAATATTGGCCTTACAACTGCTGTATAAAGCCAGTAAGTAACACTTGGCTGTAAACCCCATTTGCTACTCACCGCCCTTTTGCAAGAGTATAGGGCAATGTTCGCTTTTTTGGCTCTTTCGAGCAGATTGGGCTTCCAGTTTAGTTTCCTATCAAGTATAAGGCCCAGGTATTTTGCTTGATCTGAGAAGATAAGACTTGTATTTCCCAGTTTAGGAGGGCTAATTTGAGGTACATTGTGTTTTCTTGTGAAAACTACTAACTCAGTTTTATTAGGATTAACGCTGAGCCCACAGCTGGTAGTCCAGTTGACAAGAGTATTTAGGCAGTTTTGCATAATGTCTCGGAGAGTAGATATATATTTTCCAGAGGTAACAATAGCAACGTCATCGGCATATGCTATCGCCCTGCACCCCTCTAGTTCTAGTTTGCCTAGCAGTTCATTCACTGCTAAATTCCAGAGTAGAGGCGATAGAACCCCTCCATGAGGGGTTCCTCTTGGTACAGATCTTAGCGTGGATGCCGCTCCAAATTTTGCACTTATAATGCTGCCAACTAGCATTTGGTTTATGAGTGCTATCAGCGCGGCATCCACCCCAAGCTCCGTCAGCGCACTGGTGATGGCCCCTGCCTCGACGTTATTAAAGGCTCCTTCTATATCAATAAAAGCTATCATTGTATATTCCTTCAGATAGAAGGATTTTTCAATGATGGAGATTATGGAGTGGAGAGCTGTTTCCACTGATTTGCCTTTGGTGTAAGCATGTTGAGATAGAGATAATGGCTTCTTTTCTATCATGGATCTCAAGTAAATATCAATTAATCTCTCGAGGATTTTTAGAAGAAAAGATGAGAGACTAATTGGTCGAAGGTCTTTTGGGTTTACGTGAGCTTTTTCCTGCCTTAGGTATAAAGATAACCTTCACATTACGCCATCGCTGGGGAATGTGGTTTAGGTCAAGGCAGCTTTGGTAGATCAGCAAAAGCCGCTCCTTAATGATGCCATACGACTTTTGGATTTCAATGGGGGCTATACCATCTGGTCCTGGTGACTTAAATGGTTTGAAGCTACTGATTGCCCATTCGAGCTTTGTTTGCGAGAGTATTTCTAGAGATCTGTTCAAGGGTGGTAACTGATATTCCTGGATTGGATCGTTGTATATCTCTGAACATCCCGGAAAGTGGGTTTCTACTAAAACGTTCAGAGATTCTTCACTGCTTGTGGTCCAAGTACCATCTTCTTTTTTCATGAAGCTTGGATTGGAAGGAGCCTTAGCTAGAATTTTCCTGAGCCTTGACGCCTCAGAGGTCTGTGACATATTTTCACAGAAGGTCCTCCAGGACTGTCTTTGTACTTTTCGTAGTTCATTTTTATATTCCTTGAGGGCTATTTTATAAAATGACCACGTATCTGTAGATCTTGTGGTCTTTGCCCTGTTGAAAAGTTTTCTGGTCTTTTTCCGGAGATCTTCTAGTCCCTTATTCCACCAAGGAGGCTTTTGCTTCCCCCTCAATGTTTTTAGCGGACAAGCAGTATCTAGAGCTTTATTTAGCGATTTAGTGAGACTATTAACTAAGTTGTCTAAAGATTGTTTATTGGAAGGACGATTAGTTGGTCCAATTGAGAGATCTGTATTTAAGGAATTTATATAAAGATCCCAATTGGTTTGTTTAAGATTGCGAAATTCGCATGATCTCGAGTCAAAGTTATCAACATCAAAGAGAATATATCTATGGTCTGAGATATCTATCTATGAACACTCAGTTCATTAGAAACTCTCCAGTTTTTTACCCTATTAGATATATGGTCAGAGGCAAGGGTAATATCTAGAACTTCCTGTCTATTACTTATAATAAAGGTGGGTTCATTACCTATATAGCATACATTAAGATTAGTTGTGAGGACGAAGTCAAATAGAAACTCACCCCGTTTGTTGGTGTCTGAGCTACCCCAGATCACATGATGAGCGTTTGCATCGCACCCGATAATTAGGCCCTTTGCTTTAGATGCTGCTGTGGAGACCAAATTTTTAACGTTGTCTTCTGGGAGGACTTCGTGGTCGTGCGCGAGGTATGCTGAGACGAGCCACAAGCTGTTCTGGCCCATCTCGACGCTTATAGCCACGGTGTCTTTGTTACTGAAATTAGAGAGAGCAAATACACTCAGGTTTTTCTTAATTAAAATACACGCTCTTGGTTTACCTTGTGATTTAGTATACACAAGCGTATATGCTGGAGTCCTGAGTCCGCATACCAGGCCACAGACTACCCATGGCTCCTGGATCAGGACGATGTCATCTCCATCTTTGCTGAGAGGGATTATCAGGCTGGCGGACGCAGCCTTGGAGTGGTGTAGGTTAATTTGTACTACCTTCAGCATTTGAGCTTCTAGTAGCTAAATCAACCTCCACCACAGTTGTGTCAGAGTCATCGTCTGATTTAAGAAGGCTATCCTCCAACGAGGATAGCCGAAATGTGCGTGCCAATTCCATCACGGAGCTTGCTGTATTGTACTTAAAAAGACTTAAATTTGGAGAATAAACAAGTGTTCCTTAAAAACTAAGTAGAGAGAGAGAGAAGAAAAATTTGAGTGAAAAGAAAATTGGGAGCTAAGAGAAGTGTTTGAAAATTAAATGCTTACTACTATGTTTCCTGCTCGAAATTTTGAGATTTTGTGAGATTTCGTAAAATCCATATTGAAATCAACAGAGTTCTCTACAAGTTTAAGATTTTAAAATCTTGTAATTTCAACAAAATCTAATACAAAATCTCGTAAAATGCAATGCGGTATCCCTGAAAAGTTATATCAATATCCAGCACTATTTAGCTTATGTCAAATTTTTCATATTGACAATTGGCAATGACAACTGATTAATTATAAAAAAAACAATAACAATAATAAAATTGAAAAATCCAAAGCAAAGGCTATTCGAAAAAGGCTTAGAGATTCAGTGAAGAGCACTTTTGGTACTATTAGGTAATGAATTCCATGACCTAGTAACAAGCGCGTCGGAAGCGAATTTCATCTGGGGGGGCAGTACAAATGGGGGGGCAGTACAAATGGTGGTGCAAAAAAAGTTCACCAAAATTTCTTCACATGAAACATGAAGAAGAGAGAAAGAAGAGGAAAATATATAATACAAAAATATTATCGTTGTAAAAAAACTGATATTTTGAATAACTTTTCCTTTTAAATTGTTTATCTAGCTAAAAAAGTGCGGGGGCAACTGCTCCCCTTTCCCCCCCGCTTCCGACGCCAATGCCTAGTAACGCTGACGAAAAACAATCTACTGGAGTTAAGGAAATTGTATCTAGGGATCATAAGGTTCATATTTCTCCTTGATCTACAAAACTTCAACTTTTCAAAAAGATATGTAGGACTACGTGTATAGATGATCCGGTGTAGGAAAATGTAATGTCTAGCTTCAAGGTAACTTTGTAAGTCACAATCAAATAATTTTTTACAACAGACAGAGATAAGATCAAACTTTCTAAGACAGTATACATAGCGAGCTGCATTGTTAAAAGTGACAAGGAGCTTATGTAAGGACCTAGAGTCAAGTTTGCAGTACACGACTTCAGAGTATGTTATGATCGGCATAATCAACTGCAATACAAGTTTCTTTTTTGTTTCAATGGGCACAAACTCTGATGTCATTCGAAGATTACGATGAAGAAAGTGCACTTTTTTACGCATGAGTTAATGTGATCATCGCAGGCTAGGGATGAGTGTATTTGAAAACCAAGATTAGTAGCTTTATTAACAAGCTCCAGTTTTACGGTATTAAGTAGAATTGGAGGCAAATCTTCGTGATAGTATGGATTTTAGATATAGGCAAAACAAATGATTTCGTGGGGTCCAACGTGAGCATATTTTTATCTGCCCATTTAGATACCAAAGCTAAGTCCTCATTAACTCTAGCACATAGATCTTCAACTAGGCCGATAGGTCTGGAAAAGTATAATTGGAGGTCATCTGCATATGCATGTATAGTAACGTGTTGAAAATGAACACTTGCTGAAAATATAATTTATAAACATTGTAAATAGCAACGGTTCAAGAACAGAACCTTGAGGTACTCCGCTAGAAGTGCTTTTTAGCATTGAAATATTTTGACCAACACAAACTCTTTGAGGCCTACCTACCAAATATATTCTTAGTAAACGGACCGCAGATTTTGAAAAACGAAAATTTAGAGCTAGTTTTTGCAGAGTATAGAGTGGCTGATGGTGTCAAATGCTTTTGAGAAATTAAGCAAGCAGAGCAATGTCAAATCAGCATTATCAAAAGGTATTCTTATGTCATCAAGTATTTTGACCACAGCAGTCGAACAGCTGAGCCCAGGCCGAAAACCAGACTGGAGAGGAGACATGAGGCTAAAAAGACTTAAATAATGAGATATCTGATCCGCCATAAGCGATTCACATATTTTAGACACCGAGGAAAAAAGACTGATTGGACGGAACTAGCACGGGTTGCAAGCATTAGGCTTTTTGCTATAGGAATAATAGTTGCCACTTTCAAAGTCTCTGCACGAGGTAGTATGCAGTGATTTATTATATGGGCAAGCGGACTAAGGACGTGTGGTTAAATAAACTTAATAAACCTAATGGATTTTATTTTCCTTAAACAGATAGCTGTGTCGAATTCACTTACAGCATTAAACCAAAAAGTGTTCGGAGACTCAGGATCACAACTGTTATTATTATCATCAGTTTGTTGATGTTCGTTTGATGCAGAGTCAGCGATACAATAATCATTCAACTGAGTGGGATCTTTATCACAAGATGCGGAGTCTTTTTTGCATATACCAATACCTTTAACCCTGGATCCAACCTTTAACCAATCATATTTCTAATACGTTACAACCAATGTCAGTCGATTCAACTAACGCTCTCCAAAACTCGTTATAGAGGAGCTGTTGGTACATAAAATACACTAAAAGCTGTTGAAAATGGAAAAAATATGTATATTTTACTCGAAATCAAAAAACATTAATAATGGTCTTTGTTTTTTTTTTTACATATTTTCATAAGCTACTTTTTTCATCAGTTCGAGATATATGACATAAGATTATTGAAAAAAAAAATAGTAAATAAATATAAAAACTTAAAAGGCTCTTCTATCATAAAACGAAATTCTTTGCAGCTCCAATATGGCAACCTCTATTTATGGGTGGCACGTCTCAGGGGAGGTTTCCATGTCTGACCATAGTCACTATAGGTTTGATATGCACATACACATACGGAGACCTTCCACTCTTTCAGAAACCCGAGAAATACTAATTGGGAAATCTTTAGGCACACACTAAATCTCAACCTAAATTCCTCAACTCAACCCATTTTAACTAGGGAAGAGCTTGAATTTGAGGCCAAAAAATTCAAAACCAACTTAACGCTAGCATTCCACGAAAGCTGCCCGATGAGGACTTTCAGGTCCCGCAGGGAAGTGCCTTGGTGGAACAAGGAGGTGGGCAAGCTCAGGAAAAACGCTGGTAAACTTTACAATAAGGCTAAGCAAACGGGAGAGTGGACCCAATATAAACAAGTTTTAACAAATTACAACACTGAGCTGAAAAGATCAAAGAGGGCCACATGGTGGGCTTACTGCGAGAAGATCGATAGTCTACCAGCAGCGACCCATCTACAGAAAGCACTATTCAAAGATCATTCAAACGGCATCAGTACACTATTAAAACTACGAATGGACAAAGGTTAAGGTCGTTTTTATACCAAAGGTGGGTAAAAAGCCCGAACAGTTGGCTACATCGTATAGACCGATCAGTCTTAGTTCCTTCTTTATAAAGACAATGAAGAAAATATTGGAACTAAACATTAGGGAGACTTGCTTGAAGAGCATCCCTCTAAACAGGTTTCAATTTGCCTACCAAGCCGGCAAATCCACTGTCACCGCCATACACAGCCTTACCGGCACGATCGAAAAGGCTTTTGAAGCAAAACAAACAGCGCTATGTAACGTCATTGATATTCAAGGGGCTTTTGACAACACGTCATACAATGCGATTAAAGCAGCAATGCAGATTAAAAACATACCATCTTTAATCATACACTGGATTCTAATCATGCTGAAAAGCAGAATCATAACGTTTGAGCTTGGTGTAATACGTAACACGATTACTGCCACTAGAGGATGCCCTCAAGGAGGGGTACTTTCACCTCTTCTGTGGACCCTAGTCGTGGACGAACTTATCACAAGTCTCAAAAACCAGGGTTTTGACACCAGAGGATATGCGGATGATCTGGTTGTTTCAAGTCTGGGCAGTCATGAACCGACGATATCGGACAGAATGCAAAGTGCCCTCCGTAAAACTTCAAAGTGGTGTAAGGAAAAGGGTTAAGCATAAATCCTAACAAAACTATTCTGGTACCCTTCTCCAGGAAAAGGAGCCTAGATCTGGTAAGACCAACCTTGGGTGGAAAAGTTATTGACTTTTCAAATGAGGTCAAGTACTTAGGAGTGGTTTTTGACAAGCAGCTCCGTTGGAACACCCACTTAGATTCAATTACAGGCAGGGCAACACTTGCTCTTTTTCCCTTTAACGATCATTATCAAAAAAGAGGCATGTCTAAGTGCACTAAGAATGGAGGAAATCGGTGATTACAAGGCAGGGAATTTTACGGGTCACATGAAGATAGTAAAAACCTTCTAAAATGACCCCTTTTTAAAAATCCCCGACAGGATGCTGCCGAAGGTAAACTTCACAAAACGCTACAAGGTCGTTATACCAAATAGGAAACTATGGAAAAATGATAGCTTCACAGTTGATCCTGGATCACAGCTATGGTACACTGATTGGTCAAAATTCGAAAATGGAGTAACAGAGAGTAACCAGAGTAACACTGCGTAGAGCTATTAAATACGCTGGGACAAAGCAACAAAATAGAATTATGGTGGGTTCCAGGTCACGAAGGTTTTGAGGGCAACGAAAGGGCGGACTGCATTGCCAAAAGAGGAGCGTCTCCAACTCTTATAGGACATGAACCATTCTGTAGCTTAGCAAAAGGCAACATTCTAGAAAAAATTAGAATATGGGAAGATAAGAAACTTCAGTGCTACTGGAACAACACCAATGGACAAAGGCAATCTAAGAAATTTTTAACTCCAAGTAAAGCAAAATCCAAAGATTTACTTAAGCTTACCAAAGCAGACCTTAGAATTCTCACCAGTTTCTTCAAAGGTCACTGCTCACTCAGATACCATCTTAAAAAGATGGGTCTTTCTGAATCAGACGTCTGCAGACTATGCGAGGAGGAAGAAGAAACCCGAGAACACATTCTATGAGAATTTCCGGCAACCTATAGCCTCTATTTTGGAGGGGAAGTAGTGCCCCCGTCCACAATTTGAAACACCAAGCCAGAGACAGTGCTAAAATATATAAAAAGCCTAAATCTGGAGTGTTAATTAACGGCATGCACAATAGATCCTATGGGTCGCGGTGCACATGGGCCCACTGTAAACTTACTAACTAACTATCATTAAACGAATAAAGCATTATTTATTACTATTAAAATAAAAAGTTTAAATCAATTGCTTAGCACAAGAGACACAATTCGTTGCACCACTATAACTAACTTATAACCAAAACACTTTATTCCTACAACAAAGGAATTAACTATGACTGTACCAAATTAAAAATACCCCCACATTCGTATTTTAGTATATACGAAGTTGCCAATGTTGTATAATTTTGATAGGGCGTGGTTTTTATCCAAATATATAAAATTTGGAACTTAGAGTTTATCCTAATTATCAAAGCTTATGTTTAAAATATCAAGTTTAAACCATCATTTTGTTGAATTTATAAAAGTTTTGTATTATAATGACGCCACTTTGTGTGTGCGTGGTTTTCATCCAATTTTGACAAAATTAAAATATGTGGTGAATATTTTACTCCAAAACTAATGTGCTAAATTTCAAGTTCATATTTTGATTTGTGTGGCATTTTCAGAGAAAATGTTTTGATAAAGTCACTTCGTATGGGAAGTAGGCGTGGTGTTCATCCGATTTTGCTCATTCCCGAATTTTATCTTCGTTTTTTGAATATAAGCATATATTTTTGATTTCATTACGATAGCTTACAAATTGTGGCTTTAATGGTAACAACAGACAGACATACATAGCTAAATCGACTCAGGAGGTAATGCTGATCAAAAATATATATAATTTTCTATACCTTCCAAGAATGGAGGCGAAGCTCTACTTAAATGCATTCACGAGCTTCTATGCAGAATATGGTCTGAGGAATGCATTCTGAACAATTGGAATATCAGTGTGCTCTGCCCAATCCACAAGAAAGGCGATCCCACTATCTGTGCCAATTACCGTGGGATAAGCCTTCTTAATATCGCATATAAGGTCCTGTCAAGCGTTTTATGTGAAAGATTGAAGCCCATTGTAAACGAACTGATCGGACCTTATCAGTGTGGCTTCAGACCTGGAAAGTCCACCATCGACCAGATTTTCACGATACGACAAATCTTGGAGAAGACTCAAGAAAAACAAGTCGACACCCACCATCTTTTTGTCGACTACAAAGCCGCCTTCGACAGCCCAATAAGGAAGTACCTGTACTCCACCATGTCTGAATTTGGTATTCCTGCAAAACTAATACGACTTTGCAGGATGACACTGAGCAACACCAGCAGCGCAGTTAAAATCGGGAAGGACCTCTCCCCACCATTTATTACCAAACGAGATTTCAGACAAGGTGATTCCTTATCGTGCGACTTTTTCAACCTAATGATGGAAAAGATCATCCGAGCTGCTGATCTGAGACGTAGTGGCACAATATTCTACAAGAGAGTTATGCTGCTTGCGTATGCTGATGACATAGATATCATTGGCCATAATACGCGCGAAGTCAGTGCAGCATTTTCCAGATTAGAAAGAGAGTCAAGTCGAATGGGTGTGGCAGTGAATGCAGATAAGACGAAATACTTAGTGTCAACAAACAAACAGTCCCAGCGTCTTAGAACCCACGTTACCGTTGACAATACCTCCTTCGATGTTGTGAAGAGCTTCGTTTATCTGGGATCCAGCATTAATTCAACCAACGACATCAGCATTGAGATCAAACGAAGAATAACTCTTGCCAACAGGTGTTACTTTGGGCTCAGTAGGCAATTGAGAAGCAGAGCCCTCTCTCGACGAACGAAAATCACGCTCTATAAATCGCTCATCATGCCCGCCCTACTTTACGCATCACAAACCTGGACGCTGAGCAGTTTAGATGAAAAGACTTTAGGAGCATTCGAGAGAAAGATTCTTCGTAAGATCTACGGACCAATCTGCGTCAATGGCGAGTACCGAATACGGTGGAATGATGAACTGTATGAGCTGTACGCTGACATCGACATAGTCAAGCGCATTAAAATCGAGCGGCTTCGCTGGCTTGGTCATGTTCAGCGCATGAAAGACGATGTTCCAGTGAAGAAAACATTCGATTCGGTACCCAGCGGCGGTCAACGCAGAAGAGGACGACCACATCTTCGTTGGAAAGACCAAGTAGAGAACAACCTGACAAAGCTTGGAATTTCCAACTGGAGCCAGCAAGCGAAAGACAGAAATGGCTGGCGCAAATTCTTAGATGAGACCAAGACCGACATACGGTTGTAGCGCCAACTAAGTAAGTAAGTAATACCTTCCACGTCTCTTTATTAGCGTTACGAACGGAGGGACAAAGTTTATATACACCTTACGCAATACGCGTGGGGGTATAAAAAGCTACGTTAAGGTCAATGTTAGTCGCTTCGACGTACACTACATTTATAAAAAGATTCACACCATCCAATTAAAAAGCCAAACACATCCGAACACAATGAGGGCAGCTTAACAACTATAGTCGAAACGACTATATAGTTAACTAGTCGAAACGACTAACATTGGTTATCCAGGATTAAGTTTTTCCACAACTGCTTAAAGGGTAGCGCAGGATTAAATTTGGACATAAAATAAACCGATTTGGACAGCCTGACAGCGGATGTGGCATCATTTTTGGCTTTTTTGTGACTGTTCCAGTTCAAGGTAGTGGGGTTGCGCTTCTAATTACAATGTGTTTTGCTACGATTTTTGAGAGCTACTTTAACAGACCGCGTGAACCATGGACAACTAGTATTTATGATGTGACGCGTGCGCAACGGAACGTGCATATTAAAAAAGAGTGTTTATTACGTCAATGAAAAAATTTAGCTTTTTATCCACTGAATGTAAAAACCACCAATCTGACCAATTAATTAAAGCCAAATTCTGATGCAAACAGTTATTATCAATAGACCTATAATCGAGATATGTAAAATGAGTTGCAAGTCCACCGGTCGACGTTCTGATATTTAATGTACAGAGAATAAGATCGTGATTGGAATCAAAAGATATTTGATCGAAAAGCAAAATAGCTGATGCGCCGGAGATAATAAAAATGTCTAGTTAGCTCGGAGGAGAGTTGTTTGAAAACCTAGTCGGCATGAGAGTGCTTACCACAGTGAATCTAACTTCAGAGATTCTTTCTGAGAAGCTACTGGAAAGATTGCTATTGGCTAATAGGTTTATATTAAAGTCACCAGTTAAAACAAAGTGTTCATAGTGTCCAGCACAATGCACATTTAAAATGGCATAAATAAGGGATCCAAACTGCAACTACTATTTATCAGACGCAAGAAACAAATAGTTTATTTTCATTGACTAAAATTTCAACGTTAAAAATTCTACTTCCGATAGATTAGATTTAGCCACAACATTTACTTTAAGCTGATTCTTACAATAAATTGCAACTCCTCCACCTCTTTTGTCCACTCTATCATTTCTGAAAACCCCATAATTTTTTAAGTTAAGATAGGAGTTATTTACATCTTCATGAAACCACATCTCTGAGACACAAATAACATCAACAGATGAATCTACAAAGACATGTTTTACGCAATCCAACTGGAAATCATTTAGACTTCGAGCATTAAAATGAATGATTTTTAATCCTACATGCTGCCAACACAAAATTTCTATCACAGTTTTATAATTGCTTTTAAAATCAAAATCCATATGATTTACAACTGACATAAGAAAATATTTATGAACAACGAACTTAAGCATTTAAAAAGGTACGGCAAGAGGACGAATAGTATAGAAGTGAACGAATAACAGAATAGAAGATGGAAAAGAAAAAGAGGTAAAGTGAGTAAGTAAGTTAGTATGTAAGAAAAAGAAAACGGCATAATATGAACATAACAAATATAAACTAAGAAAATAAGTCATCTGCACTAGAAGATATCCTCTTCATCCTCACTAGCATATACAATTCATTGAAGTTCTTCGTAGTTGGTAATTTTAATAAAATCAGCATATATAAAAAGCTTGATGCAGATGACACCCCGACGAGTAAAAGCATTATAAATTTTCTTTTGGCGCTTGTAGGCAATCGTCGCTTGTAGTAGCTTACGGTTTTCTGCGGTGAAGCTCTCGTGTATGCAGTCATTGTTGTAGAGTCGATACCAGCTTCAAGTAGATTAAACGTTTTTTGTGTAGCCTACGATAATCCCCAAACGCCTTTAGGACACGATTCCGACCGAAAGGTGTATAGAACTTAACCACCACAACAGGGTTAATGTTGCTAGATTTTGCCTTCACTCTAAAGATATCTCTAATTTGAGGTTAGTGAAAATCAATGGCACGGCATATAAGAATAAATAAACTCTGAAGGTTCCCGCCTGGAGAGTTTGGTATTCCAAAAAGAACCGCGTCTGCAGAATAGTCGGGACCGTTATTGATGTTGTTGGTGATTAATCCACTGATGCTTGCGTTGTTTTTTGTGATTTGCTCAAGCGCGTCGGAAGCGAATTTCACCTGAGGGGCAGTACAAATGGGGGGAAGTACAAATGGTGGTGCAAAAAAAGTTCACCCAAATTTCTTCACATGAAACATGAAGAAGAGAGAAAGAAGAGGAAAATATATAATACAAAAATATTATCGTTGTAAAAAAACTGATATTTTTAATAACTTTTCTTTTTAAATTGTTTATCTAGATAAAAAAGTGGGGGAAACTGCCCCTTTCCCCCCGCTTGCTGCGCCAATGGATTTGCTCACTAAGTGATTTCAATGATAGCTTCAACATTATTAATTTTTCTGATTCGGTAGACGTCTTAAAACGGAAAATTATATTACATTTAAATAATTAAATCAATTTAACTTCATCCTATTATACCTAACGCAGTTTTATAACAATGTAATATTGGTAATTGAGATTGTTCGGTTTCTCTTTTTTGTCTCGATATTATGTTTAATAAAGTAAGCACCATCAAATATGAATCGTTTTTAAAACTTACTTTTTAATTATTCAATATTTTAATTTTTAATCGAATTTGGATTTACGTGCTCACGTGGTTTCCTGATTTGAAATTAGACTGAACTCACACCATCACCTGGATTGGTGTGCCTGAGTATATCTATTTTCCACACAAGTTTATGCCTGCGTTGGCCCAAATGCATATCCAACTAATTGGGATTTTGATTTGGCGGATATGAGATTTATCTCATTTCCACGTAGGTCCTTGGGTTGGACAATGGCCGCAAACCAGTTAAAATGAGTTTAGTGTTTTGGATTGTTTTTCGGGTACCTTAAATTGATAATTACTATTATTTAATTCGATGTTGCTTATTTATATAGAATAAAGTATACTTAAATACGCGTTTTATATATATTCAATTTTTAAATTCCGCTGAAAAGCCAATTATTGTGCTTAGTGGGAAATCCTAATTGCCAATAGGGGGTATGTTTTAGTACGTAGGTGCATTCTGTCTGTCCCGGCTGATTCAGGCAGATTTTAGAATGTAAATCGTGCATACGTATAGGACGGGTATACGTATCTTTGGAAGATTTCATACCTCTGGGCGAATCAAAAAAAAAAAAAAAAAAAAAAGATCGTCGCAGCGCACAGTGGTTGAAAACACTGATCTAGCGGCATTAAAGTCAAGTTCTAAAATTTTTAAATCGAACAATTTTTTGCATTTTATCGATTACCAACACTCCACTGAGTAAATTGACATTTTCACTTTTGTTTTGTTTTGTTTTCAATATTCGCACAGCTGTAAGCTTTCAAATGCAACATACAGTGCAGCAAGTGCATTGAAAGAATTTGGCGCCTGTTTACTCAGTGCGTGAATTTTGTTTCTTTTTAAATGTATGGTACGTTTTCACAAAAAAATAAATTATTTAGTTTATTATTTAGTTTAATATAAACATATTGCAATATGTAACATTTGTGATAACATGTTTTAAATGTTATATACTACAGTTTCGTGGAGTGAAACTTATTGGATTCGGTGTGGTTCTGGTCTTGTGCATTAATTTACTTAATTTTTGTTGTGAAACGTCCACAATGATCTGCCAGTTCTTGCCAGTTTATTAGTTAAAGTCTTTTTTATTCACAGAGAATGTTTCCACACGCAGCCTTTTTTAATATATAAAATTTTTAAAGTGACATAAGCAAATGAGGTATCTTTAGAAGCGTTTTGATCGTCCGTCGAAGAAAAGTTATGTGAAGCAACATTAAGTTGAATATGGCGCCTTCTAGAGGACAAAAAGTTAACTAAACCCCTAACTTCTAAACTACCCTAACTACTAAATTACTTATTATAATTTTACAAACGAGGTATCGTTGGAAGCGTTTGATCGAACTTAAAGAGAAAGAAAATTTAATTTATAATTATTTTTTAATGTTTCGAGTGTATTTTACATATTGCGTACCGATTATCAATTAAAAATTGGCAAATTCGTAGCTCTGCTGATAAATCTATTGTACAGCAAACCTAACTGAATGTACAAGAAGAGTTAAGAAAGGAAATGTGTTCATTAGTTGATATTCCAAAAAAATATCCGTGATTCTATATGCCATCTTCCGTCCACAAAATATTAATTCACGATGCTGAAATCATAAATAATGTCTCACTTCCAATTGGCATGATGTCAGAAGTGGCACAGGAATCACGGAATAAGGATTTAAGGAATTTTAGGCAGCATCATTCTCGCAAAAATTCTAAAAAAAAACAATGGAGGATTTAATGCACTCACTTCTTTTCTCTTCTGATCCTTTCATATCCTCACTCTCCAAACGACCTTCTATCTACTCCCGAAACAATATACAAATAGATAGAGATGTACTTCATTTGCTTTTAGAGCCAAATATTCCAGAAGACGCTGATGGTTCTGATTCTGCTTAGAAACAGATATATTTGCCTTAAGCTAAATAAAAGTCAGATTTGGCATAATTTTTTTAAACAGTTTTTATTACAATTAATTGCTAAAATTTAAAAAAAAATTATTAAAAGTACAAAACAAAAATTAAAAATTGAATTGATAATGGTTCTTACTATAGTCGGTTTTATGGAAGGTGGACGTGTCTCGGTGCGCATTCTAACTAAATTCAAAACTGCACATCCCTGGGTGTAAACAAATATCAGTACCAAGTATCATTCAATTATCTAAACTTCTTCTCCTGCTAATGTACTCTGACTTGTTCTTAAAAATGTCAATTTAAAACCACTGTGCAGTGCATGGAAAGTGCACTTAGCTGGCCTTGGAGCAGAAGAATTTTTTTGTCACAAGCAATAAATTTTTCACTCAAGCGCTCTTGAGTTAGCGCCACTTCACTTTCTAATTTGGCAAACCTGTTGGCAATATCAGCTGAGAGGCGGTTAAATATGGTCTTAGTATACAGCCGAAGACGATCCTCTAAGTTTTTGATCTCTTCTCTTGCATTTGTCTTTAGCCGCTCTTCCAAAGCACTAAAATGCAGTGCTGCCAACTTTTTAATTCTAAAATCCACCAAAAAGGCGAACAAAATGCGCTTTTTCGCGCATTTAAAATGCTTAAACTAAGATAATTTAACTAATCTTACACAAATAATTACTTATATTTGTATATACACTCAAAGAAATATTCTTGGTAAAATTGATACATAACTTTTGTTAATCCCTAACAAAACCAAACTGTCCAATCAATTCAATTTTATCAATAATGCATTATTTTTTCGTCAATTCAAAAGAAACTTTATCCATTTGATTAATTTCATTATTTTAATAAATTATTTTAACAACCTAAAGTAGCTGACTTGATAAATAGATTTGTTATACTGAAGAAATAATTAATGTCTTTGATAATCGATTGAGTCAAGTTTACAAAATTTCCATTCCATAATGATAAAATGGATTATCAATTTCAAAAAACCTTTAATCATGACAACAGAAAGAAATGCTTGGTATTTTGGTGGCGTCATTTGCCTTTTTAGATCAAGTACAAAATAAATTAAAGGTTATAAAATTTGGGAAAGCTTAAAAGTCCAGTGCAATTTTTTAAGTGTTTGTGGGAGCTAATTACCCTAAATAGTAAATAAGTAAATATGATCTTGTGAAATAAATTTTTCTTGTTTTCAAGTGCATCAATTTTGCCACAATGCAACTTCGACATATGAGGAACTTCACCATTTTTGGCTGAGTTTCTAAATACATTTATCATTAGCGGTGACTACAAATTGAGTTCGTTTCCAATGAATTCGGCAGGAGTTTTGGTTATTTATTTATTTGTATTACATTATTATTTATTTCCATTATTTGTTGAGATTATCCGTGCTATTCGTTATTAGTGCTGTTCACACTATAACAATGCACAATGTGAGCAGCAATGTTAACAAACTGTGATTTATAATAATGTAAACAGCGCTAATAACGAATAGTATGGATAATATCAACCTTTGTGAATTCCAGAGTTATATTTTTAACTAATGTGCTTACTAAACGTCAAATGTAATATGTTTATTATGTATAAAATTAACTAAAATATTTTTATCAGAACAACAAAACATTTTTGTATTCAATTTAGTATTAGAAAACATATGTTTTCAACAGAAAAGCCTTTTTCTATTCAACAAACCATTTTTTCATGTTGAAATATTCTGTATTCATACTGACAGATTGTTTTATCAAATCAACAATTAAATCGCGATATTCGTGATAAAGGCTTAAATCAAATTAAAGCATCTATTTATCAAATAAACAAAATAAAATTTTGTCAATATGATTTCAACTTATTTCCTTTAATCCAATTGACAAAAGCTTTTGTTGACTGTATATTGACAAAATATTTATCAACTAAACCTAGGAATTAGTCAATATGAGCAAATATTTCTTTGAGTGTACTTGTACCATTAAAGCACATTTTGAGATAAATTTCCATTGAATTTTAAGGCACAAACTAATCCGAAATTAAGAAAAGGCATCAAAAAATGCACTAGGCACCAAACCTCATTTTTCTTACGCAAACATTTTAAAAATGCACCAAATCTGGTGGAAAAAGCACCAAGTTGGCAACAGTGATAAAATTAGCTAAGAGCGAGCTAGAGTTGCTGCCACCCAAATTCGGATATCCCTCTTTTTTGTTGTTACCACGCTGTAGGCGCGTTACCATGGAAGAGGACGACATGAGTTATGAGTGCTGATCATAGATAGACAGAAGATTCAGTTCAGTCTGGTCAAGGTATATTCAACATGGTAGAGTCGTCCCAGAGAGGTGGGTACCGTAGCTGTCAAACATAAGAAGAGCGGAAGAGACAATGAATAAGAACTTGAACCAGGGATGGAGCTATAGACACAATTGTGCTTTTTTTGGTACTTTCGAAATCAGACGAGAGTTTAGGCACGTGCGTTTTCTTTTCGGACTATTTAAATTTCTCGGAGTTAAAAAAACCGAGTTACATGTAAATGTAATTAATGTAATTTTCAATTTTTGATGCACCTTGTTGCTTACTTTGACATTTCGTTATTCTTATCATTGCTAGTAAGGTTACTTGAACATAATTACACTACGCCAAAAAATTTGGAAATTTTTGGGAAACAGCGATAACATTTTTATAGTTAAATTTTTCGTCAAATACAAATATCGTAATGTTTTTTTCGATTAGCCCCAATTTTTCATATAAATGGAAAAAATTAAAAAAAAAATCCACTGCTGAGAGCAATAATCTACATAAACGCTTGTAAAAACTTTTATTTTCTTTCAATGAATTTTTGTATATTGTAGAGGATAGTCAAACCAAAAATTTTAAGGTAAAGGGTGGTGAAATTTTCAGGGCCGAATTTGATTTTGAATAAAACACAAATTATTTAGGAAATTATTGTCATTTCTTTTTATTATGATATAATTGGTATGGTTCAATTATTTATGGAAAAAAATATCGGCCAAATGGCTTTCGTGACCTCGGGGCACACCTCCATCCGATGGTCCAAATTTGCGATGACGCTGAGGCATAATTGAGGTTCTATGCCGTTAATGTGCCGAATTTTCTCATCCTTTAGCTCTTGAATTGTTGCTGGCTCATCGACGTACACCTTTTCTTTCAAATAACCCCAAAGAAAGAAGTCCAACGGTGTCAAATGGCACCGTCCTCTTGAAACCACATATCTTCCACATCCATATCTTCCAATTCGGGCCATAAAAAGTTCATTATCATCTCACGATAGCGAACACCGGTCTCACTTTAGCGAACACCGGCCTCATTTTGGCAAAAATACGGCCCGATGATGCCGCCAGCCCATAAACCGCACCAAACAGTCACTCTTTGTGGGTGCATTGGTTTTTCGACAATCATTCTTGAATTATCATTCACCCAAATACGGCAATTCTGCTTACTGACGGATCCATTGAGGTGAAAATGTGCCTCATTACTAAAGATGATTTTCTTCGAAAATTGATCATCCACTGTTGCCATTTCTTGCCACCATTCTGACCATTGACGATGCATGAAATGGTCAAAAGGCTTTAGTTCTTGAGTCAATTGCACCTTGTAAGCGTGTCTCTCTTCAGCCACACTATCACGAACAGCAGCAATATATTCTGCAGTATGAGCTGTACGAGCATGCACTGGTGTTTTCACATCTCTTACAGACCCGGTTTGCTCAAATTTTTGCACGATTTTTCCGATTGTATGCACATTTGGACGATTAAATTGATCGAAAAAATCACGAAGAACACGATATGCATTTTGATTTGAACGTCCATTTTCATAATAAGCCTGAATAACTTTTACGAGTTGCTCGATTGTGTATCTTTCCATGGTTCAAATTAAATTAGTCTGCAATTGAGAAATGTCAAATGAAATGCAGAAAAAAGCTTGACGTATAGGTGTGGTTCACATTCAACATCGGCCCTTAAAATGTAACCACCCTTTATAAAATGTGCCAATAGTGTCAGTAGTATGGTTGTTATGATCGAATTTAGTTAAAAACCGTTTTTTTTCGTTTTTTTTAACAAATTTAAAGTTTCTAGCCCAATATCTGAAAATAATTTTATGAGTGATAAAAAGTAAGCTCTTCAATCTGATTTCATTAAAAATTTTAAAGCATATGGGACATATGTCTATAGAAAAGTCGTAACTTACAAAAAAATTTTAAATATCTTTATTTTTTATGTATATTTGGTATCACTCATTTGCAATACATTGCTAAAATTTTGAAGGTGCCTTTTGCCTTGTTTTTAAAAAAAACGCGATTGAAAAATGTGTTTAAATGACGAGTTAAAAACGAATTTAATACAAAAAGCATACACTAATACAAAAAGATACACATACACATCTTATATGTAGATGAGTTTTTTTTTGCAATTTTATTTCTGATTCCACCCTGAATGGTTTCGAGTGGAGCCACGGTCTAACAGAAAAAGAAAAAAATTAAAAAAAGTTTTTGTTGTCTCCAATAATAAGCATAATATGACTCGATCACTCGACTGTGTACGACATGATCTTCAAAGAGTCTTGAAAGACAAACGAATTTCCAATTAAGGGTTGACGGCTGACAAACCTTTTCATGCAATGAAGCACAGGACCACAATGGGACATTCACACATATTTTTGCAAATTTTTTCTAGATGGCGAGGCGACAAGCCTTGGCGAAATTATGCCCGGATCAGTTTGTGGATCATAGTAGCAATTAGTCAATTTTTAGCGAATTATTGTTTTTTTTAAAAAATGCGTTTTTAAATTGTCCACGGACCATAATCTTGCCAATAATCTTCCAAATTCTTACCAATACATTGCATATTGGATTATTTATCAATAAAAATGTAACGAAAACTTTCAGCAAAAATGACAAACAATTTTTCAAACGCCGCCATTTTGTTATTTATTAATCAATTTCAATACAAGTGATCTTTTCCATAATAACACTCTTACTAAACAGGAAAATTTTTGATGTTTGGTTTCAGATGACGCTCCTTTTTTTAATGTAGGCACAATTTTTTTAAAAAGGTACTATTTATCTCTGCAATTAGACACAATCAGAAAAATTCCCCTTTCGTCTCTGGCATGAACACATTGAAGACAGATGCTAGACAACTGATTGTGAAAATATTGTGGACCAAGCAATGTTTCAGCGATTGCGTATTTCTTCACGAAGCACACAAAAAAATGAGCCAATTTCATTTTGAAAAAGCTTTCGACAAATTGCACAATTTATTGGCGTTTAATTCTATCAATTAAATCAATTTAAATCACAAAAATTCACAACACAATTTCAATTGACAAGTTTTGTCAAGTAAACAACGAAATTTGTCAGCTAAGGTACCCACCACAAGAGAGATTGTATCTATTAACACTACCTCCTTATCTTTTCATGGTATAATTATTTGACAAGGCAGCCGTGACAGTTTTTTGGCCATTGGTAGTTGCCAAAAACAGCTAAAGGAGTTGTAGTTTTCTGCTGTTGACTAGCTATGTTTAAGTCGTTGCTTATTTTTTCACATTACTTTGATTTATTGCATGAACAGCTTATTTTGACAACTACCCATCGCCGTTCGCGTAAAAAGCCGGTCTACTCAAGCTATACAAATACATATCATATTTTGCCTATTTCACAAAGATGTATAACGTCTATTGCACTTACCATTTCCTGTTTGGCTCGAATTGTTTTATTAGAATCCGAAGTTGTAAATTTTTAGAATCAATTTTCGCGGCATTAATAGGGCATTTTTTGAAACAACGTAGCGTAAAACGTTTTCGTAAATAAAGTATCATTGAAAAGGTTAATTTGTCTAATTGAAGGGAAAAATTTAAAACTTTTGAAAAAATTGCAATAACTTTACACAATCTTAATTTTAAAGTTTACTTATTTAAATTAAAAAACCCCTAGGATCTTCTTTAAGCGTTTCATTATCTTGAACTTTACTAAGTTCTAGCGCTGTATTTTCATCAAGTTCTACATTGAAATTTTGGATTGCTTGTATTTTCTTTTTGAGAACACATATGAACAATTAATTCACTATGTAATTAAACCAAAACTACGAAAACTAGTTATGTTCATTATATAAGTGAATTATTGTTGCAAATAAAGAAAATTAATTTTAAGTTCAAAAGGAGTTTGTTTAAATTATTGACCAAATTATTACAATAACCATGTTACCGAATCAAGCATTCTAAGTTGCAGTCAATTATTTTATTATTTAGAAATTGAAAAAATACAGAGCGATTGAAAAATACGACTACTCTCGACGAAGCTCGAAACATTTGATGTTAAAATTTTATGTCGTTTGCAAAGGGGGCATGGAACCTCCCATTTAACCTAAATTTTCTATATCGAATAGCTTAGGAGTTAGAGAACGCACAGATTTGGAATTCAGTATTCGACGTCATATTCACATGCAGTTTTACTGATAACATTTTAAAGGGGGCGTGACTCCTCCCATTTAACCCAAATTATATCGAATAGCTTTGGAATTATAGATATCACAGTTTTGGAATTCAGTATTCGACCTCATGCAGTTTCATTGATTACATTTTAAGGGCGTTGAAAAAGAGGACGTGACACTTCCCATACAACCCAAATTTGTGCTATCGAATAGCTTTGGAGTTAAAGGAATTCACGCACAGATTTGGAATTCAGAATTCAACTTCATGTTCACATGCAGTTTTACTGATAACATTTTAAAGCGTATTTAAAGGGGGAATAGCACCTCCCATATAACCCAAATATATGACATCGAATAGCTTTGAAGTTATAGATCACACAGCGTGGGAATTCAGTATTCGACCTCAATTTACCCATGCAATTTTACTGAATATATTTTATGGGCGTTGGACAAGAAGCGTAGCACCTCCAATACAACATAAATTTGCGATATCGAATATCTTTGGAGTTAAAGGTCGCATAGTGTCGGAATTCAGTATTCCACCTAGATTTTCACATGCAGTTTTATTGATTTTATTTTCTGAGCGTTGGAAAAAGGGAGAGGCACCTCCCATACAACCACAATTTTCGATATTGAATAGCTCTGGAGTTATAGATCGCACAGTTTTAGAATTCAGTGTTCGATCTCAATGTACACATGTATTTTCATAGATTAAATTTGAAGGGCGTTAAAAAAGGGGACGTTACACCTTCCAAGCAACCCAAATTTGTGCTATCGAATAGCTTTGGAGTTATTGGTAACATTTTATGGGCGTTGGACAAGGGGCATACATCCCAAATTTGTGCTATTGAGCAGCTTTGGAATTATAGGTCGTACATCATAGGAATTCAGTATTCGACCTCAATTTACACATTTAAGGAAGTGTGGCAGCAACGCGCCGGGTTTCATCTAGTATATTAATATATGCATTCATTTTAATAGGATATATAATTATATTTATATTATATTAAATTCATCAAAATCGTTATTATATTACTTTAACAACATAAAATGTTTAAAAAGTCTCTCCAATTATAAAATCCCTCGATTATCCCATGAAAGTATTTGTTGTAATCGACACACAAGAAATATCCACATATTAATATTTCTTAACGAAAATGCAACCCTGCATCAATTGGTATGGAATGTCAAACGCACAAGCTAGTAGAAAAATTCTCTACTCACAACTTTACGGAAGGAGGTCGAAGCAAAGTCTGAGGCCGAATTTAGTGTTACTTCATAAGAACTCGTTGTTTTTAGTTTAGCTGTCAAAGGCCGACCGACCTAACGCGATATTGAGTTTTGGGTATAATAATTGCGTCGGTCTCACAGACCGATAACTGTATTCAAGTATAAAACGTATACTCGGCACCTGCACCGCGCTGCACTAAACAATGCGTAACAAAACATGAAGAAGCTTCTAAATACCGTAAAGTCCCAGTAAAATGAATTTTTGAAAAAACATCGAATTATTGATTTGTCGGTCTGACAGACCGATGCGCGAGTAGAGGAAGGTTAAATATGTTGATGAGCAAATAATTAAATCTAACAGTGGTAGCATAACAAACATTTTATTAAAATAATTATGGTATAATAACAGACTGAAATAATAATGCACTGCGGCTCCAATCATATTCCTTTACATTTTTCACATATGTAACTCTATATGTACTATCAATATATATTTGCTGTTATCATTTTATTACTGCCATTAAAACATTGTATATTTTTGTAAGCATGTTAATTTTCTTTAACATCTTTTAACACATTTCTCCAATTTTCGATTGCTAAAATAAAGAATTTCTTTTGATGGAATTGATGTCAATTTTTAAGTAATTTTTTGCTACTTAACGTCAGAGCTAAATTACATCAATAGAAAAAAATTTTAATAAACAAATGAACATTTAAAATAAAAATATAGTTTTCTTTCTTAAAAGTTTAATCAAAAAATTTACCTTAAATATACACTGTCTTAAACCTTGGAGGAGTTTTTAATCCAATCTTTGAAACCATTCATTTTTTAATACTTGTTATATTAGAATTTAAACTCTTCAAAGTTATAGAAATTTTTTATTTAAAATTGTAAAAGTATTCAATACATTTTTGGATACTCTAAGAAAGCAGCGTACTGCTTGGTTTGGTTCTTATGCATGTTTATTATTTGTTTATCAATACATGTGGTTTTATACAGAAGTTCTAAGAGTCAGAAACCTCTAACCTAAACGTAGTGGGTCCGAGCACCACAGGTTCGTTATTTTTTATTTTTACCGAAAATATTTGAATACAATCATGATTTTAGATTTAGTCCCATGAGCAAAAAAAATTCAATTTTAATATTATGCGTCGATTAAATTGTAATACAGTTTCGGTTTCGTCATATATAAAATACAGGTTTTAGTAGAATTTAGTCCAAGATTATTGAGAGCATGGTTCCTCCGCGAAAGTTACTTAAAAATAATATGAATTTTACGAGGCACCGTACATTACAGACTTCTAGTCGGCCGATAGTTTAATGCTCCAATGGTCGTTGCCGACAAGCCATCTATTGCAGGGTTGCATTTTCAAAATTTTTCTTATGGGGAGTTTTAGAATTATTGCCTTGTTCCGAGTTTCACAAGTGTTCGCAACTTTAATATTTCTTGCGTAGATTTTTTTTTTTACCAATTCTTGATATTTTTTAGTATGTTGTTATCTATGTGAGCAATTTCTTGTTAATATTGATGCGGGTTTGAATATTACACATTTATTTATTAGTTGATTATGTTAAAAGCAGCATTTAACATTTTTCTGGCACTTACTGCATCCTTTTTAACAGTCATTAAAACTTGTTTATCCCTATTTTCAATCTGCAAAATGCAACACATATCTCTTCTTACTGCAAAAGCAACATTTTTCAATGAAAAATAAGAAATACAACAAATGCTAACAAAATGGCAAACAGTTGGCCAACTTTTTAATCGGCTAATGTGCGCAGTACCATAGCACGTCATACCCACTCGGGATGGTTAGTCAAATAAAAAAATCGATTTTCGACTTTTAATTTTTTTTTTAATATTTCAATGAACGATTTTTTCGAAGGCGATTTTTTGCCTCAATCAATAATCGATTAAAATCGGTTTTTCGACTTTTTCCATTATCTCTTACATAATTTATATATACTGAGATTAAAAGAGTTCAAAATGTGCTAACCTCAATTCAATGCATATTCGAAAATAAACATATTTTTTTAATAAAACTTTTTTTAGTATTTACTGTAATCCTTGTTTTATTAAAATTTATTAATTAAAAAAAGATAAAAACAAATTAAAAGAAAACAAACATAAAACAAAATAAATCCTTTTTGACTAGATTTCAAGGAACACTTCTGTAAAAAAATAAAAGTGAATTGGAATTGATTTCGCTTATATAACGATTATTAAATAATTAAATTATGTTAAGATATTATTTTTGTCAAACCAGATGTACTCACCAATTGAACGCAAAAAGACTAACATATTGACATTTTTTGGCAAAAGGCGGTTGCGAAATTGGTTGGCGATAATACCTGCATGCGTTGTAACTATGGGAATTAGTAGTTGAATAGGAATCCCATCAACTGCTGTTCCAGTGTTACTCTGTTCTGTTACTCTGCTAACGGATCGGTTCAAAAAAGTCCCAAATGTCGTCATTGGTATGTTCATCAGAAATGAACACATTATCGGGCTCAGCGATTGTTGTTTGCATGTTTGAAATGTTGAATTTTTATTATAATTTTTGTTTCACCAATTCATAATTCATTTAAAAATTTTAAATATTTTTTTTTATCATATTTTTTAATATTAAACTATACTCATGATTAAAACGTATAAGTAGTTTAAATATGACAAATAGTGGCTTCAGTGTTGAAATTTTAGATTACAAATTCTTGCAATTGCTTAAGTTTTCATTTACATGTTTACCCCTTTGCTGCAGTGTTTATTTCATACACGGCTAACCTGGAAAATAGATGTAAGTCTATTAAAATTACAACATGTGGCTTTTAAGGTCACTGAGAATTGTAGTACTATTATTCATATTTGGGGAGTATAGTTGTACGCGCTATCCAATAGGAGTAAAATAGTAAAATTGTAGTCCCTTCGGCAGCGCTGGCACAAATTAGCAACTAACATTATATTATTAGGTCTGTTCGCGTACTTTTCTGGTAAAAAATTAAAAACGCCAAAAGTACTAAAATTGGGAGAGAATTAACTTCAACTTTAAAAAGTAAACGAACGAAAAATCTAAAAAAACGCAGCTGCTACACACACACAGCTACCATTTAACAGTTTTCATCTTTTTACAACATGAAATTCTTCTTGTAAAAACTTTAAAAAACTTGAACGGAGAGAAAATGTGATTTCCTCTCTATTACACAATTCTCTCAGTAAACGAACGCTTTTCAGGCACTTTCTAGTAAAAACTTTTGAAATATTTCGTTTGCGTTCGACTACGTCATGGTATAATTATTTGACAAGGTAGTAGTGTAGACTGGCTTTTTTTCTCACGAGCGGCGATGGGTAGTTGTCAAAATTGATAGTTGTCATGCAATTAATCAAAGAAATGTGAAAAACTAAGCAACGTCTTAAACATACCTAGTCAATTGCAGCAAACTAAAAACATTCCAATAAATTTCGCGAACAAATTAAATGAAGCAAAGAAAAGTTAAAAATAAGCACATAGTTAGTCAACAGCAGCAAACTACAACTCCTTTAGCTGTTTTTGACAACTACTAATCGCTAAAAAACTGTCACGGCAACCTTGTCAGATAATTATACCATGGACTACGCGAACAGACCTATTATTTTCTGTAAGTTGGCTGCGTTGTTGGCGAACTGAACCCACGAGTGTTGCTTTTGTATAGCAATCGATTTTCATTAAGGGAAAACTAAGAGTTATCGATGCAAACCTAATTGTTATTGTAATAAAATTATGTTAATTATGAATAAAAAAAAATTGCACAAAAACCGAAAATAGTCGATAAAAAAATCGATTTTCGACTAATAACTGAAATCATTAATCGACTTTAAAACGTCGAAAAATTGTATGAAAAAGTCTACTTTTCGACTACTCGAATATCATTCCCTAGCAGATAGTTGGCAGAGTTTTAAATCAAGTGGAAATCTGCCCTCCCATTTGATTTTTTTGTTGTGCTCGCATTAGTCGCATTTTAAGGCACAATGCCCGAATGAAAACCAACTAAACTATCGGCCGACTAAAGGTCTGTAATGTGTAGCGTTGCCATCATATCTGTTTTAGAGAGGATATGTTCTCTTTTTTTCTCGAGGTCTTTTTTATCTTTTTTTAAAATGAAAAGTTATCTTTTATTTGTTGGGGACAAAATACATCTGTCAAAAAAAAAATTTACTAGAAATGTACACAAATAAATTTGCATGAAAAGTATCAACATTGATTTGGAAGTTAATAGCTATATGGCAATGCTGAACGTCATCCCTGAACAAACGTAACTTAACCCTAGCTGTGATCACTATATGTTTGCATACGTTATGTGTCCACTATGAAGATTTCGTCCTAGCTATTTGTTCACCCCTTTAGAGACATCGGTCAACCCCTAATTTGTTTTGAAGGTTTAGTTTAAGGTTTAAATTATGGTTTTGTTTAAAAATATTTTTCAGTATTGCGCAATTAATTTTGGAACAGTCAAAAAAGAGAATTTTTTACATTTTAATAAAAAATGTATATCTCTGGCCCTAACTAATATTAAGAAAAAACGTTCCAGGGAATAGATCTTTCAAAAAAACCTGCCAAAACCTGCACAAAATGTCTTATGACTATTTAAAAGCATGGTCCAAATAATTTGAAAATTTTTCAGTTTTTGAATGGATATTTTAAATAAAATACTTAACTGTATCGAATTTATAAACTTATGGAAAATAGATTGCATAAATGACGCTTAGTAATATATAAATTTAATTTGCCAATCAGAAATTGGTGATATACCTTCAAAGTTTAAAAATTTGTCATTTCTTTTTTTCGTGCCTGCCCAAAACGCTAACGTCGAAAGAACTGAGGAATGATTCTGAGGAAGCTTGATAAGTTAATCACAATTTGATCTCGTTTGTTACTTCAGTTGAAAAGACATTATAAAAAAAACGCTTATATGATTATTAATTTGGTCTCATTTACTCGAACCTCAAGTTTGTTTAACTTTTTAAAATAATAAGTGTAAAACGTTTTTTATTTACATTTATATTTATGTATTTATTTTATAACATATGTTTCTGAAACTGAAAAACTAAAAAAATAATATTTTAAAAAAGTGTTTGTTTGATGTTTTTACTATGCAATAAATTTTATTGAATTTTAGAAAACTCTTTTTGTCCTCTTTTCTTTTGGCAAAAGTTCTCTTATTTTGCCCTAGACTTCTGGTAACCCTAGTAATGTGCGGTGTCTCTAAAAACTGCGGATCCCAACGTCTGCGAAGATTTTTAATGTGTAAACATTTATGAATGGTATTGCCCAGACGTTTCTTTTTTAAATTTTATTTGTTCAGACTGTCTCATTTGGCCATCCTAAACGTGGTGCATCATGTACAACCACGACGAAATTCAGCAAACTAATATTTTACGGTCATTGGCGTCGGAAGCGGGGGAAAAGGGGAGCAGTCGCCCCCCACTTTTTTAGCTAGATAAACAATTTAAAAGGAAAACTTCAAAAGTTATTCAAAATATCAGTTTTTCTTGCAACGATAATATTTTTTGTATATGTTCTCCTCTTCTATCTCTCTTTTTCATAAGCATGCTTGCGGATAACCATTTCCTTTCTCTGTGTTTGCAAAAAGATAGAACAAAATGTAGAGTTTCTACTGCAAGCCCACCACTTCAGTTAAAAAGCACCCTTAAGTATGTAGCTAAATGCTTGTTCATTTTGCAACTCTGCTAAGAAAAAATTTGGCATGTTCTTAGGGGCTTTCCATATTGGACGACATGTTGTATGATAAGTTAGATGGAAAACTAATGGGACTATTTGATTGAGCGTTCGAACGATCCAACTTGTAAATCAACATCATTAATTACAAGCTCTCGAGCAGAACACATCCGGATAATAGCTAAGCAACTTTTAGATGCCCTAACAATTGAGCAGTAATTTTACATAGTTGTACAATATTGTACAATCGGCAGAAAAAAACCAAAAATTTCAACTATCGTTTTAGCTTACGCATGGTACTACATGTTGTACAATCTGACATGTTGGTCCAATGTTTTGGACCATGCGAAAGCTCCTACTGTGAATTAGCTGATGAAAATCCACCTCGACGCTTTGAAAAAACATCAAATCCGGTTCCTTCAGTACAGTTGCCATTATATGATAGTCTACGAAAAGATTATTTCGAAATTTTAGATCTTCTCTCAAATGAGATAACGGCTAGATTTGATTAAACAGGTTGATATTTTACTTTTTTTTAATTTTGCATGTTTACACCAGCTTCACTCAACCGACTCACTTTGATTTAACATTCGGTGAGTCGGTTGAGTGAAGATAGTGTAAACTGGCACTTTGTAAATCTTATTGTACATTTAAACAGATCTTGACACTCTAGAATCGTTGGAAAATATTGTAATCGAAGCCTTCAACGGAAAAGTGCCTTCTAAACAAAATCTAAAAACAAAACTAGATCTTTATGCAGATGACTTTGATGTGATCGACCTCCACGCGCAGCTTAAATTGCTGAAGCAATTGCCTGGCCAAACACCTTGAAATTGTAGTGGCATTGTATCCCAATTTGCAAAAAATTCAGATACTGTAAAAAAACTATTAAATGAAGTTGAAAAACTTATTGCTTTGCTTTTGACTGTGCCTGCATCAGCAGCTTCATCTGAGCTTTCTTTTAGTGCACTAAGACGACTTAAAACGTATCTTCGAGCAACTGTGACACAAAAACGACTCACTCATGCGGCACTTATACACATTCACAAAGATAAAACCGAAGAATTGAATTCGATGGAATTGGTGAAAGAGTTTGTTTCTCGCAAGGACAGAAGGAAACATTTTGGAATAATTTAAATTGATATAACTTCTTGTACCTAATTGCATTTAAACCATGTAAAGATATACCTAGTCATGCTTTATAAAAGCAACCATTATTTCTTATATTTTCATATTACCATATGAAAGATCCTTTAAAGGATGATCTCTAATATTGAAATTGGAAGAACTTTTAAAAATAATGAAATTTTAATATTTTTTATATATTTTTACATTTTTTTTATTTTAAACTAAAATAAAAAATTTGTTTATTCACATTCATGTTTCTTTGAAGAAATTTTGGTGAACTTTTTTTGCACCACCATTTGTACTGCCCCCCATTTGTACTGCCCCCCCAGATGAAATTAGCTTCCGACGCGCTTGTTTTTGGTGGAACAGATGTGCCATAATATTTATCAAGTCTTTGTTTTCAACAGTATTATATCACTTAAAAAAACAATGTTTTATCAAAACACGATATTAGCTTTTTTCAGGGGTAAACTATAGGCACAGAGGTAGCGTCACTTCAAGATAATAAATTGAAAATGCGTTGATAAAATGTCATGAAATTGAAAATAAAACTTTATGAAAAGCCTGTACATTTTTAGTTTATGATGCCATCTCTGTGTCAGGCTGAAGACTTTTTTTAACCCATATAGTAAATAGAAACAAAAAAAAATTCAATTAACTTAATTAATGTATTAACTAGTCATAAGTAAGTAAATAATTAATAATAATATTTTTTTTAAATCAAGGACGTCAGCAGTCCTCACTTTCTTACTAAACATATAACATCCAATAGTCAACATGTGTTTTATCGAAAATGTATGTAGATTGTGAAAAATATACTGCTAGTCCTGGAAATCTTATTTAGATAAAGACAAATCCTTAGCTGTAATATTTGTACCTTACTTTATATTTTATATAATTATTATAATACAATTTTGTTTTGTTTTATCTCGTTACAGGAGTTAGTAGTCTTGGATTCAATCCGTTCGCTTTGCCCACATGCAATACTCAAGGATACAGTACAAGTCAACTGGTGTCTTCAACTAAATAATATTACTATTAAAATGGAAGTCAGTCGGAGTATGCAAGCCCGCATTCTTTTATTTGCCCTTATTGGAAAATTACCTGATTTATTTAATGTCAAATAAATTTTTAAAGATGCCATTGAGAAATAATTTTATGTAAGGTCTTGTAAAGCATACATATGTAACTTATACTATCTACAAGCTTTTTAAAAATCGATTTAAAAGTGTCCCAAACTAGTTAGTTTAGCTATACAAAATTATATTTCAATATTAATACGCAATTTATACGATCATTATAACAATTGCTTGTATACGAATTTTTTAACATTCATATTAAACAAAAAGAAACAACGTCAATATTGGCAATCCAACTTTTTCTATTCAAACTCTCAAGACATAAGAATTCCTTGATATAAAACTCGATAAAACACTTGTATCTTCTTAAACTAACATATCATTGTGAAAAAGATCGCAAATATCTCGTAGAAGTAGTTAATTCTTTTAAAACCAATATACCAAATATAACAGTCTGTGTAGCAACATTTGTAAATTTATATAATAAAAATAACTAGAATAGTTAGTACTATCAGAACTTGAAAAAATAAGTCGTATCAATCCGTCGTATATGAAGTAGAAATGACGGTTAACAGAGAACGGCAAAAACTCGTCAGCGAATATAAATACGTAATCGCGCTAACAAAAACATTTTAATTACTCTTCTTACAATAAGTATCTAAGAGTAATGGAACTATTTTAAAAAGTATGATGGATTTTGCGAAACATTTACGTTAGGGTGGGTGGGGCATTAGTGTCGATATTCGCAGATGAAATTCTCTTCTAGACCCAAACAACACCCTCTATAAAACGCAACTGGATTGGTAAAGGCTTAGAGGTGTCCGTTTTTTTTTTCGTTTTCCATACGATTTATATGGAGAAAAGGTTGGTTATTTTCAAAGCCATTATTATAGAATAAATTGAGAAAGAGTACATCTCCTCAAAATTTTCATTCTTTTTGACATATTCACATTTCATTCACATTTTTAGCTACCTATGGAAATGTTACCTTATCTCTCTCTAGTAATGGAATGTTTCAATATACCTTAGTACCATTTTTGTACTTGGTATCAATACGCAGGCAGGGATGGGATGAAAAAAATCGTAATTTTCACACCATGAAAATCGTCAAAATCGTCGTTTACTGCAAATAAGTAATACACAACACTAAATTTATTTATCAAAAGCATATTTATTTATGTAAGTATACACAGGTATAAATAAAAAATTAAATAACAACCTTCAAAATTCACTTGATAGATAAAATTGAATAGATGTATTAAAAAAAGGTCAAAATTATTTGATTCAAATAGAGTTTGAAAATCATAAAAAAATTCTGATTAGTAGTATTATATCAAATAGTAATTTTATATCAAGATTTAAAATAACACTTCATTTTTCAGTAGAAATTGCAGAATAGAATTTTATATTTGAACTGCAATATAATCCAATTGAACTGCGCTTGGCGGCAAAAAGCAAGAAACAAAGAAAGAAAAGAAAGCATAAAAGGCCACACACACTTGTGTGTTGTTTCTTGCTGCAGTTTGACAGCAACAGCAACAATGCAGTGCACTTTCACGGCCCAAGTTAGGTTAAAATAAAATTTGAATCTGAACTTGAATCTCTTGCCGACTGAAATTTTTAATAGTAAGAAAAACAAGTCAACTTAAAATCAACAATTCAAGTTTTCAAAATATATTTAATATTACTTTATAGGCTTTTTGATCGTAAAATATTGGCATACAAATTAAAGAAAATCGTCACGTCATAATTGATGCTAAAAATGGTCAAAATGACGATAAATGTCAATGTTCCAACACTGTACGCAAGGAATGGTGACTAAATTGCAAAGAAATTTTCATTTTTGAATTGAAAATAAGTGCGTTTTTAAAGTTTTTTTTTTCATTTTATTTATTTTAAAAAAGAATACAAAAGCATTAGATATGAATGAAATGTAGACATGTCAAATTTTTCCTAAATACAAATTGTATGGAAAACCGAAAAACAAAACCTTTGCTAATATAGTTGAGCTTCACAGGGGTCGTTGTTTAGGTCAAGAGAAAGTAGTAAAGCTGCGAATATCTGGAAAAAGTAAAAAAGGATTAATTATCAACCACCTTAAAACACACATTAGGTCTGTTAACGTACTTACTTGTACTAAGTAATTGTTATATAATAGAGATTTACATTTTGCACGTTATTCTTCTCTCTCGAGCTTCAAAAATTTGTAAAATAATGCTTCCAAGCAACTTCAAGTTACTTAAATCGAGAACGGGAACAGACTTTATTGAAACTAAATTCGAATGCATCGTGTAATTAAATGTGTCGTTAAATAAACTTGAATCCACTTCAGTTTAGAGAAACTGACTGATATATTTTACCGATGTATATTTTATGTAAATGACTAATTCTTGATTGTTATGAAAATTTAGCGATAATCATTGATCACCTTAATATATGTAATAAGATAAATATTTATAATAAAGAAAAATTTAGTTCTAATTGAAACTTATTGTACATACATATGCATAAATAAATGTGAATAGAAGAATGTGCACCACTTAATTTAATAAATATCAATTAAAAACATAAGCCTCTGAATTAATAATTGTATGCAAGTTAAAGATATGTTCTTTCTTTCTGAAGGAGAGCGCAGTCGAATAAAATTCGTGAAATATCATTGGTAAGAATCTTTTAATGTTGAAATTTGAACTTCCATGTCCAAATATTCACATAAAAAAATAATAATTTATTTTTCGAATACAACTGTTACGCAGTTTCTTGTTAATAGACATATTAAATTAAATTAAATAATATTGAAAGAATTCTGTTTATTTCAAGATAACGAGTTAAAAAAGAGAGAATCAGCACGCTATTGAATCAATTTAACATAGTTAAGTATGTTTTAAATTCTGCAAAAAAAAATATATAAATAAAAATATATTTATGTCAAGGTCATGAATATTTGAATATCTGGTTATGACAATAAGTAGTTTTCTGTTAAACACTTTAGCTTTCAAGCGGAAGCAAAAAAATTCACAATTCATTGGTGCATTTCGGCAAATTTGTTGAACTCCAAAGAAGAATAGTGAAAAGGAAGAGGCAAATATAACAAAAAAAATCCCTGGTAGAGTTTCAGGCTTGACCTAAACATACCAATCCCTTTGCTTTAACGTCAAATGTATATTTCAGACGAGTTTATTTGAACAAGTGTCAAATCATACAAGCGCGTCGGAAGCGAATTTCATCGAAAAAGTTCACCAAAATTTCTTCAAAGAAACATGAATGTGAATACACAAATTTTTTATTTTAGTTTAAAATAAAAAAATATAAAAATATACAAAAAATATTAAAATTTCATTATTTTTAAAAGTTCTTCCAATTTAAATATTAGAGATCATCCTTTAAAGGATCTTTCATATGGTAATATGAAACTATAAGAAATAATGGTTGCTTTTATAAAGCATGACTAGGTATATCTTTACATGGTTTAAATGCAATTAGGTACAAGAAGTTATATCAATTTAAATTATTCCAAAGTGCTTATTTCTGTACTTGCGAGAAACAAACTCTTTCACCACCTCCATCGAATTAAATTCTTCAGTTTAATCTTTGTGAATGTGTATAAGTGCCGCATGAGTGAGTCGTTTCTGTGTCATAGTTGCTCGAAGATACGTTTGAAGTCGTCTTAGTGCACTAAAAGAAAGCTCAGATGAAGCTGCTGATGCAGGCACAGTCAAAAGCACAGCAAAAAGTTTTTCAACTTCATTTAATAGTTTTTTTACAGTATCCGAATTTTTTGCAAATTGAGATACAATGCCACTACTATTTGAAGGTGTTTGGCCAGGCAATTGCTTCAGCAATTTAAGTTGCGCGTGGAGGTCGCTCACATCAAAGTCATCTGCATAAAGATCTAGTTTTGTTTTTATATTTTGTTCAGAAGGCACTTTTCCGTTGAAGGCTTCGATTACAATATTTTCCAACGATTCCAGAGTGTCAAGATCTATTTAAAAGTACAATAAGATTTACAAAGTGCCAGTTTACACTAGCTTCACTCAACCGACTCACCGAATGTTAAATCAAACTGAGTCGGTTAAGTGAAGCTGGTGTAAACATGCAAAAATAAAAAAATAAGTCAAATATCAACCTGTTTGATCGAATCTAGCCGTTATCTCATTTGAGAGAAGATCAAAAATTTTGAAATAATCTTTTCGTAGCCGATCATATAATGGCAACTGTACTGAAGGAACCGGATTTGATGTTTGTTCAAAGCGTCGAGGTGGATTTTCATCAGCTAATTCACAGTAATGGCTTTCGCATGGTCCAAAAAATTGGACCAACATGGCAGATTGTACAACATGTAGTACCATGCGTAAGCTAAAACGATAGTCGAAATTTTTGGTTTTTTTCTGCCGATTGTACAATATTTTACATTACAATCATTAAGCTACATACTTAAGGGTGCTTTTAAACTGAAGTGGTGGGCTTGCACTAGAAACACTACATTTTGTTCTATCTTTTTGCAAACACAGAGAAAGAAAATGGTTATCCGCAAGCATGCTTATGAAGAAGAGAGAAATAAGAAATAAAATATATTATACAAAAATATTTTCGTTGTAAAAAAACTGATATTTTGAATAACTTATGAAGTTTTCTTTTTAAATTGTTTATCTAGCTAAAAAAGTGGGGGACAACTGCCCCCTTTACCCCCGCTTCCGACGCCAATGAAATCATATAAAACTTAAACAATGGGTTGGTCACAGATGAATCACTCAAGACTACTGAAACAGGCTTGTCTAGTCTGCTGTGTGATTGGCTCTATACAGAGTTGTTGTTGCTTTCTTCAAAACTTACTTGATCTAAATAGTTCATAATTACAATCATTGCAATTGTAACCGCAAACAGTTCAGTCGTTTTTAACCCGCTCTTACATTTAACTTTCAAGAATTTGTGCTTGTTTCTTTCGGCTTGCAATTTTAATCACCTAAAATTAAATAAAAAAAAACAATAAAAATTATCCAAAAGACCTTTGTAAAAAATTAAATAAAGTAAAAAAAAAGCACACACACATTTCACTGGATTAATAGTTCATTGTGCTATTCTATTTGTTCTCTGACCTATATATATGTGCAGTTGCGTATAAGTGTGCCGCGAAAAAGTGTGAATATCGCAATAAAGCAACAACATTAACAATAAGAAAAAGTGTGAATATTGCAATTAAGCAAAAACAATAACAATAAGAGAAACAGCCCACTCCAACTTTTAAGTGCACCTGAAATAAGTGCAAATATCAAAAGTAAAAAAAAAAACTTTTTATAAACAACCAAATAAAGTAAACAATAAACAATGGAACCTGCTTGTGCCAAAATTAACTGCTCTATTGAGGACAAAGGTGCAATTAAGCTAAGTTGCAATGGTCTTTGCGGAAAATCTTACCACGGCACTTGTGTGGGAATGACTAAAAGAAGTTTAAACTACTTTCAAGAATACGCATCACATTTTAAATTCTTCTGTGATGAGTGCATGGATCTATCACTATCCCATGTTATGCTCGCCATAAAATGTCTTAGCGACTCCTTGAACGTGATGCATTCGGCTAATAAGCAAGTCATCAGTAAAATACCGAATTTCGAAATAATGACTCACGTATCCGATGATCTTGCAAGGGTAGAGTCCATCTGCAAAGCAAATAACACGGATATCTCAAATGTTTCTAAAAACTTGAGAATTCTAACTGATTTAGTCAAAGATAGCGAAAAAAATTTTATTTGGAAAACGGCCATAAGCGAGCTTAATATAGAAGTAAAAAAAAGCCTCGACGTTTTAAAAAACGATAATACAGCCAAAAATATACTGAGCATGCTAACATCTTTGCGCTATGATGTGGATATCGCACTTCAGTCAGGCAAACCCCAACCATCACCTCCGCAATCAGATCCAATGCTGGAAATATTACATAAAAAAATAAGTGATATCAGTGATGATCTTGAAGTGTTTCGAGTGACGCTTGCAGATGTAATGGATGAAATAAGATCTGCACCCAATAGAGCTGAAATAAGTTATCCACAAGCCTCTCATCATAACTCTTCCTCTATTTTCGAGGAAATAATGGAAGCATCTATTCGTTTGCCACAGGTCACCTCTTTACCAGCTAATCTGAATTCTTTAACTGCCTATGACACTACGGAATCCACCCCAAATCGGATCTCCACCATCAACAGTACCCACAATAGCTCATTCTATTCGTTCATCAACAATTTCTCCAAAACAAAACAAAAATACCAATAACTCACAACCTGGATCTCCCTCTGCCACTTCACCTTGCGACTCACCACCAATTGCAGCCCCTCGTACCAACTTAATCCATAAGTTTGGAACGTCATGGACTTCAACTCAATGGCAGAATAGAATAAAGAAACTCCATGATTCTAATGAAATTGACAAGACCACTCTGTTCATTAAGGGCCCATCAGTTAAAACAACTATATCCTGGATGAGCACTTACTTTCGTAATAAATTTGGCACATCTATTACAAACTGTTCAAAGATATCCAATAAAGCAAAAAAATTCTGCAGTTTCAAACTAAACATCCCAAGTCAATATGCGTGGATGTTCTTGAACAACAGCGGTGAGAGACACGGCGAATGGTTAATAACCGAATGGACGAATAAGCCTGGGAAAAAGTCTAAGAAATCAAGATCTTTACAAAGTTCTGGCAGTTCAAGAATCGAATCTTCTGAAAGGAATCCTAACATTAACAAGAATCCATTATCTAAAAGTAATTATAGTTCTTGCTCTAACTCTTTTCCGTATATAAATTCCCGTCCTAACTCTAAATCTAAGTTAAACTCTTATTCTAATTCTAATCTTAATTCTAAGAATCCTCTATATAAAAGAAATGTAAACCTACCTGTTCTTGAATCCAAACCTTATTCATCAAACAAGTTTGTGCAACCTAAGTCCCACCATAATTCAGATTCTAATTGGAATCTGAAAACTAGCATTTTCCCCATATTTTCTCCCATAATTAACCAACTAGCATTTAAACTAGCATTTTCCCCATATTTTCTCCCATAATTAACCAGAATACGGCTTCATCTTATAATAAGATGATTACTGGAAGCAATCTAGCATCTAAACCGCCAACTCATCAAACACGTAAACGGGTTTCATTTAATCTTAACAATAATGAAACCAATTGTGAGAAATATCCAAACTTTATCCATTCTCATACTCTTAATCCTTCACCACCAACCGGAAGTGGTTTACCAAAACCATCTTCTGTTTCAAATGAGCTTTGCAATCAACCTGGTAGTCCTACGTCATTTTTAGACCCCCTACTTCCTCCAAAAGTGAAATTGACACTAAACTCTTGCGAAGGCACTGAGAGCAGATATGCCCTTTCTCGCCTCAGGGAGAACAACGTTTATAACAATAAAGCCCCTGATTCAACATGCATTGAAGGCAAGACCAAAACTAATCTTAGAGTATTAATTCAGCAAGAAGGTCTTCCTACCGGTGTTGAAGACTTGCGTAATTTATTTGTCCGCTTTCACGAGCACCTGGGTGTAACGGTTGATCAAGTCAAGGTGGATCTGGAAACCTATGGCGCTCATGTCAGAGCTAAACATGTTTCTCTTCTTCAAAAATCTCGTAAAGAGCAACAGCAATATTATCGTTCCTAACTCTTCTTTCTTAAATATATTCTACCATAACTGTGGCGGCATGAGAAGCAAATTAAACAAACTTTATGTTGACGCTAAATCATGCCACTTCAATGTCCTAGTATTCACTGAGACATGGCTAAACGAAACCTTCAATAATGAGGAAATTCTTGATAGCAATTGGACTGTCTTCAGAAACGATCGGGACTACTCCTCAACAGGTCTTTCTCGAGGAGGTGGTGTCCTTGTAGCATCTCACAATTCCCTTTCAAGTGAGCTAATAGACACACCTAACCATAAACTGTTCGATCACCGAATTATTAGAGTTTGTTCAGGTAAAAGTCTCAATGTGTACATACGTGTCGTTTACATTCCTCCCGGCTCAAGTGAAACAACATACAACGAGCTATGTGAAACACTGACCACCTTTACCTCCTCCCTAAAAGAGGAAGATAAAGTTGTTATTCTTGGTGACTTCAATCGCCCAAATATATCTTTTGTCACAGACGAAAACGACAACTTTCTTCTTCCTGTAAATCTTTCTAATGCCATAGACTTCAACTTACTTAGCACCTTTTATGGCAGTGACTTGCAGCAAGTCTCTTCTGTACAAAATCAGAATGGCAGATGGTTGGACCTAATTTTTACTAACTCGTATGAAGAAGTGAAGGTTAGTCCATGCATGGGAGCAGAAAATTTATTAACCAACACTGTTCATCATACAGCCTTAAAAGTTGTTTTCTCTGCTAATGACATCAACTTTACCCAGTCTTATAATAACACCATTACGTACGATTACCTCAACGCCGATTATGAAAAAATAAAATGTTATCTTAGTTCTCTAAATTGGAATCATATTCTATTCAATTTAGATTTAGACAGTGCTGTCTCTATATTTTATTAGCACATTTTTACCGCTATCGAAAGTTATGTGCCAATAATAAAGAAAAAGAATAAGCTCACAGAACCATGGCTAGACAACAATCTCAGATTTTTGAGGAATCAAAGAAATAAAATCTACAAACTTCTCAAAAACACTGATAATATAAGCGATGAACTGAAGCTTAGATATGACGAGCTATCAAGAGAGTTCTCTATCAAGTCAGAAGAAGCGTACAAGTTGTACACGAACATCATCGGAGAAAAAATTGTCCAAGAGCCGAGAAAATTCTTTGACTTTGTTAACATGAAGCGCAAATCTAGCGGCTATCCATCGTCTATGTTTAAAGGTAATGTCACTTCGTCCAATTCTCTTGAAATAAGCAACTTGTATGCCGATCACTTTAAGGAGGTCTTTTGTCTTCCTACCACCTTATCTGAAACTTCTCCTAGCTCAACTATTATAGTTGATAGTTTATATTTAACCCAGGAAGAGATTTCTAATGCAATAAAAGAACTGGATATATTAAAGGGACCAGGACCAGACTTAATACCTACAAGCTTTTTGGTGCGATGTTTAGACCAACTGCTATTGCCATTACACATAATCTTTAACGAATCACTGGTTTGTGGGACATTTCCTTCATATTGGAAATCATCCCATCTTACGCCGATTTACAAGAATGGTGATAAAAGATCAGTTGAAAATTATTGAGGCATAGCAATCTTGTCAGCCATTCCAAAACTTTTTGAAAAACTTATTTGTGAAAAGCTAACAAGTTTCATTAACCCTCGTCTAAATGAGCAGCAACACGGGTTCCGAAAAGGGCGATCTACCACCACTAATCTCATGATTATGGTATCAGATGTTTTAGTCAAAATGCTTCAAAATGCATCAAAAGGGATAAAAAAAATATAATTTATAAAGTGAATTTATGACATCATAGCCTATAATTTTAATTAAAAAATTTATTGGCACAACAAAAATTATGGAAGTGCTTTTAAGCAGCAGGAAATGCATACATAAAAAAGTGATGTTTTTGTGATTTTAAGTCAACGGTTTTAGCAACATTATGGATTTCTACTATTTGCCCGGTTCAGCACCCTGCCGCTCCGTTATTATGGTTGCCAAGGCTCTAGGCGTTGAACTCAACAAGATTGTGTTGAACTTGCAGGCCGGCGAACATTTGAAGCCCGAATTTGTGAAGATCAACCCACAACACACCATTCCCACTTTGGTCGACAATGGCTTCGCACTCTGGGAGTCGCGTGCAATTTTGGTCTATCTGGTTGAGAAGTACGGCAAGAACGACTCACTCTTCCCTAAGTGCCCCAAGAAGCGCGCAGTGATCAACCAGCGCCTATACTTCGACATGGGTACTCTGTTTAAGAGCTTTGCCGACTACTACTACCCAATCATCTTCGCCAAAGCACCCAAAGATCCCGAGATGTTCAAGAAAATTGAGACTGCCTTCGACTTCTTGAATACCTTCTTGGAGGGCCATGTTTATGTGGCTGGTGATGAGTTGACTGTGGCTGATATGTCCATTTTAGCTACCGTCTCGACCTTTGATGTTGCCGGTTTCGACATCAGCAAGTACCCTAATGTTGCCAAGTGGTACACGAACGCCAAAAAAGTTATCCCCGGCGCCGATGCGAACTGGGCAGGTTGCTTGGAGTTTAAGAAATTCTTTGACTAAGTTCATATATAATTTTTTTATTTTCTTTTGTTTATTTTTTTCTAAAATGTAATTTATAAGCACAACTCGTTGTTTTAATGTTTCCATGTCTGAAGCAATGCTGTTTATTTTATATACATATTTGTGATTTTTAATAAAAATCTATAATATATTAAAATAAAAAAAATAAAAAAAAAAAAAAATGGAGAAAGGGCACCAAATAGATGCTGTTTATACTGATTTCAGTAAAGCTTTTGATCGAGTTGATCACAACATTCTTATATGTAAGTTAGAAAAATTTGGTGTTGCAGGGTCCATACTAAGTTGGCTAAAATCATATTTAAACGGCAGATCCCAGTTTGTTAAATTCCAGGGAGTTCTATCGAAAAAAATTGCAGTCTCCTCGGGAGTTTCGCAAGGTAGTCATCTTGGTCCTTTTCTTTTCAACATATTCATATCCGATCTGTCAGAAGTTCTTAACGATATCCCACATCTTATGTATGCAGATGATTTAAAAATGTACTATTCAATTCAATCAGATGTAGATGTCAATTTTTTGCAATCAAAATTGTTGTCTCTTGAGCAATGGTGTTTTCAAAATAAACTACATCTTAATGTCAATAAATGCAATGTTATTAGCTTTTCTCGTAAAAACAACGTTACATTACATACCTACCACCTCAATAGTATCGAACTAAAAAGGGTCAACCATATAGTGGATCTTGGAGTTGTCTTAGATTGCAAGATGCGCTTTAATCTGCACTATGATAAAATTGTGTCCAGGGCCAGCAAACAGCTCGGTTTTATAAAAAGGCGTGCAAATGAATTCAAGAATATATGGGTCACTACATCCTTGTACCGTGCATTAGTGCGCCCAATACTTGAATATGCATGCATAATTTGGAATCCATCTTTCGATTCCCATAGAGAAAGAATTGAGTCTATTCAAAAGCAGTTCTTACTATACGCGCTTAGAGATATGTACAACCCCCATGATTATTGTAGCCTTTCATCATATGAACATAGACTCAGCCTTTTAAATTTGATGCCACTATCAACAAGAAGATCGTTATTGGGCTCATGCTTCACATTTGATGTAATTAATGGTGCTATTCACAGCGAATATATTTCTAATATGATTTCCGTTAACGATCCAATTAGGCGCACTAGGCATACTCGATTGTTAACTGAATATCAGCACCAAACTATATTTGCAAATAATGAACCCATCAGTCGTTGTTGCAGAGAATTTAATAATATCTCTATATACTACTCACCTTCTATGTCCAAATCCTCTTTCAAGCAAACCCTATATAAATCACTCAGTAATCAGAATTAACACAGGCCTCAGATAAACTACATACATGTATGGATTTATATGTATAAGCATTTAGTTTAATAAATCAAAATTCTTTAACATCCCTCTCCAAATCTCCCATTTACGTCCTTTTGTCCTTATAGTCTTTAAGAATAATATATATACATCGTATCTTAAGTGTGTATATAGTCTCTCTTGTTTTCCTGCTCTTCTCTTAGTTTTGACATGGTTTTTGAAATCATGTCAATCCGGTGGGCGGAGTATGCCCACTAAGAGCACCAAATAAAAAATAAAATAAGAACAAGGAAAGGGGAGAAGAAAAACAAAAAACTTAGTAATAAGTAAACAAAACCTGTTAGAATAAGTTAGAATAAGTAATTTGCATTGCCTTGTTTGGCCAATAAATAAATAAATAAAATAAATATCAAAGAATAGATCACAATTAATTATCATAAATAAAAATATACATTAGAGTGGAACGAAATGTATAAAAGCAAAAAATTTTAATGGGCTTCATATATTTTTGAAAACTACGCGCGAAAAAATAATTTCTGCATATTTATTTTTTTTCTGCAACATAACTTTTGACTCCGTCCGAGGGCTTATATATTTCATTGACAGACATATTTTTTTTTAATTATTTATTTTTTCTGAAATCCAAAAAAATTAGGAGCTAAGTTTTTTGATGCAAACCTATTCATTAATGCATAAATAACAACTTGTCAAGAGTTTTCTATGATACCATGTATGCGCTAGAAGATATTTAGGTTCAAAGATCACTGAAATCAGTCTTTAGCTTATATCTCCGCTCCTCTTTGTAGGACAAAAAATATGCTCAGAACAAAATTGTAGATCAGATAATTCTCTACAAAAATACCCTTAACAGTTTTAACGTAAAGCAGTTTCCACGCTATGCGACTAGGTATGTTTCAATAGCGTTTCATTTTGTTCTGAGCATATTTTCTGTCCTACAAAGAGGAGCGGGATATAAGCGAATGATCGATTTCGGTGATCTTTGAACATAAATATCTTCTAGCGCATACATAGTATCGTAGAAAAAAAATAAAAAAATAGGTCTAGCAATGAAATATATAAATCCTCGGGCGCAGTCAAAAGTTATGTCGTAGAAAAAACTAAAGATGCAGAAATTATTTTTTTTACGCGTAGTTTTCAAAACTATATGAAGCCATTTAGAGTGCCCCAATCGAGACCAAATGTATGACCGACCCCCACTAACTTTGGAGGGCCAATCCAACCATGCCAGTGGCACACCCCCTGAAACCCCTTTGGGGTTCCCCATACAAACATTTTAAAAAATCACCATTTTTGGCACTTTACATGCAAAAATCAGCGAAATGGGGTCACCACTGGCATGGGTGGATCGGCCCTCCAAAGTTAGTGGGGGTCGGTCATACATTTAGACTCGATTGGGGCACTCTAAATGGCACTCTAGTGGCGGCGGCCATTTACATGACATCATATTCTCGACTTGATGTAAAAAAAATTAAAAGCCCAAATAAAAATAATCCACAAGAAGAATCAAAGTTTTTCATTTTTTTTTAAATTACAGCCAAAAAACATCGCAAGGTTACTTTTGCGCCACCTTGTATATATATATGCACATTAAAACCAACGGGAATTGTAAGTCTTCTTTTTTATCTATGTTTTGTATATAATTTAATCTTAATCCGTATTTCCTGGTAGTGCTGCCACAAAACTACGGAGCTGGATTCAAAATAACCAGGAGCGGACAAACGTAAAGATAAGTGGCCACAAATTTGTCTATATACGTATTTTAAGTAACATACATACATACATATGTGGTGCTCTGTCACATCACCACATAGAGTAAATCTCTACATCCTATTTTACCTTTTCGTTACATTAATACTTTCCTTTTTGTTACATTGATATTTACCTTTAGTTACATTTATACTTACCTCTCCTGTAGTTGATTTTTATCTTAACTTACATTTCACTTACCTTGATTTATCATTAATAACGTATTATATCATTTTAGCAATTATTGAAAATACTTACACTTGTCTATAGAATACTTGTTATAAAAAAATATTTTGAATTGTATTCAGTTATTATATTTTCAGAAATTTTCATTTTGAAAATTTCAGTAGTGAAAAATTGTTCAAAGAAAATAGTAATAAAAAATTGTTCAAATAAAAATATTTTAAAATAAGAAGTCATAAAATAAAATAAAAATTATTTGAATAAAATATATAGAAAGTATTTCATTGCGCACATTCGCACCAAAACTGGCGATCCTGAAACGAACCACATCAAGACCTTTCAACAAAAATTCATTACGACACAAACGCTTCGTTTGGGTCAGCCACAAAGTGACACCAATTCTGCTACAAAGTCCCAAGCAAACTCTAATGGCAACAACTCACTAACAGAAATTGGCACTACATCAGCAGATGGCTTAGTTAATGAGAGTCGGCCAAATCAAACACGTTCCACAACAGATACGTTACCAACAAGAGATACGCCAACGCCACTACACCTACTGTTGACACAGCTACAGCAGCACCAGCAACTGCTTCTGCACCAAGAACAGCAGCCACAGATAAATCAGCAGCAGGCACAACATTATCCGCCAATACCACCTTAAGTTCCTCCTCAGTCGTCACTACCGCCGGTGCTAAAACAGCTACAACCACAGCGCTCCAACAACTAACAACAAAAACAGCAGCAGACAAGGTCACTGCTAGAAAATAACAACAACAACAACAAAAAGAGCAACAACAACAATAACAGCAGCTATAACAACAACAACAACGAAAAGAGCAACACAACAACGTTTATAACAACAACAACAACAACAACAACAAAGAGAGCAACAACAACAATAACAGCAGCTATAACAACAACAACAACAACGAAAAGAGCAACAACAACAAAAACGTCGGCAGCAACAACAATTTTTTTTTATGAAGCTTTATATTTTGTAAAAATCTATGTTTATATTTTTTTTGACATTTATAAAATTTTTTTCAGGTTGCGTATCATTTCAGATTGCCACGAGGCACACAACGTAGCTTCTAAAACGGATTTTAGACGATAGGGTCGTAAGAAACCTATCGTCTCACTTTCGTAGGCACTACACTACACTAGGGACAAAGGTACACTAAAAAAAGGGAAGAGTTAGAATTTTCAAACTAAAAAAAAAAAAAAAATTAATAGTAGAAGAAAATCTAGAGGGAAGAATGCTACGAACACCCCCACACACACCCCTTACTCCACACACCGGAGAGGGAGATAACACACCATTTATAGACTTTGAGACTAACCCTCTCACACCGCCAACACAAATACACACGGTTGCGGTAAAATTACCTGCATTCTGGACGAGTTGTCCAGACGCTTGGTTCGCACATGCGGAAATACAATTCCAAGCGAAAGCAATCACAGTTGACAAGACTAAATACGAATACCTGGTAACATCGTTACCACAAGAAGTCATAGTCACTGTGCTAGACTTTATCCTAAAACCGCCAACACAAAACACATACGAAGGGCTTAAAAAGACATTGCTCGATAGATTTTCACTGAGCGAAAACAAGCGATTAGATAAAATCCTTTCGGATTCTGAGATGGGTGACCAAAGGCCATCTCAGTTCTATCGGTCACTTCTTCTACTAGCTGGATCAACAGTTGTAGTGAAATTTCTACCATGTCTAAAAAGCCAGCTTCCGGCTCAGAAGAAGTAATGGCGATTACCCAACGTTTCGCGGAGACAACGTCCAAAATTTAAGAAAACTTAAATAAGTTCACACTGGAGATACAAGAACTGAGAAGTGAACGTTCTCGATCACAAAGCTCAAACTTCCAAAGGTACTCCAGACGTCGTTCATCTAGAAGAGAAGTGTCACAACAAAGACCGGCCAACTGGGTTTGTAGGTACCACTACAAATTTGGCAGAGCGGCCATACAATGCGAACAACCATGCGCGTATGTTTAAACGGCATCCACACCAAACCACAATACACCAAACACATTAAACTAAGAAACACCATCATTGCAACGGCTAATGATGGGAGTTCTATAACACTAACACGCCGTTTATTCATATTTGACAAGGACAATAACTTAAATTTCTTAATCGAGAGTGGCGCTGAAGTTTCCGTATTGCCATTCTCCAAATTCAAAATTTATAAAAAATCTGATTTGACACTCCAAGCTGCTAATGGCACAGCAATATCGACGTACGGAAAAAAATTGTTAAACGTAAATTTAAAACTCAGACGAGAATTCCCTTTCACTTTCATATTAGCAGATATTGCAAGACCTATCATTGGCGCAGACTTTCTTACCAAATTTGGACTTCTAATAGATCTAAAACACAGAAAACTCATTGACCCCTTACAAAATTATCCGTCAACGCAATTTCGAGATATTCCGAAACACAGTTACCAAAACTATTTACACTCGACGATAAATACACACAGTTACTCAAACAATTCCCTTCACTCTTCACAGAACCAGATTACACTGCACCAATCAAACACAAAATAGTACACCACATAGTTACAGAAGGACAGTTACCATTCACACTACCACGACGTTTAGACCTATCAAAATTAAAAATCGCAAAACAAGGATTCGACTTTTTAGTCAAGTCAGGAATTTGTAGACCGTCCGACTCGTAAACCTCTTCTCCACTACACCTTGTAGCCAAATGCGAACCAAATGACTGGAGATCATGTGGCGACTACAGACGATTGAACGCTATTACTGTACCTGACCGTTACCCTTTACCACATATACACGACTTTTCCATCAACTTACATAACACAAACTTTTACTCAAAAATTGCCCTGGTCAGAGCCTATCACCAGATACCGATGGCTCCTAGCGACATCCACAAAACAGCCGTAACAACACCTTTCGGAATGTTCGAATTTCTCCGAATGCCTTTCGGCTTGAGAAATTTAGCACAGACATTCCAAAGGTTTATACACGAAGTCTTACAGGGACTAGATTTCATTTTTGTTTATTTAGACGACATACTTATAGCTAGCGAGACCGAGACAGAACACATAAAACACTTAACACAAGTTTTCCAAAGACTTCAGAATACGACTTAAACATTAAACCTAACAAATGCACTTTCGGAGCATCAGACATAAACTTCCTCAGTTATAACATTTCTTAACAAGGTATCCGACCTTCAGAAGAACGTACACAGTGCATACGAGACTACCCACAACCCACCACAGTCAAACAAATGCAAAAATTTATAGGCATGACAAATTACTACCACCGTTGTATCCCAAAACTCGCACACATACTAGGCCCAATTTATGACATGGTCACCGTAGCATCAAAAACAAAAAACAAATAGTTACACTGGACAGAGTGTTCTCTGTCACAGGCATTTGTTTGACTGTGGTGGGCATTTACAACACACTACAGGCATTTACAACAATCAAAGATAGTTTTGCAAAGGAAACACTACTCAATTACATCAGTAGTAATGCAAAATTATCGATTGCCGTAGACGCATCAAACACAGCCATTGGCGGCGTTTTACAACAACAGAATAACGGTACACTAGAACCATTAGCCTTTTTCTCAAAAAAGTTATCAAAGTCAGAAACGAAGTACAGTACATTCAACAGAGAATTACTAGCCATATACTTAAACATCAAACACTTTAGACACTACCTAGAAGGAAACAATTTTACGAATACACAGATCACAAACCACTGATTAACGCTATACATTCACAAACAGAACGCAGTCCCAGACAAACAAGACACTTAGAATACATTGCACAATTCACACATGATATTAAAGGTTCAAAAAACACTGTAGCAGATGCACTTTCACGGGCTGAAATAGAAGCTTTTGCTTTTGCACAGACATCAACCTGAGAACACTACACAAAGAACAGAACACAGACACAGAATTGCAAGATATACTAAATAGCCACAGATACAAGCTCGAACAGATACTCATACCGGTACTCAACATTAAAATTTGGTGCGAACAGAAAAATTCTTTAACACGACCTTACATACCACAGACTTTACGAAAACAAGTATTCGAACAACTACACAACATAGCACATCCTGGTACACGAGCTTCACGGCGATTACTTACACAAAGATATTTCTGGCCGAATATGACTACACACGTTAACAAATGGGCACAAGAATGCGTTAGATGTCAACGCTCAAAAATACACAAGCACACGAAGACAACACCACACAAAGATAGTCGGAGTGGAACATATCCACGTTGATATAGTCGGTCCTTTGCCAATTTCAAAAGGGTATAGATACCTACTTACCGTAGTCGACAGGAACACTCGTTGGCCAGAAGCATATCCGCTGAAAGACACAAACACCGACACGATAGTCGACACTCTTCAAAGAGAGTTTATTTCACGTTTTGGAGTTCCATTGAAGGTTACCTCTGATCGAGGAGCACAATTCACTTCCGCGACCTTTAACACATTTCTCAAAAATCTCGGTTGCCAACATATAACTACTTCGGCTTACCACCCACAAGCCAACGGCATGGTAGAGCGTTTTCCCGCCAGTTAAAGGTTTCCCTTATCGCAACAAACAACCAGACAAATTGGTTCACAGAGTTGCCACTAGTTCTTCTGGGCCTTAGATCCTCAGTCAAAGAAGACATCAAAGCGTCGCCAGCTGAGATGGTCTTTGGCCAGCCGCTCAGATTACCGAAACAAATAGTAATTCACAACAATGAAACTTTAAACCCTTCAGAGATGCTTCCAAAAATCAAACAAGTAGTCGAAAACAAACAATCACACATTTCACACCATAACACAAAATTCCAACAACACGTTCCTAAGGAACTCAACACTTGTAAATTTGTCTTCGTTAGAAACGACACCATACACAGCACGCTCAAGGAACCCTATGATGGACCTTTCGAAGTAATCAACCGAAACCCAAAATACTTCACAATACTCAAAAATAACACTCATACTACAGTTAGTTTAGACCGTTTAAAACCAGCCTTTATTAATACAGACACAACAACTACAACACAATCTAAAAGAAAGGTACATTTTAACTTACTCAGAAATACAACAAGATACACTTGAGGAGGGGGAATAATGTGGTGCTCTGTTACATCACCACATAGAGCAAATCTCTACATCCTATTTTACCTTTTCGTTACATTAATACTTACCTCTTTGTTACATTGATACTTACCTTTAGTTACATTTATACTTACCTCTCCTGTAGTTGATTTTTATCTTAACTTACATTTCACTTACCTTGATTTATCATTAATAACGTATTATATCATTTTAGCAATTATTGAAAATACTTACACTTTTCTATAAAGTACTTGTTATAAAAAAACATTTTGAATTGTATTCAGGTATTATATTTTCAGAAATTTTCATTTTGAAAATTTCAGTAGTGAAAAATTGTTCAAAGAAAATAGTAATAAAAAATTGTTCAAATAAAAATATTTTAAAATAAGAAGTCATAAAATAAAATAAAAATTATTTGAATAATATATATAGAAAGTATTTCATTGCGCACATTCGCACCAAACATATATATAAGCAAATATACCCACGTATATATTCCACGTTATGAACTTTGGGTTCTAAAGAAAACTCCCGTGGAAAACGTGAAAATATTAGTATAGGAATTTATACCTCCAATTCAAGCAAACCAGTCTGAAGCATTGACGAAAACATCGAGAACATTGATCCATCTGGATCAGTTACATGATTACGTGTACGTTTAATTATTAAGTTATTTTAAAGTTAAGTGAAGTTATTATAAAGTAAAAATTTGCATTAATTTTATGACATGTGCCCTAGTAGAAAAACAAAAGCATATTTAATCATGTTAATAAAAAGTACTCTGCGTTCGAAAAAGTCCTTTCTGAAGAGTAAAAAACGTCCTCTCCAAAATTCTCAAATATGATCATATTTATGATCATATGATCATATGATCAGTGCTCTGCGTTCGAAAAAGTCCTTTCTGAAGAGTAAAAAACGTCCTCTCCAAAATTCTCAAATATGATCATATGATCATAAATATGATCATATGATCATAAATATGATCATATGATCATAAATATGATCATATTTGAGAATTTTGGAGAGGACGTTTTTTACTCTTCAGAAAGGACTTTTTCGAACGCAGAGCACTGATCATATGATCATATGATATTATTAAGTTATTTTAAAGTTAAGTGAAGTTATTATAAAGTAAAAATTTGCATTAATTTTATGACATGTGCCCTAGTAGAAAAACAAAAGCATATTTAATCATGTTAATAAAAAGTACTCTGCGTTCGAAAAAGTCCTTTCTGAAGAGTAAAAAACGTCCTCTCCAAAATTCTCAAATATGATCATATTTATGATCATATGATCATATTTATGATCATATGATCATATTTGAGAATTTTGGAGAGGACGTTTTTTACTCTTCAGAAAGGACTTTTTCGAACGCAGAGCACTGATCATATGATCATATGATCATAAATATGATCATATTTGAGAATTTTGGAGAGGACGTTTTTTACTCTTCAGAAAGGACTTTTTCGAACGCAGAGTACTTTTTATTAACATGATTAAATATGCTTTTGTTTTTCTACTAGGGCACATGTCATAAAATTAATGCAAATTTTTACTTTATAATAACTTCACTTAACTTTAAAATAACTTAATAATTAAACGTACTCGTATCATGTAACTGATCCAGATGGATCAATGTTCTCGATGTTTTCGTCAATGCTTCAGACTGGTTTGCTTGAATTGGAGTCGACAATCCAGGAAGCATTGCCAACCATCTGTACTTTTAAAGTATTTATAAATTTAATCATAGTTATATTTAAAATATGGGGCATTCCACGTGAAGCGGACTAGTAAAAAATGTTGACGCTTCCGATTTTAGTAATATTTGATTGCGTTATACCTATATACGTCTTCGATCCAGATACAAAATATTTTTACAGTATAAAGTCTGGTTAACGAACTAGAGGTCTTTAAAAATTTGACTAACCGGCAGGTATGCACTTCTTTTAATTCCATTACCCAGTTTAAAAAGTTACAATAAAATAAATAATGGAGTCTAAGTGAAAAAAACAGCATAAAATTGCTTATTTGTGATTTTAAAGAATAAATTTACTTTATTTAACTACACTCAGAAAAAACATCCATCTTTTTGTGATAAAAAATTTCTCTATTTTCGATAATAGAAATTTTCTTTATTTCAAATAAAATTTACTTCAATTATAATAAATTTTTACATATTCGAAGAAATATTTACATCCTTGTGGGAAATGAAAATATTTCATGTCTCTAATAATGATAAGTTTTTTTCTCTCACTGAAAAAATCTCATTTATAGAGAAAAATTTATAGAAAATGAAAAATGTTCTCGATTGTTGATAAATAATTCACTATGCGAAAAAAATAGTAAGCGTGAGAGCAATTGATTAATGTTGTGAAAAGCAAATGTTGCATATTCTGCATATTATGACGATTGTTTCTTTAAAAGGTTTTTTTTTACTTAACATAGCTACACAAAGTGGTGTTGTTTATTACTACTGTTTCTTTGGATGCATTTACAAAATCGTTTTTCAGAATAAATTTCTAGAATATTTATAAAGAGTCCCGAAAAACAATGCCACAACAATAATTCTACCTCTTCACACATTTTTAACTAATATTTTTAAAACCGAATCATAATTTGATATTAATACTTCTAAATTGCGTAGAACTGAGTTAAAACAAATGTTTGACAAAAATAATTTTTTAATCGTAATTGCGGATATACTTCTGTGTTTTAAAGAAAAATGTACGCAATAAGGAAATATGTTGTATCAATGTTAAGAAAATATATCTTTCTTTTAAAGAAAGTGTTATTTTTTGTGAGAAACTATAAACGCAACTTAAACAAAACATTTATTAAAATGAAATAAATATTTCTCTGTTTTCGGAAAAAATTTACACAATAAAGAAAAAAAAATATTTTTCTATTAAAGAGAAGGTCTCTTTTATTAATGAGAAAATATTTCTCATTCTCATGGAAGCTTTTTGCCATTTTTAGGGAATTTTTGGGATCACATTTAGAAAAAAGCATTCTCTGGAGCAAAGTCAATACCCTTTTTTCACTTAATATGCCTTTTTTCTCATATTCCGATGAACTTTTTTCTGAGTGTACATTTAAACGTCATGCTAAAAACTATTACAACCGGTTAATTTTTAGATATATCTCCCATAAAATTAGATTACCTACTCAATTAACGATGTTTAAAAAAAAAATAAAAAAAAGGAAATGGTTGCTGCAATAAAATTAAAATTAGGTCACGTTTCGTTTTAAGTAATGAATTTTATTTTTTTTTAATTTGAGAGTATTTGCAAATAGTCTTAGAAATCAGTACGTTTTAAGGTAAAATATGTTTTTTAAGCGTTTTTTTCAAATTAAATAAATTTTTTTATGAAATTTTAAAAAAATTATCTCTTTTCATCCTAAAATCGAAAAAGTGCACTCGCTGCGTCAGGGTTGCGCCTTCAAGCGATATTACAAAATCTCCAATCGCACAAAATACTTTAAGTTACAATGTTAAATCATATTTTGCGAAGCTTTAATGATGTAAATTATATTTATACAATTTTATTTACAGTGGCGCCATTTATGATCTTTAAGAATAATTTCTTTGTACTGCAATGTTGCTACTAAAGTTTCGTTAATTGTATAAAAGACACAAACCGATGACGCTATGTACCCATTTCATATAAGCCCATTTCACATTGAATGGGACAGTAAATAAGCAAAATTGCCGTATTTACGCCACTGAAAATCCTCAGGAGATTCAAGAAGTGCCTCTTCATGACGAAAAAGTCACAGTTTGGTGCGGCGTTAGTGCGAAAACGGTCATTGGGCCGTTTTTCTTCCAAAATGAAAATGGCCATGCTGTTACCATCAACCAGGAGCGTTATCGCGACATGATGACCAATTTTGTGATGCCAATTATTCGTCGAAAGCGTATGAGGCAGTTCTGGTTTCAACAAGACGGCGCTCCACCGCACACAAGTCGCATAACAATCGATTTTCTGAAGAATTTGTTTCCGGGCCGTTTGATGTCGAAAAGTGGTGATTTGGACTGGCCACCGCGTTCGCCCGATTTGACGCCGCCTGACTTCTTCTTGTGGGGATATTTGAAGTCAAAGGTTTACGTTAACAAGCCAAGGACCGTAGAAGAGCTCAAGGACAACATTCGTGAAGAAATAGCCGCTATTCCGACCGAAATGTTGGCGAAAACGATGGAAAATGCTGCAAAAACGGCACAATACGCCATCAACGCCAGAGGCGGCCATTTGAGAGATATCATATTCAAAAATTGATGTAAACAAATCTACTTGGAACAAATTAAATGATTAAGATTGCCAACCGCCAAATTTTTATTTTTTTCTTTGATTTTTTTAAAAAAAACATGGGTCCGTCGAATATGGGCAACCCTGTATTTAAATTTGTTTCGTTAGTTTGGTCAGTGGCGTCGCAAATGCTTACTTAGTCAGACGAGTAACGAGTGATATTTTTATAGTTTCGTGAGATTATAAAATTTTTAAAATTTGTAAATAAACGTAAAAGTTATCGAAACGTAATTATACTGTTTTATTGTAATTTAAAGTATATCAAAATACAATCACATTATTAAAAAAAAAATTTGGTAATTAGGTCGATTCAAAGTTTCTGTAATCTCGATCCGGCCGTTACGCTTCAAAACTGTAACTGGTCTAGCTCCTAAACGATTTGCACTCCTATTATGTTACTTGGTAAGGATTATCTATAGACTATAAGCAATTTTAGAAATTTTCAAGTTTAAAAATTTTTTAAAATCTAAAAATGCATTTGAAAAGCTCATTTAATTAGGTATGAATTCAACTCCTTGATTTATTTTATTGTCACTTTTTAAACTGGGTAATGGAATTAAAAGAAGTTCAAGCCAGCCGGTTAGTCAATTTGCTAAAGACCTCTAGTTCGTTAACCAGACTTTATACTGTAAAAATATTTTGTGTCTGGATCGAAGACGTATATAGATATAATATAATCACATATTACTAAAATTGGAAGCATCGACATTTTGTACTTGTCCGCTTCACGTGGAATGCCCCATATATAACTTTGACTTATACACTGCTATAACATAACAAATAACAATACTTTCATCACTGAACTGTACGTCCATTTCACCATATGACGTTGGTAGTTATAATTTTATATCACAGCTGTTAAATTGCGATTACGACTAATAATCAATTAGAATTGTAAGATTAATAAGATTAATAAGAAGAATTGTAATCAATATATAATCCTTAAGGGGAAAAGTTTATGAGTAGTAATTGATTACGATTACAAAAAGTCAAATTATAATCACGATTACTTGAAATTACGAAAATAATCAAAAGTAAAACAGAAAAAATCCGACTACTTTTAGAAATAATTTTTGATTATTTTAAGAATTTTAGCCTAAAGTACGTAATATTTTGTGAAATTTTATTCATAAATAAGCATAGATATGAATATAATTAATAAACAAAGATTTTTAAAAAACTAGAAAAACGAAACAAAACACTTGATAAAATAAACAGAATAAGTTGCAGCAATAATTAAAAAATAATACCGGGACTTTACAAAACAAAAATTAAAAATATCAGCCCAAGGTACCACAAAATTTCTATCATTCAATACGCCTTTAAAGTCCTCAACAAGTAAGCAGTCCAAGATGGCAATCATTGTCTGATTTGTTTTTTGAAAAAGTAATTCTTATGAAGGCAAATAGTTATTTTGAGTAAAAAATTACTTTTTGTTTTGTTTATGTTGTAATGCACTTTTTTCCTTCTTGTTTTTAAATTAAAATTACGTCTTACAGCGCGGTTTGTATGGTGGTCATTTTTGCAATTTTTTTCAAGCACATTTAATAAGTTTAGTTGACACTTTGGATATACCTACCAGAGAACTGCACAAGCCTAATTGAAGTCTATTTTAAGTACTTGCTTAAAATACAAGTTCAAGCTTGGTTGAGCATGTTAATTTTACTTTACCACCTGATGCCAATTCTTATGATGCAGAAGTTCAAGGTATTTTGGCCAGCCTACAGTTAGTTCATCAAACGTTCTAATGGAAAATACATAAATGTACAGACACTCTTTCCCTCTTTAATGCCACAAAAAGTATGACAAATATTTGTGAGTCCTATTGTCTCAATTAAAAATTCATTAATTGACATGAACAAAAAGGTCAAACTTATGTGGATTCCTGGCCAAGTTGGGATCACAGGCAATGAGTATGCTGATTCTGCAGCAAAAACGCCTGCAAATTCTCCACTTTTAACATTTATACCAGTCTCGAAGAAATATTTATCGAAAGTTGCATCAAGTTATCTGAATCAAATTTTAAGACATAACTGGGAAATCTAAAATCACACATATAAGGCAGTTAATCCATCGAGATCAGCTGTACAACTTCCAACCTCTACCACAACCCTCATGAACAAATGTTACATCAGACTTCGGCTCGGTCACACCCATCTTACACACATACACATACTAAAAAACGAACCCCACTCCATGTGTCAATTTTGCAACAATTCTCCCCTTACTATAACATACATTATGTCTCACTGTCCCGCTCTTTCTTCTGCCCGTCTTTCTCTTTTTAACAACATTGACCCTACTGATCTCCTTTCTAACCCAACAGATTCCAATATTAAATTAACATTCCGATTTTTACAATTTATTAAAGTTAGTAATTTATTGTAAGTTACCGTAAGCCGATAGCCCTGGCATCTAGTGCTTTAATTAGTTATAATATCGATTGTAGTTAATAAAAATTAATAATAATAAATAATAAAATTCAAGATGGCGGATAGAATTGCCACCTAGATTTTTTGTATTTTTGCGAATTCTTGTACTTTTTAAATTCTGACAACGGATTTGATTTAGAATCTATGTCACAGTTTTACAATTTAAGATGGAGGTTAGGGTTGCCACTTAAATTTTGACCACAGTAAAATTTACATCTAGTGAAATGTATTTTTTAGAGTTTTAAACATCATTTAACAGTGTTAGGGGGTCGCTGATTTCGAATCTGAATTCAGAATTTAATAATTCAATATGGTGGATAGGGCTGACACCTAATTTTTTTTATTTTTACGAATTCCGTGCTGGCGCGAACACTAGGTAAAAGTGGGTAGCTGAATCCGATCAGTTGTCAGAATTTTAATATTATGTAATTTTTTTCATAATATGGTTGCCATCTAATGATATGTATTTTTAAAAGTTTTAAACATCATTTAACAGTTTAAGGGGTCGCTGATTTCGAATCTGAATTCAGTATTGTAAAATTCAATATGGAGGATAGGAGATTAGAGTTTTAAACATGATTTAACTGTATTAGGGGGCCGCTGATTTCATGATAATCATACCAATGGTATGACTTTTATTTCTTGTAAAAACCTTTATCAAAAAATTTAGAATAGAAAAACTTCCTTCAAACTGATCATACAAAAACGAAAATTCACATATCGTTCTTAATATAGAGCGCCCACTATTCATGAAACACAGTTTGGCAAAACAAATAATAACATATGTTTTTGTACAACTATTTTTATTTTTATTTCAAAAAATTAGTTCTTTAGCTAATAATCTACAACGGAAACTATGATAACTTATGATAACTCAAATAAGATAAAAAGTATTTACATTGTAATTTCATTATTATAAATGCGATTAATTATAAAAATAAATCAATGTAAACATGCTTGTAGGCATTGCATTTAATGTGCGTACATCCTGAAGCTGGCTTTCAGCTCTTTGTCGGGTTCTGAATTCTTAAACTCTTTCTGTAGATGTCTTTGGTTTCTGATTTTTTGTTTTCGGTATCGTTTAAATTTATTTCATAATAATAATTAACTTAAATAATTTACAAGGCGACATGGTCACCTGTAAAACTATCACTCCGCCTAATTGCGATTGTATCATGGTCATGGAATTTTGCTGCGAATGGTTAAAGTTTCTTGGGCTTCAAATTCTATGGAACTTTTTAAGGAACTTCACCTTATAGGCTGTGTGCCAATTGGAAACTTTTCACTCGTAGCAGAAAAGAAAACCATAAAAGTAAAATATAAGGAAGTTGTACTTCTCCACACATACAGCGTTTGTATTCTGAAGTACTTCTGTGAGCTAGGCAGTAAGCTTTTTGGTGTTTCGGGTATCGAAAATGTAAGCAACACAAATTGTCATCTAATAAATAAAAAATATTAGGGGCATTCACTTCAATGCGGAAATTTCAAAAATCAGAAATTTCCGACGAGTTGAAGTGAGCGAGCGACCCATTTGTAATGTTTCGTTTTTTTCACATATATCTGTCAAACTTAAAATCGCCATTGCTTCATTTCATTAGTGTGCTTGTTACCAAAACAAATAATTTTGTTCATATTTGGTAAACACCGATTAATACACAGATATATAAATAGACTGCCACTCAGCTACAATATAATTAATGATAATTTTGTTGTTGCTCGCAGACATTGCATCAGCTTTTAGGCGGTATTTGTCAGAATGCCCTTCTTATTATCGAAATTGTCATATACACAATGACTCACACTCATTAAACAGATTCGCTTATGGTTACTGAGCACATATTTTCTTCCCAAATTTCCGACGATTATTTTTCTTCAACTCAATAGGAGATTAAATTTAAGCAATCTTTGAACAACCAAAACATCAACAATTGCACTGAAGTTTTTTGTAAATTTCAGCATTTCGCAAATTTCAGCGTTGAAGAGAATACCCTTAATGAAAACAAAACTGAAACACAGCAACATAAAGTCAAAGTAAAAGTAAATTCTACAAAATTTCTTCGTGTGTTTTGAAGATATTATTTAAAAAAGAGAATTATAGCACACCCATCATGCCATGCTCATCCCTTTTTTTGACGGGACATAATCTTTGTAAAAATGTTTATATTAAGGCCGCATTTATAGTAGTGGACGCTTATATATTGTTATTTATATTACTATTATATTTAAATTGGAATAAAAAATTGTTTTTATTTGTTATTAAAAAAGAATGTAATGTTTAATTTGTTTACTTACTTAAATATTTAAGTAAGGTAAATATGCCTAAATTAACAGCTTTCCGTACAAACGCAAATTATTTCATTATAAGCAAATTTATTTGCCCTTGTAAGGAATGGTGATAGCAACTTGAATTTTTCAAATAACTATTGTAGTGTTCCATAAAATATACTTTGTTATTTTCTTATTTACTCAATTAAAAAAATTGTAAAATTTCATTTTGTGTTCAGTTGATCAGTTTTCAAAATATTTTCGTTTGTGATATTTTTATATATAAAATAAAAAACTTCAATAGAGAACAGACGTGTTTTTATTAAACCCCATTCAATCTACAAATTTGGCGATCCTGCTAGGAGCATTGTTGACTAACATCTATATTGCTGAATTCGTCTTGCTGCCTGGACATTTCCATATTGTCTTTTCATCGAATGAACAACTTTCTACACCACAGCGTAAATTTGTAAAGCCAGTGTCGTTCATCACCTGCTTAACAATATTCCAGATCACTACGCTACGTAGAAACAACCATAAAAAAAGAGCGAAAACAACATCTGAATATAGGACAGAGTACTATACATAATACAACTACGCATAGTGCAAACATATTTTAACTGCAGCTGACAACAAACAGCATCCTCATAATTTTACCTGCGATTATCTTTATCAACGACAGATTTCCCGGCACATCAGTCACTCCATTCTTCTTCACCAAAAAATACAATTTTGGTAAGCGATTCAACGTTTTAAATTAAAAGAAAATAAACTGAATCGAAATAAAAAATTGGGAATATACGACGAAGATTTAGTTTTAAGCTATTTAAGATTTACATAATTTATTTTTAAATAATCAAAATGTTAACTCATTCACCACAACGTCCTAAATCCATCAAACACGTACAAAAATTCGTTGGTATGGTAAATTACTACCACAGATACATTCCAAACCTCGCAAAACTGTTAAGACCTATTCACTCTATAATTAACACCGGAATCAAAAACAAATACAAATTGTTAAACAGGACAGATGAAGCAAACGAGTCGTTTTTAAAAATAAAAGAGAGTTTTGCTAAAAGGACCTTATTGAACCACTTCCATAGTGAAGCAAAGCTATCAATAGTGGTAGATGCATCTACGGTTGCAGTCGGAGGAGTTTTACAACAAAATATTTATAACCACAATGAACCTTTAGCATTCTTTTCAAAAAAATTAAGCCTATCCGAAGCAAAATACAGCTAAATACATCGAAAACTTTTGGCTATATATCATACAATTAAACATTTTAGGCATTTTTTAGAAGGGCGAAACTTTACTATTTTTACAGATCATAAACCATTAACTTACGTATTAAATTCCAAAGTAGACCGCAGTTCGAGACAAACTAGACATTTAGAGTATATATCCCAATTTACGAATGACATTCAACATATATCAGGTAAATTTAATGTAGTTGCAGACATGCTATCTAGATGTCCTGAAATAGATATTTTAGACAATGATAACATTAACTTTAAGAAATTGCATTTCGAAAAACAAAACGATTTAATTTTGCAAAGACTGTTGAACAATTCAGAATGTCCTTACAAATTGCATCAAATTATGGTTCCATTTTTGAATATAGGCATTTGGTGCGAAAAGTCTAACGGAACGATACGACCATACATTCCAGAGAGTCTTCAAAGATCAACATTTAAAAAATTTCACAATATATCTCATCCTGGAACGCGCGCATCTCGTCGTTTAATAACTTCTAGATATTTCTGGCCATCAATGAACAGACAAATAAATGAGTGGACTAAAACATGTATTTCCTGCCAGAAATGTAAAGTTATTCGGCACACAAAATCTCCTATTGTTAAAATTGATATTCCTAAAGGCAGTTTCGAACACATACACGTAGACATTGTCGGTCCTTTACCAATATCGAACAGTTTTCGTTATATTTTAACAACCCTGCAGTGTAATCAACTAGATTTATACCAGTCAACAACTAGTTGGAAATATCCAACAACTAGTTCGATTTATGTCCTATTCTCATAGAACCGACTGGTATTTTTTAAGTGGTGATGTCATTGGAAAAGACAATTGTCTTACTATAGATAAGGTTTTAACTAGTTAACAACTCATTTTTTATGTAAAGTAAAGTTCTAGTTGGGTTGTGACTAGTTTTTAACCAATATAGTAATTATCGAATTAAAACTAGTTCATAGGTTCATATTTTTTCAATAGTTCATAGGTTCAAAGAACATATATTTTTACAACAAAATATTAGCTAAAGGCTAAAGTTAAAGCTATTTGATGAAATACCATGTTTATGGTATACTACATGTTTTTAAATTAGTTTTTATATGTTTTAATTTGTTTATTATTAGTTTGTTCCAATGGGGTACCCAGCTCCAACTGGTTTTGGAACTGGTTGATTTTGATAATATGTATTATAGTTTGATTTTGGCTAGTTTTACAACTGGTTTAATGTGACTTGACAAAAACTAGTTGGGTTTAAACTACTTTTGCAACTAGTAAATCGTGACAAAATCTAAACTAGTTTGTTTTGACTAGTATAAATACTACTCTTGTTTTAATGCTGACTAGTCTTACACTGCAGGGAATTGTTGATAAAAATACACGTTGGCCAGAACCATATTCAATAAATGATATCTCCGCGCGAACTGTAGCAAGAACATTTTTACATGAGTACGTTTTTCGGTTTGGTGTACTACTTCAAATTACTTGCGACCAAGGTGTACAGTTTACTTCAAAAGTATTTTCCGAATTGCCAAAATTTTTCGGTTGCCATGTAATACATACCTCAGCATATCACCCTCAGGCCAATGGAATGGTGGAACGTTTTCACAGGCAGTTAAAATCCACTATTCTAGCTCGCGGTAATTCCATAAACTGGTCTGAAGAACTACCTATAATTCGCCTGGGCTTACGATCATCTTTTAAAGAAGATATTCAAGCTACAGCCACGGAAATGGTTTATGGCCAAAATTTACGCCTTCCGAACGAACTTATTATTAAATCTGAAGAAGATTTCAACAATACGAAATTTATAAACAAGATCAGACAGCATTTTAGTTCAGTAAGATCTAATATTTCTCATCATAGATCTTCTGACAAAATTTTTATACCTAAAAGTCTAAATGAATGTAAATTTGTTTTTGTGAGGTCAGATGCAAGAAAGTCTGGTTTGCAATGTCCATATGAGTGGCCATTCCAAATTATAAAAAAAAACACAACAAAATTTTTTAATACGTATTAATAACACTTACAAACATATTTCTATTGACAGAATAAAACCAGCTTTTATCGATAAACTAATTCTACCTAAAACTATTGGCGTAATACGCGGGCCCGCAGAGCCCGCATTGCGGGCGGGCGCAACTAAGCAAGGGGCGCCCTCAAGTCCCTTGATGAAAATTATAAATGAAGTGGAGAACGACAGACAGTGTAAAATATGCGGCCGAAAATATAATATATCGATGTTTTAATTTTTTCCAATTTTTTATAGCATTCAATAGCTTTAGCTTTTTTTATAGCTTTCAATAGCTTTTTTTATAGCTTTTTATAGCTTTCAATATCCTGGGTAAAAAAATCAAAATGAATTTTTTTAATAGTTGCAACCGTTTCGTTATGACAAGCCGTTACATTTTTTAAAAATTCAATTTTTCTTGTTATTCACATATTATTTAACCTTTTTTTTATATCAAAATAAAGTTTAAATTTCTTATGTCTGGCAAATTACTGTGTTTGTTTACATTTTTAACATATGGTTTGAATATCATCATAAAAGTAAACACTAAAAGCGGGATACAAATTTTTAAATATTCAATTTTTAAAAATGTTTAAAAAATAATTTTGAGAAAGATTGACTATAGTTTTTCACGAAATAATTATTACAACTACGTTACACCAAGTCCAAAAAATTTCTAGCTAATACTTACTAAAACGAAAGACATACAAACACAAAACAACTCAATTTTTAAAATTTCCTTGCTGTAATCAAAAAAGCTTACAAATTTAAACAAAAACGTAGTTAACTTGTGTTGGTAGTATTTTTCAAGGCTGAGTTACTAAAATATGAATAATGGGAGTGGCCCTCGCCTATGAAATTTTCCATTTATCTATAATCACAAAAGAAATTGATGTAGCAAATTTCGCTGTTTTGAAACAGGACTTAATGAAGTTTCAGGCAAAAATGGGTTTCGTTTATATGGGAGGTGGGTGTGGCAGACGGCGGATTTGTATAAATTTTTTAACATTACTTAATTTTGCCAAGAAAGATATTCGTGCCAATTCTCATAGCTCTACGACCACTCCTTCTCTTTTTGGCCAAGAATGGGGACGTTACACTGTGCGACGTTTGTTCCCAAAAAAATAAGATATACCAAAATATTTATTTCCTTCGCAAATTGTTATTGTTTAAAATTAACAACAATAAATGAAAAATAATTTAATAATATGTGCTTAAATAAGTCATGTACAGACGATTTCTCAGGGTGCAATAATCGACGTGAAAAAAGCCGATTTTTTTGAGCAAAAGTCACCTTTGTTTGGCAAAACTCGATTATGGTCGAAGTCGATTTACCCGTTAGCTTTCATATTTTCAGCAAGTCAGCTACTGATGTTATTTTAATCATTCAGTTGGTCATATTTTGTGACGTTAGTTAAATATTTTACTTAACAGGTAACGTCAAATACAAAACATTTAAGGTACTATTAAAGGTCTTAAGAATACGTACACAAAATTTTAGAAAAAAATGTCATATTAAAAAAAAGTTATAACATATATTATATTCGCATGTCGCGTAATATTCAAGAACCATTAAATTTTTAATTGCGTTTTTCTCGAAACAAGTTTTGTCGAATTGGCTTCTAAGATATCTGGAGTTCTACTTGATTGATTTCGATGAATCTTGATTCATTGTGATCTTTATAGACTCTGTTAAGCAAAAAAGAGAGTTTTTTGTACATTTTTTTTTTCAACGCGTGCCATTTTTTATTTTTTATTTATTTTTATTTGCGGAGGTTGAGTTCTCAACTACAACCCTTAACTCAAGAATGTATTTTGATTTTTTACTTTCAGACGCTCTGTAAATGCTGGAGACGAGAAGCCAATGTTGTTATGTGCAACAATTCTTTAAACACGCTAACTTCAACGTCCTGTATTAAATTAACAACAACTATAAGGACAAACAATTTTTTTTTATTTCCTCATGAATAATTCTTCATTATGTAAAAAATTTGAATCATTAAAGTAAATAATACTAGGTAAGAAAGGTGTTTTTTATAGCTACACACTGTAATGGTACCTTAAATTTATTATCTAAAAATTATCATTTCACCAATAAGAAAATTATAGATCTCATTTTTCAAACTTTAAGTTAGTTTAACATTTTTTTATAATTAAGATATGTTTTCTTTTTACCTAATTTGTGATAAAATCTTATAATATTTATTATAAATTGTATTATATTTGGTATTATAAAAAATGTTTTTTACGTTATTGCTTTTTTTTAACAGAATAAATTTTTCAATAGAATTTTAAAATAAAATATAAATTTATTTATAAAATAAGATATTTATAATAAATAACTGTTGTAATAAATGATGACTAGAGAGGATAAAAATATGCATTTACATATTGCATCGTAATGTTGGGTTTAAGGACATAAAGTCTTCGAAAAACAAGTTTGTAGTGAGTATGCGAGTAAACTTTCGCCCGAAGAATTATCAAACCTTAGATATTGCCCGGCAACATCTTGCGATGTTGAACGTAGTTTCTCTGCATAATCATCGTTTTTAACTGAAAAACGGAGAAATTTTTCAATGGAGAATTTAAAGCAACACTTGGTAGTTTATTACCATTCTAAAATTTGAAAAATGTTTAACTGCATTTTATTTTATAACAATATAAATATTGTTTTTTTTTTTAAGTTAACTCAATAGTAACAAAAAGACTGAAAACGAAGTTGCTCAGTATAATTTAATATTATTTTTAAGTTTTTACGTTTATTTAAAAAAAAGGTTTTTTTTACTTTATATAGGTATACGTAAGAAATTCAACATATTAAAATGCTTAAAGCAAATGTTATTCCAAACATTTATAAGATTGGAAATATATATTCCGTTCCGAAATATGAACAATTTTGTTTTATTTTTCTTTTAAAGTATTTTTATCGAGCAAATTTTTAAATTCATCGAGCATATTTTCGATTTTTCATGCTGTCCACGCCAGCAGGCGTCTCCAATGACAGCAATGTATTTACTTTATATTTTATTCATATTTTAACTAAAAAACGTCAATGAATAATCACACTTATTTAATTAATTAAGTTACTTTGCAGTTAAGTCATCTTTGAATTAAACCTTAAAATGTAAATGAATAAGCACCCTTAATTATAAATGAATTACTTTGTTTAGTTAAGACTCAAACCCTTTTGTACTTTCGAACTTAATGTTATCAAAAACAGCCTTAAGCTAAAACTAGTATTTACCACTAGCATAATGGTTGCCTCTTTAACTTCCTCTTTTGTTATCAACCATCTAAGGGTAAGCACCACAAAGCTCTCAAAACTCTGAATAAATTATACTCTGAATTTCTCATAAATCTATATACTTATTCTTAATTGTTCGTTTTTGTTTGCATTAACCTCCTGTTTTAATGAAACAAACTTTGTGGAGTTATTTGCTCTAAATGCTGCTCAACATTTAGAGAAAATCCCTACAGAATTTGGTGTTGAACAAGAGTCAATTCTCCTCATTTCAGGATACCGACATCCTGCTCTAAAAAATAGCGATTTTGCTAAACCCTCTAATTCTCTGAAAATTAGAGTTTTTTACAAATCCGCACACATGCTTTTTAATGCGCATAAATCAAGTTTTATCGAGCATATTTTTATACTCTCTAATGATGACTATTGAATTAAAAAAGTCTCTTCTTGTTCTCTTTTTTTTGTTAAGAGTTCTCTTGTTTTCTCCTACGCTTCTAGTAACCTAACATAGTTTTAATCTAAAAGTAAATAGCAGGGCGCTTTTAGAAAACTGCGGGCGGGCGCATAAAATTAAGTTACGCTACTGCCTAAAACAAATTGTAATCACAATAATAAGAAACATGTAACATATAATTTAAATTCCATCACTTCTTTGGAAGGGGGAGTGATGTAGTGTTCCATAAAATATACTTTGTTATTTTCTTACTTACTCAATACAAAAAATTGTAAAATTTCATTTTGTGTTCAGTTGATCAGTTTTCAAAGTATTTTCGTTTGTGATATTTTTATATATAAAATAAAAAACTTCAATAGAGAACAAACGTGTTCTCTCAAAAAAAAAAAAGAAAAAATCGACCAAATGAAAAATGGCCCAAAAAATTAAATGAAAAATCGCCCAAAAAAAATAAAAAAATTACCGAAAACTGTTTTAAAAAAATGAAAAATCACCCAAATTTAATTTTATAACCGATAAAATTCACCCAAAAGAAATAAAAAATAGCCCAATTTTAAAAAAATATTTCAATGTTTAATTGACAAAGTTAATCTAACAAAAATAATATGATTATTAATTTCCTAAATAAGGAAGCACTGCTTTATTAACATAATTGAGATAAGTTCGTATTTAGATCAATTTGCACACAGCCTTAAAACTTAAACTAAACGTACTTAGTTTTCTCTTTTCAGTAGGCCTTCAGCCGCTGCTTAGGGATTACAACCCTCAGTAAGTCCAACACCGGCTTCGCTGTCTACAAGGGCAAATTATTTTATCGTAAAAAAACCATTAAAAAAATTTATTTGACCTTGCTGATGTTGTTATCACCATTTTGTACAATGGCAAATCATTTTCTCTTATATCTTTATTAAGAAAAAATAGTTATGGCACAAAATGAAAAGACCCTTTCATATAACTTATATGGCGATTGAAAACTTTGAAGCTAGATTTCTGAAACTTTGAAATCAGACTTAAGCTGTTATTGCTTATGGACACAGATATCAGTATTTGTTGAAACCACTTGTGGTTATGACCTCTTAAAAGCGTACATAATCCCAAGAGGCCAGAACCCCCGACTTAACAGAGATTTAACAGAGAGAACTGTAGCATTAATAAATGAATTTAATAATTCGATAACTTCAAATGAAGAGTAAAAACAATATTTGCTGCAAGTGGTTCATAGGCATAGACAAAATTTAAAAACACTACAAAAAATCGTATTTTTAAAAAGATATATAAAGAAAAATAAATGTTAGCAGCGTTTTTATTTAATTTTACATTTTATGGTAAAAAATATGCAGTATGTTATATCGTAAGAAAGCTAAGCTCTGTCCAAAAATAAAAAATTTACAAACATAATGTCGCTGGAACAAAATAAGAAAACAATTTTATGTGAAAAAAGATAATTTTGATTTACGAGTTAAATTGTATTTTTAAAGCTCCGCCAAAAAATATCAGATGCATATTGTAAAAAAAAATTATAAAAGCTTAGATTATTATAGGGCTGTTCGCGTACTTTTATGGTAAAAAAATTAAAAACGTCAACAGGAATAAAATTAAGAGAGATTTAACTTGAACTTTAAAAAGTAAACGAACGCTTTTCTGATAAAATAATGAAAAATGTCAAATACGTCAGTGAAACATAAGAAAATCTAAGAAAATCAGCTGTTACATACAAAGCTACCATTTGACAGTTTTAATCTTTTTACAACATCAAATTCTTCTTGTGAAAATTTTAAACAACTTATAAATGATTTTTCATCAAAATATATTCCATATGAGCTGTTCAGAGCACAAGTGGCGTAAGTCCATTTTTTAGAGAAATTGAGTTGAGTACGTAGAAGTGAAGAGAAAAATGTAACCTATTTATGAGTACGGGCTAGAAACCCTAGCTTACGTAATCTCTGAATAAAATGCAATACTTTGTTATTGCTCTGACAAATACCAGCATTTTTTCAGAGCACAAGTGGCGTAAGTCCATTTTAAGTAGTTTTGAGCAAATCGAACATTATGAAAAATTCTTAAGGTAAATACCAAGTATGAAAAACTCAGTTTTGCTTATAAGCTAGGTTAAGAGCATAATTGGAGCTATCCATATCATAAAAAATAAACTTAATAATACACAAAAATGGGTCAGAATATTGCATATTAGTAAAAACATGTGGAATTGCGCCACTGAAAATTATTTTAAATTTCTCGTTTCCGCTGTAGGAATCTAATAGGAGATATTTTTGAAGAATTTTTTTAAAAGAACTAGCACAATTTTACCTAGAAGTTGGACAAAACCACGCCTTAGCAATTATCTCAATATTAAGGGAGATATAAAATGAATGGACTTACGCCACTTATCCTCTGAAAATTTTAAAAAATTTTAAAAAATTTTCAGAGGACAAGTGGCGTAAGTCCATTCATTTTATATCTCCCTTAATAATGGAGATAATCACAAAGGGGTGGTTTTGTCCAACTTCTAGGTAAAAATGCTGCCATTCTTCATCAAAAAATTCTTAAAAATATTGTCCATTACATTTTTACAGTAGAAAGGAGGAATTTTAAAAAATTTTCAGAGGACAAGTGGCGTAAGTCCATTCATTTTATATATCCCTTAATAATGGAGATAATCGCTAAGTGGTGGTTTTGTCCAACTTTTAGGTAAAAATGCTGTTATTCCTCATCAAAAAATTCTTAAAAATATTGTCCATTACATTTTTACAGCGGAAAAGATAAATTTTTAATAATTTTCAGAGGACAAGTGGCGTAAGTCCATTCATTTTATATCTCCCTTAATAATGGAGATAATCACTAAGGGGTGGTTTTGTCCAACTTCTAGGTAAAAATGCTGCCATTCTTCATCAAAAATTTCTTGAAAAATATCTCCTATTAGATTTTTGCAGCGGAAACGAGAAATTTAAAAAATTTTCAGTGGCGAAAGTCCACATGTTTTTACTAATATGCAATATTCTGCATCATTTTTGTGTATTATTTAGTTTATTTTTTACGATATGGATAGCTCCATTTATGCTCTTGACCTAGCTTATAAGCAAAACTGAGTTCTTTATACTTGGAATTTATTATAAGAATTTTTCTAAATGTTCAATTTTCTCAAAACTACCAAAAATGGACTTACGCCACTTGTGCTCTGAACAGCTCATATGTGTTATTGTTTGGGTAACACATTATTCAAAATGGTTTAAATCGTAAAAAACTCCAAAATGACCTTAAAACGATTTGCACAATATCTAAAGGTCAAATTTTTTTGGGTTTTATGGTATTTTTGTTCTCATTAGGAATAAAACTTTCAGAAAATGGACGCTCACCGAAGTATTTTAATATTTTTGTAAATTGAACAGTAGGTTCTGGACCACCAGGCGCAAGGTGCAACCATCAGCGCCATATGCGGTGGAATAGGGAACTATTTTAATAGGGAAGTGTTTTGTGACTAAGCCATAGAAAAAATATGAGTTTTGTGTCTACAACACCCAGTAGTTAAAGTCTTGAAGAAATCTCAAGTGAATCATGTACGATTTTTCTTGATCCTTGACGAAACATACTGATTTGACCATACATTTCATTGACGAAAATTCATATAAATGTTCCAAATTCGTGCAAGACGCAATACAGAAACGTCGGGACTTATCATGCACAAACCCAATATCGAAATATTGAGGAAGTTTCGTTAGCGAAAAGTAGACAGGAATATAAAGAAAATTTGTCAAGGAATTAAAGTCGAAACGTGTAATAAAATTCGTGAAGCAATGTTATACCGAAACGTTGAAGAAGTGAAAACGCTGTATTGTTGCAGTTTAGCCTCTGAACGATTCGGCGAATTACAACAATCATGAATATCTTCAAGTTGTTGTAATAGAGTGGAAAAAGTTAGGCGCTGACAACCGCTGCTTTGCATTATATTTTGTATGAATTTTTTTTAAGTCAGCAGATCATGCAGAAACTTCCTTCAAGAAATCATCACGAAAAGTTCGTCAATGATGCCGCGAACTACTGGGCAGATTCAATACAATATATTCATATAGCGTATATCATATGTTTGTGTGTTTTGTATAGAAGAGTGTGAGAATTTTTAACGTGGCTTGTGACTTCAGTATAGAAAAAAGAACAGGCTTGTGTCTACAACAAATTCAATACAACATATTCATAAAGCGTATAACATTATTTTGGGTTGTTATAATTCATTTAAGGATCGTTTTATTTTTTTTTATAGCGGCAGAGTTTGCCTTCGCTATAGACTGCAGTGTTTGCCGACTTGAACTATGTCCAAGGCAAACAGAGACGTTTAAAATAAACTGAACAAGGCAGAGATCTGCCAGCTTGTGTAGTTAATTAAAGTCTGATTTATTGTTGGCCATCTCGGCTCTTTTATAACATTTTTACAAAACTTACTTAGTAGTCTTAATCTATGGTCATACTTCTCTAGTTAATTAATATTATTATAACCTATGTTGCGTTTCGTTCTTGCATATTGAATTTGAATCATCGAAAGGATTCAAATTACATATTTTTGGTTTGACGAATGATAATTTGGCACGGTCAACAATATTGAGTGAGTAATAAAAATATTCGCATGCACTGAGTGCAGCACACGCCGATAATGCAGTGCTAACTTATTAGTCACTCAATATGTTACTGTTTATAACAACGAAACTTAGGGTCGGCAGTGTGTATAACGAGAGCACACTACACCCTCATCCTTAAGAGAAAAATTAGGGGTTACAATGATTTTTCTTAAACGCGTCATCTATTCTCAAAATATATGTAATAAAATAGTATTAAAATATGATAAAAACATATATGATATAGTGTAATATAATATTTTTCTTTTTTTTTCAATGTATTTGACTAATTATCTTGCTAAAGTATTAAATTATTGCCTTATATGGTTTTAGTTGGTTATTGTGTATTTTCTTATGTACTCCATTATAATCTATTACAGTATTAACTCCTAATCTATCTAATATTCTAAATGGGCCCTTATACGGTAATTGTTGTTTATTTCTATCTTCTATTTTAAGTAAAACTAAATCTCCTATTCCTGCTCTTAGTGTATTTGTGTAGTCTAAATTCTTAGTAGTACGCTTTTGTTTAGCTCGTATGAGCATTTCTTTTGCCTTATTTAGAGCAAAATTCAACTTAGTACGCATCTCGCTCAGGTAACTTTCTAAATCATAGAACTTTGTTTGTGAATTGTAAATGTCATTTGGTAATGACGCTAGTTTTCCGTAAACTAATTCATGTGGTGTGTATCCTGTGTCTATGTGTGGGGTCGTGTTGTACGTAAATGTGAAGTATGGGATCCACTTGTCCCATTCGTGGTCAGTAGCTGTTGTCAACAAAAATTCGTTTAGCACCCTGTGGTTTCTTTCGAGAGAGCCTATTGTCTGGTGATGGTATGGTGTCGAAAATATTTGTTCGATCTTCAAAAGCTTGCATATTTTGCGCATTAGTTCATTTTTGAATTCAGTGCCGTTGTCTGATTTCAACACCTGAAAGTGGCCAAATTTTAGAATTACTTCTCAACCAATGTTCTTGCAACAGTGTCTGCGTCTTTTGTCGACATTGGATGTGCAATTACAAATTTTGTCAGTTCGCATTGTATTGTCAGTATGTAGCGGTACTCGTTTGAAATTCGTAATGGTCCTACAGTGTCAATTGACAATGTCTGAAAACTATTGCTAGGGGTATCTGTTAGCGTGAGTGGTTCTTTTGTGTGAAGTGTTTGTTTACTTTTTGCACATATATCACAGCGTAACACAAAGTTCTTTACCATCTTGCCCATGTTTTTCCAAACATATCTTTGTTTTAGTTTTATTAATGTTTTTCTGACACCTAGGTGGCCTGTGTTATGGTAATCATTGATTAGTTTGAATTTCGTAAGGTCATCTTGTACTCTTTTTGGTGGGTCATAAATTAGTATTTTTAATTGAGGACTTTGAGGATTCTTTCCTTTTTGAATATTTTGAGTATCTTTGTATAAGCTTCTTTAAATTCTTTATTTGTATACAATTTGAATATTTTATCATTGTTGGCTAGCGCTAGTTCTTCAATATTCTCATTTTTCATTTTAGATATCAGTTTCTTCAAAATCGAATCTAGATTCGTTGAATTATCGCTGTATCCCGCATGCATTTTTAAATTATTATGTTTAGATCTTAGCTTCTCCGAAAACGAAACTGGTTTCGATGGATTATCGCTATTCGCTACGTGCACTATATTACTTTCAATATATATTTTATTTTCATTATTTTTGGCCGTATAAAATTTTAAATTCTTCATATTCTTGACGTCACTAATGGATGTACAATCCCATATCAGAAGTTGATCAGACTTCTGGGTATTGTCACCATCTACAAAGATTTTTTTATTGTTATTATCATTTGCCTCATTATTTTTAATGGCTTCTTTATTTGCCATGCCTCTTGTAATAATTAACGATCTTTTTATCTTGTCATCGTTTTCTTGTGTATCATTTCTTTTAAAGTTTCAGAGTCTAGTTGGATTCTTGAGAGTGCGTCTGCGTTAGTGTTCATGCTACCTTTTTTGTATATTATGTCATAGTCATAGTCACATAGATCGAGTCGAATCCTAGTCATTTTTGAGGAAGGGTTTTTGTGAGAAAATAACGAGATTAGTGGTCTGTGGTCAGTTATAACAGTGAATTTTCTACCGTAAAGGTATGGTTTGAAGAAGTTTATTCCCCAGTGTATAGCTAATAATTCTTTCTCAATAACTGGTTTATTCAAGTCATGCTTTTGCAAAGATTTGCTGGCATAAGATATTGGTAAATCTTTACCTATTTCGCCTTGCGATAGTACAGCGCCTAAGGCATAATTTGAAGCATCAGTCGTTAGAATGAACGGCTTGTCAAAATCTGGGTATTGTAATACAGGTGGAGTTATTAATTTTTCTTTCAATGTGTGGAAAGCTATTTGATGTTCTTCCGACCACGTAAACCTTGTGCCTTTCTTTAAGAGTGTGTTTAGGCTCTTTGCAATATCTGCGAAGTTTGGAATGAATTTCTATAGTAGTTGCAGAATGCAACGAATCGCCTAACGTCATCTGCGTTTTTCGGAGTTGGATAATTTTTTACAGTATCGTATTTAGCTGGGTCGGTTCTGACTCCTTCACTTGTGATAAGATGTCCTAAATAAACTACTTCAGGACGTAAAAAACAACATTTGGCCGCATTTAATTTCAAATTATGTCTTTGAAGTCTTTCTAATACTTTTATTAGATTTTGGTTGTGGTGATTTATGCTACATCCATGGATAATTATGTCATCCACGTAAAGAAAAGCATTTGATTCCAAGTCTGCGAGTGCAATAGTGAGCATCCGTTGGAAACTGTTTGAAGAGATCTTTAGTCCAAAAGGTAGTCGTTTAAATTGAAAATGTCCGTTTGTCGTAGAAAAAGCTGTCAAGGGTCGTGATTCGTTCTCTAGTTCAATTTGATGAAATGAACTGGTCATATCGAGTGTTGAGAACCATTTCTCTCTACCTAATTTGTCTAGAATATCTTCTAATCTCGTTAAAGGGAACTTGTCATTGACAATTTTGTCGTTTAACTTTCTAAAGTCTACTACAAGTCTCCATTTCTTTTTGTCCGCCGTGTTCTTTTTTGGTACCAGAAGGAGTGGAGCATTGTATGGACTAAGCGATGGTTCGATAATATCGTCCTTCAGCATTTTCTGAACTTGTTCATTTATCACGTCTGTTTGAATGTGTGGCAGTCTGTAGTTTTTTATGTATACTGGTATGTTGTCTGTTGTCGTGATGTTTTGTTTATAAAAATAATTAGTTGTTAGAGGTTCGTTATCTAGGTGGAATACGTCTTGATATTTTTTGAAAATAGTATGTAGTTCGTCTTTAATTTTTGTGTCATTACATTGTATGTCTAATGTTTCCAAGATCTTACTTAAACGTTTTTGTGAGTGTGTATGTTTCTTGTTATTATAATTCAAAATGTCGTATTTGTCTAAAGAATCAGTTTCCAACTCAATACCATTTAATATTACTTCGTCATTTGTTGTATTTAAAATTTTTAAGTGTGTTATGCCGTTTTTCGGAGCTATTGAATTACTGAGAAAAATACCTTCTTGTATCTCTTTATTAAAAATCACCTTATCTTCGGTTAGTTGTAATCTGATCGGTTGAATAATTTCTGTTCTTGGTGGCACTTTTATTATTAGGGTGTTATGTGATTTCGAGTGCATTGGTAATATTATATGTGACTCATTAATTAAAATTGAAATAACGAATGTTTCATAGTCAATTTTGCAAAGAAACTAATTCAGAAAATCTCTGCCTAATATACCATCGGTTTCGATTGGAAATTCTGAATTTACCAATTGAAACTCATGTTCGCAAGATTCCTCTCCAAAATTAAGTTTTAGATTTATGCTACCTAATGAAAAAATTTGTTCGTTTGTAATACCAGCTAATCGTTTGTAATTTTTACTAAGCTTGCATAAAGAAATGTCAGCACCTGTGCCAATGAGAAAAGTCATTATGTTGTTCTTGTATTTTATTTTTATAAAATTAGAATTTTTATCCGAAATTTTAAAAATCTTTACTTTTGGCTGTCTCGAAAAACCGTGTCTTCCGAGCCTTGGTAGTTTCCCTCATTATGTATTATGCGTATGTTTCTGTTTATTTGGTTATTTGTGTATCTGTTGCCATTATAGTTGCTGTTGTTGTTTTGATTTCTGTTTTGGTTGCTGTTTCTGTCTTGGTTAGAACGATTACTGTTGTTACGGTTTCTATTGACGTTGTTGTTGTGGTTCAAATTTCTGTCATAGTAATCGTTTTGATTGTAATTTTAGTTGAAATTATTGTTATACCTTCTGGGTTCATTGTGCCTATTGTTTGAATGGAATGAATTGAAATTTCGTTGTGTGCTTAAATTCTGTCTCATATTACTGCGGTTATTGACATTGTTTCGATGTTGGTTAAATGACCGCTGAAAGTGCATGATTGCATTTGGTGAAGTCATTGACTCATTTTCTAGTTCGAGTGCTAATTCTGTTGCTTCTAATAAATCTTTTGGTCGCGCCGCGTAAATGGTTGTTTTTAAGTTTTCATTCAGTCCCTTTTTAAATGCATCGAGTGCAATTTTGTTATTGCATTTTATTATGACGTTCTTCTCGGCTTCTGTCGCTTGCGTTCCTAAACTTTCAACTCCTAGTCTGTTTAAACCTTCTATTATATTTAGTAATTGTTCTTTGTAGGTGTTTATTCGTAAGTTCCGTTGTTGTAAATTGTTAAGTCTAGTCTGTAGTTGAGCTATGGTTGTGTTGTCTTTGTATCTAGCTTTCAACTGTTGTTTTAAAATTTCAAAACTTGATGGCTTCAAATAGCTACCCAATGAGGTGCGCACATTAGCTGTTAATTTTGCATGGTAAACATACTGTAAATAATCTAGTTTACCTTCACTACTTAATGTTTTATTTACTAATTCAGCTGTAATGAGAAAACTATCTAGCTCATTAAAGTTGCCTGAAAACGTCGGCAATGCCTTTGAGGCAGTTTCTAAACTAAAGGATGCCATTATTGGTGTTTGTTCTGTATCAGATTTTTCTTCTTCTTCTTGTTCTTCTTCTAATTTATTATGGTCTTCAGCTGTTTTAAGTTGTTCTAAAATTATTTTTTGGGAATTTAAATGAATGTTACTGAACTCTAATTTTAAAGCTACTAATTCTTTGCTATCTTTATTTTGAATTGCTAATAAGTCAAATTGTTCTTTTAAATTTTCTAGCTGTTGCTGTTTGGATATTAATGTAGCTCTTGTGTAGCCTCTGGCATAACTTTTTCTTATATTTTTATAAATTCTTTCTACCTCTTTAGTTATTTTTTCCATTTGTGGTGTATTTTATAATGTAACTATAACTATAAAAACATGACATATTATTTCAATAATGTTAATTGTGTCGGTTTTGTTGCTGTTACTGCTGCTGTTGTTGTTGTTAGCGTTCATCATCACTATCTCTTCTTGCACCATCTCTGCGTCTTCTGTTTGCGAGTTGACTACCGCTCCTGATGTTGCCAAAATAGTGCCCACGAAAGGAACGTACATTTATTTTATTTTTTTGTGTTGAGCTGCTTGCGGATATTGTCAATTTCTGCCCATATCGCAGTTGAGATGTCCCAGCTTGGTTGTTGTTCTTTTCGAGTGATGGCCAAAAGGTGCGCAAGGCGTTTGCGAAGTTTAACTTTTAAGCCACCGCGCTTTTTGTATTTTCGGTATGTCCACTTTTGGGTATGCTGTCAGCTTTTCTTCGGTTCGTTGGAGTTGGCGTTTTCGGTACTCCTCTATCGTCAGTGCCTTTGGACCGATGCGTAGTGGCACATAGAGTGGAACAGGTATTTTCGGTGCTATTGTTGTCGGCTGCGGGATGTACTCGTCCATCAATAAAGTTTCGATGCACCAAAAAATGTATTTTACAGGACTCCAAGTCGGAGTGGCAGGATCGCCATGTTATAATTTATTTAAGGATCGTTTTATTTTTTTTATAGCGGCAGAGTTTGCCTTCGCTATAGACTGCAGTGTTTGCCGACTTGAACTATGTCCAAGGCAAACAGAGACGTTTAAAATAAACTGAACAAGGCAGAGATCTGCCAGCTTGTGTAGTTAATTAAAGTCTGATTTATTGTTGGCCATCTCGGCTCTTTTATAACATTTTTACAAAACTTACTTAGTAGTCTTAATCTATGGTCATACTTCTCTAGTTAATTAATATAATTATAACCTATGTTGCGTTTCGTTCTTGCATATTGAATTTGAATCATCGAAAGGATTCAAATTACATATTTTTGGTTTGACGAATGATAATTTGGCACGGTCAACAATATTGAGTGAGTAATAAAAATATTCGCATGCACTGAGTGCAGCACACGCCGATAATGCAGTGCTAACTTATTAGTCACTCAATATGTTGCTGTTTACAACAACGAAACTTAGGGTCGGCAGTGTGTATAACGAGAGCACACTACAGGGTGCTTTGTATAGAAGATTGTGAGAATTTTTAACGTGGCTTGTGACTTAGTATAGAAAATATTTTAGGTTTGTGTCTACAACAGATTCAAAACAACATATTCATATAGCGAATATCATATGTTTGGGTGCCAGTGATCTGCAAGCGATGGCATTTTCGCTACTTGCAATCTACCCTCAACAAATACAGTGACAGTCTGACCGCACTATGCAAGCGCTGCGATTGTTGTGTCGAATATACTTGCACCATTGAAGCCAACTGTGTATGAGCGTGTCGTAAGACCACAATAATGCATGTTCGAGTTGTTGGTTTGATAACCAGCGCAGGGTCTTTTCAACTTCTGGTATGCAATGGTAAGTATGGTCATTTACAAGCAACAAAACAAAGACATAAAGCGTAACTCATGCATAAAAAAAACCAGCGCTTATTTTGTTCTCCAAACACAAAGTATTTGCAGTAACATTGCAGTAAAATTGCAGTTACTTTGCGTGACTTTTGAGAGCTTGTAGCTCATAAGATAATGGTTCAATTGAGCTGATTTCTTTTTTAAAATAAATTCTAAAGTTTAATTGAGTGAGCAATAAAATTTGTTTAGTAAATTTTTAAAGATATTTATTAAATTTAGTTTTTTAAGAAATTATATCAGACGCCATTTTACTATAAAACACCTTTAATCACTGATTTTGATAAGATTTTGTATGCTTGCAGATCTTTAATAAAGCTAAAACTTTTGTTCAATTGTTCAAAATTTTGAAATAATAGGGTCTTATAGACCTAATAATATGTCTTTTCAAGAGTTTAAAACTGATAAATGACGTTTAAAACTCTTGAAAAGACATATTATTAGGTGGCAACTCTATTATTTCAAAATTTTATAATTTTGAAATTCTGACAACGGATTCGGATTCAGCGACCCATTTTTGTTGTACCTTTTTTTGCCAGCCTCGAATTCATAAAACTACAAAAAATTAAGGTAGCAACCCTATCCACCATCTTGAATTTTAAAATTCTGACTTTAGATTCGAAATCAGCGACTCCTTAACACTGATAAATGACGTTTAAAACTCTTGAAAAGACATATTATTAGGTGGCAACCCTATTATTTCAAAATTTTATAATTTTGAAATTCTGACAATGGATTCGAATTCAGCGACCCATTTTTGGAGTACCTTTTTTTTGCCAGCCTCGAATTCATAAAACTACAAAAAATTAAGGTGGCAACCCTATCCACCATCTTGAATTTTAAAATTCTGACTTTAGATTCGAAATCAGCGACCCCTTAACACTAATAAATTACGTTTAAAACTCTTGAAAATACATATTATTAGGTGGCAACCCTATTATTTCACAATTTTATAATTTTGAAATTCTGACAATGGATTCGGATTCAGCGACCCATTTTTAGTGTACCTTTTTTTGCCAGCTCCAAATTAACAAAACTACAAAAAATTTAGGTGGCAACCCTATCCACCATCTTGAATTTTAAAATTCTGACTTTAGATTCGAAATCGGCGACCCCTTAACACTGATAAATGATGTTTAAAACTCTTAAAAATACATATTATTAGGTGGCAATACTGTGGTTAAAATTAAGGTGGCAACCCTAACCTCCATCTTAAATTTTTAAACTGTGACATTATATTCGAAATCAAATCCGTTGTCAGAATTTCAAAATTACAAGAATTCGCAAAAATTAAAAAAATCTAGGTGGCAACTCTATCCGCCATCTTAAATTTTAAAGTTTGACATCATTTTCGAAATAATTTACCCCTAAAACTTCCTAAAAGTATTTACTCTATTCATACTGAAGTAATCTACAAACACTTGAGTAAAAATGCAGTGTACGCGCTGATTTCATCGTTCGTAAGCTTACTTTTGTATCACTGCTTAGCCGAAGTTGAAATCAACCTGCAATGGTACACGAGGCAGTAGCTCACAATAGTGCATAATTATAACGATTGCCGTTCGTGCGCTGTGGTTTATACACATAATATTTTATGCAAACATCTATACTTTCCACTGAAGTCAAAGCACACATCACACAGTGTTTGACTTTGGTACAATTGGCTAATGCAACATGCTTGATGTTGTAAGTGAGCTCGATGGCGTAGAATATGTTGCATGGTATTAATGATGTTGAAGTCATACAAAAACCAATTATGTACTCAGTGTGAAAGCAGTTGCAGTTCATCGCTGCAGGTCTCTGTTGGGTGTTTTGTATAGAAGAGTGTGAGAATTTTTAACGTGGCTTGTGACTTAAGTATAGAAAAAATATTAGATTTGTGCCTACAACAGATTCATTTAGCGAATATCTAACGTGAACCAGAGAGAATATATAAACGAGAGAAGTCATCGAAACATTAACAGAATGTTAACATAAATCCAACGATCCGATTATTAATACGGTTCGAACAATTGGTTGCCAGCGTGCGCTGCCAGCAACACAAACTCCACCAAATGCGAGACAAGCAACAACGAAAAACAAAACAAATACTCCAATTGAATTTTATGAATGAATTGGAAACAAATTAATAAACACTATTTGTACTGCTACTTATTGGTATGCTTGTGTGTTTATGCAGAATTTGTTTTGTTCTTTGCTTGACGTTGTTGTTATGCTCTATTTTATGCTTTTGATCGTGTTTCCGATATTTTTCTTGTTTGGCTGAGCTAAAATAAAAGAATATGACCAATTTGTGCTGTTTCTTAACTAAGCCAAATATGAAACAAGTGAATGTCGTTACGGCTTAACAAATTATTTCAATGCGCGAAATAGCGAATATATATTTTATTTATCTATATTTATGTTATATATTTTATCTTTCAATGTATATATTTTATCTATATATGTATATTTTATCCATTTTTTGTAAAATTCTAATTTATCTACAATCTTCTGGCCATGCATTTGTATGAAAAATTAAATTTTTTCGAAAATTAAAATGATGACTTTTTAAAAACGTGACGTTTACAATAAAAACCAGCATGTATTCATATGAGTTCGATAGGAGTGCGCTAAATTACCGCGAGTTGATCTTTTTGTTGTAAATTGAAAAACATATGAAAATTTTTGGACTTTTTATATATTTCTCTATTTTTTTCACATAAAGCCTTATTTTGTGCATAAAACTGGTATGCACTTCGTTTGTTATTGATTTGTTCCAAAAGATGAGCTATACAACATAAAAATCGGATAAAAATTATCAGAGTTTTGATATTTTAATTTTTGAAATAATTTAATTTTTTTCTTATTTAGTAAAAAAAATCTTAAAAATTCAAATTTGAAAAAATTGCAATTAATTTCTATTGAAATGTTTTCTGAAACAGCATTTAATAAAAATACAAACGAATTATGTGATTACGTTCAATAACTTGGTCGTAATTAAATTTTTTACTTGAAGGGTAACATTTTGTAAATTTTGAGTTGGAGTACTTTTACAAAACATTTCAAAAATTTAAAAATGCAAAATTTAAAAAATTCACGCTTGACTAAAACATAGTCTTATGCTATTTCAGGCAAAAAATTACAAAAACAAAAATTCAAATAAAAAAGTTATAGCTGTTGAAACTGGATTTTTTTTTTTCAAAAATCTCTTAGTGCCATTTTTTGGCATTTCGAACACAAAAAAATTCATAAAAAATTGATATAAATATTTTTCTTATTGAAAATGGCTTCAACAATATAAAAATAAATTTTCTGATTTTACTTAGAAGAAATTTTGGAGTTCCAGGGCTGCCAACATATCAAACCCTGGTTTAAGGGTAAAAAATATTAACAATACCCCAAAAACCAACCAATTTTATTTTATGTTTGTGTGTCTATGCAGAATTTGTTTTGTTCTTTACTTGACGTCGTTGTTATGCTCTATTTTATGCTTTTGATCGTGTTTCAAATTCTTCTTGTTTGGATACGCAGAGCTGAAATGAAATAAATTTGCGATTTGTGCTGTTTCTTTACTTTCCCAAATATGAAATAAGTGAGTGTCATTTTGGCTAAACAAATTAATTCAATATGAAAAATATTTTATTTTATAGGTATATAAATTCTATATACTCTATATTTACTTCTATATTCTATTTATATATCTGTAAATTAAAATAATTTAAAATCAAAGAATAGATCATACTTAATTACAAAAATTAACTATAATTAATATAGTAGGTATATTACCTACTATATATTTATGTTTTTCTAATTCAATTTTCAATTTTAAGCAAAAAAGGCAAAAAACCCACCACATATTTGTTATTTTATATTAAATATATTTATATTATATTTATCTATTTACCCATTAAAATTATCTTAAAAAATATTTATATGCATTTTGTTTTCAATAAACAATTTCATTTCTTTGGTTTATTTTTTATTACATACATTTTATAAATACTACATAATAGTATGTATATATTAAATTAATAACATCTTAAACGGGAAATATTTTTAGAAAAATTTAATTTAATTCATCTTATAAATTAAATATTTTATAATGGTAGTTTTGTGCTTATGTATATATATATTTGGGCATTTTAATTGTTTAAAAAAAATTAAAACTTCAAGTAAAAAATTTAATAACGACCAAGTTATTGATCGTAATCACATAATTTGTTTGTATTTTTATTAAATGATGTTTCAGAAAACATTTCAATAGCAATTTATTGCAATTTTTTCAAATTTTAATTTTTAAGATTTTTTTCACTAAAAAAATTAAATTATTTCAAAAATTAAAATATCAAAACTCTGTTAATTTTTATCCGATTTTTATGCTACAATATATAGCTCATCTTTAGGGACAATTCAAATCCAAACGAAATGCATACCAGTTTTATGCACAAAATAAGGCTTTATGTGCAAAAATAGAGAAATATATAAAAAGTCCAAAAATTTTTATATGTTTTTAAATTTACAACAAAAAGATCAACTCGCGGTAATATAGCGCACTCCTATCGAACTCATATGAATACATGCTGGTTTTTATTGCAAACGTCAAGTTTTTAAAAAGTCATCATTTAATTTTGAAAAATTTTAATTTTTCATACAAATGCATGGATAAATTAGAATTTTACAAAACATGGATAAAATATATAAAGGTAAAATATTAAAATATATATGTATGTGCATAGAGAGATAAAATATATAACATAAGTATAGATAAATAAAATAAATATTCGCTATTTCGCTCATTGAAATAATTTGTTGAGCCATAACGACATTCACTTGTTTCATATTTGGCTAAGTTAAGAAACAGAACAAATTGGCCAATTTCTTTGATTTCAGCTCAGACAAACAAGAAAAATATCCGAAACACGATCAAAAGCATAAAATAAAGCATAACAACAAGCAAAGAACAAAACAAATTCTGCATAAACACACAAACATACCAATAAGTAGCAGTACAAATAGTGTTTTTTCGTTGTTGCTTGTCTCGCATTTGGTGGTGGTTTTTTCTCTGCTGGCAGAGTCTGTGTTGCTGGCAGCGCACGTTTGCAACCAATTGTTCGAACCGTATTAATATTCGGATCGTTGGATTTATGTTAACGTTCTGTTAATGTTTCTATGACATCTCTCGTTTATATATTCTCTCTGCGTGAACTTTGTGTATACAACATATTCACATAGCGAATGTGTTTGTTTGTTTTTGTATAGAAGAGCGAAAGAATTTTTAACGTGATCTATTAATTTAAAGTGCAAGCGTGAGTTGCTGATTGCATTCAATAGCATACGTTTAAGCTTTTAGTATAAAGAAACATATTAATGAACTTATTGTTAAGTATTTATATTAAATAACCTAAAAAATGTTGATTATAAACTGGTGTTGTTGTTGTAAATTGAATACTTTTGAGCATGCAATTAAGACGTTGACTTAAAGATGTAACCTCATCAGCGGAGGAGGGGGGGTTATGAACTTATGGTTTGAGTGAATACTAGACCGGTCCTTATTTATGTGGACAAATTTATTTTCTCGCATATATGATACGGCAAGCACTAAAAATATTCGTTTTAGTCTCAAAAAGCATTAAAAAAAATTTGACAACGATTGGATAATTTTTAGCCGTGCCCTAAGCACCTTTTTGTTTTTATTATGAGAAATAAGGCAAAAAAATATATTTTTTATTTTATTTACATTTATTTGAAAATTAAGAACAAACTGAAATATTTTTATTAATTTTTGGGTTGTTCTTCAATGATGGTTTGAAAAACAACATTTCCCTTTATTTAAATGTATTGCAGATGGAGAAGACATCATACACACGAACACGGATAAAGAAAAGCAAGACATTGCGAGAACGAAATTAATAACAACAATGGACAGTTACTTAAACAAAAGATCACTAACATCGAGAGAGAAAGACATACTCAACACAGTGGAGCAAACAAGAAAATTTATCAACAAAAACAAAAACTTATTAATATTGAACGCAGACAAAGGCAATACCACGGTAGCAGTAGATAAACTGGAGTATGACAAAAAAATGAACGATATTTTACATGACATGTGCACATACAAACAATTAAAAAATGACCCCACTACCAGATTACAAACACGGAACAACGCACTTGTAGAAAAACTGTTCAAATTAAATGTAATAACAATAAACGAAAAATATAAATTACAGACTGATACGGCTACTGCGCCAAGAATTTACGGTCTACCCAAAATCCACAAGGAAGGAACACCTCTTAGACCAATTTGCTCCTCAATAAATTCACCATCATACGGACTATGCAAATTCATCATATGCATTCTTAAAAATCTAACAAAGGACTCAGAATATAATGAGAAGGACGCTGTAGAGTTTAAAACAAGGATTAACAACTCATACATCTTCGATGACGAAACACTTATTACTTTTGACGTGGTATCATTGTTCCCCAGTATTCCAGTAAATACAGCTATAGACACAATAAAGCAGAAGTGGCACAAAATAACAAATTACACTGACATACCAAAGGAATTATTTTTTGACATATTGACTTTCTGCATTAAAGAAAATAGATATTTTAAGCATAAGGACAAATTTTACGAACAGCTAAAAGGAATGCCAATGGGATCACCAGCGTCACCTGTTATAGCGGACATAGTTATGGAAGTCCTATTAGACACAACACTTACAAATTTAGAGGTTAAACCAAGATTGGTAACAAAATATGTGGACGATTTATTTTGCATCATCAAGAAAAATGCAGTTGATGACACGCTACAAGCATTAAACCGGTTCCATAGACAAATAAAATTCACACAAGAATTAGAAAAAGAGGACAAATTACCATATTTAGACGCAATGATAACAAAGACGCAAAATATAATAAAAATTGACTGGTGTCAGAAACCTACAGCCTCAGGACGAATCATTAACTTTCACTCGAACCACCCAAAACATATAACAATGAACACAGCGCATAACTTTGTCAAAAGAGTATTTAAAATAAGTGACACACAATATCATGAGGACAACATTAAAAAGACGCTTAAAATATTACAAAATAACAGCTTTACTTACAAAACAGCGATGAACATAATAAAAAACGTAAGAAATAAACTCGATGAGGGAGCTGTTGAAAAACCAGCAAAAATATACAAAACAATGTTTCACGTTCCAGGTTTCTCTATTAGAGTTATTTACTCAGACATATACGAAAAAGAAAAATTTAATATCGCTCTAAAAAATAACAACACATTAAAACAATTGTTTTCCAATACAAAAACCAAATTAGACAAATTAGAAAAATCAAACGTAATTTATAAAATACCATGCAATGGTGACGGATCCAACATATGTAAGAAAATATATGTTGGAACAACAAAATCAAAACTACGGACAAGGTAAGCCGCACATAAATCGGACTACAAAACAAGAAAAGAAACATTTGATAACAAAACAGCGTTAGCGGCCCACTGTGTTACCACTGGACACTCGCCGAACATAGAAAATGCAAGAATATTACAACAAGAAACAAATTATAAAAAACGATACACAATCGAAATGCTACATATAATAAACACACCCGCTACAAAACGAATGAACTACAAAACAGACACAGAAAAATGCGCACATATTTACAGACACATAATAACAAAACATAAACAAAACAAACATTTAGTAATAACTTGACATTCACAACAAGTGGACAATATTATTATTCGTAAGAGCACAATAATTGTTTAGTTTTAATTACTTATTGTTAAATGTTGTAAAAAGTGTTAATGTCTTCGTATTAATTAATTTTTGCAGATTTTTCCTGAAGACGGACACCAAAGGTGTCTGAAATATTGAAAAAATATAAATAAAAAAACCAATTTATAAAAAATAAAACAAAAAGTTTGTTATAAAAGTTTGGATCGAGACCTAGAGCCTGAAGAACAACCCAAAATTTAAAAATTAAGGTCGAATAAATAAAAAACAACTTACATTTTTATTAACTTGTAATGCAATGTTAACGTAACCTTAAGCAATGAGCATGAATCTATTGGGTCATGTGAATAAAAAATCAGCAAATGCTTTTACTGAATTTTTCTAGTAAAAAGTATGGATTTAGTGAATAAAAAAAGCTATATAGATATAGCTTAAAAAGCTTAAAGCTATATAGATATAGATATAAAAAAAGCTATATAGATATAGCTTTTTTTATTCACTAAATCCATACTTTTTACTAGAAAAATTCAGTAAAAGCATTTGCTGATTTTTTATTCACATGACCCATTGTAACATATTTATTTATTAACCTGGCAATGCTGTCGGGTTGGTAACGCTGTATTCAAGCGAGTAACTTGTCTGAGCTGTCACTAATATGAACGAGTCTTTTTAAATGCAGCCGTTACTGCCTCGACCAATGAGATTGTCAGGTTAAGCGTGTCAGAGACTATAAATACTTATAGAAATTGCAACTGAAAGGAACGGCACGAAATGAAAAATTTGCCCGTACAAGACAAGAGACCCGACGAGTAACAAACCTAGCGAGTACTCGCTTGCAAGAATTTGTGTTGCTAGCACAACATATTATGTTTCAGAAAACCCCTTCCAACTTATTGTTATGTTGCTAGAGTGTGTTGCTGGATTTTATAAAAGAACAGCAATGATGCAGAAAACCACTGCTTATATATATATATATATATATTTTTTAGATTTCGGAGCAGAGCAGCGTGACTTTGTTTACATTTTTTTTTTGCTTGATTTGTTGTTGCTGCATTGGACTTTTTATGGCTGCTATTGTTACGCTAGGATTTTGTTCACGTTTTGGCAGCTTTTGATCTTTAGAAATAAATCATATTTTTGCGATTTTGTCTATCTGAAGCAAAGGTGTTTAAGATAAATTGCTATATCTTTTTTATTTCTAATCGGATTCAAATGCTCCAAAGAACAAAATTTTAGAAAATTTATCAATCTTTTAAGTTACATCAAAATTAAATTTAAACAAAATTAATATAATTATTTATTAACTATTTTTACCTCTATCCTTTCAAATTACATAAAAGTTAAATTTTAAAAAAATTAATCTAATTATTTATTAACTATTTCAAATAGATTTAAAACAAAAACTTCAATAATAACTTTTAATTGAATTTTTTTTTAAAAAAACCATGTATTTTATTTTCTTGTCTTATTTATTTAGAATTAAATTATGATTTGGCTAATTGGTTGTTAAGAAAAAAAAAAAGATGCGTCGCTGAACACGCGATAGAAGCCAAGCTTTTTCGCAGTTTTATACGTTTCTTAAATTAAAGGGTTTTTTAATAAAAAAATTTTAAATTAAAAAATTTCAAATACCTAATGTTAACTTAAAAAATAATTTCCCACCAGTAAATTTTATTACCTAACGTTATCATTTTACATTACTCTCATTCATCATAAAAATAAATATTTTTTAATTTTTAATTATATAGAATTAATATAATTCTATATAAACTTTAAACGTTTATTATATAGAAGTAACGTAATTATAATATGTCCAATTATAATAGAAATAGCGTAATTATTATATGTCCAATTATAATAGAAGTAACGTAATATACAAGTGGTTTTAATAACGTAACGCGACGGGACGTATACATACATGGATTTTAGATTTCTACATTACTTAAGATTACGTATTGTCAAAAAGCAACTGAACATTGTATTTTCACTTCTACACTAGAAGTGAACTAGTGTGAACTAGAATCAAAGTTTTAATTAAAAACATCATATATTTTACACTTTATAACCGGTAGAAAACAAGCTGTTTTAAGCACTTAATTTTTAAAAGCGCGTCATTCTGTCAATTTTTCATATCTTCTGTCAGGTGTTCTTACTACCGACTTTTTTAAGATCGCCTTATTTTGAATTCCGAGAACAGTCAATAAAATGTGCTGTTAAATTTCGGAAAATTCATTACTTTGTAAGTATTAAATTAAACAACAATGCAAACAATTACAAATAAGTAAAAGTGAAAGCCCAACCAATGCAAAACAAAATTTATTTGCGCTAAAACATAAGAGAACCAAGAGGAAAATGACAAACAATGAAACTTCAAAGTAGCAAACGTCAAAATGAATCGCAAAACTTTTAAAATTTTTGAAAATGCTGCCTTACGTAACTTGTCACCTTCCACTTCCCACCTTACCTGTATACGTCAAAATTAATCCGATGCTCCGCCTAACGTAAGGCGCGTGAGAACAAGCTCATAGTGATTAATAATATTCTAAGTTTTTATTTTTCAGATAAATAGAACAGTAAAAATGTACAACACCGCCCATGCCCCTTTTCCTTGAGAGCGTCTCATTGACTGCCATTTAGAACAAGATCAACAATTTTTTAATTTAAAAAATATTTATTTTTATGATGAATGAGAGTAATGTAAAATGATAACGTTAGGTAATAAAATTTACAGGTGGGAAATTATTTTTTAAGTTAACATTAGGTATTTGAAATTTTTCAATTTAAAATTTTTTTATTAAAAAACCCTTTAATTTAAGAAACGTATAAAACTGCGAAAAAGCTTGGCTTCTATCGCGTGTTCAGCGACGCATCTTTTTTTTTTCTTAACAACCAATTAGCCAAATCATAATTAAATTCTAAATAAATAAGACAAGAAAATAAAATACATGGTTTTTTTAAAAAAAAAATTCAATAAAAAGTTATTATTGAAGTTTTTGTTTTAAATCTATTTGAAATAGTTAATAAATAATTGGATTAATTTTTTTAAAATTTAACTTTTATGTAATTTGAAAGGATAGAGGTAAAAATAGTTAATAAATAATTATATTAATTTTGTTTAAATTTAATTTTGATGTAACTTAAAAGATTGATAAATTTTCTAAAATTTTGTTCTTTGGAGCATTTGAATCCGATTAGAAATAAAAAAGATATAGCAATTTATCTTAAACACCTTTGCTTCAGACAGACAAAATCGCAAAAATATGATTTATTTCTAAAGATCAAAAGCTGCCAAAACGTGAACAAAATCCTAGCGTAACAATAGCAGCCACAAAAAGTCCAATGCAGCAACAACAAATCAAGCAAAAAAAAATGTAAACAAAGTCACGCTGCTCTGCTCCGAAATCTAAAAAATATATATATATATATATAAGCAGTGGTTTTCTGCATCATTGCTGTTCTTTTATAAAATCCAGCAACACACTCTAGCAACATAACAATAAGTTGGAAGGGGTTTTCTGAAACATAGTATGTTGTGCTAGCAACACAAATTCTTGCAAGCGAGTACTCGCTAGGTTTGTTACTCGTCGGGTCTCTTGTCTTGTACGGGCAAATTTTTCATTTCGTGCCGTTCCTTTCAGTTGCAATGTCTATAAGTATTTATAGTCTCTGAGCGTGTAAGATAATCGACGATACTCGCTCGGTATCGTAGAAAAATGTAACGAGCTAAATGCAGTTGAAATAAAGCATTGTTATAGCTCAGATGTGGGGTAAACCACGCTACAAAAAAATTTACGATTGTTTCACTATTAATATAAATAAAAAAAAATGCAACGTGTTTCGATGCAACACATACTGGATGTATTGCACACTGCTGGAATAAATCCTCCAGCAACTGCATCTCTTGCTCGGTTGAGAGAACTCTATGAGAACACAGTTGGACACAAAGATAGCGATGGCGATGTAACTGATAACTTTGATGCCACTGATGCTGATGCTGATGCCACTGATGCTAATTTATCTGCTGCACGTAAAACCACTGACGCAGCTAATTTTGTCGATAACACCAATGCCACTGATGACAATTTTCCTGACGTACCTAAAACCACTGAAGTAGTCAATTTGATTAACGTCACTGATGCCGCAAATGCTACTGAAGTAACTGAAGCCGAGTTAGACCGAAAATTAATTATTTTAAGAAAAAACTTGAAGTTACGCAGCTAGAGCAGTCTATACTAGCACTCCAACATAGTGGAGCAAAAGCGACACGGTCTGAGCCGAGTACCTCTGAAGCAACGAGATCTGCTACTGCATCGGGTGGTCGTATGTCATTCCGTGATGTCGAGCACGCCATTATGAAATATGATGGTGAAAGTCGAGCATACAGTGTGCATCGGAGCAGACGATCTGATGATGTATACATCACTCTGCAATTCTCTGTCAGGCACGGCCAAACTATTGTTAAATAGAGATTCTCTTGGCTACATTGAGCTAAAAGAATTGCTTATTAAAGAATTTGGCCGAACTGTTGGTCGCAGTGAGGTGTACAAAATCTTAGCCAACAACAAGTGGAACAGAAAAGACAACATCAGACGTTACGTTTTGGAAATGGAGAACATCGCTGCCCACTGTAGCTTCATCGAAGAATTTGAGCTCATCGGATTCATCATCGACGGAATGGTCGACCAATCGCCTGAAGCACATTTGCTCCTAAGCGCACGTACTATGGGTCAATTCAAAGAGTATCTTGATTTGTACGAGCAACGCAAAGCAAATCGCTTAGTTGTAAGCCAAGAAACAACTGCAGCTAAACCGAGAACCATGATGCTAAGAACGAAGCTCACTGAAGCAGTCTCAGCAGATGTTTCTGCAGTACGCTGCTTCAATTGTACGCGAATGGGCCATTATCAGAACAAGTGTCCATACGAAAAGAGGCCACAGAGTAGCTGTTTTCGCTGTTGGGAAACAGGCCACGACCATCGAAGCTGCACTAACCCGAAAAAGATTATGAAATTAACCAAAGCAACTGTTGCAGCTGTTCATCCCTCTGAAGACCACAATAGCGATGATGATGAAGACGATAATTTCCGAGGAACCATGGGCGCAATTAATTATGTAATTGCGACCTATTTTTGTGATTGGGGTAAACGTAGAAAACTTATAAATTGCTTATCTCTTTTCGATACCGGTAGTCCAACTAACTTTATAAAATGATCTTCTGTCCCATTCCCTGTAAACGATACACTGACGGAGTCTATTTACCAAGGTCTAGGCAAATCAGCTCTTATGACGCATGGAAAAATCAATGCTCAAATTAAATTTCGAAATAAAACTAAACTACTTACCCTTCATATAGTTCCAGACGAAACTATGAATATTCCGCTGATACTTGGCAGAGATTTCCTCAATAAATTTAACAATCACTTATGTCAAATTAAAACTGAATTAAATAATTTATTTTCAATAAAATTAAAAAAAGTGTCAATGATAAGCAATCCAATTTTTGTACGCTTAATCCATGTGTAACTGGTAGTGAGGAAAAAGAAGATGATCAGTCAATTTCTATTGAAAACAGTATGCATTCTAAAACCGATGAAATAACCGAAGAACGCATTGAAGTATTGTTAGAAGAGGTTTGCGACGCTCAAGATTTTAAAAGCTTAGGGAAATTAATAGGTGAGAAGTTCTGCGCCTTAGCAGGAGCGAATTTAGTCAATCTGAATCCGAAACTTGATGAATCGGATTCTAGGGCGTTAGAGAAAATTATTCAAGAGAATTATTTGAATCCAAAAAGAATAGAATTGGAGCCTTGTCATTACGAAATGCATATAAGATTAAGTAGCGATGTACCTTTTCATTCTTTGCCTCGTAGGTTGTCTTTCCACGAAAAGAATGAATTACAGAAAATAACCAATGAACTCTTAGAAAACAATATTATTAGGCCAAGTGAGTCTCCCTACGCATCCGCATCCGCTGTGGTATTAGTTAAAAAGAAAAGTAATGAATGTGTTGATTATCGCCCGCTTAATAAGTTGACAATTAGGGACAATTACCCATTGCCTCTAATAGAGGATTGTTTAGAATATTTAGGAGGAAAAAGATACTTTACCACTCTTGACCTAAGATATGGATCCTTCCATATGAAGATGGCTCCTGAGTCGATTAAATACACCGCATTGGTCACACCATATGGCCAATTCGAATACTTCCCTGCAGTGTAATCAACTAGATTTATACCAGTCAACAACTAGTTGGAAATATCCAACAACTAGTTCGATTTATGTCCTATTCTCATAGAACCGACTGGTATTTTTTACTTGGTGATGTCATTGGAAAAGACAATTGTCTTACTATAGATAAGGTTTTAACTAGTTAACAACTCATTTTTTATGTAAAGTAAAATTCTAGTTGGGTTGTGACTAGTTTTTAACCAATATAGTAATTATCGAATTAAAACTAGTTCATAGGTTCATATTTTTTCAATAGTTCATAGGTTCAAAGAACATATATTTTTACAACAAAATATTAGCTAAAGGCTAAAGTTAAAGCTATTTGATGAAATACCATGTTTATGGTATATATAAACTAAGTTCTAATCTACTACAAAGTTGCAATAAAAACATTTAAAAATGAGAGTATATGTCGCATTAATATAATTCAAGATAGTTTATCAACTACATGTTTTTAAATTAGTTTTAATATGTTTCAATTTGTTTATTATTAGTTTGTTCCAATGGGGTACCGAGCTCCAACTGGTTTTGGAACTGGTTGATTTTGATAATATGTAGTATAGTTTGATTTTGGCTAGTTTTACAACTGGTTTAATGTGACTTGACAAAAACTAGTTGGGTTTAAACTACTTTTGTAACTAGTAAATCGTGACAAAATATAAACTAGTTTGTTTTGACTAGTATAAATACTACTCATGTTTTAATGCTGACTAGTCTTACACTGCAGGGTTGCGTATGCCTTTTGGTTTGAAAAATGCGCCTGCAGTTTTTCAACGGTATATACATAGCATTTTAGAGATTTTGTTGATGCTCGTCAAATTATCATCTATATGGACGATATTGTTGTAGCAACTGTCGATCTTAAGACACATTTGGAGTTGCTGACAAAGGTGCTAAGAAGAATGAAAGAAAAGGGTTTAGAACTTAAATTAAGCAAGTGCAAGTTTTCTTATGAAGAATTAGATTGTTTGGGGTATAGTGTCAATTCAAAAGGAATAAGTCCTAGTAATAACCACATAGATGCAATCAAAGCATATCCGCTGCCGAAGTCTAGAAAGGAAATTAAAACTTGTTTAGGTCTATTCTCATATTTTAGAAAGTTTATTCCAAACTATGCAAGAATTGCGAAACCAATGCAGCAATTAACACGCGAAAGTGTTAAATTTGCATTATCCGATGAATGCGTGACAGCATTCAATAAATTGATAAGCTTGTTGACCTCAGTTCCAGTTCTATCGATTTATGATCAAAAGAAGCAAACTGAGCTCCACTGTGATGCAAGTTGTGCTGGTTTTGGTTCAGTTCTTCTACAAAAACAAGCAGACAGAAAATTGCATCCAATTATGTATTATTCTGGAGCAACAACCGCTGTTGAAATGCGATATCATAGTTTCGAGCTCGAAACATTATCCATTATTTACGCGTTGCTACGTTTTAGGGTATACTTTGAGGGCATTCCATTCAAAATATCCCTGCAGTGTAATCAACTAGATTTATACCAGTCAACAACTAGTTGGAAATATCCAACAACTAGTTCGATTTATGTCCTATTCTCATAGAACCGACTGGTATTTTTTACGTGGTGATGTCATTGGAAAAGACAATTGTCTTACTATAGATAAGGTTTTAACTAGTTAACAACTCATTTTTTATGTAAAGTAAAATTCTAGTTGGGTTGTGACTAGTTTTTAACCAATATAGTATAGGTTCAATACATAGGTTCATATTTTTTCAATAGTTCATAGGTTCAAAGAACATATATTTTTACAACAAAATATTAGCTAAAGGCTAAAGTTAAAGCTATTTGATGAAATACCATGTTTATGGTATATATATACTAAGTTCTAATCTACTACAAAGTTGCAATAAAAACATTTAAAAATGAGAGTATATGTCGCATTAATATAATTCAAGATAGTTTATCAACTACATGTTTTTAAATTAGTTTTTATATGTTTTAATTTGTTTATTATTAGTTTGTTCCATTGGGGTACCCAGCTACAACTGGTTTTGGAACTGTTTGATTTTGATAATATGTAGTATAGTTTGATTTTGGCTAGTTTTACAACTGGTTTAATGTGACTTGACAAAAACTAGTTGGGTTTAAACTACTTTTGCAACTAGTGACAAAATATAAACTAGTTTGTTTTGACTAGTATAAATACTACTCATGTTTTAATGCTGACTAGTCTTACACTGCAGGGTAGTAACAGATTGCAATTCACTTACATTGACTTTGGCCAAGAAGGAACTTATCCCAAGGATAGCGAGATGGGCATTAGAGTTAGAAAACTATGAGTATAGTATTCAGCATCGCGGTGGTGTACGCATGGGTCACGTCGATGCCCTGAGCCGCTGTTCAACTGCTGGTACTGCTGACGCAACTGAGGCCCTTATTGCCACAATAACAAAAAAACCTAGGTCCAAACAAAACTGTTGTCAAATGATTTGTGCAATCGACACCGAAGAAATAGATTTCCAGATTCAAGTTACCCAAGGTCGAGATAAAAATATAGCTGTTTTACGGGATAAACTAAAAAAAGAGGCTATTTTATACTATGAGCTGACAGATGGTTTAGTTTTCAGAAAAAGTAAAAACGGTATTTTGCAATTATTTGTTCCAATGGAAATTGAGATCAATGTAATTAGATTAGTTCACGAGAAGATTGGCCATTTAGGTATAGAAAAAACGTGTGACCAGTTGAGAAAAAACTATTGATTTCCGAAGATGAAAAGAAAGGTAGAGACATTCATCAAGAGTTGCATACATTGTATAATGTTCTCTGCACCCGCCCGAGTGAATGAGCGAAATTTGCATAGTATCAAAAAGAAACCGATTCTCTTCGACACTATACACTTAGACCATTTTGGACCTTTGCCTTCGATAAACTCCAAGCGAAAACACATACTAGTTGTAATTGACTCTTTTACGAAATATGTCCGTCTATACCCTGTAAATTCTACAAGTACAAGGGAAGTAACTGCATGTCTAGATAAGTATTTTAGTTATTATGACCGACCGAGGCGTATTATTACGGATCGTGGTATTTGTTTCACCTCTCTCGCAACATAGTTCATGTAAAAGTAGCTACCACTTCTCCACAAGCAAACGGCCAAGTTGAACGAGTAAATAAGGTTATTAAAGCGATGCTTGGCAAAATAAGTGAGCCAGTTAACCATGCAAATTGGTCAAATATGTTAGGCCGGGTTGAGTACAGTCTAAACAATACGATTCATTCAACAACTAAACAGACGCCCAGTAGACTACTCTTCGGAATTGAGCAAAGAGGGGAGGAAGTTGATGAGTTAACTGAATATCTGAGGGAAAAATTTGAGCTAGAACCAGAATCCAATTTGAAAGGTCTTAGGTTAGCCGTTGCAGATGCCATAGAAAGGTCACAAGAACTGAATCTGAAGTACTTCCTTGAGCGAAGTAAGCTTGCAAAGACATACTCTGAGGGCGATTTCGTTGTAATACGCAATGTGGATACCGCTGTAGGTACCAACAAAAAGTTGATACCAAAATATCGTGGCCCGTATATAATTCATAAAGTTCTACCAAATGATCGGTATGTGATAAGAGACATAGAAAATTGTCAGCTCACACAGTTACCCTACGATGGTGTTGTGGAGGCATCGCGCATTAGAAAGTGGCTATCTGTTGAGTCCAAAGAGATTGAATGATTTGACTCTTTTATTTATAATGGTCACACTTAATAAGATGAATTAATTACTACTGTATTATTGACGTCATATTTAAGTTTCCAATCGAGGTCGATTGTGAGGTCAGATTGGCCCAAGTTGTAATGTAATGTTAACGTAACCTTAAGCAATGAGCATGAATCTCTTGTAACATATTTATTTATTAACCTGGCAGTGCTGTCGGGTTGGTAACGCTGTATTCAAGCGAGTAACTTGTCTGAGCTGTCACTAATATGAACGAGTCTTTTTGAATGCAGCCGTTACTGCCTCGACCAATGAGATTGTCAGGTTAAGCGTGTAAGATAATCGACGATACTCGCTCGATATCGTAGAAAAATGTAACGAACAAGAATGAAGCAGTTGAAATAAAGCATTGTTACAAATTACATTCTCATAGTAACATTAATACTATTTTAATTTAATAGTGAAGTCTTTTTAAAAGTGGGATAATTCATGTTATATTCTTTAACCACTTGCAAAAGGAATTGTTTCTCCTCTTCATTGTGGGTTAATTTATTATTATAATCTGTAATGAATTTGGCGCCTCTTTCAGCTGCATCATTCACTACAGATAAGTTTTTACAAATTTGTGATCCCTGAGCGTAGTCAAATCTTTCATTTCAATCCGACGGATCGACTTGCAAAAATTCTTTTGAAATTTCTAAGCGATCAAAGAACGTGTGTGTATTGGAATTTACAAAATCGCTTAAATCTTTTTGCGCAAATGTGTCGATATTTGTTGGATTAGTTATTATTCGCTTGCATTTTTCTGTATTTGCTTTAACATTAATTGCCTGAACCATTTTTTTTTTAATTGCAACACTTACATTAGGATCGAAGAATGAAATACCGACTGCTTCTTCCGACTAATACCACAAATGATTGCTTATTTTTTGTAGCAAAGCAAGAGCTATATCCCTTTCAGGATAAGCTATAATATTTTTAATTAAATTTGGGTCTTGATTTGGTGCTTCAATTGCTTTAGTGCATCAAAACCAGGCTTTTACATAAACACGAACTATAAACAGACAGACACTACGTATACCGTTTTGCTCTTGTTTGGTCATATTGAATTCATTACGAAACAAATACATTTTAAGTGCATAAATAGATTTTGACATCAATCGAGCATGAGAAGTTGCACCAAGTATACGAAAGGTGTTAAAATTCGGCAACGTACCACCAAGAAAACTGACAACTAATTGTAATGATTCTTTGTAGTCGCGTCTGCTATGAGCTTGATTTAAGTTATCTAGACAGTAATTTAAAATTGTTCCACGTTCTTCAGCAGTCAATACTGTAATAATGTGTTCATCTTCTAAACAACTCTTATAATTTAATTTGTCAATATTAATCCAGTATTTGCTAAAGCGAACTCTATATAATATAATAGAGAAAATATAATAAATCGCGACCTAAACACGGCATCTGATATTTCTTTTCCACTCGAAGATTTTAACTTTGGAATGCCAAGTAGTTTATCGATACCTTGAGATGAGACTATGATTGGCATGCGATCAACTTTTTCCCTGCCACTAATTTCTGGTAACATTGTACCATACCAATGCAAAACAAAACTACGTGGAATCTGGAAATAAAAACTCAAATTTCTTAATTTATACTCAAAACATAAAAAAAGAAGCATAGGGAAAAACATAAACACATTACAGTACTTACATCAAAGTTTGCTGCAATGTTTTGTGCTTGATGAACGATTTAGTATAAGATCTTCGATATCATAGCCCAACGCGTCAGCAGTTGCACTTAGGATATGAACTGCAGCACCATCAGTGATTTTCCACTTATCCAAAGTTGAAAGCAGTCTTGGTATAAAAAAATTTGTTTTGCCTCTGGATAAACCTGATATACCTGGATATGCATTTCCTGCTGATGTTGATGCTACAACTTCAATATCGTTTTCATCGTCAGTGTCAATCATGCCTGTTATGCAACAATAGTTCTGATTTGCTTAAAAGATAGAAATCTTAATTGTATACCTGTTTGAGTCTGTTATTCATATAACTCTTTTCATTCATCTTCTTTTATTCGACGCTGGTTTTCTTGTTCTCTCTGGACTGCCTTTGACTTTTGTCCGTTTTTTTGTCCGCATGACAATTTTATCCGTTCCTAGCATACAACCTGGTCTTCCTTTTTCTCGTTACTTTTTTAAGAAATCTTTGTCTTCTTGTATTTTAATTAATTCTAACGTGTCTTCTAATTCTAATTTATCTTGAAATTCAGTTTCTTTCCTGTTTTGACATTCTGTTTTTCGACCATGATGCTTTGTAATATCTCTCCACTCGTTGTATAATTTTTCTAGCTTTTCAATGCAGTGTTTTTCATGGTGTGTTGGAATTCGTGCTTTTTTCCAAAACGTGCTAACCTCAGCAACAACTAATCTAGAACTTTCTCTTAAATTTAAACTAACTATTCTTAAATTATAAAATAAAACTTGTAGCACTTGTTTTCTTGCTGGTAATTTAGTTCCAGTAATTTGGTGGTCAATTACACCAATTAACATGATGTCATCATCCGATCGAAGTCTTTTGGTTGTCATCGCTTTGGATTTTTAAAATATTTTATGTATTTGTATAAAATTTTCTGTTTTCTTATTTATAATGATTTGCATAATTTGTTATAAATAAAAACTTTTTAAACTTCAATTGCGTTATTTTATTTACTTCTTCTGTGTATGCTTCTCTTTGAAAGTCGGATGCGGGTGAGTGCTCATTGTATCTTTTAAAATACAACCAAGTTTTTCTAAATAACTTCTTGAAAAATTTTTTTGAAAACCTTTGTAACAAGGCGAATCTTCCGTCTTTGAAAATACAAAAACAAATTTAAAATTGAGTTGTTGTGGAGCGGTGCTACCATCCCTGCGAGGCGGCGGTCCTGCATATTCGCTTTGAGGGCGCTTGATTAGAGTGCCCCTGATTTCCGGTGACCACTCTCGACAAGGCCGCCCCCCTCACAGAGGTGGCACCATCGCCCGGTCCAGTGACCCGAGGACACTAGGTTGGCCACGGCTGCACGTGCTAGTTTGCCATCGGTAGCAGTTCGGTGAGATGCGGGGTGGGATCTTGTGGCCGTCCACGCGTACCCTCGCCGTACAAATAAACACGTGCCTTCATCATCAGCACGTCGGTGATTCAAACAAAACAAAAGAAAAAAAAAATTTTTCCTAAAACGAAAAATATAAAGTAAATCTAAAAACAAACAAAGGGAAATTGTTCAGGCACCCCTGGCCCAATCAATCAACCAACTAACTCTTTGAGCTCTGGTGGACGAGCTCGGGCCACACTTTTCCCACCCATCCATGAGGGTTCAGGGGCAAAAAAATCACTTACAAACCCTCCCATGAGCAAACTCGACCAAATAAGAAATCTAGTGATTCATTTTGTTTATAAATCCAAATTTAATACATATACATATAAAAAGTTCATAGTTAATTTAAAGTTAGGTATAATTATTTCATTTATACATATTTTTAATTTTATGTTTGTACTTAATTTTCAAATTGAATATAATAATCAAACAACATTACGTTTTAGTTTGGGGATCTTTTTTCGTTTTAAAAAAATATTCAATTTTGAATTTACTTTTGTTTTATATATATTAACTTTTGTTTTAAATATAGTTAATTTTAATTTACCTTTTTTTTTTCTTTTTCAACCAGTTTCCCTTACTGTAGTATACGTTCGCTACTTTTCACTTATTTTTGCTACTTTTCAGTATACTTACGCTGCTTTTCACATACTTTCGTTACTTTTCAATATACTTTCGCTACTTTTCACCTACTTTCGCTAGAAGTATTTTTAAATATATATTTAATTAAAATTAGGGTTTAAATATATCTAATTTGTGATTAATTCAGTTTGGGATATAATTACTTTGAGATTAATTTAGTTTTAATTGGTTTTGAATGTATATTAATTTTATTTAAATTTTATTCATATTAGTTTCAAATATATTTATATTTTATTTATATTAGTTTTAAATATATTTAAATTTTTGTTAAAATAGTTCTAAATATATTTAAGCTCGGTTTAATTATTCTTATTTTTTTCTTATATTTTTAACTTATTTTTAAATATAGTTAATTTCAATTTAAATTTGTTTTAAATATGTGTGAGTTTTCGTTTGGGTGTGTTTTAAAAGTATTCAATTTTAATTAAAATTGTTTTCAAATATATTTAATCTTACTTTACGGGTGCTTAAATGTAAATATGATGCGTTTTCTGCATGGTTCATAAGGTATTTTAAATTTTTGAAAATTATTCCTTTTAATGGTAGGGTACATATAATAAGTGTTTGTTTAGTTACAACAAAATATATCTAAGTAACCTTCTTTCAAATGTTAGGTACTTAAACAAAATAGGTTAAAAAAATTTTTAAATACTAAATGAAAGAAATAGCCCAATTTCTTCATATCTGTGTCGATAAGCAACAACAATAAGAATTATACATGCAAAAAAAAATATATGGACTTTCTAGCAGGACAATTTCCAACGTTATGACCCAAAACAGAATTTTATAACTTTGAAATCAGACTTAATCTGCTATGGCTTACCGACTCAGGCATGAAGAAATTACCACCTGTTTTCTTGTTGCTGCACTTGGTATTGGTTCGCTACAGCGGTTGTTGGGTATGAGGCCACGGCAATGGTTGGTGCTGATATTTAGGCAGCGTGTTCCAGTGCAGCCGACGCAGTGGGTGCCGGTGCTACAGACGCTGAGCTTGCGGGCTACGATGTTGCTGCTACTAAGGTTAGCTGTTGCTGTTGCTAGCTGGTAGCCTGTGAGCGCTAGCTTACGTGGTGGTGTGCTCGAAGCACGCTGGTGATTATTCAGCTGGCAAACGCACGCTCTTAGATCAGGCTCTAACATGCCAGGTCTTTTGCACGGTGCGCTTGCACGGTCAAACTGGTGTGTTATTTTTTGCACGGTCTTCCGACATGGGGGTGTAATAACGCCATGGTTACTACGAAATGCCCAGCAGACATCATGGCAGGATTTTAACCGTAATTAACTCGGGCAAACGAAAAGGTGTCAGCTTTCAACTTCAAAAGTTATCAGCGGCCGACTTGAAAAGATGTCAGCTGTCAAGTTCAAAAGTTGTCAGCTGTCAACCTGAGGCCGGATTCTGAAAGTCGCCTAGCTAAAGCTAAATCTCTATCGCTAAAATGCAAAAAAAAATTATTCGTTCAGTTCCTTAGCGATTTCCCTAAAATGCGATTCTGTGTTTCAAATCGCCTAGCTAAAAATGTTGGTTTTACTACTCACCACAGAAGGCGTTGTTTTAGCGATAATTATGTCAAAAATTTATTCGGTTATATTTTAAACATACAAACTTTCGATTATGAATTATGAATATTTCGATATAAATTCGATTATCCGAAATAGTTTCATTTTAAGAAATGCGGAGAGATTTTCGCGCAACAAACAAAGAGTCAGGAGGCGTTTTTTAAGGGATTCGACAGATCCTTTTGATATGCCTGAAAGAAGGTTCGTGGAGCTTTTTCGCTTCAAAATAAACGTCTGCAAGGATTTCTTTTGGGAACTCGAACTATTTATGGAGGGCGGAAAATCAGTTTTATACCTACCTAAGCAATTATGGTTTTTAATTGCTTTGAGGTTTTTTGCCCAAGGTAAGTTTTAGCTGCTTTAATTAGAAAATTTGTAATTGAAGTTGTTACTTTAAGGAAGCTATCAAAGATCGGTGTCTCAAGACTCCAGTCTAAATGTGTCACAAACTACAGTAAGCCGATGCACTTCTGAAGTGTCCTTTATTTTGGATAGGCACTTTTTAGTAAAATACGTTAAATTTGCATCGACTGCACAGGAAATTCAGCGCATAAAGTCAAAGTTAGTCTTAACTAAGTGTTATATTATTTAATCAGATGTAATGTTTGGAATATGCATGTTGAGTTAATATTTCTGTGTTGTAACTGATCCCGATTCAGACTTCTTGGGTACATTTTCTTCAACATTAACTTGTTTTAAACTTATTTTTGTATATTAAAGTAATATTGTTTAAATACTTTATTCATAGGTTCTATGAAAAATCACAATTTCCTGGCGTTGTTAGGGCAATCGATGGGAGTCATATAAAAATGAGGGCGCCATCAAGAGATTTGGAGCATATTCATGTTTGCAGAAAAGGTGGTCATTCCATGAACTTGCTAGCGGTAAGAATTAAATTTATTTTAATGTAATATTTTGTTTCCAACACTACACTTTTTTAAACGTTAAGGTACGCAATAATGATCTACAAATAACATATTGTAATGCAAGATTTGGAGACACAGCTCATGATGCATCGGTGTGGAGGGCAAGTGCCTTACGGCTAGAACTTGAGCAAAGATATGCTGATGGTAGTCGAAACTTTTGGCTTCTTAGTAATATTAAAAAAATATTATTTAAACATATACATATGTATATAATACATTATCCCAAATAGGTGACAGCGGATACCCACAGATGCCTTATCTTAAGACCCCTTTTCAGGGAGAAAATTTAACTCTGGGCCAGCAAAATTACAACAGGCAACACAAAAAAACAAGAAATTGTATTGAACGCTGTTTTGGCCTCTTAAAATCACGCTTTCGTTGCTTATCGAAAGAGCGTGTTTTAGGCTACGAACCCCTAAAATCTGGTAGAATTATCAACTCTTGCATCGTTTTGCATAACATTGCTCTAATAATGGTCCAGTTAGCCTCGCAAGGCACAGAAGCGCATGCAACGCAGATAAGCAGCTAGCACACAGCCAAATAAATGCTGATTATGCAACGCATAGTCACGTAGTCAAAACAAAACAATAAAAAAAGAATACAAAGATATTTTAATAAATTAACAGCACTTGGTCAAACAATTTTACAACTTCACATTTGTTTTGCCAAAACGTCAAATACATAGAAGAATACACAGAAATCAAAATGAATAGATCTTCTATGTTTATCTATGTAGTCAGAGATGCATTTCTGTTTTTATCTGAGCATTGCCATGCGTTGCCATGTTTTGCATAATCAGATACACTCAAATACATTAAACAGATTTCGATGTGACGCTTGTTAAGCCATGCACTACTATGGAATGCTAACTGGACCATAAGAAATGGGATTGAAGATGACTTTAATCCTGACAACTGAAGATCATTTCGAAAATCAATCTTTATCAGCTGGAGTTATAGCAAGGCAAAAAGTGGTAGATAATTTTTTTAATAATTGAGATATTATATTTAAGTTCTTTGCTATTTATCTTTCTATGTTTCATTTATATGAATTTAAATATGAATATAATTAATAAATGTAAATAAAGTTAAATAACTTTTAACGATAACTTTAATATTTTATAAATTCTTTAAGGGAATCAGACAAATTATTGATAGCAACTTTTTTATCGTTATCGATTTGTAGCTGTCTGTTAGAAATTTCTAATTATTTTTCAGCAATGTCGTTCTACCGACGTTTCTTCAACAGCTACTCTTTCATTATTTGAATTTTTTGCTCCTCCAACTCAAAAAGTTTTTTCCGTCAATACTATTTCTTCGTCTTCTATAAACTGGAAAGAAAGAGTTTGTATTACTAAGAATTATAAATACAATAATTACTAGATAATTAGTTTTAATGATCTGTAAACAGCTTAATCACTCAAGACTACTGAAGAAGGAAATGTAGCGATTTCCGAAACAGGCTGTCTAGTCTGCTGTGTGATTGACCTTATACAGAGTTGTTGTTGTTGTTGTCTTTTTAATAACTTACTTGATCTAAAGCTCGCAATCAAATTAATGTTAAATAATTACTAATAAAATTGCTCATATAATATTTAATAAAAATATTTATGTACATAGTAGTTTAAATCACTCTTGATTTTAAATACAAATTCTAGTTGTTTGATAGTTTGAAATTGTTTATTGAGCCTTAGGTCAGGTTAGAACAATTAAGTGCTCTAACGAACTTTTTCCAAAAAACAACAATAACAACACTTTAATATGAAATAGAAATCATCACTAGCTGATTTTATTGCAATTTCGGCCCTGCTAGAGGCTTCATCAGAAATCTTTGTGATGCCGCGGTCGAGGATTGAACCCGTGTTTTGATTGATTGAACTATATTTTCGTGTTGTTTTTTTCAAAATTGTTTTTTTTTTCGTTTAACCCCCGCTTCCATCTCCTAGGTGGTGCTGTGGTCGATATTTTTACCAACATTTTTATTTATGAACCCTCCTAGAGAGGAGGGGAGGGGGTTTAACCAAAAGCAAAAAATATCGAAGCACTACACGAACATATGGTGTAAATAAAAGGTTGATTGCTTCAGTGGTTCAACCGTGATGGTCAAAAATACATACGCACCAACGTTAAGATTGTACCTTGAATTTTGCGAATTTTTTTCTCTAGGAATTTTTTACTATACATTTTTGTATAAAACATTTAACTGTGAGAGCGTTTTTAGGTTACATCGGGTGCGAGGATTCCATTTCTGGAATCAGTTTTTCTCTAGCTGTGCACGTTTTTATACAACAATTTTTTGAAAAAAGTTCCTAAAGAAAAAATTCACAGAATTGAAGGTGCGATAGGGTTAAGTGCACCCCTACCCTACATTTTTTTTTAATGGCTTTTCATGCTCAAACTGAAAATCGTCCAGACAACATTGGTTTCAAAAGCGACCCAGCCTAATGGACATGCTAAACAAAATTTAAAACATCATCTTATTAACCCTATAGAATATTATTTAATGTTTTTACCTCAATGGTACTGCTTTCCTCAAATTTTGATTGAAAGAGTTCCGTGTCAGGAAATTTCCCAGAGGCTCTCTATAGTTAGTGAAAAATAACTATTAATGTTATCAAGCAAAAATAATTTAAACTATCATATTTGAACTTGCCAAGGGATCAGTAACTGGGTATCCAACAACGCCTTCTTTGCGCATTACGCCTACAATACGCTCGTCTAGCTCCGTAAGCTTCTTTGAGCTGCTAATGATGCGACCTCCGGTTCTATCCATCTCAGCTTTTAATTCCTGTGCTTTTTTGCTTTGCCTTGCTCCTAATGAAAATAATTTATTTTAGCTATTTATCGTCGGCCTAGTGCACACTTGTTGTATCTCCATTTTTCAAAATTGTTCAGTAGAGCGAAAATAAGTTTATTATATAAGTGAAGTATCCTTTACAATGGCATCAAAAAGTCAATTTCAAAAAGTATGGAGATACAACAAGTGTGCACTACCTCAAAATACCGAAATTTGCAGTGGAAGTAAAAAAATTTTGTTTTTCAAGATATTTCAAACAAAACAAAGAGACAAAAGATTTTTTTAATTAAAGAGAAAGAATCTGAGTACAAAATTTTGATATTTGTTGCAAATTATCACTACAAACAGCTTTCCCATAAAAATCAAAAGTTGTAAATTTTGAACTGTGTATGTTTTGTTGTTAGAGCGCAATATATTACTATTGGACAATTTAAAGAAGCTGTAGGCTTCAAATTCAAAATAAAAGCAAATATTATCATACACAATTACTGCATAAAATATGGTAAATTAGGTAAAAAGTTTGGGCTTCTCCTATATAATTATCAAACTGATAAACATTTAGTTACAGCGTGTTGTGAACTTATAGAACAATGCAAACTTGAAGATGTTTGCACTTCCTTAGCATTTAGCCATTTGAAGTCACAACTCAAAAAGAAAGTTACGAATTTGAACACTTTTACTAGTGACTCCGATTAATTTAGTGATTTTAAAATGTTCTCACCAAAATAGTTGTTGGGTTAAAATACAACAAAATACCTAATAAATATTTATACAAAAATCCAATTACACAAATTCTTTACTTTTCCATGGCCTTACCTCATGTTAGCCCAAGCTTTTTTCCAGCCTTCTATCCAGCCTTCTATCCAGTCTTCCATCAAGACTATTCAGACTTCCTGAAACTAACACCCACTGCTCGGCGAGGGTTTTGCAGCCAGAATCGTTAATAAATCTGTTAAATAAAAAATACTAGAAACTAAACACTATAGTTGGCGTGAACTCTTACCTATCATGAGCAAACTTGCGGTGCTCCTCTAAATATTGAACTAATGCTATTGAACTATTTTTGTTCAATAGTAATCCTACGTGAATTACTATCCATTTTAATATAACTTATATTTTAAATTGCAAAACACAGCTCACACACAGACAAATAAAATGAAAGTGCTTTGACAGTTAGTGATGTGTGACTGTGATGAAATTTGAAAAATTGTGCATTTAAAAATGTTTATTTAATTTTTTAGTTTATTAGCACGAGAGCTTTTTATTTGACCGGTTGAACTTAAAATACAACCACAGTCGTGGCTTAGACAACAAAATATTGGACTCTAAAATTATAGCTAAAAATAAAATTAGAGTTTCTGAAAATAGCTAAAAAAAAATTTGGAATCGCATCAATCGCCAAAAATTTAGCGATGACAACTATCATTGTATTCTTCGTTAAAAGCTCGTTCAGTCTCTAAATTTTTAGCATGAAAATAAGCGATGGAGTTTTTCAGAACCACAATTATCGCTAAAGACTATAAATTTAGCTTTAGCGATGGAAATTTAGCTTTAGCGTTTTTCAGAATCCGCCCTCTGAAAGATAACAGCTGTCCAATTCAAAAGTCGGCAACTGTCAACTTCAAAGATGTCGGCTGTTACATTCAAAGCTGTCTGCTGTCAGATATGAACACTTCACCGGGCAATCTTCACCCCTCAAACACATCAGCGGTCAAATAACACTTTGAAGCTATAATGAGTTCGAGCCGTTCACGATGTTGCGCTTATGGTATTACCTTGTGTATTTTGAACCAAATACAAGGTTTTATCGTAGGTTCGTTCACGATAAGTGGTAAAGATTGAAACTTTTGTGCCAAAATTAAAGGACAAATACACTACATCGTGAACAACCCCAACATCGAAAGCACTTGCCACGGTGAAGTTTTGTGCCGTTACAAAATAGTTCTTTGCCACAGTAAGCTATTCGTTGTCGGCTGTCACATTCAAAGCTGTCTGCTGTCAGATATGAACACTTCACCGGGCAATCTTCACCCCTCAAACACATCAGCGGTCAAATAACACTTTGAAGCTATTATGAGTTCGGGCCGTTCACGATGTTGCGCTTATGGTATTACCTTGTGTATTTTGAACCAAATACAAGGTTTTATCGTAGGTTCGTTCACGATAAGTGGTAAAAATTGAAACTTTTGTACCAAAATTAAAGGACAAATACACTACATCGTGAACAACCCCAACATCGAAAGCACTTGCCGCGGTGAAGTTTTGTGCCGTTACAAAATAGTTCTTTGCCACAGTAAGCTATTCGTTGTAAGGACTGCAGGCACTACCTTCTAATGTCTTTGGCGTGAAAAACCGCAAGTTGTTTGTTAGCCATGTCAGCCAGCTCGTAGTATGCCGAACCCATCTTCTTAATGACCCTAGCTTTCTCGAAAACGTTTGCCAGCTTTTCGTTAAAATGCTCAGAGGCCTTTCTTTGGGCAAAACTTCTTCGGTAAACAATCTGACCAACTTCAAAACTCACGGGACGTGAGCGCATGTTGTAAATTTTCTCATTTTTCTCAAATGCTTGACGTAAATTCTCTCTCACTTGTTCTCGAATCAACTCAGTTCTCTCTTCAGGTTTTACCTCTGCTGTGGGATTTTCCAGCATTTCAAGCTTTCGCAGAAGTTCGTAGCTTTTAGCATGATATATCATATTTTGTCCGAAACAACAAAATATGGTGAAAAACCCGAAGAAGAGTGAACTGAGCTGCGAAGTGCTGCACTTATCGCGAACAAGAATCCATCCCAATCTTTTTGGTCTGGATGAATGTAAGCGCGGCCGTAGCCTAGTGGGTAGAGTGCGTGGCCCTTAAGCTAAAGAACCGTGGTAGCCCGGGTTCAATTCCAGCTCAGACAGAAAGTTTTTTCAATTGAATTAATTTTTCGGTTCGGTCGCCACCTCTCTGCAGACAATGGCAAACCTCAGAGAGTAAAAATTGCCATGTAAAGCTTCTTGAGAACATAAGCCGTTCGGAGTCGGCATAAAACACGTAGGTCTAGTTCTCGGTCAGTTGTGATCAAACATTTAAAAACACGCACAACACAATTGATTAATAGAAGCTAGGTTAAAGTCCTTCCAAGGGCTGAAATGGCCAGTTTATTTTTATTTGAATGTAAGCGCGGACAGCCGCGATTATTGAGCGATTACGCGTTCTACAGCGTTTGCTTGAAGAGAATAATTTGCAGTTAAATTATGCTTGACTTATCCATATTTGACTTGACCATATTTCTGTACTAAATCTTTAAACCTATTAGATCGGAATTGGACGCCATTGTCAGAGGTTATGATTTCGGGAACGCCGAAAATTGCGAAAATTCACTTCTCTAGAAATTCGACAATCTTTTTGGCTGTAAACGTACAAATTGGTTCCTAGAAGTGAAACTTCGAAAGGTGGTCAAGCACAATCACCAAACCCACGTTCCCTGAGCGCGACCTTGGGTAAGGCCCTAAAAGGTCAACGAAGAGTCTCTGAAAGATTCGAATGGAAGTTAGCTGCTGTCCCATGGGTGGACTAAGTATGTTATTTGGCGCTTTGGTAAGTTTGCAAACTTAACACGCCAGCACATAGTCGCGGACTTGTTTTGCCATTCGTGGCCAAAAATACAACATTTTGAGTCGTGTAAGCGTTTTGTGAATGCCACCATAAGAACTCATTGGGTGATCATGAGATTCAACAATGAGAGACCATCTCAATTCCTCAGGCACCCAGAGTTTCCATGACTGATCTTCTTGCGGGGGATCACCGCTTGCAAACTTACAGCGCTTGTAAATTAAGCCATCCACTACTTGTGTGTCTGGCTGTTGGTCACTACTTTTTTGAAACTCGCTGACCAGTTTTAGATAATTTTCTGTTATAAAATGTGAAGAAGAAAAATCCAACCCTGACCAAGTCGTACCCGCGTTTGCTGACAATTCTGAAATTTCAACATCCTCAGGCAAATGCATTCTCGATAACGAATCGGGAACGACGTTTTGGCAATTTGGAAATTTGAAACCTTGAAATTTCAATGCCCAGCGAGAAAGTCTGCCATGCAGGTCGCTTTGGCCCATTAACCATTTTAAAGACGCGTGATCAGTGATCACTTCGAATTCATGCCTTTCGACGTAAGCTCGAAACTTTTTTATGGCCATGACCGCAGCAAGACATTCTTGTTCTGAAACGGTATAGTTTCTTTGCGCTTGGTTAAATTTATGCGACATATATGCAATCGGGACTTCATTTTCATCATCATCACGTTGAGCCAGAATGGCTCCGACTCCATACTGAGACGCATCGCATTGGATTGAAAACGGACGCGAAAAATCAATCGAAAATGTAGCACCGGTGCACTACTAAGGCTATTTTTGAGGGTCTCAAAAGCCGCTATCGACTCATCAGTCCAAACAAATTTCTTCGCTTTCTGCAACATGTTGATCAACGGGGTTGAAATGGAAGCGTAATTGAGCACGAACTCCGGTACCATCCACAGACACCGAGAAAACGGCGAAGCTGTCGCACAGTTTTTGGCAAGGAAAAATCTCGAATCCCTTGCACCTTTTCTGGATCAGTACTGATGGTTCCATGCCCAATCACGTGACCCAAATAACGAACTTGTTTGAGTAAAAATTTACTGTTTTCAATGTTTATTGTCAGACCCGCATGTCGAATGCAGATAGCTACTTCCTGCAGTAATGCTAGGTGATCATCAAAGGTCTCGGTTATCAATAGCAAATCGTCTAGGTATACAAAAACTTGTGGTCTCAAATGAGCAGGTATGACCTTGTCCATCAAGCGAGACATCGTCTGCGGCGCATTACATAGGCCGAAAGGCATTGTAACAAACTGGTACAAAGGTCAATTAGGCACTGTGAAGGCTGTCTTATCCCTTGACGCTGCATCTAATGAAATCTGCCAGAAAGCGTCCTTCAGGTCCAAGCTCGAAATGAATTGAGAGGCGTCCTTAGGAAGCCGTCTGAGGATTCAATCAATGAGAGGCAGGGGATAAGCATCCTTCACAGTAACCCCATTTACCTTACGCGCATTGAGACACAATCGCATTTTATTTGGTTTGACGATCAATGCTACAGGGGATGACCAAGCACTCTGAGAAACTTCAATGACACCAAGTGCCAACATGCGGTCGACCTCAGCGAAAAGAAGTTTTTTGACCCCAGGAGAAACCGAGAAATGCTGTTGTTTGAGGTTTGGCATGCCCTACGTCAATGACGTGACTGATCAAGCTGGTGCGGCCTAAACCTTGTTCAGAAAAAGATGGAAAATTTAAAATGGTAGCATTTAGCCTTGCTTGCTGATGAGCAGTTAACGCATGGTGGTTGGAGTCCACTTCGCTTACACCGGTAACCGGAGAGCAGTTGTAATTTTCCAGAAAGAGATCTCCAGCTAAACCGAAAGCTTTCACGAAATCGACTCCCAAATACAAGTCTTGAGACAAAGTTGGAACTATCAAAAATCTGAGTGATTTTGGGACTCCTCTTAAAGTGATGGAGGCTTCGACAACTCCAGCCGAATAACGATTCGTCCCGTCCGCCGTCTTCAGATCAATCGCACACCTTTGCCACTTCAGTTGCTCGCTAGACATCAGTCTTTGCGCCAAATTGTTGGCTATGCAGCTGATGGTGGCGCCAGTATCGATTAACCCCATCAAAGTTTCACCGGCTAATGAGACCGGTGCATAAGGACGAACATCATTTTTCGAAACCGCTGACAGACCGCCGAACACACAAACTTCTTCATTGCCATGATCTCTTCCCAAAATATTATTATTATTATTATTATTGAGTCTTTATTGAGTCTATGGACAAAAATCCTTACAGACTAGAATACATATTAATTCTATATAATAAAATATAAATTAAAGATAAAACAAATATTTAAGAATACTTCGAGCATAATTAAAGTGCCCAGTACCACTTAACAAATAAGCTTAAAATAAATTTATAACAAAATTTTTAAAGCAAGTCTTAGAGAGAGAAAAGTCAAAAACATATTTTAACGATAACTCATTATATAAACTCAAAGCTCTCGTAATAGGTTCATTAAGAGCGTAATTTGTTCGATGGTGTTTTATAAAAAATAATTTAAAACACCGCAACTGCCTTATAGGAATGTTAAACTCAATTAATTGTAATAAAAAAGGATCATCAATATTACCTGATATAATGTCGTATATAAATAACAAGGAATTTATTTTTCTCCTCGTCTCAAGAGGCTTTAGGCCCATTAACAAACATCGAGCAGTATAAGAAGGTAAGTTTTCAGAAAAACGTGTAGGCTGTAACATGTATTTTGTGGCTATCTTCTGAACTTTTTCTAATCTCAACGAATGCTCTCACTCTGAATAATCTCACTCTGCACTATTTCTCCGAAGAAAGGCTAGGAGAGAATAAACTTTAGGCACTATGAAATTCAGATGCTCTACAAACGTGAACTTCGTGTCAAAAATTACTCCCAAATCACGAATATTAACAACTTTTTTAAGTGGTAGATGTGACATAAAATAGGTTGTACTAATAAAATTAGAAGATTTGCTAAACGAAGCATTCAAACATTTACTAACATTCAATGGCAACCCATTACGAGTACTCCACTCCGAAACATTATTGAGGTCAGATTGCAACAACTCAGCATCCACCAAGCTATTCAGCCATCTAAAAAACTTTAAGTCATCAGCATATAAAAGAAATCTCGAATTACAAAAACATTTACATATATCGTTTATAAATAATACAAATAACAGAGGCCCAAGAGAACTTCCCAGAGGAACTCCATAGGTAACTCTATAGCAATAAGAGTGAATATCATTAATCGCTACATAGCACACTCTACCACTTAAATATGACTTAATCCAATTAAGAAAAACCGAATGGCATCCCATTTTGCAAAGTTTGGCAATCAAAATATTATGAGATACTTTATCAAATGCCTTCGAGAAATCCGTATACAAGGCATCAACTTGGTAGCCGGATTCAAAGGCAGAGATACAAAAGTTAGAAAAGAGAGCAATATTAGTCACAGTTGACCTGCCAGAAACGAAACCATGTTGCTCCAGGCAAATATGTCTCTTAACATGAAAGTATAGCTTAGGTTTATTAATGGATTCAAACAGTTTAGAAACGTTAGACAACTTTGAGATGGGCCGGTAGTTTGTAACATCATTTTTAGATCCACTCTTAAGGACAGGCGTAATCGTTGCAACTTTCCAACAGTCAATGAATGTTCCAGACGATAGGGATTTATTAAAAATCCAACAAAGCGGTTTTGCTAGTGCAGCAGAGCATTTAATGATCAATATAGACGATAAGCCATCAATGTCAGCCTTAACAGACGTCTTCATTGGAGATAATGAATGACTGACATCATCAACAGATAATGAAATTGACCCAATGTCAATAACTTCATCCACAAAGTCTAATACAGAGTGATTAAACAACGAATCATCCTTAACAAAGTTGGATTTGAAATAATCAGCGAAAAGATTAACAGATTCAGCAATTGAAGTAGATTTATTGCCATTCAATTGCATAGAAGTTGGAATAAGCAACCCATCCTTTTTGGATTGAATATAATTCCAGAAGACTTTTGGGTTTGAAATAATATTAGACTCAATTCTGAAGATGTATTGATTGTATAGGAATTTATTTAAGAAGTTAAACTCTCTCGAATAATGCTCGAAATTCAACTTATTATTTAAATTATTAGTGGTTTTATACAGTTTAGAAAATTTATTTCGCAAATTTTTTAAGACCAGCAGTATACCAAGGTAATCTATGTGATCTACGCGGCAGTCGAGGAACATTTTCCTTACAGATATTTAGAACATGAGACTTGAGTATTTCAAAGCAAGTTGCAGTATCTTGACCATTAAATAATTCATACCAATTTATTTCATCAAACAATTTTACCAAAAGATCAAAGTTACACGAATTAAAATTAAAAGAATTGTGTACTTGCTGAGAGGAAATAAATTCATAAAATTCAATTTGTAGATCTAAGGGAATGTGATGTACGCCAGCAGGTGAAAAAGGGCAAAGACATTTAGATAAACTAAAATTAATATTATTAGAGATGAAAATTAAGTCTAAGATTCTACTTAACATATTTTCATAAGAGTTAATTTGTGTTAAATCAATACTAAGAAAGCTATCAATTAAATTTACTTCATGAGATTGATTTATGTTGGACGGAATAAAGTCTTTGGCAATCCACTTCCAAATGATCTTGTTGAGGTTAAAATCCCCCAGCACACACAGATAGTTATTATTAGCTAACGAAGAGTGCAAAGATAGTACATTATCCACATGTGCTGCATAAATGTTATCCAAACTGTTAGGTGGTATATAAGATGCACATAAGTACAGTGCTCCATACGGCCCAGCAATCGAAACACACAATTGATCCAAAACTGCATCATCATTTGGCAATATGCATATACTTGAACATAAAGAATGTTTCACGGCAATGAGAACACCGCCTCCACGAGAAAGACCAGTCTTAGTAGCATCTCTATCTTTCCGGTAAATATGATAAAATTTAGAATCAAAAAATTCTCCATCGAAAAAATCGGAATTAAGCCACGTTTCAACAAAAATAATAATGTCATAATCACAATGTGAAGTCCATTTAAATAGTGAATTAGCTTTTGTTCTGATTCCGGACATATTTTGAAAATACAACTTCAACTTACGGCTCACACTACTAATTGTAGGGATTTCTGCTAGTTTGGGATTTTGTCCATTCCCACCCTTAGAAAATTTTTAAAAGGGCGCACCCTAACATGCTCAGGCCAAAGCGTTGGTTTTATAATCTCATCAAACAAATTTCCAGAGACTCCCAATTTGAAAGAGATTCTATCTAAATTCTCCAAAACTGCATCTCTCTTAACCAGTTTATAGCAGGTAAGATGAGACCGATCAATTACTGAGTTTTTAACAACGTAATCCATAATATTCTCTTCGGAGACAGAAGACTTAAACGATGATACATGAAGAAATTTGTTTTTCAACAACTATATCAAGATCATTACTAACATTGCGACCAACAAAGCCGTTACGACTCAATTTTGGTTTATGCCTCTTAATTACACGATCAGCTTCTAATGAATTAATACCAGCAGTAGATACCGAGGGACGGTTCAGAACATCAGCATAAGAGAGTGGCTCAACCATAGGTACAGACGAACATGCAGCAGCAACAACAATCGGAACATCAGGCTGAAGATCAGTGCCTTCATCTACAAGAGGCAACGCGTGAGAGGCAACATTAGCACCCACAACATGTGCAGGGGTCTCTGGACCGCGATCAGAATTAGGCAAAGAGCAGATAGCAGAGCCAATATTTGGAGCAGCAGCAACATCAACACCAGTCAACACACACACATCAGCAGGCAGCGCAGCACAAGAAACAGCAAGCGGAGGCCGAGAGAAATGACCATTTGTGCTCACAGAATCAATATTAGCAGAAACAGACTGAACCACACCTGGTGAAGCCAACGCACGGGCACGGGCACGAGTATGTCTGCCGTTAACATTCGGAGCAATAGAGGCAGCATTAGAGAATGCTTTAGATTTCTTACGGATCGGTGAAGTAGCAATTGGTATACTAGCACTCACACTGTCTTTTGCACCAAAAGAGATGCCATCAAATTTAGCTTTCAACTCTTCCACTTGGACAGTTAAGTTCAAGAGAAAATTCATTACAGAGTCACACTTTAAAATGCACTTAGCACACTTATATGCAAGATTTTTCAACGTTAATAAATTTTTAATTATTAATTCATCGTCTATTTCGATGCATTTCACATGATAGTTCATAGAACATAGCACACACGAAATTGATTCACCAGTATCAATTTTCAGCAAACATGAATCACAGTTTATTACCGGCAGCATTTCACACGACTTATCATTTGCAAAGTCAAACTGAAACTAAAATCAGTCAAAAATATCCTCAATCTCGCAGTTGATCTTCGAGTTCGTTCACTCTTTGGCTGCTGAGCCCTCGCTCTGAAATATACGTCTGGGCGCAGCGTTATATTCGAGCCAACGAACATGCAACGGTTTGAACGTCCGTTGTGGTACACTAGAAGCCGGTTTTTCGTGTTTTAAAATTCTTATTAGACAGTTTGGTACATCCGGTATTGCCTCAATTTGGCATGCTACCTCAGAAGTTAATGAGGGGCGGTTGGTAAATCTAAAAAACATCATTATTCCTGTTGGTGGGGGTAGCGTTCGTGTCACCAGACTCGCATGTCAGCTCAGAAACCTGACGCTGCTTTTGAAAGTTGCGAGAATTTTTCCTGTACTCTTCATCGAGAAATTCACGTTTCTGAACAAACGCTCGAAGCTGGCTAACACTCTGTATCGGAACATACAACAAACTACGCCTAACATCCAAACGCAAATTTCTTTTGCAGAATCTCCAGCAAAACCTGAGAATCAAGAGGCCGTTGTAGTTTATCAGTCAATTGCAAGACTGCTTCATAGAAATCATCAAACTTTTCGTCAAACTTTTGCTTCCTTCTGCGCACCAGATCCATGATGTCTAAATCGGTTCTGCGATCGCAAAATTGACTTCGACACTCTGAGCACAACGCACCCCATTCAACCCTAGGCACACTTCGATGGTAACGCCAAAAATATTCCAGCGCCTTTTCAATGAACAACATGTGCGCATAACAGCACAATGCTCCAAAATCTCCTCGCAAACAATGCATCGTCAGAGCGTGTACACGATAAATAAATTTATCAACGATTAGGGCGTCTCTTTGCCACTGAAAGTGACTTTCCAATTGGAAATCAAACTGGCAACGTTCTCTGGCGGTACAAATTGCGAGGCAGGTCCTGGAACATAACCACTATTATACGGCATGCGACTCGGTGTATACTGAGCTGGCACACTCTGGACAAACTGTCGACTGTGACCCGAAGTTGAATGTGGAGCGGGCATAAAGTTTGGTGGAGGAACATTATAAATATGTGGTGCTGAATTCATACTTGGCATTGACTCCAAGTGCCGCTGAAAACTCTGCTAGGGGTTTCTATCGGATGGAACTACATGAGGAGTATGTCTGCCTAGATTAATTTGCAACTTAGCGAGTTCGGTGCGAACTGACTTATTAATCAAATGCTGCAAATCACTATCCGAATACTGATGTTGAGTCACAGATGACTGAAATTGATCAGTAGGATCTTGATTTGATGCTCTAGCTACTTGGTTAGAGTTTAGTTCGACCGACCCTTTTTGCACGGGTTGCATTCCCGACTTTGTCAAATTCGAATTGTGTGCTTGACTGAAACCTCAGTTTCTTTGGTTTCTAGTGGCCGGACGTTCCTTTCGTACAGCACCTTGGCTCTCATTCGGCCTACCAGGTGACAACAAAGAGGAATCGCCCACTAGAGTCGGCTGACATGGCTTTAACTTCTTCACGCTACACAAAGTGCGACATAACGGACAGCTATGAGCTATCGTTACCCAAGTGGAGATACAATCCCTGTGGGAAATGTGCCTACACGGTGTTCACACAAGGTCGTCATCATTGGCCAAATTTTGCGAGCAAATGCTGCAGCAATTTTCAGCCAGCTCCACCTGTACAGGTATATTTTCAGCACTATGATGCAACGGCATTTTATAAAAATAAATCACAAAATTTAGAAATATATATGTATAGGTATTATTTATTTGGTCTTAGGAGAGAGTTTTGCGTTGTAAAATATTTTGAGCGTTTGTTGGTTAGTTGAGTCTGAGGGGGTCCAGTAGATAATAAAAAACCTTTTAATTAACCGGAAACTAAAACTTAAGTGGGCTCACGTGATGACACGAGCTCCAGAAAAATAGTCACGAGTGAAGCGGTCGGCATGCACACTAAACGCAACAAAATCGCATTCCAGGCCACACTCGACACTACCTCCGAGCCCGATATCGTCACGCAAGAAAACAAAAAAAATTAAATCATTTAACAACTGTATTTAATAAAAATTTAAAAATTGGAATTTAATGTCAATTACCGTTTGCATATCAAACGCAAAAGAACTAATCACTTCAGTGGTTTGACAGCGGATCCGAATACAGATGAATGCTACAGACGGACATTCCAGCAGCCAACCCTGACTATCCAATTCAAAATAAATATAAAAAAACAATATCACAAATTTTTGATATTGAATCACCGACGCGCTACCAAACATAAACAAAAATTACGGAGAGAGTCGATAATCACAAAATTTTTATCAGCCCCACGTTGGGCGCCAATTTGTAACAGAGCGAATTTTCCGGGCACTGACCGTCTTTGAAAATACAAAAAAGTTTTAAAATTTAGTTGTTGTGGAGCGGTGCTACCATCCCTGCGAGGCAGCGGTCCTGCATATTCGCTTTGAGGGCGCATGATTAGAGCGCCCCTGATTCCCGGTGACCACTCTCAACAAGGCCGCCCCCTCACAGAGGTGGCACCATCGCACAGGTCCAGTGACCCGAGGACACTAGGTTGGCCACGGCTGCACGTGCTAGTTTGCCATCGGTAGCAGTTCGGTGAGATGCGGGGTGGGTTCTTGTGGCCGTTCACGCGTACCCTCGCCGTACAAATAAACACGTGCCTTCATCATCAGCACGTCGGTGAATCAAACAAAACAAAAGAAAAAAAAGTATTTCCTGAAACGAAAAATATAAAGTAAATCTAAAAACAAACAAAGGAAAATCGTTCAGGCACCCCTGGCCCTGATCAAACAACATTACGTTTTAGTTTGTGGGTCTTTTTTTGTTTTAAAAAAATATTCAATTTTTAATTTACTTTTGTTTTATATATATTAACTTTTGTTTTAAATATAGTTAATTTTAATTTATTCTTTTTTTTCAACCAGTTTCCCTTACTGTAGTATACTTTCACTACTTTTCACCTACTTTCGCTACTTTTTACCTACTTTTGCTACTTTTCACATACTTTCGCTACTTTTCAGTATACTTTCGATAGAAGTATTTTTAAATATATTTAATTTAAATTAGGGTTTTAATATATCTAAATTGTGATTAATTCAGTTTGGGATATATTTACTTTGAGATTACTTTAGTTTTAATTGGTTTTGAATGTATATAAATTAGTTTTAAATATATTTAAATTTTATTTATATTAGTTTTAAATATATTTAAATTTTATTTATATTAGTTTTAAATATATTTAAATTTTTGTTAAAATAGTTCTAAATATATTTAGGCTCAGTTTTAATTAAGTTTTAACCGTATTTAATTTTAACTTAACTTATTTTTAAATATAGTTAATTTCAATTTAAATTTGTTTTAAATATGTGTAAGTTTTCGTTTGGGTGTGTTTTAAAAGTATTCAATTTTAATTTAAATTGTTTTCAAATATATTTAATCTTACTTTGCGTGTGCTTAAATGTAAATATGATGCGTTTTCTGCATGGTTCATAAGGTATTTTAAATTTTTGAAAATTATTCCTTTTAATGGTAGGGTATTATAAGTGTTTGTTTAGTTAAATATATCTAAGTAACCTTCTTTCAAATGTTAGGTACTAAAATAAAATAGATTTAAAAAAATTTTAAATACTAAATGAAAGAAATAGCCCAATTTCTTCATACCTGTGTCGATAAACAACAACAATAACAACTATGCATACAAAAAAATATATTGACTTTCTAGCATGACAATTTCCAACGTTATGACCCAAAACAGAATTTTAAAACTTTGAAATCAGACTTAATCTGCTATGGCTTACCGACTCAGGCATGAAAAACTTACCACGGTATTTTGCAAATATAAAGTGTTTGAATTTTTAAAAAATTTTTATTAGTTTTATTCGTAGTACGCTCACAAAATTTCCCAGATATAGGAGTAATTTTTAGTGGGTATTTTGCAAGTATAAAGTTTTTGAATTTTTAAAAATTTTTATAAGATTTGTTCGTATCACGTTCTCAAAAATTTCCTAGTGGGTAATGGGAGTAATTTTTAGTGGGTATTTTGCAAATATGAAGTTTTTGAATTATTACAAATTTTTATAAGTTTTGTTCGTATCACGCTCACAAAAATTTCCCAGTGGGTAATGGGAATAATTTTTTAGTTGGTTTGTTGCAAATATAAAGTTGTTGAATTTTAAAGATTTTTATAAGTTCGTATCACGCTCACAAAAATTTCCCAGTGGTTAATGGGAGTAATTTTTTTTGCATGATGAGTATTTATGGTACTAAAGGTGTATATTTTCCTATCTTTATTTTGCGAGTTGGTGCAAACAAGGGTTACGAATTTGAAAAAATACCTGGTTACATTGGGTTTCCTACAAGTTTAGATCCACTATACCTGAGACTTTTCAGCTTTTGTGCACTCGGCATTTCTTGTGGTATTTGCGTCTAATGCGATGAACGCTTCGTCCTGGAACCTTCAACGTTCGACCCTCAACCAATGGCCTGTGGGCAAAAACCACACACAATTTATTGTCTTCAAAACTTTTTGGTTTTCTTCACACTTTTTTCCCACTTGTACTTTTCACTTTATCTGTTATTGTTCACGGTAATTCCCAACTTTTTGGTTGCATTTTGCATTTTTTATGATATTTTAAGATGAAGGCTTCTTTATACGTTGCAAGCACGCGCTAAACATTTTTTTTTATGTCTACCACTCCAAAAGTGTTAGCCAGTAGAGTAAGCTTACTCTTTCACTGCACGACACCTCGATGCTTTCTTTTGATCGGAATTATTCAATATATTTTTCTTCAAAGGCCTGTTTCTCCATTTCGGATTCATAAAAAAACTCGAAGGACCATGTAAATATTCGTCCATAAACTTGTGGCTCAGAAGGTAAGAATGTCATAGTAAACATTCTTCATCTTAATTTAGTCAGGCAGGAACCACTTAGTCATGTCAAACGGGTGTGCCCTTTTTCCCACAGGGGTGCTGGAAAGCATAAAACATATATGGTTAAATTCCATATAATTGTTGCATCAGCAAAACTTACTGCGTAATTAAAACAACAACCATACGATCAAGCGATAATTTGTTGTATTTGTTTTTTTTTCATTGCATGTAACAACGGCACCATCGTACGATGTGTATGAGAGACGAACACCTGCATGAGATGGAGTATAACAAGCGAGGGTACACAACACTAGAATCGAGATAAAGAAGAGAGTCTTGTTTTAATCGCGAAACCGAGAAGTCCAAATAAATATCAGTCTTATTACAACCGCGAAGTAGGACAGTAAGTCCATCGAGTGGGCAGAAACTACAAGCAGCACAACTTCCTTTACGACAGCTACGCTAAGACAGCTCAGCAGCGACATCGAGCGTCATTACGACCGTGCCAGAGCAGCGCAGTCAACACAGGCAGCGGACGTGAGTTAACGGTAGCAGCGCCACACAGCGCTGCCAGAGCTACCGCATCCTACAAATAGCGACAGAGCCGCACAGTTGAAAGAGACTTCGGCTTGAGCAGCAGGATAACTGCGCCAACAGCGCAGTATTGATCATCGACACCGACGACAACAGCATCAGAACCGCACAGCATAGCGGGCAGCGGACGTGCGTCAATGGTAGCAGCGCAACACAGCACTGCCAGATCTACCGCATCCTGTCAGTAGCGACAGAGCCACACAGTTGAAAGAGACTTCGGCTTGAGCAACAGGATAACTGCGTCAACAGCGCAGTATTGATAATCGACACCAACGACAAACAGCACTAAAACCGTATAGCCAAATCGGCAGCAGCAGTGCACCAACGACGTCGTAATTAATCAACGACGATTAACAAAGTCGACGTCAACCGCACCAAAGTGCAGCAGCCACATCGTCAGCATCACGGAAGACGTCAACAACGACAGCGACAGAGACAGAGCAGCGCCGGCCATACCAGGACAAATCCTGAAGTCAGCAGCAGCAGGACAATTCTAAGTATCATTTATTCCTATTTATTATTGTATTGATATTGTAGATTTTATTAATAATGATTTTCGTAGACAATTAAATACATTATGAAATAATTTGATTATTTATCTAGATTTTATTAATAATGATTTTCGTAGACAATTAAATACATTCATAAATAAACTATTTTGCCAGTTCTCAATCAACTCTCGTTGTAAACAGATTTGTTTGATAACTTAGCTGCGAAAATTTTTAAGTTAATCCAGTGTTTTTGAATATTTAAGTCTAATTTCTGAGTAAACTTGTACTTTTTGGGACATTTGAGGACGTTTTCCAGTCAGGTTTTTATAATTTTTGTTTATTTTTCCACTTAATTCTATTAAAGAAGAAAAATAAAATTTGTTTCTGACAAATTTTTTTTTCAATAGCTGTGGAAGCTAAGTTTTTGAGTTTTGTGCTTACATTCATATTCGCTTGTTTCTGTTGTTTGATTATTTGTCTCATTTTTACATTAGCAGTTGTGCATTAATTGTATTTTAAATTTTGCTACATACTTTTGTTAATCGCTGTATACTTTTAGGAACTTTTAGTACAGGGTGGTTACATAGCTAATTTTTCTTTTTTTATTCTTATTGATAAAATTTGTTAAAATTGTTGCTTGTCATTTAAGTGCAGTGTTTTTTTTTTTGCCTTATTTTCGTCATTTTATCTGCATTATTTTAATATGATTTGTGCTAAGCCTGGCTGCTCTGTAAGGGGTGAAACTGAGCGGTTTTTATCATGCTGGTTATGTGATAATGCTGTTCATACCAAATGTGCAGGCGTGACAGGCCGAGTTGCGGATTGTATTGAGGAAGGTAAAGGGTTGCGTTGGTCTTGTGAGAAATGTAGATTGGCTGACATCAACTTCTACAAGCTTTTCAAGCAGACAAAGCAAGGCTTCTCTGAAATAAGTAAGGAACTTTCTTCGCTTTCTGCAAAATTTTTTAAATACCAGTCTCTTTTCGACGATTTTAAATATATTGAAGAGTCAATTCCTTCACCCAAAGTGGAAAAAAACACATGTCTTTGCGTAGTAAGCAAAAAACGGATTCAACTCCAACTCTACATTCTTCTGTACATGACATTGCTGATGACATGGACATTGGTGGTATAACAGCCCCTCCACCTATTTTAACTTCTACTTCGAATACTGCAAACATATCAATTTCTGCTCCTTTGCCAGTGCTGGCACCTCCACCTCATTGCCAGTCATGTCTTATGCCCAAACTGTTTCTCTTTCACCAACTTTAGTCGATTCCCAGGTTGTTCCTCTTACTTCTCAGGTTTCTGTTCCACCTAAGCCAATCATTGCAATTCCACCAACTAAATCAATCTTTGTTTCTCGCTTAGCTGCGGATACAACAGAGGTTGACATAGATTTTTTCATTAAATCAAAGTTGAATTGTTCCTTGCATCTTTCGGTTCATAAATTCAAATATTCAAATGTAAGATCGATTACTTCTTTTAGATTAACAGTTCCGGAAAATTTATTTAATTCTATAGTTGATGTAAACTTTTGGCCACCAAACACAATTGTACGCGAATTTGAATTTAAAAGCAATCCAAGACCGGTAAATGTTGGACATTTGCCGCGTCCCCGAAATAGCCCTGAATCTCATCCAAAAAAAGACTAATACACCGCAAGTCTAAATTGGAGCTTGTGTATCAAAATGTCAGGGGTCTTAATTCCAAACTTTCCGATATTTTCATAAACAGTTTTGATTTTGAATATAACACTATAATTTTTACAGGGACTTGGCTTCGCTCTAATATCTTAAATTCTGAAATAATGTATAATAAATATAAAATTTTTCGTAAAGATCGTCATGATAAGATCGGTGGTGGTGTTTTTATAGCTGTTCAAAAATCGCTTGTTGACAATTCTTGACACCAGTGACATTGAGCTTATTTGTGTTGCAGTTAAATTAAATAATAGTATTATTTATGTTACCTTCCCTTACATTCCTCCTAAATGTGACTTAACAATGTATTTAAAACATTTACACGCCATCGAAAAAGTTCATAATTTGTTAAAAAATAAAGACGTTCTTATTGTGCTGGGTGATTTTAACCTACCTTTTGTGACTTGGAGATCGTCTGACGATTCTTCATTTCTTACTCCTGTTTCCAATGGTGATTGGATAAATGATTTCTTAGATAAGCTGTCTGATCTGTGTCTTCAACAAGTCAATGATATTTTAAATATAAACCACAAAACCCTAGACCTTGTATTTGTAGATAGATGCACTACTGTTAATCTCCATTGTTCGAATCCCGTATCTCTTCCAGAAGATGTACATCATCCAACTCTTGAAATAACAGTTTTACTCCCCCGCGAAAAAGAAGATAAAGTAACTGCTGATGCGCGAAATAAAAAAGTTTATAATTGTTGACTTTATATGATTTAAATACAAATTCTAAATGTTTGATAGTTTAAATCATACTTGATTTTAAATACAAATTCTAGTTGTTTGATAGTTTAAAATCGTTTATCGAGCTTAAGGTCAAAGTTAGAACAATTAATTGTTCTAACGAATTTTTCCAAAGAAAACAACAACAACAACAAAGTTTTTTCAATATGAAAGGAAAAAAACCACTAGCAATTGATTTTATTGTACAATTTCTGCGGTGCTAAACGCGTCATCAGAAATCTTTGTGATTGCCCGTGCAAGCGCGTGAACGCAATGCACCATCGAGGCGATGAGATTTTGAAGCTTCAATTTCCCATTTTTTCCTCAATTTCATAATGTCACATTTGTTGTTGTATTTCTGTTTTACTTTAGTTTCTATGCTTATGTTATTATATGTAGTCCAACAGCCTGCTGGAAGTCTGCACTAACTAAACATGCTTTGTTAGTGCAGACTTCCAGCAGGCTGTTGGACTACATATAATAACATAAGCATAGAAACTAAAGTAAAACAGAAATACAACAACAAATGTGACATTATGAAATTGAGGAAAAAATGGGAAATTGAAGCTTCAAAATCTCATCGCCCCGATGGTGCATTGCGTTCACGCGCTTGCACGGGCAATCACAAAGATTTCTGATGACGCGTTTAGCACCGCAGAAATTGTACAATAAAATCAATTGCTAGTGGTTTTTTTCCTTTCATATTGAAAAAACTTTGTTGTTGTTGTTGTTTTCTTTGGAAAAATTCGTTAGAACAATTAATTGTTCTAACTTTGACCTTAAGCTCGATAAACGATTTTAAACTATCAAACAACTAGAATTTGTATTTAAAATCAAGTATGATTTAAACTATCAAACATTTAGAATTTGTATTTAAATCATATAAAGTCAACATAATAAATATAGAGGTCATTTAGAAAAAACTTTAAAGTTTATAATTTTAAGAAAACGGACTATGTAAAACTTAATTCCTTACTTATGCAGACTGATTGGTCTCCAATTTTAACTAGCGGGACCTCATATTCATATTATGACGTCGAATCTTCTGTACAGTTTTTCAATGATTCTCTGCAAAGGTGTTTCTTATTGTCCGTCCCAAAAAAAGGTGTTTCTCCAATCTGTTAAATCCACCCTGGCTAACAAATGATCTAAAGGTACTTAAAAATTTAAAAAATCGTTTATTTAAAAAATATAAAATATCTGGTTCTAGTTAAGACTTTGCTTCCTATTCTTCTTGTCGTTATAGATATCAACTATTAAATAAACAATGCTATTCTGCTTATATAATTAACATAAAATCTCAATTTAAAGATGATCCAAAACTTTTCTATAGTTTTGTTAACTCAAAACGTAAAGCCTCCAGTTTTCCACCTCTTATGAAATTCAATCAGGAAGAATCATCTTGTGACAATGTGATTTCTAACATGTTTGCAAACTTCTTTAAATCAACTTGCTCCGATATACCTTTTAATACTAGCACGGTGTATCCTTTTCTCCCGCCAGTTAACTCCTGTAATAGACTCCTGTAATAGACCCAAATACTGTCATGAGTTATCTTCTACAAGTAAAATCTTCTTTTACGACCGGCCCTGATAAAATTCCAAGCTGTATTTAAAAGCAATGTGCTACAAACCTGTGTACTCCTCTAGCAAACATTTTTAATATTTCCTTGCAAAGTGGTTATTTTTCTATTACATGGAAGGATTCTTATATAATACTCCTTCATAAATCTGGCTCCAAGATAGATGTTCGAGGAATTGCAAAATTAAGTGCAATCCCTAAGTTATTTGAGAAAATCATAACTGATCAATTAACCCACTCCGTGTCTTCCACCATTTCTGTCTTTCAACATGGTTTTCTGAAGGGTAAGTCCACTACAACAAACCTCTTAGAGCTTACTACGCGTGTTGTAAATGGTTTTACTTTGGGACTGTAGACTGATGTTATTTATACGGACTTTAGCAAAGCTTTCGACAGTGTTAATCATTATCTTCTTTTGAAAAAACTCCACCTTATTGGGTTTCCTGTCACATTATTAAATTGGATAAATTCGTATTTATCTAGACGTACTCAAAAGGTTTTATATAAGAATTCTCTTTCAAAAAGTATTTCGGTCACTTCTGGCGTTACTCAGGGCAGTCATCTTGGACCGGTTTTGTTTTTACTATTCATTAATGATCTTCCTTCGGTAATAAAACACTGTAACGTCTTAATGTACGCTAACGACGTGAAACTTTTTCTTTGTTACAAATCACCCGAAGAACGACATCTTCTACAATCTTATCTAAATAGACTTGTGGACTGTTGTAGCTTAAATATATTAAATCTCAACTTTAAAAAATGTAAGCAAATGACATTCTCGCGAAGATCTGCTAGTAACATAAATTACACTATAAATAACACTAACTTAGAAATAGTTTCCAGTGTTCTCGATCTTGGTGTTATTATGGATTCAAAACTTCGCTTCAATCTCAACGTTAATATGGTGATAAATAAGGCAAGAGGAGTCCTTGGTTTCATTAAAATGGGCTAAAGAATTCAGTGATCCCTTTACTACTAAATTATTATATACCTCTCTCGTAAGGCCAATTCTTGAATATGCATCAGTTGTATGGAACCCACAATATAATGTCTACATCGACGCCATAGAATCCGTTCAAAAACAGTTTTTACTTTTTGCTCGTTGGAACCCCAATATTATGCTTCCATCGTATGAAATATGCCTTAAAATTATTTTACTACCTTCCCTAAAAAGCAGAAGAATGATGCTTAATGTCATGTTTCTGTATAAATTACTTCGTGGCGAGATTAATTCGGAATATCTCATCTCAGCTCTAAATTTTAACATCCCAAGGAGAGGAACTAGACATTTTCTATTTTTCAAGTTGAGTCAGTGCAGTTCTACTTACGCTCTTCAAAAACCTTTACGATGTATGTGCAGTGATTTCAATGATAACTTCAACATGATTAATTTTTCTGATTCGGTAGACGTCTTAAAACGAAAAATTATATTATATTTAAATAATTAAATCAATTTAACTTCATCCTATTATACCTAACGCAGTTTTATAACAATGTAATATTGGTAATTGAGATTGTTCTGTTTCTCTTTTTTGTCTCGATATTATGTTTTATAAAGTAAGCACCATCAAATATGAATCGTTTTTAAAAACTTACTTTTTAATTATTCAATATTTTAATTTTTAATCGAATTGGGATTTACGTGCTCACGTGGTTTCCTGATTTGAAATTAGACTGAACTCACACCATCACCTGGATTGGTGTGCCAGAGTATATCTCTTTTCCACACAAGTTTATGCCTGCGTTGGCCCAAATGCATATCCAAGTAATTGGGATTTTGATTTGGCGGATATGAGATTTATCTCATTTCCACGTAGGTCCTTGGGTTGGACAATGGCCGCAAACCAGTTAAAATGAGTTTAGTGTTTTTGATTGTTTTTCGGGTACCATAAATTGATAATTACTATTATTTAATTCGATGTTGCTTATTTATATAGAATCAAGTATACTTAAATACGCTTTTTATATATATTCAATTTTTAAATTCCACTGAAAAGCCAATTATTGTGCTTAGTGGAAAATCCTAATTGCCAATAGGGGGTATGTTTTAGTACGTAGGTGCATTCTGTCTGTCTCGGCTGATTCGGGCAGATTTTAGAATGTAAATCGTGCATGCTTATAAGACGGGTATACGTATCTTTGGAAGATTTCATACCTCCGGGCGAATCAAAAAAAAAAAAAAAAAAAAAAGACAACAACATTTTTTTACTATTATCTGATATACTAATATTAATATACTCAATTCCAGGACTATTCGGTTTATTTATAATTTTAGCCAGAAAACCATTAAGAAGAGACTGGACAGAGTCCAACGGCTGGCGTGTGTTGGAATAACAGGTGCAATACGAACCACTCCAACAAGCGCAATGGAGGTTCTGTTAGGTATGCTGCCGTTGGATTTAGAAATAAAAAAAACAGCGGCGCTGTCAGCCCTCAGGATGTTGCGAAATGCTACGTGGCATGGGGCAACGGCCCTGCATGGTCATATTCGCATCCTTGATATTGTACAGAGAGATGTCAGGGAGGCGTTTATGCCTATGGATGGAAGGCAGAGAGTAAAAATAACAGAAAAATGTTATAAAACTCTTATAACGGATGGAGCCGTTTGTGAAGAAATCGCTGGTAGCGATATCAGTATATTCACAGACGGCTCTCTGATGAATGGCCGGGCCGGGGCAGGCGTGTACTCAAAAGAGTTAAGCCTATCCTGTGTACTGAGGTTGAGGAGGTTTGTGTCTGTATACCAGGCATAAATGTTTGGCGTAGTGCATGCGCTGGACCACCTGATAGATGGCCGGATCAGTGGCAAGAAAATTGTCATCGCTCTCGACAATCAGTCTGTGATTAGGTGTATGCAACGGACAGACATCACTTCCAGGTTGGCCATAGAATGTCTTACAAAACTCAATAGGTGCGCCCAGACAAATGAGCTTACACTTATGTGGGTGAGAGGACACTCTGGCATAGAACAGAATGAAGAAGCTGATTCTTTAGCAAGAACAGGATCAGCAGAAGAATTCTGTGGATCAGAACCACGTATCGCCATAGGCGACAATATGGTGGCAGGCCTTATTAAACAATGGACGGACTCGGAACACAGTAAAAGGTGGGAAGAAGCTGTTAACTGCAGGCAATCAAAGGCGGCCGTGAAGTGGTCTCGTAGTGAGGCAGCAAAAGTTATCCGATACAATCGAAGGACTTTAAGCTGGCTTACTGCACTGGTCATAGGACACGGTCCCTTCATGTACCATCTCAGGAAGATGACTCTGACCGAGGACGATGCGTGTAGGTTATGCCTAGAGGAGCCGGAAACAGCAGCACACATTCTGTGCCAGTGTCCGGCGCTGGCAAGCATAAGATTGAGCACTCTGGGACGCCCATTTATTGACGAAGCCGAGATTGGTCAACTAACCTATAAGGATATGCTTGAGGTGACAAAGGATGCTTACACGAGGAGCATGCTCACGTACGAGTACTCCGAGCAGTAGTACCCTTTGTCCAATAGGGGACGAAAAGGGACCCACTGTGGTCTGCTTCGGCTAATCCCCAACTTATTATATTATTTATAATTTTAACATTCAAATTAACTTTACAATAAACAGCAACACCTCCACCTTTTCTAACAGATTTATCATTTCTAAACACATTATAACTATTAATACTACAAATTGAATCACATATGAAGGGTGCTGGGGAAGAACGACCTAAGTCACGCCAAATGGAATTTGAGAAAAATCAAATTTAAAGTTTCCCAACTTAAAAAAGTACTTCAGACTCATGAAAAAAATATTCAAAAATCAGCATTTGATCAGAAATATATTTATTACAACTCGTACAAAGCAAAATAAGTTTCAGATGACATTTTCCACAATAATTTCAAAATATTCTCTAAAATATACGGACTGATGTCACTTTTCCCTGGCATTAGGCGTCAATCGGTGGGTCATCAACGTATTCGTCCTCACTTTCTTCTGGTTGATTGATGTATGTCAAACGTCTGTAGAAGTCCTTAGCTTCTGGTCTTACAAGGAATGATGTAAGAGCTTGTAAATCGTCCCACTTTGCCTTTTTGATAGGTATCTGGTCAGGGTACAATTTGGTCAACATCACAGCTGTGTTTGTCTTTATCTTTCTTGATGTGCTTTTCGCAAACAACGAAGATTGTTGGTAAATGCCTGTGAATGTTCCCTTGTGGAAAATCTTGCTGGGGTTTTTATTTCCGAATTTCAGCATTCTGACCGGTCGCGTAGGGAAGGGGCATTTTGCTGCGTGTAGTGAAGAGAGAAAGGCCGTCCAATTAAGAAATTCAAAATTTTGTGCACAGTCGATTACTTGGAATGGGTTCGGTTTTATACGACAGCTTTTGAATTCTTCCCTCCAGTCATCTGGCGTCTCTGTATATGTTTTTTGATTAATGAGAGACATGTTCCGATCGCATTCAAGGTAGGAATGCCCACGTATCGGAAATAAAACCTTCACTGTTTCGAATCGTTTCTTTTGCACAACCATATAGTGTAAAAATCGTATAACTGTAAAGTTCTTGTTTTGCCCAGAACATGAGTCACAAAAAATTGCAAGCTCCCTAACCTCCATTGGCAAAATGTGGCAAAAGAAGTGGTACATCATTGAACACACGTCGTCAGCTCCTTTTCGAGCAATAGATTCGTCGTAAGTGTAGAATACAGCTTGCGAACTCGATAAAACATGGATGTTGAAGCTAGTAAAATTCAACTGACGTTTGTAGTATACGTCGTTCGTTGTTATGTTTGGTGTTGGTAGGTTTTTTTGGTAGTCCATTGTGATCGCTTCCATGCTTTTCGATTTCATACAGCGTTTGCGATAGGATTTCTTCAGCTTATAGAAGCGCTCACTTCTCTTCAGATGAAGTTCTTTTTCTCTTAGCTTATTGTCTAGCTCTTGCTGTGCCCTCTCTTTGTCCGGACCATCCAGATTTGATTTCGATTTCTCAGTTAAAGAAAAAATGTCAGCCTTCATTGTATCGCAGGTGCTGCATGTATCCTTGTGCGGATAACCAAATGAAATGATAAAATTGTTTTCAAATATGCAGCGGAACGATTCATACTGCATTTTATGATCGGGGTTCTGCTCAATATACATTCTGTGTAGCTTAGATATATTTAGAGTATCAGGTAAATATACTTTACTCGATTCCTTCAATGAATAATGGGATTTACGGCCCTTTAGACTTTTGATGAAGTCAATCGCCTTTCCCTTGGTCTCATCGCTCAGTTTATGTGGACGTACGTCATGTTTTCCGCGTTTGTCAGTTGGCGATTTTCCGTTACGAACAAGGGAATCTCACATATCTGACTCGTCGATCTGTAATTCCGTGCAAGGATATGAAAGCCTTTATACAAACTGTTACATCGCGGACTTTTCCATTCTCACTAATCCTAACTCGATAGCTGAATGAAGCAGTATTCATTCGTGCCTCATCTTCATTCTTTCGTGGACGTCGTCGCATGACTGGGAGAACAATAATAAGACCACCAAGGTAAGCATTTTGAGCATTGGTGTCCCCCAAATCGTTAAATTCGTGTATTATTCTTCGGCGTTCTGGCTCACAAATCGAAGTGAAACAGTGAAATCGTTTACACCGGCAGTCAGGCCCAAGTTCGTGGGTGGTAGCTCGCAAGGTTTTCATTACATCTCTAACCCTTCCTGTTTTTTTCTTTTTTTTCGTTCCACTGCTCGACGGTCCTATCTCTTCTTCACTGGACACAAACAAGTCACTGTCACTGTCCATTGCACTGTAATACTGCACAATCGCACACGTTTCAAAAACAGTAAAGTATACAGAGAAAGTGAAAGGTACAGTACGACGCATGGCACGAGACGATAACGAGAGAGAAACACGAGAAGATAAGATTGATAACAACAGATTGGGTGATGCAATCGATGAACAGATTGGGTCATGCAATCGAAGAACAGGGTGGGTGATGCAATCGCCAATCACTGCAGTTCACACAAAATGAAAATGGAATAAAAGGACTGAAGACGTTCTTCCCATGGCGAGCTCGGACTCACGTCGTTTTTCCCCAGCAGGGTGGATGTTCATATGCTTATTTCTATGGACTCAAGTCACTGTAGCCATTTTTCGACTCAGTCATATTATAGTACTTCCACAATGCAACTAGATGGCGCTAAAAGCTCGTTTTGTTACAAAACTGGACTGAAGTCGTTTTTCCCCACCTCCCTTCATATATTACTTGCCAACCACGTTTCAGAAACATATGTAATATCAACTAACGAATTTTCAAAAATATGTTTTATATAGTCCAGTTTCGCCATATTAAGACTTCGAGCATTAAAGTGAACAATATGAAGGCTTACACAAAATATTTATTAAAGATTTTGAATTTTCATTACTGCGTAGGGATGAGTTACAAGGGTCAAACATTGCAGAGGAAAGAAAAATTCAGGCAGAAAAAATATAAATAGATTAAGTGAAAAGAGAAATAGTAAGAAGTAGAGAGAAATTAATAACATTGAAAAAATAAACTTAAGATAAACAAATTTTATGAAAATTGACATTGAAGCAGAATTGTTACAAGGCAGGTCCAGTATCAGGAACAGCAGCAGCATTACGGACAAAACTCTGAAGCTCATTTTCGCTATTAATTTTGATCGCATCAGAGCCCATCGACATGCGGATGAAAATTGAGCCACGAAAAGTAAAGGCATTGGAAATAAGTTTTTTGCGTTTGAAAACAATAGCAGCTTGTTACAGTTTTCTAGCATCCAGAGCTAAGCTTTCATGAATATAAACATTGCAGTCCAACTCATACCCAGCATCCCTCAGATTAACTGCCTTCTTAAAAAGCCTGCGATAGTCTTCAAAAATCTTTTAGTACACGATTACGATCGGAAGGTGTGTAAAATTTAACAATGACCACAGGGCTAGTATTACACAGTACAACATTTTTCAGTTCATTGATTGCCAACTCAATTCTGAGAACTGTATGTGAAATTAAACCCAAAAAGAAGAATTTCTGCATCATTCGTTTTGTCTTCTTACCTGAAGTTAGTTACTATCGTATAGGGGAATTTTTCACGTTTTATGCACAACAATATTTGGAGAAAACATTGACACCTTTTTTATGATTCTGAGAATTAAAAAAAAAGGAATAAACATAATAATAAATAAACCCACATTTAAGGGTGCTGATTATTTGGAAAGTTTTGCACAATTTGAAACATACAAGTGCTGAATCAGGTATATAGCCAGCCACCCTTAAAATATGCGCCCATCTATAAGTACCTGGCAGTAAAATATTGAAAAATACGTAGTATTTATAGGTGTGCATTGATCGATTTTTGTCATTCAGGCAGTGCCAACGAACGCGAACAGTGAAAGTGATTTTTCTCCAGTTTTTTAAAAGTGAATAACAACAAAACATATTTTATCAATATGGAAAACAACAAGTGCCCAAATTTGGATGAATTTTGTTACGTTTGTGGTCATATCGTCCAAAAAATACAGAAAAAAAATCGAAAAAATTTGTTTACTGAGCAATTCAAAACCGCGTATTGTAATTATTTCGATGAAGCAGATTTAAGTGGTGCAAATTTTACGCCGAACACAGTGTGCAACAGTTGTTATACTACCCTTCTTAAATGGATGCACGGAAAAAGTAGAAAGTTGTCTTTTATAAAGCCAGTAATTTGGGTGGAAGACCTAACTGGACATGATGAATCCAGGTGCTACGCATGCCTTAATTTTCGTCCTGGATTAAACAGAAAACAATTGAAAGCAAAAGTATACACTGCTGCATTTACTGCCACACTTCCAGTGCAACGCCCTGCTGATACCGATGCACCTAAACCTCCGAGTGCGGATACTGTGTCCCTGCTAGCCGAAACCGTTTTCACCAATCCGACCAATTTGGATGATGCTGATTGGACACCCGATATTGAAAATAATGGATGAGAACCGGTAACACAAATCGAAATGGATTACATTGTGGCTAAGATGGAACTATCACAACAAAACTCGGAATGGTTGACATCATTTTTGAAGCGCAGAAAACTCACACAGCAAAATTTCAGCGCAAGATCATATCGACAACGCCAAGCTGATTTTCTTTAGAAATTTTATTCTGTTGACGAAGCAAATACGTTCACGTACTGCCATGATATACTAGGCTTAGTGGAAAAATTGGGAATGGTTTATATCGCTGGCGACTGGCGTTTATTCATCGATGGTTCAGTTACCAGTTTGAAGGCTGTGCTGCTGCACAAAAAAAATAAAAAACCATCCATTCCATTGGGATTCAGCACAACTATGAAGGAAACGTATGAAGCATTGGGCGAAATTTTGAAGAAAATCAAATACGATGAACACAAATGGAACATTTGTTGCGATCTGAAGGTGGTCAACATACTGCAAGGGATTATAGAAAAGGGCGGATATCCAAAATACTTCTGCTTCCTTTGTAATTGGGATTCACGATACAAAGGAAATCAATATCAATGTAAAGATTGGAAAGGAAGAACTCCCGAGCTCAAATTCGTTGAAGTTCAACAAACATGCTAGGTTGAATGTAAAAAAAGCTCACAAGCTTACCGGCATGTTCTCAAAACTTTTGAACAATAAATATTTAAGTCAAAAGTCTAAACTTTTGATCTATAAAGTAAGCATCCGCTCTGTCTTGCTTTACGCATTTCCTATATGGTTTACTATTTCGCCTACGGTTGCCAAGGAATTGGAGGTAGTGGAACGTAATGTCTTGAGACGCTGTGTTGATATTAATTTTGAGTCATTTGTAAAGCGGTATTCTAACAAATTTATTTACGAGAGAGCTGAGGTGAATCCAATTTGCCGCTATGCCTTATCACTCCAAAAGAAATTCGTTAGAAAACTATCATACCACGAAAACACGCTATTAAGGGAAATTTTTGAGTTTCAGATTCAAAACAACTGGTCTTCAGTCTGCTACTTATCTCCTGTAGGTGTTTTAAATGAGGAAATTCCGACCGACCTAGATTTCAGTACCCCACTGCTACCTGACTTTTATAACAAATCCGTACCTGGTTGCCGTAGAGGCTAATTTACTTTTCTTATTGTTTTGTTTTTAACATATCAAAACTGTTTTTTATATGTTTTTTTTGACATGTAATGTCATTAAACCATATATCATGGTATTGATGTATATTTTTGTGTAGTTTTAAGTGTAGTTTTAAGTGTAGTTTTTAGAATTTAGGTATGTATGTAAATAGATGACTGAGACAACACGTCTCTACGAAACTGTCTAATGCCGGGAGCAAGCATTATATTAATTTGCTGACAAAATGAAACAGCTAGATGTATTAAATATATTTTTCTTAAAGAGCAAGTAGCTTGTACTTATTCCACTCCATTAGAACAACACAATATTAGTTCTAAGTTCTCTTGTTAATATAATTCTTAAGGAATGAACGAAATGTTTTTATAATAAGAAAAGTCTCAATAAAATTGAATTGAATTGAATTCGTTGAAGCGGTGGTCAAAAAAGTTAACATCGCCTTTGACTGTTTGAAATCCATCTTTCCGAAACTCAGTGATAAGAAAATTAAAAACGGTACGTATCGTACTCTGTATTTAAATATTGTCATATTTAAATTTGTTAATTTCTATACATTCGCATTACCAATAATTTGTTCGTTTTTCTTATGTATTTAAAACAGGTATTCTCAATGGACCTGATATTCGGAAATTGATCAAAAGTGATTCTATCACAAATTTGCTTTTAGAGCATCACGACCACCAACATGCATGGAACGCATTGAAAGAAGTAATAGAAGACGTTCTAGGAAAGAACCGTGTCCAGCGAGAAGAGATACAGCAACGGAGTGGACAGGTTGCTGTATTATTTCGAAAAAATCGCAGCATCCATGACGCTGAAATTGCATTTCTTGCACCACCACCTCGATACCTTTTTGGCACAATCACCTCAGGAATCAGACGAACAAGGAGAGAGGTTCCACCAGGTGACCATGCCAATTGAAAAGCGGTTCAAAAGCAAAACATTGGATGCATTGCTTGCGGAGGTTTGTTGGTGGAGTTCCACAATTATGCAGTTTGAAGAAAGCACCGAAGATGAAGACATTGAAATTGGTGGACACAGTGAAAGAAATACGCCCTTGAATAGTATGTGTATCTCGGATGACGATACAGACTCAGACCATGAATATGAACACACTACGAAGAAAACAAGATCATCAGAACCACAAGCGTCAACTTCTACAAGGATCGATATTGCCAATAATTGAAAAAATGTTCTAAATTTTGTTTTTATGCATATTATAATTGCGTATTAATTGCATATTATTTTATTTCCAAAAAGTTTTTATAAATAATTTTTTTTTTGCATTATAATTTTTTAATTTTTTTTTTATTTTAAGGGTGGTGGCTATAACTGTTTTTTGAAATTCATACCTTTACTCAATTGCGAATAAAAGCGAAACGCGTGCATCGATTTTCATGATCTTTGTTTAATTTTGCTCATAGGTTATGTGACTTTGCGAAAAAGTAACTAGACTTGAAACTTATTTCCGTTTTGTATTTTATATGAATTTAAAAAAAAATATTTTTTTTCTTCATGCGCTTATTTTTAACTTGGGAACTGTTACTTTTATAGGAAAACAATATATAAACAGATTAAGGTAATTGTAATTTTTAATTTTTTAAAATTTATTTCAACTAAATCGGGCTAGTGGTTGTTGAGCTATGTCAAACAACAGGGCCTAAAACGTGATAAATTCCCCTATACGATAGTACTAACTTCAAATCGATATTAAAAATATTTTGGCAGGTAAGAAGACAAAACGAATGATGCAGAAATTCTTCTTTTTGGGTCTAATTTCACATACAGTTCTCAGAATTGAGTTTTCAAATCATGTGTTGTACTGTGTTATTATCTTTTGGCATAACTCGGAATATATCTTTATATATCGGAATATATCGGAGCGGCAGATGAGATTAAAAGTCCCTTTAAGATTTTCGTCACTAGTCTGCGTGACACCAAACAAAACAACATCAGAGCATAGATCATTGCTGTTTGTGGTATTAGTGTTGGAGTTACTGCTGGTGTTATTGTTGTTGCAAATTTGTTGTATTAAGTCTTCACAGAGTGATGAGAGAGCCCTTACTTCATTCTCTAAACAGAGTATTTTTTTGTCATATTCAGAAAATTTAAGCGCAATTTGTTGCTGTATTGAAGACACATCACTGTCCAATTTATCAAATTTGCTTGCTAGATCAGATGAGAGACGCGAAAAAAATTGATCAGCATGCTGTCGTAGTCAATCTTCTATGTTTGCGTTTTTTTCTTTTACATTAGTACGTAGACGCTCTTCTAGGGCTATGAGTTGAGTGCAGAACGACGCAGCGCTGCTGCCTTGGCCGGCAGTACCCATTTTAGTCGTTCCATCAGTATTGCTTACAGCACGGGTGATAAGCTGTTGTTGACGTGTTAACATGGGAGAAGGTGTCATCTTCATATACAGACAAGTTGAAGATAATTAGAACAGCAACGACAGAGACGAGAATATGAAGACGAATAGGCGTAGATGATGTAGAGTGATAAGAGCACAATAGCGGTGCAGACGACGAAGTTCCAGCAGTATCACTCAAGCTAAGCGATTGCAATGTTGATTGGAAATAGACCGTTTGTTGTGCTTTTTTTTCAATTATTAACTTTTACTTTTGTCTTTATGTGTTATTAATATATTAAATTGCCAATAGTTTTAAAATTGGAACTACCGTCAATTTATCAATACGCACAGCACATGCACTGAGTCTAAACGGATAGTTTTTAATTAGTTATAACACAAACCACCGATTAGATTAGTAATTATTTAGAATTTTTACGAGCGCGAGAAAAAGCGACTGCTCGACGAAAGAAAATGAAAGTTTTTGAAATGAAATTATATATACGATGACGCGATTTCTCGAGCTTCACCGAATTGCTCTCCCTTGCTGAGGACAACGAAATCATACGATGGTCGGACGGACCGAGTAGGAACCCTCAGTGAAGCAAGTAGGAATTATATCAATGTGCCATACCAAACATGGCAAAGGCGAAAGCACCAGAGCAAATTTCAGACGAACGGCATAGTTATAAGGAACCGGAACCACCACCAGTAGCCGAATTTATGAACGTCCGAATAGCCTGTAGCAGGTGTGGTCAAGATGACCATCAGCAAACGGAATGTAGGAACGATCGAATATGCTTCTGTAAGGTTCGAATATGCGGCCGAGCTACATTCAAATGTTGCGAAACACAGTTTCAGGGAAACGCCAGAGGACCCGCTCCAGTTCGAGGAAAGAACGGGTCGCCACACTCCTCGACAGCAATAAAACACCTACCACATGATGACAGGCGAATCTGGGTACGAGTGCAAATAGACCAGCATGAAATAGAGGCCACCATCGACACAGGAGCCACACGCAGCTTTGCTAGCCACCACCAACAATCAACAATTTGCTACAACCAGCGTGCGCATGGCCGATGGGTCTTTGCAGGTAGTCGAAGAGGTCCTGAGCGTGAGAGCAAGAGTAGGATCAAGGCAATGTAAACCTCCTACTTGGGATGAGCTCCTACTTGGGATGGATTTTTTAGTAAAAACCAAAGCTACCTTTGGCTGAGGTAACCAAACTATTATGCTACTACGGCCTGTCAAAAAGCCTGTACCCAGCAAACCAGCGTGTACAACGATGTCCGATGTCTCAGCACCCCGAGAAGAATCATTAGATACATTTTTGAAAACCGAGCTACAGGAATTCGACGCTCTACAAGGAACCGGCCACGTACCGCCACACAAGATTGTCATGGCGGATGACCAGCCCCTTAAACAGCGTTATTACCCGAGGAACCCGGCAATGCAGGGTATCATCAACTAGGAGATCGACGAGCTGCTGGAAAAAGGCTTCATATAGCCGTCCCATAGCCCACACAGCGCGCCTATAGTGCTGGTGCGTAAGAAAACTGGCTCGTGGAGGCTCTGCATCGATTACAGGCAGCTGAACGCGAAGTTGGTTCCAGACGCATACCCTCTTCCCCGAATACACCACATTTTGGACAGGCTGCGCAACGCCAAATATATAAGCACCCTCGACTTAAAAAATGGGTATTGGCAGATTCCAATGCATCCAGATAGCAAAAAGTATACGGCCTTCACCGTCCCAGGACGAGGGTTATTTCAGTGGCGCGTAATGCCATTCGGACTACACTCAGCACCGGCCACATTCCAGCGAGCATTGGACAACGTCATCGGCCCAGAATTGGAACCATTCGCCTTCACGTATCATTGTGACAGGAGGGTCAAAACAGGAGCATAACCAAAATCTGAAGGAGGTGTTTAGGCAGCTACGAGCGGCAAACCTTAAATTGAACAAAGAGAAGTGCAACTTCTTCAGGTCCGAAGCGAAGTACCTTGGACATGTGGTAAGCTAAAGCGGTATACACCCCGATCCAGATAAGGTTGCGGCCATTAAAAATCTGGCACCGCCGACGAGCCGTCGAGAACTGCGTCAATATCTGGGTGTGGCGTCGTGGTAGCGCCGTGTTGTACCTGATTTTGCCACTATCTCGCAGCCTATGACACAGTTGCTGAAGAAAGGCAAGCATTGGCGATGGGGACCAGAACAACAAGAAGCGTTCGAGACCTTGAAGGAAAAATTGACCAAGGCGCCTGTCTTAGCCTGCCCAGATTTTAGCCGAACCTTCGTACTGCAGACCGACGTGAGCGACTACGGGCTCGCCGCAGTGCTGACGCAGGATTTTGAATAGCCTACGCCAGTCTTCACCTCATCCCAGCCGAACGCAATTACAGCCCTGCGGAAAAGGAGTGCCTGGCCATCGTGTGGGGCATCCGCAAAATGCGCTGTTATCTGGAAGGCTACCGCTTGAAATGGTTGAAGTCGATATAGAGTCCGTCCGGCCGAATCGCGCGGTGGGCTCTCGAGTTGCAGCAGTATAGCTTTGACATCCAATACAGACGCAGTAAGCTGAACGTGGTGGCGGACCACTGTCTAGACAACCGTTGGAGGACCTGTGCAAGACTACTGAGGTTACGGCAGAAACACAGAATTGTCCCTGGCTAGAGCGACGAAAACAAGAGGTGCGAGACAATCCTGAAAAATTTCCTGATTATGCGGAAGAAGATGGCAGCCTATACCGACACATACCTAACCAGATTGGCGATGAAGAAGCAGCCGCTTGGAAGCTGTGCGTGCCGACGTACCTGCGGGCGAGAGTTATGGCAGGAAACCACGAGCAGCCCAGCGCCGGCCACCTTGGAGTTCGTAAGATCATTGGCCGCATAACCAATCGCTATTACTGGCCTTTTTCGAGCTGTCAGCCGATACGTGAGAAGCTGCGAGATATGCCAACGCTACAAAGCAAGCCAGCAGGCTCCTGCAGGAAAAATGTTGTCTCGCATTGCAGATGAGCAGTGGTCGGAGGTCGAAGCACGGTAACACCATGATTTTGGTGTTATTTGACAAATTTAGTAAATGAACCGAAGCGGTACCGATGCGCAAAGCCACCAGCGATAATTTAAAGAAAGGTTTTCAAGAAAGAATATTAGCCCGATTTGGAGTCCCAAAGGTACTCATAACTGATAACGGCTCTCAGTTTTGCAGTCGTGCGTTTCGGAAGTTCCTGCAGGAGATTGGTACTAGGCAGCAGTTTATCGCCCCGTATTCGCCGCAGGAAAACCCGACTGAGAGAACCAACAAGACGCTCAAAACAATGATAGCGCAATTCAGTCAAAATCAACATAAGACGTGGGATGAGTGTCTACCAGAGCTCACCTTGGCACTGAACAGCAGCAAGTCTGATGTCACTGTCTTCAGCCCTGCATTTTTAGTACAAGGTTGAGAACCAAAACTTCCTGGAGCACTCTTCGATGATCAAACGATGGGCACCGGCCGAGAAGTTCAATCACAAGCAACACGTGCAGAACAACTGCAAGAAATATTTAAACTTGTACGGTGCAAATTAAGTCAAGCTACGCGCGACCAGGCGCGTCACTACAACTTGCGTAGGCGAGATTGGCAGCCAAGGATAGGCGAGAAGGTCCTCGCAAAACAGCATCCGCTGTCTAGCGCAATAAACAGCTTCGCTTCAAAATTAGCTTCCAAGTATGAAGGCCCTTACGTCGTCATCGGATTTATTTCACCCGTGATTGCACAGATTCGTAAGAAAGGTGAGTCCAAAGTACGAAAAGCTCATGTCGGCGAACTGAAGAAGTTCCGCAAAACCAACTGTCAAGGAGAAAGGGTCAAGCAGGCGGCCGCATCCACAGAAACAACTGCCAACCATGGCGGCAACCGCAAAACCAACTGTCAAGGAGGAGGGGTCAAGCAGGCGGCCGCATCTGCAGAAACAACTGCCAACCGCGGCGGCAACCGCAATACCAACTGCCAAGGAGGAGGGGTCAAGCAGGCTGCCGCATCCGCAGAAACAACTGCCAACCGCGGCGGCAACCACAAAACCAACTGTCATAAGTAGAAGACGAAGTACGACGAGTCAACGTCGTTTAAAAATGGGCAAAAGAGGCGGCAGCAACCGTAAAAACAACTGCATCATCGCGGCGGCATCCGCAGAAGAACTGCAAAAACGCTGCAGGAAGCGCTAAAACAACTGTGGAAAGCGACAAGTAGTAGTCGGCATACGATGACCATCGTCATTAAAAATAGGTCAAATGGCAGTGGCAGTGTGTCAACGGCTGTAGTGTCTTAATAGAGCTACAAGATCCACTAGAACCTGATCACAGCAACAAAATCATGCAGTCAAGAAGGGCCACGGTATGAGCAACAGGACTACTACACCAGTAGGGTAGTAAGGATCACCAAAGTCATCGACAACAACACCAGAGCTATCTAGCCAAATACGACGCGACCATCGTCATGAAAAATAGGTCAAGAGGCAGTGGCAGTGCATCAACGGCTGTAGCGTCATAATACCCCTACAAGATCTCTAGGAACCTGACAACAGCAACATAATCGTGCAGTCCAGAAGAACTGCGGGTTGAGCGACAGGATTGCTGCGTCAGTAGCGCAGTAAGGATCACCAGAGTCAGCGATAATAGCACCAGAGCCATACAGCCAACTCGGCGGCCGTATCCGAAATAAAACAACTGCCAAATCGCGGCAGCAACTGCGTAATAACTGCATACCGAGTAGCTAGACGAAAAACCTCAAGTGGACAGCAAAGCGGTGGCACCCGCTGAAACAACTGTCAAAAGGCTGAGCCATCTCAAAAGATGGAACCTATACCAGGTCCCACAAGCAGCGCCAGCGTCGTCCATAACTTCGCGCTACATCAGTCCGCAGGAGCAGTCAGCAGATATCAGTAAGCCCGAAACCGAGGTTCACGTCACCAGCTTGCCAGAGCAGCAAGCATCCGTCCATGCTTTTCGATTTCATACAGCGTTTGCGATAGGATTTCTTCAGCTTATAGAAGCGCTCACTTCTCTTCAGATGAAGTTCTTTTTCTCTTAGCTTATTGTCTAGCTCTTGCTGTGCCCTCTCTTTGTCCGGACCATCCAGATTTGATTTCGATTTCTCAGTTAAAGAAAAAATGTCAGCCTTCATTGTATCGCAGGTGCTGCATGTATCCTTGTGCGGATAACCAAATGAAATGATAAAATTGTTTTCAAATATGCAGCGGAACGATTCATACTGCATTTTATGATCGGGGTTCTGCTCAATATACATTCTGTGTAGCTTAGATATATTTAGAGTATCAGGTAAATATACTTTACTCGATTCCTTCAATGAATAATGGGATTTACGGCCCTTTAGACTTTTGATGAAGTCAATCGCCTTTCCCTTGGTCTCATCGCTCAGTTTATGTGGACGTACGTCATGTTTTCCGCGTTTGTCAGTTGGCGATTTTCCGTTACGAACAAGGGAATCTCACATATCTGACTCGTCGATCTGTAATTCCGTGCAAGGATATGAAAGCCTTTATACAAACTGTTACATCGCGGACTTTTCCATTCTCACTAATCCTAACTCGATAGCTGAATGAAGCAGTATTCATTCGTGCCTCATCTTCATTCTTTCGTGGACGTCGTCGCATGACTGGGAGAACAATAATAAGACCACCAAGGTAAGCATTTTGAGCATTGGTGTCCCCCAAATCGTTAAATTCGTGTATTATTCTTCGGCGTTCTGGCTCACAAATCGAAGTGAAACAGTGAAATCGTTTACACCGGCAGTCAGGCCCAAGTTCGTGGGTGGTAGCTCGCAAGGTTTTCATTACATCTCTAACCCTTCCTGTTTTTTTCTTTTTTTTCGTTCCACTGCTCGACGGTCCTATCTCTTCTTCACTGGACACAAACAAGTCACTGTCACTGTCCATTGCACTGTAATACTGCACAATCGCACACGTTTCAAAAACAGTAAAGTATACAGAGAAAGTGAAAGGTACAGTACGACGCATGGCACGAGACGATAACGAGAGAGAAACACGAGAAGATAAGATTGATAACAACAGATTGGGTGATGCAATCGATGAACAGATTGGGTCATGCAATCGAAGAACAGGGTGGGTGATGCAATCGCCAATCACTGCAGTTCACACAAAATGAAAATGGAATAAAAGGACTGAAGACGTTCTTCCCATGGCGAGCTCGGACTCACGTCGTTTTTCCCCAGCAGGGTGGATGTTCATATGCTTATTTCTATGGACTCAAGTCACTGTAGCCATTTTTCGACTCAGTCATATTATAGTACTTCCACAATGCAACTAGATGGCGCTAAAAGCTCGTTTTGTTACAAAACTGGACTGAAGTCGTTTTTCCCCACCTCCCTTCATATATTACTTGCCAACCACGTTTCAGAAACATATGTAATATCAACTAACGAATTTTCAAAAATATGTTTTATATAGTCCAGTTTCGCCATATTAAGACTTCGAGCATTAAAGTGAACAATATGAAGGCTTACACAAAATATTTATTAAAGATTTTGAATTTTCATTACTGCGTAGGGATGAGTTACAAGGGTCAAACATTGCAGAGGAAAGAAAAATTCAGGCAGAAAAAATATAAATAGATTAAGTGAAAAGAGAAATAGTAAGAAGTAGAGAGAAATTAATAACATTGAAAAAATAAACTTAAGATAAACAAATTTTATGAAAATTGACATTGAAGCAGAATTGTTACAAGGCAGGTCCAGTATCAGGAACAGCAGCAGCATTACGGACAAAACTCTGAAGCTCATTTTCGCTATTAATTTTGATCGCATCAGAGCCCATCGACATGCGGATGAAAATTGAGCCACGAAAAGTAAAGGCATTGGAAATAAGTTTTTTGCGTTTGAAAACAATAGCAGCTTGTTACAGTTTTCTAGCATCCAGAGCTAAGCTTTCATGAATATAAACATTGCAGTCCAACTCATACCCAGCATCCCTCAGATTAACTGCCTTCTTAAAAAGCCTGCGATAGTCTTCAAAAATCTTTTAGTACACGATTACGATCGGAAGGTGTGTAAAATTTAACAATGACCACAGGGCTAGTATTACACAGTACAACATTTTTCAGTTCATTGATTGCCAACTCAATTCTGAGAACTGTATGTGAAATTAAACCCAAAAAGAAGAATTTCTGCATCATTCGTTTTGTCTTCTTACCTGAAGTTAGTTACTATCGTATAGGGGAATTTTTCACGTTTTATGCACAACAATATTTGGAGAAAACATTGACACCTTTTTTATGATTCTGAGAATTAAAAAAAAAGGAATAAACATAATAATAAATAAACCCACATTTAAGGGTGCTGATTATTTGGAAAGTTTTGCACAATTTGAAACATACAAGTGCTGAATCAGGTATATAGCCAGCCACCCTTAAAATATGCGCCCATCTATAAGTACCTGGCAGTAAAATATTGAAAAATACGTAGTATTTATAGGTGTGCATTGATCGATTTTTGTCATTCAGGCAGTGCCAACGAACGCGAACAGTGAAAGTGATTTTTCTCCAGTTTTTTAAAAGTGAATAACAACAAAACATATTTTATCAATATGGAAAACAACAAGTGCCCAAATTTGGATGAATTTTGTTACGTTTGTGGTCATATCGTCCAAAAAATACAGAAAAAAAATCGAAAAAATTTGTTTACTGAGCAATTCAAAACCGCGTATTGTAATTATTTCGATGAAGCAGATTTAAGTGGTGCAAATTTTACGCCGAACACAGTGTGCAACAGTTGTTATACTACCCTTCTTAAATGGATGCACGGAAAAAGTAGAAAGTTGTCTTTTATAAAGCCAGTAATTTGGGTGGAAGACCTAACTGGACATGATGAATCCAGGTGCTACGCATGCCTTAATTTTCGTCCTGGATTAAACAGAAAACAATTGAAAGCAAAAGTATACACTGCTGCATTTACTGCCACACTTCCAGTGCAACGCCCTGCTGATACCGATGCACCTAAACCTCCGAGTGCGGATACTGTGTCCCTGCTAGCCGAAACCGTTTTCACCAATCCGACCAATTTGGATGATGCTGATTGGACACCCGATATTGAAAATAATGGATGAGAACCGGTAACACAAATCGAAATGGATTACATTGTGGCTAAGATGGAACTATCACAACAAAACTCGGAATGGTTGACATCATTTTTGAAGCGCAGAAAACTCACACAGCAAAATTTCAGCGCAAGATCATATCGACAACGCCAAGCTGATTTTCTTTAGAAATTTTATTCTGTTGACGAAGCAAATACGTTCACGTACTGCCATGATATACTAGGCTTAGTGGAAAAATTGGGAATGGTTTATATCGCTGGCGACTGGCGTTTATTCATCGATGGTTCAGTTACCAGTTTGAAGGCTGTGCTGCTGCACAAAAAAAATAAAAAACCATCCATTCCATTGGGATTCAGCACAACTATGAAGGAAACGTATGAAGCATTGGGCGAAATTTTGAAGAAAATCAAATACGATGAACACAAATGGAACATTTGTTGCGATCTGAAGGTGGTCAACATACTGCAAGGGATTATAGAAAAGGGCGGATATCCAAAATACTTCTGCTTCCTTTGTAATTGGGATTCACGATACAAAGGAAATCAATATCAATGTAAAGATTGGAAAGGAAGAACTCCCGAGCTCAAATTCGTTGAAGTTCAACAAACATGCTAGGTTGAATGTAAAAAAAGCTCACAAGCTTACCGGCATGTTCTCAAAACTTTTGAACAATAAATATTTAAGTCAAAAGTCTAAACTTTTGATCTATAAAGTAAGCATCCGCTCTGTCTTGCTTTACGCATTTCCTATATGGTTTACTATTTCGCCTACGGTTGCCAAGGAATTGGAGGTAGTGGAACGTAATGTCTTGAGACGCTGTGTTGATATTAATTTTGAGTCATTTGTAAAGCGGTATTCTAACAAATTTATTTACGAGAGAGCTGAGGTGAATCCAATTTGCCGCTATGCCTTATCACTCCAAAAGAAATTCGTTAGAAAACTATCATACCACGAAAACACGCTATTAAGGGAAATTTTTGAGTTTCAGATTCAAAACAACTGGTCTTCAGTCTGCTACTTATCTCCTGTAGGTGTTTTAAATGAGGAAATTCCGACCGACCTAGATTTCAGTACCCCACTGCTACCTGACTTTTATAACAAATCCGTACCTGGTTGCCGTAGAGGCTAATTTACTTTTCTTATTGTTTTGTTTTTAACATATCAAAACTGTTTTTTATATGTTTTTTTTGACATGTAATGTCATTAAACCATATATCATGGTATTGATGTATATTTTTGTGTAGTTTTAAGTGTAGTTTTAAGTGTAGTTTTTAGAATTTAGGTATGTATGTAAATAGATGACTGAGACAACACGTCTCTACGAAACTGTCTAATGCCGGGAGCAAGCATTATATTAATTTGCTGACAAAATGAAACAGCTAGATGTATTAAATATATTTTTCTTAAAGAGCAAGTAGCTTGTACTTATTCCACTCCATTAGAACAACACAATATTAGTTCTAAGTTCTCTTGTTAATATAATTCTTAAGGAATGAACGAAATGTTTTTATAATAAGAAAAGTCTCAATAAAATTGAATTGAATTGAATTCGTTGAAGCGGTGGTCAAAAAAGTTAACATCGCCTTTGACTGTTTGAAATCCATCTTTCCGAAACTCAGTGATAAGAAAATTAAAAACGGTACGTATCGTACTCTGTATTTAAATATTGTCATATTTAAATTTGTTAATTTCTATACATTCGCATTACCAATAATTTGTTCGTTTTTCTTATGTATTTAAAACAGGTATTCTCAATGGACCTGATATTCGGAAATTGATCAAAAGTGATTCTATCACAAATTTGCGTTTAGAGCATCACGACCACCAACATGCATGGAACGCATTGAAAGAAGTAATAGAAGACGTTCTAGGAAAGAACCGTGTCCAGCGAGAAGAGATACAGCAACGGAGTGGACAGGTTGCTGTATTATTTCGAAAAAATCGCAGCATCCATGACGCTGAAATTGCATTTCTTGCACCACCACCTCGATACCTTTTTGGCACAATCACCTCAGGAATCAGACGAACAAGGAGAGAGGTTCCACCAGGTGACCATGCCAATTGAAAAGCGGTTCAAAAGCAAAACATTGGATGCATTGCTTGCGGAGGTTTGTTGGTGGAGTTCCACAATTATGCAGTTTGAAGAAAGCACCGAAGATGAAGACATTGAAATTGGTGGACACAGTGAAAGAAATACGCCCTTGAATAGTATGTGTATCTCGGATGACGATACAGACTCAGACCATGAATATGAACACACTACGAAGAAAACAAGATCATCAGAACCACAAGCGTCAACTTCTACAAGGATCGATATTGCCAATAATTGAAAAAATGTTCTAAATTTTGTTTTTATGCATATTATAATTGCGTATTAATTGCATATTATTTTATTTCCAAAAAGTTTTTATAAATAATTTTTTTTTTGCATTATAATTTTTTAATTTTTTTTTTATTTTAAGGGTGGTGGCTATAACTGTTTTTTGAAATTCATACCTTTACTCAATTGCGAATAAAAGCGAAACGCGTGCATCGATTTTCATGATCTTTGTTTAATTTTGCTCATAGGTTATGTGACTTTGCGAAAAAGTAACTAGACTTGAAACTTATTTCCGTTTTGTATTTTATATGAATTTAAAAAAAAATATTTTTTTTCTTCATGCGCTTATTTTTAACTTGGGAACTGTTACTTTTATAGGAAAACAATATATAAACAGATTAAGGTAATTGTAATTTTTAATTTTTTAAAATTTATTTCAACTAAATCGGGCTAGTGGTTGTTGAGCTATGTCAAACAACAGGGCCTAAAACGTGATAAATTCCCCTATACGATAGTACTAACTTCAAATCGATATTAAAAATATTTTGGCAGGTAAGAAGACAAAACGAATGATGCAGAAATTCTTCTTTTTGGGTCTAATTTCACATACAGTTCTCAGAATTGAGTTTTCAAATCATGTGTTGTACTGTGTTATTATCTTTTGGCATAACTCGGAATATATCTTTATATATCGGAATATATCGGAGCGGCAGATGAGATTAAAAGTCCCTTTAAGATTTTCGTCACTAGTCTGCGTGACACCAAACAAAACAACATCAGAGCATAGATCATTGCTGTTTGTGGTATTAGTGTTGGAGTTACTGCTGGTGTTATTGTTGTTGCAAATTTGTTGTATTAAGTCTTCACAGAGTGATGAGAGAGCCCTTACTTCATTCTCTAAACAGAGTATTTTTTTGTCATATTCAGAAAATTTAAGCGCAATTTGTTGCTGTATTGAAGACACATCACTGTCCAATTTATCAAATTTGCTTGCTAGATCAGATGAGAGACGCGAAAAAAATTGATCAGCATGCTGTCGTAGTCAATCTTCTATGTTTGCGTTTTTTTCTTTTACATTAGTACGTAGACGCTCTTCTAGGGCTATGAGTTGAGTGCAGAACGACGCAGCGCTGCTGCCTTGGCCGGCAGTACCCATTTTAGTCGTTCCATCAGTATTGCTTACAGCACGGGTGATAAGCTGTTGTTGACGTGTTAACATGGGAGAAGGTGTCATCTTCATATACAGACAAGTTGAAGATAATTAGAACAGCAACGACAGAGACGAGAATATGAAGACGAATAGGCGTAGATGATGTAGAGTGATAAGAGCACAATAGCGGTGCAGACGACGAAGTTCCAGCAGTATCACTCAAGCTAAGCGATTGCAATGTTGATTGGAAATAGACCGTTTGTTGTGCTTTTTTTTCAATTATTAACTTTTACTTTTGTCTTTATGTGTTATTAATATATTAAATTGCCAATAGTTTTAAAATTGGAACTACCGTCAATTTATCAATACGCACAGCACATGCACTGAGTCTAAACGGATAGTTTTTAATTAGTTATAACACAAACCACCGATTAGATTAGTAATTATTTAGAATTTTTACGAGCGCGAGAAAAAGCGACTGCTCGACGAAAGAAAATGAAAGTTTTTGAAATGAAATTATATATACGATGACGCGATTTCTCGAGCTTCACCGAATTGCTCTCCCTTGCTGAGGACAACGAAATCATACGATGGTCGGACGGACCGAGTAGGAACCCTCAGTGAAGCAAGTAGGAATTATATCAATGTGCCATACCAAACATGGCAAAGGCGAAAGCACCAGAGCAAATTTCAGACGAACGGCATAGTTATAAGGAACCGGAACCACCACCAGTAGCCGAATTTATGAACGTCCGAATAGCCTGTAGCAGGTGTGGTCAAGATGACCATCAGCAAACGGAATGTAGGAACGATCGAATATGCTTCTGTAAGGTTCGAATATGCGGCCGAGCTACATTCAAATGTTGCGAAACACAGTTTCAGGGAAACGCCAGAGGACCCGCTCCAGTTCGAGGAAAGAACGGGTCGCCACACTCCTCGACAGCAATAAAACACCTATCACATGATGACAGGCGAATCTGGGTACGAGTGCAAATAGACCAGCATGAAATAGAGGCCACCATCGACACAGGAGCCACACGCAGCTTTGCTAGCCACCACCAACAATCAACAATTTGCTACAACCAGCGTGCGCATGGCCGATGGGTCTTTGCAGGTAGTCGAAGAGGTCCTGAGCGTGAGAGCAAGAGTAGGATCAAGGCAATGTAAACCTCCTACTTGGGATGAGCTCCTACTTGGGATGGATTTTTTAGTAAAAACCAAAGCTACCTTTGGCTGAGGTAACCAAACTATTATGCTACTACGGCCTGTCAAAAAGCCTGTACCCAGCAAACCAGCGTGTACAACGATGTCCGATGTCTCAGCACCCCGAGAAGAATCATTAGATACATTTTTGAAAACCGAGCTACAGGAATTCGACGCTCTACAAGGAACCGGCCACGTACCGCCACACAAGATTGTCATGGCGGATGACCAGCCCCTTAAACAGCGTTATTACCCGAGGAACCCGGCAATGCAGGGTATCATCAACTAGGAGATCGACGAGCTGCTGGAAAAAGGCTTCATATAGCCGTCCCATAGCCCACACAGCGCGCCTATAGTGCTGGTGCGTAAGAAAACTGGCTCGTGGAGGCTCTGCATCGATTACAGGCAGCTGAACGCGAAGTTGGTTCCAGACGCATACCCTCTTCCCCGAATACACCACATTTTGGACAGGCTGCGCAACGCCAAATATATAAGCACCCTCGACTTAAAAAATGGGTATTGGCAGATTCCAATGCATCCAGATAGCAAAAAGTATACGGCCTTCACCGTCCCAGGACGAGGGTTATTTCAGTGGCGCGTAATGCCATTCGGACTACACTCAGCACCGGCCACATTCCAGCGAGCATTGGACAACGTCATCGGCCCAGAATTGGAACCATTCGCCTTCACGTATCATTGTGACAGGAGGGTCAAAACAGGAGCATAACCAAAATCTGAAGGAGGTGTTTAGGCAGCTACGAGCGGCAAACCTTAAATTGAACAAAGAGAAGTGCAACTTCTTCAGGTCCGAAGCGAAGTACCTTGGACATGTGGTAAGCTAAAGCGGTATACACCCCGATCCAGATAAGGTTGCGGCCATTAAAAATCTGGCACCGCCGACGAGCCGTCGAGAACTGCGTCAATATCTGGGTGTGGCGTCGTGGTAGCGCCGTGTTGTACCTGATTTTGCCACTATCTCGCAGCCTATGACACAGTTGCTGAAGAAAGGCAAGCATTGGCGATGGGGACCAGAACAACAAGAAGCGTTCGAGACCTTGAAGGAAAAATTGACCAAGGCGCCTGTCTTAGCCTGCCCAGATTTTAGCCGAACCTTCGTACTGCAGACCGACGTGAGCGACTACGGGCTCGCCGCAGTGCTGACGCAGGATTTTGAATAGCCTACGCCAGTCTTCACCTCATCCCAGCCGAACGCAATTACAGCCCTGCGGAAAAGGAGTGCCTGGCCATCGTGTGGGGCATCCGCAAAATGCGCTGTTATCTGGAAGGCTACCGCTTGAAATGGTTGAAGTCGATATAGAGTCCGTCCGGCCGAATCGCGCGGTGGGCTCTCGAGTTGCAGCAGTATAGCTTTGACATCCAATACAGACGCAGTAAGCTGAACGTGGTGGCGGACCACTGTCTAGACAACCGTTGGAGGACCTGTGCAAGACTACTGAGGTTACGGCAGAAACACAGAATTGTCCCTGGCTAGAGCGACGAAAACAAGAGGTGCGAGACAATCCTGAAAAATTTCCTGATTATGCGGAAGAAGATGGCAGCCTATACCGACACATACCTAACCAGATTGGCGATGAAGAAGCAGCCGCTTGGAAGCTGTGCGTGCCGACGTACCTGCGGGCGAGAGTTATGGCAGGAAACCACGAGCAGCCCAGCGCCGGCCACCTTGGAGTTCGTAAGATCATTGGCCGCATAACCAATCGCTATTACTGGCCTTTTTCGAGCTGTCAGCCGATACGTGAGAAGCTGCGAGATATGCCAACGCTACAAAGCAAGCCAGCAGGCTCCTGCAGGAAAAATGTTGTCTCGCATTGCAGATGAGCAGTGGTCGGAGGTCGAAGCACGGTAACACCATGATTTTGGTGTTATTTGACAAATTTAGTAAATGAACCGAAGCGGTACCGATGCGCAAAGCCACCAGCGATAATTTAAAGAAAGGTTTTCAAGAAAGAATATTAGCCCGATTTGGAGTCCCAAAGGTACTCATAACTGATAACGGCTCTCAGTTTTGCAGTCGTGCGTTTCGGAAGTTCCTGCAGGAGATTGGTACTAGGCAGCAGTTTATCGCCCCGTATTCGCCGCAGGAAAACCCGACTGAGAGAACCAACAAGACGCTCAAAACAATGATAGCGCAATTCAGTCAAAATCAACATAAGACGTGGGATGAGTGTCTACCAGAGCTCACCTTGGCACTGAACAGCAGCAAGTCTGATGTCACTGTCTTCAGCCCTGCATTTTTAGTACAAGGTTGAGAACCAAAACTTCCTGGAGCACTCTTCGATGATCAAACGATGGGCACCGGCCGAGAAGTTCAATCACAAGCAACACGTGCAGAACAACTGCAAGAAATATTTAAACTTGTACGGTGCAAATTAAGTCAAGCTACGCGCGACCAGGCGCGTCACTACAACTTGCGTAGGCGAGATTGGCAGCCAAGGATAGGCGAGAAGGTCCTCGCAAAACAGCATCCGCTGTCTAGCGCAATAAACAGCTTCGCTTCAAAATTAGCTTCCAAGTATGAAGGCCCTTACGTCGTCATCGGATTTATTTCACCCGTGATTGCACAGATTCGTAAGAAAGGTGAGTCCAAAGTACGAAAAGCTCATGTCGGCGAACTGAAGAAGTTCCGCAAAACCAACTGTCAAGGAGAAAGGGTCAAGCAGGCGGCCGCATCCACAGAAACAACTGCCAACCATGGCGGCAACCGCAAAACCAACTGTCAAGGAGGAGGGGTCAAGCAGGCGGCCGCATCTGCAGAAACAACTGCCAACCGCGGCGGCAACCGCAATACCAACTGCCAAGGAGGAGGGGTCAAGCAGGCTGCCGCATCCGCAGAAACAACTGCCAACCGCGGCGGCAACCACAAAACCAACTGTCATAAGTAGAAGACGAAGTACGACGAGTCAACGTCGTTTAAAAATGGGCAAAAGAGGCGGCAGCAACCGTAAAAACAACTGCATCATCGCGGCGGCATCCGCAGAAGAACTGCAAAAACGCTGCAGGAAGCGCTAAAACAACTGTGGAAAGCGACAAGTAGTAGTCGGCATACGATGACCATCGTCATTAAAAATAGGTCAAATGGCAGTGGCAGTGTGTCAACGGCTGTAGTGTCTTAATAGAGCTACAAGATCCACTAGAACCTGATCACAGCAACAAAATCATGCAGTCAAGAAGGGCCACGGTATGAGCAACAGGACTACTACACCAGTAGGGTAGTAAGGATCACCAAAGTCATCGACAACAACACCAGAGCTATCTAGCCAAATACGACGCGACCATCGTCATGAAAAATAGGTCAAGAGGCAGTGGCAGTGCATCAACGGCTGTAGCGTCATAATACCCCTACAAGATCTCTAGGAACCTGACAACAGCAACATAATCGTGCAGTCCAGAAGAACTGCGGGTTGAGCGACAGGATTGCTGCGTCAGTAGCGCAGTAAGGATCACCAGAGTCAGCGATAATAGCACCAGAGCCATACAGCCAACTCGGCGGCCGTATCCGAAATAAAACAACTGCCAAATCGCGGCAGCAACTGCGTAATAACTGCATACCGAGTAGCTAGACGAAAAACCTCAAGTGGACAGCAAAGCGGTGGCACCCGCTGAAACAACTGTCAAAAGGCTGAGCCATCTCAAAAGATGGAACCTATACCAGGTCCCACAAGCAGCGCCAGCGTCGTCCATAACTTCGCGCTACATCAGTCCGCAGGAGCAGTCAGCAGATATCAGTAAGCCCGAAACCGAGGTTCACGTCACCAGCTTGCCAGAGCAGCAAGCATCCGTCCATAGCGCTTGGCAATATGCCAGCGCCAGCTACTCGAGTGCCCAACAGCAAGCTCCACAGGAGGCCACAGGAATTGTCAAGAGCCGTCCATCGGGACGACAGGCCGAAAACTTGTTCAAGCAACAAGTAAACTTTAAAAGCGCATGCAACGGCGTGCTCAATCCCGTCAGCTTAACCACAGCGGGACTTGGATCCAGACGGCAGCCAAGCGTCCCAGTACCTCACAGTACACATCAATCTGAATCCAGGATCCCCTTTTCCAAAGGGAGATAACACAGGATGTACCTCTTGCAGTGGCTACCGATAAGGACAGCGACATGAGCCTGGGCGAGCTCCTTTACCCAACAACAGGATGGTCAACCCAACCTCTTCCGACTACTGATCCCCTACAAAACTATTTCAATAATTTGATGGCAGAACAACATCAGCAATGGGTACAAGAAGGAAAAAGGATCCGGTTCCTCGTCACCATCGGTAAGCGTCAGTTCCGGGTGAACATCCGCAAAGACGGCACCAAGATCCTCCGCCCACTGAAGTAAGGGAAGATGTAAGGACCAAAACTTTTGCAAAGTTTTGCCCTACATGTTTTAATAATAGTTCTTCTCATTTCAGACATAGTTTCCTGCTGGGTCATACACGGTCGACTATGTATAAAACGTCCAACTCAGAGTCACCCAGTGAGGAAAATAGCCATGCGAGAGCCACTTCAAGGGTGGTCAAGGCCAGGTCTGACAGAAGACGGGGGTGGTTGACCCAATCTAGGGGCTTAGATTTAAGTTTAAGTAGGCTAAGGAAACATGAAGTATAGGTTAAGTTATTTTTAATATATTTTTATTATCTTTCTTTATTTTTATTACATATATTTTATTTTATTTAATCTTATTTTTAACTTATATTTATATAAATAGTGCTTCATATAATATAAATAATTAAACGGAATGAAATTAAAACACACTTACTATGACATTCTTCATCTTAATTTAGTCAGGCAGGAACCACTTAGTCATGCCAAACGGGTGTGCCCTTTTTCCCACAGGGGTGCTGGAAAGCATAAAACATATATGGTTAAATTCCATATAATTGTTGCATCAGCAAAACTTGCTGCGTAAGTAAAACAACAGCTATACGACCAAGTGATAATTTGTTGCATTTGTTTTTTTCATTGCATGTAACAACGGCACCGTCGTACGATGTGTATGAGAGACGAACACCTGCATGAGATGGAGCATAACAAGCGAGGGTACACCAAACTATAATCGAGATGAAGAAGCGAGTCTTGTTTTAATCGCGAAACCGAGAAGTCTAAATAAATATCAGTCTTATTACAACCGCGAAGTAGGTCGACTGAGCAGAAACTACAAGCAGCACAACTTCCTTTACGACAGCTACGTTAAGACAGCGCAGCAGTGACATCGAGCGTCAGGACGACCGTACCAGAGCAGCGCAATCAACGCAGGCAGCGGACGTGAGTCAACGGTAGCAGCGCCGCACAGCGCTGCCAGATCTACCGCATCCGCAACAGCGACAGAGCCACACAGTTGAAAGAGACTTCGGCTTGGGCAGCAGGATAACTGCGTCAACAGCGCAGTATTGATCACCAACACCAACAGCATCAAAACCGTGTAGCCAAATCGGCAGCAGCAATGCACCAACGGCGTCGTATTTAATCAACGACGATTAACAAAGTCGACGACAACCGCACCAAAGTTCAGCAGCTACAGCGTCAGCATCACGGAAGACGTCACCAGCGACAGAGACAGAGCAGCGCCGGCCATACCAGAGCAAATCCTGAAGTCAGCAGCAGCAGGACAATACTAAGTATCATTTGTTCCTATTTATTATTGTATTGATTTTGTAGATTTTATGAATAATGATTTTCGTAGTTAATTACAAGACAATTACGTTGATACATTCTTAAATAATTTAATACCATGTTTGGATATAAATATATCATATGTTGTTAAGTTAGTAAATTAATAGCACATATAAAATAACATACACACATTTAAACACTTATTATATTTGTATACCTTAAGACATAAGCTATTTTCATTTTTGTATTTTTCATTAGTCTAAACAAAGTAAAATACAAATATAAGAAACATAAATGCAAAATGCTGACAACATAAGTGCAATGAATTGCTACTTAGCCTTGAATGCTAGTAAGTTCATTGTCGCAATATTTCGCAATGTAGTCGTTTTAAGGCACATTGCACTGGCTTTGAATTTTAGCGTAAAGTTTGTTCTGCTGACCATGCAGTTTTGGATGCATTGCCCTTTATTGTTTGTTATGCTTATATTTTATATTTGTTATGTTTATATTAATAATATTCAATTTTTTAGCTATAAATAGTTTCGCAAATCAATAAAGTTTTTTCAGTACAATTATTCACATTATAACTCAAGGTGTTTTTATTTACTCAAAATAAAAGTATAATTGGTTAATGCACTAAATATACATTAAATAGAACACGGCTCAAGTGCCTGATCTAATATACATAATATAGTATAAAAGCATACTATACATTTTGGTGACCCCGACGTGATAAGCAGGAAAGGATAACTGGTTCAAGTACCAAGTATCCATCGATACACTGAACACGTAATCATCTTGTCAAAGCAGCAAAAGTCATTGACAATTGCCACAAGTACTAATTGACATCCTGGTGCAAGTACCAAGAGTCAAACAACAATCAAGTCCATCACAGAAGACTTCAAACGTGATATCCTGGTTTATGTACCAGCGTTATCAACAACATCCATCAAACGTGTCCTGTAACCAGCAGACGACAGCAAACAAGCGTCATCAGACGCATCAACATACACAACAATTTTCAGTAAATCCGTGTATTGGACACAGAGTTTACATCCGAAAATATATACAACAGCCAAAACATGGGCATTGATGAACTTGCACTGAGACAAGATGACATTGCAGTGGCTATACAAAAAACCATAGCCAACTACAAGAAGGCGCCTCATGATCGCCGAACATCAGAGTTCATCGCAACAAAGACTAGGGAGCTGGACGAATTGTGGGTACAGTTCGAAAAACTCGACAACGCCATCCGTGACCAGCATGGCAAGGAATCCAGTCACCCGTATTTTACAAAGGATATACACAGCATTATTCGCTTGAAATACCCAGAAGCACGAGACGAGATGGACAATGCAGCGAAGGCCATCAAACTTGCTCAGGACACATCAACATTAAGGGCTGGACCAGAGTTCACTAACACAGTACGGTCGCCGCAGCCAGCTACTCGACAAATCGAAACAAACACCATGGTGACAGCCACCATAAGTCCATCAAGTCAACTACGCTCACTGATTGATAAACAAAAAAGGTCAATCGATACAGCTAGCAGATTGCTAAGCCAAGTGCTTAGTAGTTCGACACAACAAACGTCGCAATATTATGCAATGCAGGCGAAAACGGTTGAAACCCATTGGAAAGCCGCCCAGGACCTGCATCAAAAAATCTGGTTATCTGATGAACCCAGCGCATACGACCACGAGAATTTTGCCCAGATCGAGCAAACAATCACTGCGTAGATTTTGCAGCTACAGGACTTGGCCCAAGAATCAGTGACATCAATTATTCAATCATCTCCCATATCAGTCAACAGGCAAACAACAAACATGATGACATCAGGATTAAAACTGCCTAAGGTCGAATTGCCAAAATTCGATGGCAGCTACCACAAGTGGAGACAGTTTCACGATCTATTTATGGAGCTGGTCGACAAGCAACCAATTCCAGCTTGTCAAAAGATGTGGTTTTTGAAGTCCAGCCTTTCTGGTCAGGCGGAAGGACTAATTCAGCATTTCACAGCATCAGCAAACGATTACGAAGCAGCTTGGGCGGTGGTCAAAGATCGATACGAGAATCCTCGGCTATTGACTACAGACTACTATACAGACTACTCTCCCAGCCAACAATCATCAATGATCATGCATCAGCGATGAAACTGCTCCACGACACCACCAACGAGTGCATTATGACTCTTCAAGGCCTAGGAGTAAGCACCGACAGCTGGGACCCCATTCTATTGTATATCCTAACCCAAAACCAACACAAAACCACTCACGCATTACAATCTTTAACCCAACCGAAAGCAATACCATCTCTAAAAGAATTCTTGACTTTCCTTGAGCTCAGGTTCCAGTCGTTGGAAGCGTTAGGAGGAAGACCTAACAAGGATACGTCAGAACAAGGGCGACGAAAGGCCTATCAGGCGTTAAGTGTCTCAGTGACGAAAGGTTCTACTTGCATAACATGCAACCAACATCACAAACTGTTCCAGTGCCAAGACTTTATCAAGATGACACCAAGCCAGCGGTTAAATGCAGTCTAAAAAGCAAAGTACTGTGTAAACTGCCTGAAAAGTGGACACAATGCAAAATCTTGCATGTCAGGCACCTGCACAAAATGCCTTAAAAAACACAATACATTGCTTCATTTGGGAGGTTCACAAGGCTCGGAGACATTAATCAGGGTCAAGCAGTTGCAGTCTCCTGAAACAACGAAAGATTCTCCGGTATCACTTACAGCTGTTGAAGAACAGCAAATACAATCAACCATAGTATTGCTCAGCACGATTTCTGTGACCATAATTGATAAGTGGGGACATCAAATTCATTGCCGAGCACTACTAGATAACGGTTCACAAGCTAACTTCATAACAAGGTGGCTTGCGAACAAAATCGGTGTAAAAAGGAATCAGTGCACGATTGGAATAGAAGGCATAGGCCAAACACAGAGCCGTACCACTGAAAGGGTCAACTTGCAGCTGCAATCAAGGACGACCGGCTTCACCAAGAGAATTGAAGCTCACATTCTAACAGAGATTGTTTCCAAGCAACCATCAAGCAGCATCAATATATGTGATTGGAAAATTCAGAGCAACCTCCAACTAGCCGACCCCAATTTCTATGAATCCAGAGGCATCGATTTACTCCTTGGAGCAGGTATCTTCTACTCAACACTATGCGTTGGACAAATACCACTTGGAGATGGACGGCGTGTGCTTCAAAATAACCTTTTTGGCTGGATAGTTGGTGGTGAATACATAAAAAAAAATTCACCCAGCACAGCTATTACTTGTGGCATCTGCACCGAAGATCAGTCACTCACCGAGGCAATGGAAAAATTCTGGCGGCTTGAAGAATGCGACTCAAGTAGAGCCAACTTAACTGCGGCCGAACGACGATGTGAACAGGATTTTCTTCGAAACACTCACCAACACATTGACGGTCGATTTTTAGTGAAGTTTCCATTTCAGCACGATCCAAATCAACTCGGTGAATCCAAAGACATAGCCTTACAGCGTTTCACAGCCATTGAACGCAAATTATTAAAAAACCCTGAGCTCAAGACTCAGTATGTAGCTTTTATGCGAGAGTATGGGAAAACTCGGTCATATGAAGGAAATAGATGTAGAGAGCATCAAAGGTTCACATTACTTCTTACCACATCATGCCGTCCTCAAACCGGACAGCTCAACAACTAAACTAAGAGTTGTATTCGATGCATCAGCAAAAACATCAACCAATTTATCATTAAACGAAATACTAGTCACAGGGCCAGCCATACAAGAAGACGTGGTTACAACACTCTTACGATGTCGGCTGCCTAGATTTGCTTTTACAGCCGACATCGAAAAAATGTACCGACAGATATGGGTAGACAATGATCACCAAAAATATCAACTTATTTGGTGGAGAGAGGACCCATCACATCCATTAAAATGTAATAAGCTCACCACGATAACCTATGGCACAACCTCTGCACCATACTTGGCTATGCGCACCTTGCAAGCGCTCGCTGAAAAACAAGCTCTCAAGTATCCGTTGGCGGCAGAAGTAGTAAAAACTAATTTTTATGTAGATGATGTGTTAAGTGGTTCTGATAAAATCACTACTACATTTGAAATGCAACAGCAACTACGCCTGATGTTGGGCTCCGCAGGCTTCAATCTACGAAGGTGGTGTGCAAATCACCCAAAATTACTACAAGATATCGCACCAACGGATCAAGAAGTTGCACTCAACTTTAACAATTCTCTCAATGAGAGCATCAAAACAATGGGGATCACGTGGAATCCTAAAAATGATAATTTCAAGCTGAAAATCGGAGAAACCACCACTGATCATAGAATAACCAAACGCACAGCTTTAGCAGATATATCTCGTGTATTTGATCCACTAGGATTCATTGCTCCAGTAACAACCACCGCAAAAATATTTCTACAGCAGTTGTGGAAACTAAGAGTGGATTGGGATGGTGCACTCCCACAAGATCTTCACACTACCTGGCTAGCATTCAAAACAGATTTAAAATTATTGCAAAGCATCAGCATCCCTCGTCATATCTTTGGCCATAAGGAAGCGAATAATCCTGAAATACATATTTTCACAGATGCCTCAGAGCAAGCATACGGAGCTGTAGCATACATGAAGACAACACATGCTCACAACACTATAGTCGTACGATTTATATGTGCAAAATCAAGAGTAGCGCCAACAAAACAAATAACATTACCACGATTGGAATTATGTGCTGCCAAGTTAGCCGTAGAACTTATGCAGAAACTTCAAGAAGCCAACATCATCAAGGAATCGATTGTACACTTATGGTCCGACTCCACGGCAGTGCTAGGATGGATAAACGCAGATTCATATCATTATCAAACTTTTGTCGCCAACAGGATTTCAGCCATTCAGCAGCATACATCTCCACAACAATGGTGACACGTGCAATCTAAAGACAATCCTGCTGATCTTATATCAAGAGGACTAACACCAAGCAAACTAATTAACAATAATTTATGGTTGAATGGTCCCCTATTTCTACATAGAGCGATAACAAGTTGGCCTCTTCAACCACCATGAGGAGAATGTCCGTTATAGCGCAGGAAGGTAATGTCTGCTACAACGGCGACAGCTACAAACCGCACAAGAAATTGGCTTGAAGAAGTCAATCACAAAAATTCGTTTCGGCACTTGCAAAGGGTATTGGCATATGTTCTACGTTTCATCAACCATACTCGAAACCAGTCGACCAAGGCAGCAACGACAACATTATCTGCAAATGAAGTGGAAGAATCGCTGCTACTTATTGTGAAGACCATGCAACGGCAAGAATTTGACAATGATATTAGTCAATTAACTCGCTATTCCGCTGTGAGCAACAACAGTTCAATCAACACTCTAACTCCTTTCCTAGATGATAAAGGCATGTTAAGAGTGGGAGGACGTTTCATCCAACTTAAGTTATGATGCCAGACACCCGATGCTGCTACCATACAACAACATAATTACAAAACTTTTACTAAACGATCTGCACAAGGAACACCTTCATGCTGGTCCTCAAACCCTTATGTCTATTACAAGACAAAGATTTTGGCCTCTAAAACTAAAAACCTTAGCTCGCTCCGTCACTCAAAACTGTGTTCAATGCACTAGAGCCAAACCAAAATTATTACAACAATTGATGGGTAGTTTACCCGCCGACAGAGTACAACCTGCAAGACCATTTGTCACCTCTGGAGTAGATTTCTTTGGTCCAATTTGGACTCACTTCAAAATTCGAGGTAAACCACCGCTAAAATCATATGTAGCCGTATTTTGTTGTTTCGCTACAAAGGCGGTTCATTTAGAGTTGGTGAGTGATCTAACAACTGAGGCCTTTATTGGAGCGCTCAGACGTTTTATGGCTCGTCGAGGACACTGCAAGACACTATACTGCGACAATGCAACAAACTTCGTAGGAGCCAGGAACCAATTGCAAGAATTACGATCGATAATTCACGATGATAATTCACAAAAACAAATAACAAATGAATGTAATACGAAAGGAATCCATTTCTCATTCATCCCACCACGTGCACCACACTTCGGTGGACTTTGGGAAGCGACAGTAAAATCAGCCAAAAGCTTACTCCAAAAAACCTTGGCATCCACGTCACTAACCTATGAAGAAATGGGAACCGTTCTGGCTGAAGCAGAGGCCATAATGAATTCAAGACCAATCACTCCAATGTCATCAAATCCGAATGACTTCCAAGCACTCACCCCAGTACACTTTCTCATAGGAGAGCCTTTTACCTCGACAATCGATCCTAATGCTCAACCAAACAACGTCAAAAATCTCACCAGATGGAAACTGGTCCTGCAACTCAAGGCAGAGTTTTGGAGAAGATGGTCCAATGAGTATCTTCACAGCCTACAACATCGATACCAATGGCACCATGAATCCAGACACATCAAACCAGGCATAATGGTCATAATCAAAGATGACAACCTACCCTCCTTGAAATGGCCTCTTGGTCGAATCACGAAGGTAATACGAGGTCAGGACGAACTTGTTCGAGTTGCCGACGTGCGCACAGCGACCGGAATATCACGAAGAGCAATACACAAGTTAGCACCACTTCCAGTCCAGAAGAAACTAGCGACGTCAACGAGGATGCATCAACCTCTTCGAGAACACCGCCGCACTCCACCGCAGGCACGCAGCCTCACAACAAACCTGAAGTACCATCAAAAAGGATGCGACTGCCACAACTGGCATTCAGCAACATAGTACTAATAGCCTTTTTATTACTGCCAGTAATACTAGGTAATCCGATTGAGGTCACACAATTTAATAAAATTTCCGGTATACATTTCGAAGCCATAGGAAACATAAAATTAGTAACAAAGGAGTGGAATTTAATTGCTTTCTATGATATGGCACCATTTCGAGCTGAACTAGAGAGCCTGGCAAACGGAACAAGTTTTCTAAGTCAATTATGCGATCAAGTTCATCAAAGATCTACCTGCACGATCCTCGTCGACCAATTCATGCGAGCACAAGAGGAACTTAAGCAAGACAATAGTCTCCTCTATTCAAAGAAAAGATACACGAGAGGCGCGATAGATTTAATTGGCAATATTGGTAATTCTTTGTTTGGAATTCTAGATTCTGAGTATGCCGCAAAGATGGCGCAGACCATTGAACAAGTGCATTCTAACGAGGAGCATGTACGGAGTTTACTAAAGACACAAACATCGATAATGAATTCAACGATCAACATAATGAAGCATCACCAAAACGGGACTAAGATCAGATTAGGAATGATCGAGCATCAAATTGAAGAAATCGCCATTCGAATCAATATCACATCAGAAGAAGTAGTTCAAGATAAAACATTTAGACTGTTATTGGCATTAGCAGTGCAAATGACATTAACACTATCAAATCTACAACGAATACAATCGTCATTGTTGGATATTTTAATTGACACTCATCATGGGAGAATTCATCCAATGCTAATAAGCCCCCAACAATGTCGACAGGAAATAATGCGCATCAAGAATCATCTTCCATCCCAATTTCAGTTACCTGTGGAATATGACGAGCTATTGTCCTTCTACAAGCTAATGAGGGTAAAGGGAGGCGTCTCGGCCGATTATGTGATATTTGACATCAAAATACCATTGGTCAGTCAAGAATTATTTGAAGTTTTTAATGTGATACCCATTCCGGTCTTGTTCAATAAAACAATGGTAACCATAAAATCAACAACCTCGGTCATGGCAGTTAACCTACATCGTGACAGATATTTTCCTACATCCCCACGAAGCTCAAACAATGTGTCGTTCAACCTGAAGTTATCACAACATATGAAAGATAAGGTTGATCGACAGTCGCTCAACGCCGGGGAATATGTTTGGATATAAATATATCATATGTTGTTAAGTTAGTAAATTAATAGCACATATAAAATAACATACACACATTTAAACACTTATTATATTTGTATACCTTAAGACATAAGCTATTTTCATTTTTGTATTTTTCATTAGTCTAAACAAAGTAAAATACAAATATAAGAAACATAAATGCAAAATGCTGACAACATAAGTGCAATGAATTGCTACTTAGCCTTGAATGCTAGTAAGTTCATTGTCGCAATATTTCGCAATGTAGTCGTTTTAAGGCACATTGCACTGGCCTTGAATTTTAGCGTAAAGTTTGTTCTGCTGACCATGCAGTTTTGGATGCATTGCCCTTTATTGTTTGTTATGCTTATATTTTATATTTGTTATGTTTATATTAATAATATTCAATTTTTTAGCTATAAATAGTTTCGCAATTCAATAAAGTTTTTTCAGTACAATTATTCACATTATAACTCAAGGTGTTTTTATTTACTCAAAATAAAAGTATAATTGGTTAATGCACTAAATATACATTAAATAGAACACGGCACAAGTGCCTGATCTAATATACATAATATAGTATAAGAGCATACTATACAACCAACTTAACGTAGCCTTAAATATAAAGCTATTATGCTTAGAGATATTTAAATAAATTAATATTAATAGTGAGTGAAATCGAATAAATTGTAGTACACTTCAATCTAAACATTTCTATAACTCTAACTTAAACACATTTATTCCATGCACTTATTATTTATAAACATTTAACACATAAAGATCTAGTCTACAAACTAACATTTCTATAAACGTAGACTAAGCACATTTATGTAGCAAACAAACAAAACAAACATATAACTATTGTTTACATTCTTACTCGCTTGCACTTTATGTTTACATAACTACACTACATAACTACATTAAAATGACTACATAAACTAATGTTCTACTTAGTTACAATTATATTAAATAAGATATATATTTAATTTTGTATTTATTTTAAGTTAAAAAATACTGTTACTTGGCTTTATAAGCCGAAGAAAATCTAAAAATAAAATTACTTAAGTTTTGAGCTTTAAACCAACTGCTCCTTTTTTCTTTATATTTCTAAGCGCCTGAATGCACTTTCGAGTGACGGCGCAAAAAAATCTTTTTTTAACTGGTCAGTAGCGCTCTTAAGCGCTGGCAATAAAATTATTACATGGCGATCCTGCAACACGGACCAAGGAATCAATGAAAAAAAAAAATTTTGTTTTGCCGACGGCAAAACGCAATGGTGTCGTGAACGCACTGAAATTCCAAACATCGCGTATTAACATTGAGGGATACCGACGACAATCATATTCAGAAGAAGCAACCGATGCAGCTTTAAAAAATACAACATAAACAACAAACAATAAACCAAAATCAGCTATATAAGAAGCAGCCGATTCAACAACAATAACACTAAAAACAAAAACCATGATAAACAATTTTTTTTTTATTTCTTTTAAAATATTTATTAAAATTACATTATCAAAGAAAAAAAAATGTAAAAATAAAAATACTACACATATAAAAAAAGCTAAATCCATTTTTCCACATAATTATTTTGGAGCTATATTTTAAACATAAAACTTTTTTTTAAGCAGTTTCATAAGGCCAAAACAAAACAAAAAAATATCACATACACACACATAATTTTTTTTCTTTGCGGTCAAATATGCCAGTTGCATATAGTAAAAATGTTTTAGGTTAAATTTTTGCACAAATTTTTTGTCTCTTTTTCGCTTTAGCTTTTGACGCTGCGACGAATCTTTTTAATGCTAAAAAAAAACACACACAATATGTTCAAACATATATATAAAATCTTCTTTTTTTTACGCACCATTATGAAAACAATGCACATATGTATTTTGATAAATATGTGCAATGTTGAGTATTATGCGAGAAACACTTTAAAATAAATTTAACTCACTTTTATATTTTTTTTAATCGATTTCTTTTTTTTACTATTTACGCACACGCGACCGGTTTTAATCTCATTCAAGAACTAAAACGTCATTTAGTTCATCGTTTTCTTTTGTTTACTTTCTTATGATAACTAATGTTTTATAAGTTGGTACTACCACAGGGTGTTCCATACGAATTAAAATATAAATAACTTAATCTATTACAAAAATTTTTATGGAAATAATTGAAAGAAACATTTTAATATTAGAAAAATTTATATTAAACTTTAAGAAAAGTAAGAACAGAAAATTGTGAGGACTCAAATTGTTACCCAATTTGCACCTCACAAAGTATATTGATGACTTATTTTAATGAAATGTAAAATATGAATTAATAATTAAATTAAATGAATTATGTTTAAAGAATTTATTATTTATTTTTGGAAACTATATGGAAAAGTATAATAGTTTGTAGTTTATTGCATTGAATAAATAATAAATGAATAAATAACATATACACACATACAAATATGTATGCACACAGCCACATATACACAGGCAGGGAAAACAAAACAAGTGAACACGGAACAGAAAGGCAACGGCAGAATATAAAGCAGTCGCGTTTGCTTAGCACAGGCAGTCTTGTCGCAGGCGCAGTAGCATGCACATGCTTTGAGACTGAGTAGTTAGTTCAATCGTAGTTATCTTAAGCGAAGGTGTACTCACCCTTCGAACGTTGTTTACTCTAAGTCAGGCGTAGTTATCTTAAGCGAAGGTGTACTCACCCTTCGAACGTTGTTTACTCTAAGTCAGGCGTAGTTATCTTAAGCGAAGGTGTACTCACCCTTCGAACGTTGTTTACTCTAAGTCAGGCGTAGTTATCTTAAGCGAAGGTGTACTCACCCTTCGAACGTTGCTTACTCTAAGTTCAAAACGTAGTTATCTTAAGCGAAGGTGTACTCACCCTTCGAACGTTGTTTACTCTAAGTCAGGCGTAGTTATCTTAAGCGAAGGTGTACTCACCCTTCGAACGTTGCTTACTCTAAGTTCAAAACGTAGTTATCTTAAGCGAAGGTGTACTCACCCTTCGAACATAGTGTTTAATCTAAGTCAGGCGTAGTTATCTTAAGCGAAGGTGTACTCACCCTTCGAACGTTGCTTACTCTAAGTTCAAAACGTAGTTATCTTAAGCGAAGGTGTACTCACCCTTCAAACGTTGTTTACTCTAAGTCAGGCGTAGTTATCTTAAGCGAAGGTGTACTCACCCTTCGAACGTTGCTTACTCTAAGTTCAAAACGTAGTTATCTTAAGCGAAGGTGTACTCACCCTTCGAACATAGTGTTTAATCTAAGTCAGGCGTAGTTATCTTAAGCGAAGGTGTCCTCACTCTTCGAACGTTGCTTACTTTAAGTTCAAAACGTAGTTATTTTAAGCGAAGGTGTACTCACCCTTCGAACATAGTTTTACTCTAAGCTCAGGCGTAGTTATCGTAAGCGAAGGTGTACTCACCCTTCGAACTTTGTTTACTATAAGTTCAAAACGTAGTTATTTTAAGCGAAGGTGTACTCACCCTTCGAACATAGTTTTACTCTAAGCTCAGGCGTAGTTATCGTAAGCGAAGGTGTACTCACCCTTCGAACTTTGTTTACTATAAGTTCAAAACGTAGTTATTTTAAGCGAAGGTGTAGTCACCCTTCGAACATGGTTTTACTCTAAGCTCAGGCGTAGTTATCGTAAGCGAAGGTATACTCACCCTTCGAACTTTGTTTACTATAAGTTCAAAACGTTTTTATCTTAAGCGAAGGTGTACTCACCCTTCGAACTTTGTTTACTATAAGTTCAAAACGTAGTTATTTTAAGCGAAGGTGTACTCACCCTTCGAACATAGTTTTACTCTAAGCTCAGGCGTAGTTATCGTAAGCGAAGGTGTACTCACCCTTCGAACTTTGTTTACTATAAGTTCAAAACGTAGTTATCTTAAGCGAAGGTGTACTCACCCTTCGAACATAGTTTTACTCTAAGCTCAGGCGTAGTTATCTTAAGCGAGGGTACACTCACCCTTCGAACGTTGTTTGCTCTAAGACAGGCGTAGTTATCGTAAGCGAAGGTGTCCTCACCCTTCGAACGTTGTTTACTCTAAAATCAAAACGTAGTTATCTTAAGCGAAGGTACCTCCACCTTTCGAACATAGTTTTAATCTGAGCTCTATCATAGTCACTCACAGCGAGAGGGATCATAGCAAATAACGGAATACATATGAATAAGCAAGGATTAATTAAATCACTTTAATTTATATAATGCTTAATAATTAATAATAACTAAGTAACGTACTCATTAAGCAATAAATAAAACAAATGAAAATAATAAAGAATTACACTACAGTTTAAAACTAAAACGCTGGCTTTCTTATTTAAAACAACGGGATCATTGGTAAATAAATTATTTTGTAAGAACCCCTGGTTTACTCACTGAGCCTACCTCAGCAAAAATCAGTAACGAGCAAAAGGGTTCGTTACAAAATACAGTAGTGAATACGTAAAAAGTAAGTTGAATTTTTTTCAAAATATAAAAGTTGAAATAGAGAATATTGAAGGCAATGAAGATTGTCAAATTTCAAAAGTAAAATTCAACAATATTTATTATGAAGTTGTGAATATATTAAATAATTTAATTGTAAAAGTAAATACAAAAAGTTTAAACGAAATTATTTCTATAGATTTAGATTTATCAAACATTTGGGAGGAAGAGAAAATTTCGCCAAAAATGTCAAATTTCGACATTAATGTGGTAGGAAAAAACCTACAAGTTTTTAAAGGATCTTATAATGGATTAAAGGATTTTATTGTACAAGCAGAATTATTGCATGATTTAGTGAAGGATGATGATAAGCAAATTTTTGTTAAATATATTTATAATTTTAAATTAACCACCCAAGTACGCAGCATACTTGGACGTTCAAACCGGCCTTCTACTATGGCGGAATTAAAAACTTTATTGGAAGAATCATACCCAAATCCGAAAAATTTGCAACAAATATTAAATGAATTTAGTTTACTAAAACAAAATAATATGCCAATAGCAGCTTTCAGAGAAAAACTGGTAGAACTTTCAGAACAACTGAGCTCTTATGAAATAAAAAGTCTAGAAAATCCGAGTAAGGACGCGAAAAATGCGGTATACAAAATAAATGAGAGCTTGGCGCTCAATATTTTCTCAAAAGGTGTTGATACAGAATATAGAAATATTTTACTAGCAAATCCACCTAAAACTTTTGGTGAAGCTGTTGAGAGGTGTATGGCAGTAGAAGAAAATTTAAAGGCTAATGGAAATAATATTTTCCAAATTAGGAACAATTTTAGAGAACATAGATATAATAATAATATTAATAATAATCAGAGAAATTATCCAAATAGCTATTCAAAAAACAATTACAGGTATAATAACAATAACAACAATTTTAGAATCAATAGAAATAATTCAAATCAAGGCTTTAACAGAAACAATAACTTTTCAAACAATAACAACTTTCAAAATAACAATAGTTTTCGACACAATAATAACACAAACAGAAATTTTAGCAGGAATAATAATAATTTTAATTACAATGTGCAGGGAAACGGCGATGGCCGGGTAGCAGGAGCTGTTACCCGCAGAGGCCACAATTAATTTTACAACTTTCAAAAAATTTATCTAATTTCATAATTTTAAAATGTAAAAATTCAAATAGAACGTTAAAATTCCTTTTAGATACGGGAGCTGATATTTCCGTTTGCAAAGTCGAAAATACTAACTATTTAAACACAAGATATATTACAAAGATAACAGGCATAACGAACGAAACTATAGAATGTATTGGTACATCAAATTTAAAATTTTATATTGAAAATGAAGAATTTGAACATAATTTTCAAATAATCTATAGCAACAGATGGAATAATAGGCCGAGACATGATGAGGAGGTATATGTCAAAAATAGACTACGAGACATTTACAGTTACATTTATAATTAATGAAAAAGAAGTAATATTACTAATAATTTTAAAGGATTTTTATAATGTTACGGTACCCGCACGAACAAAAGCGATGATTTCAACAGTTTTAGAAAACGAAAATACAAAAATACTAGCGACAACGAGAAGTATGGATAAAAATAAGCATACAAAAAACTCAACCAGTAACAATTTAGAACGTATTCCAGGCAGGAAGATTGATCACCTTTTTGTGTGGGAATGCACTTCACTATCGGATGTAAACAAAATAAGAAAACTAAAATTTATAACAGAAAAAGATTTTAAGGGTACTCAGATAGACATAGAAGACAATCAGGTTTTTGTACGATGCTGTGGCAATCCGATGTTCACACAGATGACATTGGAGAAACTGATTTCGAAGATGCAAAAACTAGGGATTGAAGAATTAGCATTGAATATTAATGATAAAATATTTAGAAACGTGGCCACGGAAAATTTTAAAAGAATTTATAATAATTTAAATGTTGGTAAAAATACTCATTTATAGAGAACCAAAAAGAATAATAGAGATAGAAAACCAGAAAAGAATAATTGAAGAGTACCATAATTCGACCCATGGAGGTCATATGGGAATTAGAAAAACGATTTTAAAAAAAGCAGAGGTATATATGGAAAAACATAAGTAGAATGATTAAAAATTTTATAAATAATTGCGAAACATGCAAAATTAACAAACAAACCAGACATACAAAAGAATAACTAACGGTGACAGACACACCAGGAACTAGTTTTGAAGCAGTTTCAATAGATACTGTAGGTCATCTACGATAACAATAACAAATAACTACCGGTACATACTCACCATGCAGTGCGAATTAACAAAATATGTTATAGCATGTCCTATGGAGACGAAAGACGCCAAAACAGTAGCCAAAACTTTAATAGAAAACTTAATTTTGATTTATGGGCATTTTAAAACAATAAAGTCGGGTACAGAGTTTACCAATGAGTTGATGTCGCAAATATGCAGCCAATTGAACATAAACCAAGTATTTAGCACACCGTATCATCACGAAACTCTTGGTTCTATAGAGAGGAACCACAGAGTGCTAAACGAATTTTTACTTAATTTTTGCAAAGATGACGAATGGGACCATTGGATCCCATACTTCACATTTGCGTAAAATACGACACCTCATATCGATACGAACTATAGTTCATTTGAACTTATTTTTGGCAAATTGGCAAACCTACCAAATGAACAATTAGAAACATTTAGAACTAACAATACTGAAAATTATGCGCAAGAACTAAAAATTAGATTAGCATATTCTTTAAAAAAAGCATATGAATTGATAAACATAGCTAAAGAGAAGCGAAAGAAAGATAATGAAATTTCAAACCCACTTAATATAAATATTGGTGATAAAATAATTGTAAAATGAATGAATAGAAGAAAGTATCAATCACCATATCATGGTCCATACACTGTAATTAAGAAAAATGAAGTAAATACAATAATAGATGTAAATGGAAAATTAAAAGAATACCACAATAATTTATTGAAAAAATGGATTTAATTGAACTGAAATATTGTATTAAATATATTGAAATTTGTTAAAATATCAACATAAACATATTTGAATTGTATAATTACCAATTATAAATATATTGAAATTTATTAATATATCAAAATGAAAATATAAACAAACATATTTTAACTGTATAATTACCAGTTATAAATAAATTTAAATCAATTGAAATTTTAAAAATTAAAATATTTAAATTATTTAATTACCATTTTCAAATTTATTAAAATATTTTAGTTTTATATATTATAGAAAAAAACATTTGCATTGTATAATTTTAAAAAATTATTTTTTTTTTAAATCAAATAATATTATCTTAAGGATGGGGATGTAGTGCACTTCAATCTAAACATTTCTATAACTCTAACTTAAACACATTTATTCCATGCACTTATTATTTATAAACATTTAACACATAAAGATCTAGTCTACAAACTAACATTTCTATAAACGTAGACTAAGCACATTTATGTAGCAAACAAACAAAACAAACATATAACTATTGTTTACATTCTTACTCGCTTTCACTTTATGTTTACATAACTACACTACATAACTACATTAAAATGAATACATAAACTAATGTTATACTTAGTTACAATTTTATTAAATAAGATATATATTTAATTTTGTATTTATTTTAAGTTAAAAAATACTGTTACTTGGCTTTATAAGCCGAAGAAAATCTAAAAATAAAATTACTTTAGTTTTGAGCTTTAAACCAACTACTCCTTTTTTCTTTATATTTCTAAGCGCCTGAATGTACTTTCGAGTGACGGCGCAAAGAAATCTTTTTTTTAACTGGTCAGTAGCGCTCTTTAGCGCTGGCAAAATTCTAACAGACAAAATTACAAAATTCTAACAGACAAATTACTTCCTCCTCGAACAAGTACTTCCACCTCCTACGAGACAAGTGAGAACGCAAACTCTCGGATCCGCTGTCCAAGCCCGCACCCAACGTAAGCTTGGTCTTTAAACCTAACCTAAACATCCTTTTCCTCGATGAACTACAAGCTTTGCGTGAACTGCGACTTGTAACCCGATTGCATTTTTCTTGCCTCAAGGTTAGCGAGAGCTGCTACCCTTTTGAGCTTCTAACCATCCAGTCCGTTCTTAATCCTCCAAAAACCCATCAACCTCCTACGAGATATATGAGATCCGCTGTCTAAGGTCATGCCCGTACCCAACGTAAGCTTGGTCTTTAAACCTAACCTAAACATCCTTTTCCTCGGTGAACTACAAGCTTTGCGGGAACTGCGACTTTTAACCCGATTGCATTTTCTTTGCCTCAAGGTTAGCGAGAACTGCGACCCTTTTGTGCTTGTAACCATCCAGTCCGTTCTTAATACTCCAAAAACCCATCTACCTCCTACAAGATAAGTGAGAACGCAAACTCTCGGATCCGCTGTCCAAGGTCAAGCCCGTACCCAACGTAAGCTTGGTCTGTAAACCTACCCTAAACATCCTTTTTCTCGGTGAAGCTTTGCGTGAACTGCGACTTGTAACCCGATTGCATTTTCCTTGCCTCAAGGTTAACGAGAAACTGCGACCCTTTTGTGCTTCGAAACCATCCTTTCCTTTGGCATTGTAACGCATTCTCCCCAGCTGATTAGGCTGTTGGGAATTCAAAAACAATATTTAAACTACAGAAGAACTCACAAATAATATTTAAATTACGAAACATTATTTAAATTACGGATTAATCACAGATCAATTTGAATAGGGTAGCTCTAAGTAGATTTAAGTTAGATTTAAGCTACGAATTGTGAATAAATATTGTCATTATTTGAAAACCCTTGAGTTTGATTTAGTGTTTGCAATTAATAAATTCTTGCAACGATCCTGGTTCCGGCGAGCTTACCTCAGCCGTGAGAACGCATCGTTACACTGTAACAAAGTCAAATTATTTTGTTTTTTTTTCTTTTTTCGGTCAACCTTATTCTCGTCATCAGGCGATAGAATAACTTTTTTTTATTTGTAATGCTTGCATGTGAGATAGAGGTAAATTAATTTGTCTTTTTTCTTCTTTTTCTAACAAGAGCTCAATACAGGCGGCAATTAAATATCGTATACCTCCTACTTTATAAAATGTATGTTATTGTATTAATATATATATTATTTTAAATTATGGTAGCATCACTTTATATGTACATATTTATGTTTTACTTAAGTTAAGTTAAAAGCAAATATAAATAAAGATATTAAAATAGAAATACTTTTTTAAGTAATTAAATTATAAAAAATAGTATCAATTATTTATGTATACAACTGAAGGGTAGGTATTTCGCATGTATATGAAAAAACTTTAAGGTTTTTTTTTATAAAAGAAAAAGGATTATGCCCATGTTCAATTTAAAACTGATAACTAGTACGTAGGGTAAGGAAGTAATAACGTTTTCCGCTAGTTTTCTTCAGCTTGTTGCTAGGTCAGAACGGGACAAGGTAGTTTGCGTTACTGAGGTGGCCACTATTGGTGCACGAGCCAATAATGAGTCAAGAGTCAATATTAATCTTAGGCAATTCATATTGACTTTGGTAAAACTTTAAAACAGTCTATTACACACTTGACAAACTTATCACCTCCACGGCTGGTAATAACATTACGGCTGCACTACTTATAAGACATTCCGTACATATGAGTAACTTACGGCCGGAGTGTGCTGTGGTGACGCCAAGGCGTCTTCATGCTATGTTACATGGCCGGGGCTATGCATCAATATTAGCTCCGTCTGCTCTCTTTTGTGGCTGTGGCCGCTGCTGCTGCTGTCGTTGGCTGCGCTGCTAGCTGAGCTGCTAGTAGAACCGCTAGATGAGCTGTTGGAGGAACGGCTGGATGAGCTGCTCGACGAGGTACTGCTGCTGCTGGTGCTCCGTCTGGAGATTTGGCTCCCAATTCTTGAAGGTCTTGGTCTGATTTGTCTTAAACTCGGCTGATTTTGGTAATCTGTTTGGGATTTTTTTTTAAATTTGGGAGATATGAGACCATTGCTTGCGCTGGGTCCGACTGTTCTGTAGCTGTTGATGCAGAATGCCCCTGCGGAACAGTTGTTCATGTGGTTTTCGCCGCCTCCTCCTTCGACTCACCACATATATTTACCCCGTATTCCGTGATTCAATTCGCCTTCCTTGACAGTTGTTAATGCGGTTGCCGAAGCTCTCACTTCTCTTCCAGAGTTGGTTTCGCAGGGTACGACTGCGGGACACTTGAAAATCCATGGTATTTCTTACGGGACAATTGCTAACGCATAATGCCGCTGCCCATCTCTTCTCCTACAATTGATTTCGCAGGGTGCTCCTGCGGGACACTTGTTGACGCATGGTACCTCTTATGGGCCAGTAAATATCGCAGGATATCACTGTTATTGGCAAGGTTTTACGTGGCTACCACCACGTATGACAGTTGTTAACGTGTTTATCGTCACGAACTCCTCCTTTTACCTCCGTAGTTGTTGACGCGGGTACGGCCGCGTTTTGGTTGGTTTTGCTTGCAGTCATCTGGCCGGATAGACATTTCGACGATGGAGTGCTGCTGCGGCATGAGACTACATTTGGCGGTGATGTTGCGTTTTGATGCCGCTGGCGTTGGCCCATAAAAGTTGGCACGGATACGTGTCCTTTTGTTGTTCATGACCTTACCATTGTGGCCGTTAATGTTGGTTTTGTGCTGTAGTAAAAGTCGCCTGGCCTGCTGATCATATTGACGAGGATGTGCTACTGTGGTATATGGATTGCATTTGGCGGCTTCTTTGACGTTCTGATGTTGCTGACGTGGGCTCATAAAAAAGTGGGCACGGAGACGTATCCTTTGCATGGCTCGGTTGAAAAGACCGTAATTTCAACCTTATTACGCAGTGGCTGCTGCTGTGCATTTGGTTTCGAAGGATGTGGCTGCGGGACACTTGTTATCGCATGGTACCTCTTACGGGAAAGCTGATAACGCAGAATGCTGCTACGATTGGCAAGGTTTTACATGGCTGCCACCACGTATGACAGTTGTTTACATGTTTATCGTCACGATCGTCTTTCTTCACACCAGTAGTTGTTGACGCGGATACAGCCGCGATTTGGTTTGCTTAAGTAAGAAAGTCTCCTGGCCTAATAAACATATTGACGACGACTTGCTGCTGTGGTATGATGACTGCATTTTGCGGCAGCGTTGTCGTTCTGATGTTGCTGGCGTGGCCCCTATTGAATGGCCACGGAGACGTATCCTGTACATGGCTCGTTTGTGAAAACCGTGAATTCGCGCTAATTAAGCAGTGGCTTCTGCGTTGCGACCGTCTTTTGGTCTGCTGGACCTCTTCACTTAAATATGCTGCTGTGGTTTGTTGATTTTATTTGGCGGCGACGTTGTTGTGCTGAGACTCGCTGACTTTGGCCCAATTTTTGGGCGAGCGCTGTAACGTATCATCACCTCTTCGGCTGCTGTTGGTGCCGTCACCTCTGCCGTTTTTTACGTCGTGGCTGTTGTCATTTTCGCAGTTGTTGACGCAGAGTGCTTCTGCGATTTCCGCAGTTTTTAACGTGGATGCTACCACTCATCCTGCGGTTGTTTAGGCGGATGCTGAAAAGAAAATATTTAGAGATTACATTTTCTTTTTACCGACGTCTAACTCACCGTAGAGCCATTCGCAACATTCGTGACATTCGCAAAGATCCGTCCATCATCGAACTATAAGAAATCTTTTGGTTCTGCACGGTGTACTATACAAACAGTATCTCTCGTTTTTAGTGATCGAACTTTTCGGCACTTGCCGTTTGTTTTATGGTTGCACTTTTCATGCTAAACCTCACATCGGGTTCCGCTCTTATCACACGGTTTTTTTCTGGCATTCCCACTGGTGTCTTGTGGGTGGCCACTTTTGCCGCTTTTGTGGCTTACAGTGTAAGGACTGACGTTATTCAATGCCTCATGATGGTCTAGTTTGATACCTGATCATCCAAACGTTCGTAAAAACGAGCCGGAAGAAAGTATGTCAAAAACCTTTCTCTGAAATTCTTCCATTTCTCGTCAATTTTTTTTTTGTTGCACCACCACACTAGAACCCTGTCTTGTAGTAATTCTAGCATGGTCCTTGGTAGGTGGTCGTGGTTGATCCCGTATACACCTGCAATCTCTTCGATTCTTCCAATGAACCCAACGGTTCCGGGTTCCCATTGTACTTGATCGACCATCGTCGGACCATAAGACCATCGTCTTATGCTGCCATAAGACACCAACTCATGGCGTCTGCCTCCACTGACCGTCAACTCGGGTACTCCCATCGCTCGACTTGGCGTCTCTTCTTGGCTCGGTACATTCATGATTGGTGGCAGACTCCGGTTTCTCGGCAATACGGCCCTTCTTTCCGTATACTTCTATTCAAGTTCTAGCAGCCTTTTCTGCAACTAAAGGTCCAAACGCTGTCCGCCACCGTAGCCACAAACCGTTTGCGCAGCTCCTCGGCCGTCCCCTCCTCACTGAATCCAAACTTTTTAGCATATCTCATCAAATCGTCCTTCCGCAGTGTATAAATCCACGATGTACTTACTATCGTGCCGCTTGCTTAAATGTTAAGGACGCAATCAATATGTAAAGAATTATGTCTACGAAAATGTTTGCTCTTACAGTAATACGCTGCCGTTGAGTATTCGAAGAAGTGTAAAAGATCGAGTTATTATGCCAAATCTTACCTTACTAACTTCTTTACTCGATAAAAATCTAAAAATTTATGATTAGTGTAATTTAAATCAGAAAACAGGACGCTTATAACGCCTAGGTTGCCTCCTACTAGGCCCGTTTCTAGCGTTATTCAATAAACAAACGTAGTTTTCTTTCACTAATTATATTGCCTCGTTTTGTTCAAATAATAGCCGCTGCTTTACCCTTTTGGTATTAGCTACTAGCCCCGCTTAAAACTTTACGGTTATTTTTGAACTTTCGATTTAAGTTATTTTACTAATCGTGATCTAAACTTGAACTTGGTTTTGAATTTCTGCTAAATTTTTAGTTTGGAACCCTTCGACGAGTTAGATTTGGTGTCCCTTTTCAGATTTTTAGAATTTGGTAGCTTTTAAATTCTTTGTATGATTTTTGGGCCAATTTTTAAATGATATTTAATTTGATTTTTAGCAGAGGTTTTTTGGCCAGTACTTTTCAATTGCAATTTTTTAGTAATATATAAAAAAATTCAATTTTTTCTCCCGACGTTTCGTCAATTTTTTGTTGACATCTTCAGGGGGTTTATTTTTTCTAAAAAACACAATACATGAAAATTTTCTTAAACTAACAAAATAAAATAACACTGTACATACTTTTTTATATAATTATTCACATTACATTAAATTAAAAACGCGATGAACTATTTTAGACTTAAAACAATTAAAACATTAAACAAACGATATAAACTAATATTTAACAAAACCGTCCGTCCAGTGCTACTGCATAATTATTATTAATATTGTCCGTGTCTTCTTTGTAATTTATTGCCTTTTCTCCTTTTTGTTGTATTCGTAAGCTTTCTAATGTTAGTCTTTTGTTTGTTTTGTTTTCGACGTCCAAAATTCTAACCTCTTCAAAGTCAGCTGTGTGGCCTGAGCTTAAAATATGTTGTGCTAGTGCTGTTGTTGTTTTTTTGTTTCTAATGTCCAGCTTGTGTTCTGTCATTCTTGTTTTTAGTGCTCTCTTTGTTGTCCCTATGTATATTTTGTCGCATTTTTCTTTTTCGGCGCCTTGGCATTTTATTTCATACACTACATTGTTTTTCTCCTCGTCGTTTATTTTTGTTTTCGTTTTTGTAAATAATCGGTCTAATTTAGCGTTCGATCTGTATGCAAATGTTGTGTTGTCTGCTTTGAATATTTTTCGTATGTGTGTGTTATTCGTCAATTTTGGTATGTATGTGATGCCTAAGTACTTGTTAGTTTCTCGTTCAGTGTTGCCAGATTGTTTGTTCTGTTCTGTTATTTGTGTGTTCTGTTTATTTTTTTAAAACTTACAATTATTAAGAGAATTCACGAGGTGTCTAGGGTAGTCATTATTGTATAGTATTGCTTTTATCTTTTTTTATATATTACTAAAAAATTGCAATTGAAAAGTACTGGCCAAAAAACCTCTGCTAAAAATCAAATTCTTTGTTTTTTCTAAAAACATTGTTTTTTCAAAATTTAATACTTTTTCCGTTTTTTCTCGAAATTTTACACCTAATTCGATATAGTAAAATTTTTTTAAAATTCAAGTTTTTTTCAAGATTTATGCACATGTTTTCTTTTCCAGACTTTTTTTAAGATTTTTGTTTCAAGTTTTTTTTAAGGTTGTTTGTACAAGATTTTTTTTAAGATTATTTTTCGGGAATTTGGCTGTTTCAAAACTTTGACATTCAAGCAATCGGCCCGATCCTCTTTTTGCTTAGGTGCTTGCCTAGTTCGTCAAGATTTTTCTAAGTCTTTGCCTCGAAACTTTTTTGAGTATTTTCGCTAAGGCATTTACCTAGTCGTCAAGATTTTTCTAAGTCTTGTTTTTATACGCAAAAATTTCACTCGCGCATATTCAAGAATACATTCCATGCGTAGGTTTTTCAAGATTTCGAGGTTCAAGACTTTTTTAAGATTTTTTTAAAGATTTTTTTTATCAAGATTGAGAAAAAAGTTGAAAAAACGCGAGTGAGTTTTCTCTTAGTTTTGAGCGCTACAAAAATTAATAAAAGCAACTTAAAACAATATTGAAATATTATAAAAACCACGGATCAGGCAAACTTATTATATATATATTAGGGCGGATCAAATTCTGGCTCAGCGAAATTCGTAAAATACATGTAATTTCAAGACTTTTTCTCCACTACAGCATATACAAATTCTGAAAAAAAGCTGTGCGGACTTTCGTAAATAGATTCATACACATACATTCATACATTCATATTTTATAATTGAGAACAAAATCTATTTACGAAAGTCCGCACAGCTTTTTTTCAGAATTTGTATATGCTGTAGTGGATAAAAAGTCTTGAAATTACATGTATTTTACGAATTTCGCTGAGCCAGACCTCCAAAAAATTCGTCCATACAAATTGACCCGCCCTAATATATATAATAATATATTTAACTACATATTATTATTTATTCAATCAAAGCCTGTAAATCATGAAATTGAATAAAACAGAAGCATTTAAATAAAAAAAAAAAGTAAAAAGCAAACAAACAAACAAAAACATCACAAATAGACATACACAGCTCAAAAAGCACGAATAAACTAAAACTCAATCCTCCGTTTACACGTTCATCGCTTGATCTGCACTCAGTGATTCACCTGCTACACTTAATCTCTCACCACATATTGATTGTATTGCGGTCTCACTTTCACCTGTTTCTTCATAATGGCTCCGTCACCTATAATAACTCGTCAACAGCGCGAACAAGGTGTTTCTCGTACTACAAACAAAAGCGAAGAAATGACTAAGCAAGGGAGCAGCAGCGCACTATGTGCTCAACTGAATGCTTTTGAAGAAAGACTCAACGCTAAAATGAGAGAGGAACTTAATCAACTTGAAGGTCGTCTGCGTCAACATTCGATTGATCTATTCAGCGAAATTAAAACCAAAGTCGGCAATCTGGAAACTAATGTGGCAGCTAATAACAAATTTTGTGAGTATGATGAGAAAATACTGGGCTCTCATCACGTAACTTTTAAAACGGCTATCGTTTGAACGATACTATCCGACGATATCGTTTTTAATTTGCTTCATATAAGTCCATCGCTATCGTCTCGTCTATCGTTGAGTTTTCTACTGTTTGAAAGAATCTGCAAAACATATATGCAGTGCCAAAAGTGAGATAAGCTTTTATGTTTAGTTTGTTTTTGGATTTGTTTGCTTCAAAAGTGAAAATTTGAGGAAAACTGTAAGCATAGTTAATTATTTATTTTGATGATAATATTTTGAAAATATATTGTTCGGCAGCGATAAATAGAAATATTGCAACTCTTTATTGATGAACATCCGCAGCTGGCCAACAGTTACGTCAAAAAATACAGTGCAGGAACGACATTCCATCAATTTTTTATGGGCCACTTTAACAAATAAACGCCCAAAACATTTCAAAATTATTTTTATTATTATTTCCAACCAGAAAAATAGCCAAACTATACCAAATTAGCTATCGCGCCAAGCAATCATTTCGACGATACCATTTGACAGTTGTTTGCCATACATGAACCAAGCAAACCGATATCGATTAGACGATACATAAAATTAAAGGTTACGTGATGTTAAAGTATCGTTGAAACGATATCATCAAACGATTCTCGTCATACGTGATGATAGCCCTGGCCTTAGAGAGTAAAGTCGCCACTCATTCCACTCAATGTGAAGCGCTCGCAGAGCAAATAGCTTGTTGCAGAAATAGCAGCAGAAACAACAACAACAACAGCATTCGAAATCTTAATAACAACAACACTCCTGATTATTCCTCAGATGTTATTCTGTTTGGCCTTCCATTTTTAAATGAGGAAAACCTAAAAAGCACCTATAATCAGATTTGCCACTTTATACAGTTGCAACCTCCACAAATAAAAGATATATTTCGTATTAAATCGAAATCTAACAACCCTAATCCGCCGGATGTAATAAAATATTTCTCTCGCTATGATCGAAATCGCGTTTTGAAGGCATTTGGGTCATATCGAAGGCAACATAAATCTGCAGTTAATTTAAGAAATGCTGGTCTTGACTGTGATAACAATATCTACATTCACGAAAGCCTTGATCCTGAGTGACGGAAGCTACTACAAGATGCAATTGTTTATAAACAGCAAAAGAGCATTTATCTATACTATTATATAAAAGGACACTCACGAAATTTGATCCAGAATAAGCTCGAAAACCGCTGAACCGATTTTGGTAATTCTTTTTTTATTCGATTACTATGATAATATAGATTGTTATAGCTTACCAAGTTTTTCAAAAAATGTATTCTTAAATTATTGCAAAATGACGCATTTTATTTGATGCCTACATTCAACCAGCAGCACAATATAACAGCAAACAAAGCTTTTCTCTCTTTGTCGAGAGAGTTTCTCTCAATATAACACGACAGCCATGTTGTGTAGTTAAGCTGAATTCACTGATAACCTTCAGCATGTTATTGTGTGATTTAAAATAATGTTAATCAAGTTGAGAGCGTGCAGAAATGTTTCTCTCTGAGCAAAAACTTCATATGAAAAAAACTTTCAAAATATGCTGAAGGTGATCAGTGAATCCAGCTTTACTTTCGGGGAGATTCTTGCTTTCATACTGTGTTAATTAATTTTCTTTGTTAATGTTTTGAGGGGAGTTGCCAGAATTTATTTATCTGCATTAATTATGTTTTGCAGCCTTGCCAGCCAGCTTTTCCCCACTTGAGATTGTGTTAGTCAATCTATACAAATATATAAAAGCGTTGTGACACTGCGCGGATGTTTGACAATCACGCAAGAACCACTGGTTTTGAGGGGAGTTGCCAGAATTTATTTATCTGCATTAATTATGTTTTGCAGCCTTACTAGCCAGCTTTTCCCCACTTGAGATTGTGTTAGTCAATCTATACGAATATATAAAAGCGTTGTGACACTGCACGGATGTTTGACAATCACGCAAGAACCACTGGTTCTTATTAACACGATATAGGTATCAAACATTTTGTTATTCCAACTTTATCGTAATATGCTATGTTAGACTTGCCACGTCTACTTTTCATGCCCACTTTTTGCAAAAAAATACTATAGTTCAGACGATTTTGGTCGTATGAGACTAGAATTTGGTTATCTTTTTACTTTCGCTAACTTTACTAAAAATGGGCATGACCCACTTTAGTTAAGTCCACTTTTCGGGGGATAAGCTTAGAGTAAAGCAAAGCGCACTAGGCTTAAGCTCAATTGAGCTGAAATTCTGGCACTCTATTGTTTCGAGTATGAGATGGTTTAAGTGAAAAAATTTTGCCACACCCCCATTACCGCTCAGAATTAATAAAAGTAAATGTAATACTTCAAACGGTTTTGGTTGCATTAGACTAAAATTTGATAATTTAGTTCATACGGCTACTTTCGGCAACTGTACTAAAAATGGCAAATATATAAATTTTTTTTTTTTCGAACAGCATGAAAATTCGTATATAGCAGTAAGGTGGTCTGCGGCAGGACAACGTCTGCCGGGCAATACTATACATCAATAAGAATGCTGTATATATCAGAAAATTCTGATCGTTATGCATTGATGTTTCAAACGGAAACCTCTAGCATGTGTTTTGTTCGAAGGTCAATTTACACTTTTACAAATTCACGAAACGATAATAAAAAATTGATTGAATTGGGTCAGGACAAATTCTACTATAACTATAAGGTTAACTATGAATATATAGGTAAGGAAATAGATTAAAACATAGATTTATGTATATAACTTTGGAATAATTTGAAATATTTTAAAAAATTTTTACAGAATTATTTTTTAAGCTATATTTGAAAATGTTTTCACATAAATTAGTTTTGAAGTTGTAGCACATTGCAAAAAAACATAACAACATTTTAAGCAGATTAGTTTTCATAAAAAATCATAGGGGGGTAGGTGGCCCATGATTTTTAATGATAGAAACTGTTTGTGTCAAAATATAACAATTTTTTCAAGAAAATTATGTTATATGAAAGAATAAGGAAAATGAAAATTAAAAAATATGTACAATAAAAGCAACTCTTAGCCTATTGTTTAGTGCAAGTTGGATATTTTAGAGGTTTTATGAAACGAATATAAAACATTGCATTGGTGAGGTAACGGTAAACCTTTTCTCATTTTCCCAATTTACTTAATTTCTTAATTTACTTAACTTTTAAACAAAGAAAATTGGATGAAAATCGATTTGAAAATGGCGGAAATGTGTGCTGGCTAAGTCAAAACATGAAATTTCAATCGTTTTTTTCTCCTTCTAAGTCTTATGAGTTATACTGAGAAAATCTATAGTTTTGAGATATCGTAAGAATTTTAATGTTATAATAACAGGTTTTTTTTAAACATTCCTAATATCCGTACAAAATATTTCCGAAAAGAGAACAAAATTACCGTTAATTTTATTAATAAACGACTGTCCATACAAGAATGCATTGTTATGCATTGAGAAAGTCTATAGTTTTGAGATATCGCCAAAAGTTTGATGTCATTATAACGGGTTTTTTTTAAATTTAAGAAGAATTGTTGTTTGGCCGAAGCCCAATAACAACAATTAATAACTGAAGAAGTCCGATTAACTACAACAATTTAAGTAGAATATAGTTATTTTCAGAATATATGTAAAAAAATTACATTTTTGTTTACAAATTTTAAAACTTTTTTACCCAAATTTTTTATAATGCTGTTATGCAGGACTTTTTCAAAAGTAAAAAAAGAAGAAAGCTAGGTAAATTTATGTCATCGTAACAATTACCGTTAAAATAAGTTATTCAAATTAAATAAAGTTATTTCTTAATTTATATAGCATTTTTTCATAATTACTTCATTTTAAGATTTTCAATTTTTACATGGTAATTAATATTTTTATCGCAGGCGAAGCAGCGAGTATTTGCTAGTAGTGCTTATACATTTCAAGGTTCTGTCTACATTAGGATGGAAAAGAACGCAGATGGCATCCTCATCAGCAGTTTCGAAAATCTGCAAAATATTAACGAAGGTGTTTCATCAAACAATATTGGGTCTGAAAATTAAACTTAAATTGCTTCTATTTATTTATATTGTTATAATTATATATTTTTTATGTCGATTTCTATCCAATAGCTTTCTACAAGATTTCTATCTCTTCTACTTGATCTGTCTATTTTTTTACTTGCCTAAAACGTTCTCTCCTGTTCTCTATCCTTCAGTTTTGCTCTAGTCATTCTTCTAATGGTGATAATGATAACAAAAAAAATATGATTAAGATTTTGTGAAGGCAGCACAGGGGCCTTAATGTAGTGCATTTCAATGCACGCAGTTTATATATGGCAAAACTTGACTGCATAAGATATATCTTTGAAGACTCTTCGGTAGACGTAGTATGCATTTCTGAAACGTGGCTATGTGATGACATAAATCAAACAATCTGTGATGTAAAAAATTTTAAGCTGCTTCGAAATGATCGATTTGACAAAAGGAGTGGAGGAGTTGCAGTTTACTGTAAAAATAACTTAAAATCTGAATTTTTTCAGGTAATGGCTCAGGAAATGAGTTCTTAAATATCTGTATATCTGATCAAAATACTAAAATGCTTCTGTCATGTGTCTATAACCCAAATAAATGTCACCCTGTTGATCCTTTGTTTTCTGTATTGTCCAACTGTTTTCTAGATTATGATTTAATGTTATTGTGTGGAGACTTCAATATCAGTATTATCTCGAACGACCTTCCAAAACATACGTTATACGACAAAATATCTTCGTTAGGATTATCAATAGTGAATGAAAGTCTACCCACCCGATTTGCTGACAATACTAACCCAATCTTTTAGACTACTTTATTGTTTCTGACTATTCTGCTGTATTGTTATTCGAGCAATTGTACTTCATTTCTGATCACGACTTAATTTTTTGTTCGTCAAATGTCAACTTTTCTCGTTATATTATGTCTAATACAATCTCATATCGTGATTTTAACTCTGTTGCCTACACGTCTCTGTTATATGATATCACCCCCTTTACTAATTGCTGGCTTCATCCCAATATTAATGATAAACTTAGTTCACTTATGGATCCAATAAAATACTTATTTGATAAACATGTCCCCAGCGTTCGATAAATATCAGGAATACATCTTGTTTTGTTAAATGCCATAAAAAAAGGAACAAGCTCGAATAATATGGAGAAAAAATCCTACCTCATCTAACTGGAATATCTATAGAACTCCTAGAAATGAGTCCGCTCTTCTTACTAGACAAGCCAAATCACGTTATTACCCGGTAAAACTAAAACTATCGCCCCAAACCAAAACACTCTGGGAAAACATTGAAAAACTTGGAGTATGCAATAAAAATACCACTGAAAGCAATATAAATCCTGAAACTCTCAATAATTTTTTTGTTGGTGCTGTTGATAACTCAAGTAGTACTATACTCCCCATTGTTATATGACCACGCAACAATCTTTTTAGTTCACACCAGTAAATGAATTTGATGTTGGCAAGTGTGTAATGATGATGCAATAAGCATTTTACTGCCACTGTCAAAAGTATGTGAGAAGCTCATGGCTCAGCAAATCAATAAACACTTACTTGAAAAAAAAAACTATTATCTCCTTTGCAATCTGGTTTTCGAGCTGGACATGGGTGTTCTTCTGCAGTTGTAAAAGTTCTTGATGACATACGACCAGAATATGACGCCGGGTCTATGACTTTGCTCTGCCTTCTTGACTTCTCTTAGGCTTTTGATAAAGTTAATCATCAATACTTGTGTCATAAGCTTAAGACTTTGTTTGGGTTTTGTGATAGTGCCTTCAATCTGATATCTAATTATTTGCTAAATAGGACTCAAAAAGTCAATGTGGGTCAATTGTCTTCTCAGTATAAACTAGTCTTAAGTGGTGTTCCACAAGGATCCATACTAGGTCCTCTTTTATTTTCTTTTTTTATAAATGATATTTTCTGTGTGTGCAAACATGCATCTGTTCATGCTTATGCAGATGATGTATAGCTGTATTTGTCACGTCAAACTTCGCTTCTTGAAGAACTTTGCTGTAGATTGAATTAAGATCTTAGCAGTATTAATAATTGAGCCAGTAGCAATGGTTTTCAACTAAATGCATTAAAGTCGTATGTTCTTCCTATTTGTAAGAATAAAAATTGTTTAAATGATGTCCCGGATTTGTTTATTGGAACAAATAAGCTTACTGTTGTGTCAAAAATTGTAAATCTCGGTGTCCATATTAGTTCGTTTCTATCATGTGTTGATCATGTAAACAGTGTAGTCAAAAAAGTTTATTAATTCCTTCGTAATTTGAGAATGTCAGCTTGTGTAACTCCTGTTGGTATAAAACGAAAGTTGGTGATCCAACAGATCTTACCGGTTATAATGTATACTGAAATAGTATACAGTAAACTTGACTCATCCTCCCAATTAAAACTTCAAATTGTAATTATGCCACACGCTATGTATACGGCTTGCGAAAATTTGACCATTTATCTAGTTACAGAAATGCAATACTAGGATGTGATTTAACTGCATAATTGAATGCAAGAAACTGTATATATTTCCATAAACTTATTCGCGAGAAAACACCGCCTTATCTTTATTCAAAACTCAGTTCTGTCTGTCTAGAAGAAGTCATATTTTAATTGTACCTAGGCATAACTCGCTGAACTCATCTCATTTGTTTTTCGTTAACGCCATTAGACTATGGAATGCACTGCCTCAAAGGATAAGCGAAATTACTAGGAGAGGAATTTTTGGGCAATCTATTTTATCCTTTTTTTGCTACTCAAACCACATAAATTTTTAATTTCTTTTCTCCTCGCAGCTCCATATTATATCTTATAAATCTATAATTCTTCATATTTTTGTTTTTTCATTTACTACTTAATCACCACTGTATTAATAGAAAACTTTTTACTCTTTTTTAATAAATTTTTGTCTTACATTTTAAGTTACCTTTACCTTAAATTGATTAAGTTAAACAAAATTAAATTCAATCCAAATACTCTTAATTAAGCATAGTGGCTATTTAAAAAGATATTATTTCGTACTATAAGAGAACATGGTTCTAAGTGTACTTATGATTAGCTTTAATAATAATAAATAATTAAAAAAAAAATGTTTTCAAGATTTTGTTTTCAAGATTTTGAAATTCTGCGAAATGACCCCAACTTGAAAATTTGTCTAAGTCTTTTGCTCTTTTGCCCCGAAAATTTTCTAAGTCTTTTCGCTAAGGCGCTTGCCTAGTCGTCAAGATTTTTCTAAGTCTTTTTTTACACGCAAAAATTTGTCTAAGTCTTTTCACTAAGACGTTTGCCTAGTCGTCAAGAGTTTTTCCCTAAGTCTTTTTCTGTACCGCTATGTCGCTTGACTAGCACGTTAAATTGTTTTGTTAATCTCGTTGAATCACGCCAGTTGAGACTAGCTTAATGTGACTTTCCTAATTTCTTTTCTTTGCCTCGTGTCGCTTGAGTAGCGTTATGTTTTGATTCAAAGTTTTTCGACGTTTTCCTCCTAACACAGTTTTCCACCCGTTGATAAATGCGCTCCGTAATCAACGGTTATCTCTAGGTTATTTTTTTTATATATATTGGCTGCACTGCGCTTGGAATTTTCTAAGTTTTTTACCACACTCAATTTTTACTCTTTTTTTACCGCACTCAAAATTTTCTAAGACCTGCCGACGCGTTATCCGAAAATATCGTAATGATATTTTCGAATATTCTACATATAAAGAAACTAGATAAATTAAATAAATAGAAAGTAAGTGACCACTTTGTTAGGATAAGAGAAAGTGAAATAAAATTAAAGGACGATAAAGGAAAACGAAACGTCAAACAAAAGAAGTTGAAGATTTTATCTCTGTGTTTAAAACACAAATTTAAACATATTTAAGAAGTTAAAAATTGGAAAAATAATCAGAGCTTCTACAACATAGCTTGGAGTTCCTGTTGTGATTTGATATTGGGCGTTTCTGAGGAGTTATCGTCGTTTGCTGCACTAAATGAATCTGGTGAGTGCTGTTTGCTGAACTGGTGCCTATTGCTGTTGCCTGTTGCTGCATTGTTGTCTGTCCTGGAGATCGTGTTTAATCCTCTGCTCTGGCTTTCCAGGTCTGAAATACATTATCCAAACCAGTGTGAGTTAAAATTGTAATACAAATTTACTTATAATTTACGACTATTTGCACTTGTTGCAATATTGCGCCAGAACTGAAAAAACACAAGAAACTAAGCAATCAGCTGGGAACTGTCAAACTACTTGTTACAGCGTTGCCACCTAGTACAAAGTAACAAAAAACCGCTGATCTTAATTTGCGACACCGAAACGTTCAGACTTACGTACGTAAAACTAAAAAATGCCGTGTGTTTGCTTAGCAAGGGTTGAGCGTACGACAAGAAAATGAAATGTGTCACTTGTAACGAATATTTCCACTGCCACTGTGTGAACATAAAGAAAGCTGACTAAGAGTTCATGCAAAACAATAGACAGCAATACAAATGCGCGAAATATCTCTCGACTCGTAGGGAATCGGTCGTTCACTGACCACCAATTAAGACTAATGTGAACTCGTCAGACACATGCCCTATTGTGACAGGCCTTACCGTGACTGGCAATGTTATTACTCCTGCAGAAAGGGTCTGCACTAAAGATATGAGTGAGAAACTTTCTACTTCGACTTTGCTTGCTAGTTTTATTTATTTATTGGCCAAGCAAGGCAATTTACTTATTCTAACAGGTTTGTCTATTTTTTTATTTTTTTTTTCGTTCTCCCATTTCCTTGTTTTAGTGTTCGAAGATATGCAAATCAATGTGGGCGTAATCCGCCCACCTGATCGACATGAATTCAATAACACGTCAAAAAGAAAAGGAGAGAAGAAAAGAAAAAGAAAAGGAACTTACATGCTAACATATTTTATACATAGTAATATAGCTATGAATTTTATTTGATAAGATTAGGAGAGATCTGAGAAGGGAATAGGGAATTGGACTGGCTATTTATTGTCTTAGCATTTAATTCTTAATGTCTAAAAGGACAATAAATGAAGAGCGCAGGATTATTGGGCTTTTAGTAGGGAAAAAAGATTTGGAGAGGGCATGCTTAATTATAGATTAAGATTTCAAACCTAGTTGCTTGAAGGAAGGTATTATGACGGATATGGGACTTGGAAAGATTTTTCTTAAAAGTTAATTTAGACATAGGGGGTGAATAGTACTCGCTGATATTATTGAATTCTCTACAGCACCTATTTATCGGCTCATTTCTTGCGTAGACAGTGTGATGTTGATATTCATTTAATAGTCGTGCATGCCGTGTACGTCTGATCGGGTCATTAAATCGTATCTTGTTTGATATATACTCGCTATCAACAACACCGTTAATGACATCGAAGGTAAAACATGAACTAAGTAAAGTCCTTCTTGATGAAAGGGGCATTAAATTCAGAAGGCTAAGCCTAAAATCATAAGGTGACAATATATTGTACTCACGGGGGTTATACGTGTCCCTAAGCGCAAAAAGCAGAAATTGCTTTTGAATAGATTCAAGTCTTTCACTGTGTGATTCGAAAGCAGGATTCCAAATAATGCATCCATATTCAAGAATAGGGCGCACTAACGCGCAGTACAAAGCTTTCGTGACCCAAACATTTTTGAACTCTTTTGCACGCCGTTTTATAAAACCGAGTAGTTTCCTGGCCCTAGATACAATTTTATCATAATGTAAGTTGAAACGCAAATTGTTGTCCAAGTCTACACCAAGATCAACAATATGGTTGACTCTTTTAAGTTCAATGCTATTGAGGAAGTAACTGTTATTTGTTACCAAATTTTTACGGGAGAATGTTATTACGCAGCATTTCTTAACATTAAGATGTAGTTTATTTTTATTGCACCAGTGCTCAAGAGATGACAGTTTCGATTGTAAGTAAATTACATCTGTTTCCGATTTAATAACATGGTACATTTTTAGGTCGTCTGCATACATTAGATGTGGGATATCGCAAAAAATATCAGATAGGTCTGAGATAAAAATATTAAAGAGAAGTGGACCAAGGTGACTACCTTGTGGTACGCCGGATGTAACTAAAATCTGTTTGGATAAGGTACCTTGAAATTTTACGAACTGAGACCTGTCGTGGAGATAGGACTTCAGCCAACTGAGCAAAGATCCTGAGATACCAATCTTTTCCAATTTGGAAGCCAAGATATCATGATCGACTCGATCAAAAGCTTTGCTAAAGTCGGTGTATATTGCCTCCACTTGATGTCCTTTTTCCATTTTACTTAAAACATCAGAGATCATAGTCATTAGATTTGTTGTGGTTGATCTACCTTTACGGAAACCATGTTGCTGTTCGTTGAGTAAAGGATTTATAATAGATGTTAGTTTTGCGCATATAATTTTTTCGAACAATTTTGGAATAGCCGATAATATGGCGATTCCTCTATAGTTTTCAACAGACCTTTTATCGCCATTATATCTTCTAATACGGTGGAAAAGATCCTTGGAGTAGAGATTTGTTAAATATTATATATAAAGGCAAGATAAGTGTGTCTAAACATCGGACTAGTAAGTGCGGGGGTAACAAGTCTGGGCTTTCTTTAATCGCATTAGATATCTCATCACACGTTAGTTGGATATGATTAATTATAGGGCAAATTCCTGAAAACGGAGGGGAACTATAAGTATTACTTGTGAAAACACAGAAAACTTCTTTAAAATATTCTGCATATAAGTTGCTTATTTCATGAGGGTTGGAGGAATTGACATCACCTTTAAACATAGAAGAAGGATAGCCGCTAGATTTTCGCTTCATGTTAACGAAATCAAAAAACAGACGTTTAAGAAGCAAAACGAAGTGTTTGAACTACACTTTTCAAAACATTGTGCGCAGATCGCTGCCCTAATCAAAGATGAGATGCCGTTTGTTATAAAAGAGAGTGAGCAAAGAGTTCTGGCTGAGCTACGTTAAACCGTTGCTGAAATACGTAGTGACCTACAGTCGGTTGCTGGTAAAGTTACGCAATTAGAAAAAGTTGCTCTTGATGTAGGCGCATTAAAAGCGGATATAAGCACTTTAAAACAGAGCTTGACGAATTTAAGGTGCGGTTTGTTGAACAACAGGGGAATGCTGCGGAGAGGTCTTACATGCCCAAATGGGTGATGTTTATTGTCTGAAGGAGGTAGACGAGTTCAAATCTCAACTGACTAGACACAAGATAATATAGCCGTTGCTTGTGATCTTCGTCTGAATGGAATTCTATTTTCTGAAGGTGAAAACCTTTGGGAAATATTAAATAATATATGTTCTACCACAAACAATACCCTTCCTAAGGTGAAGACTCAATCAAAAATTGAATCATAGAAACAACAGCAAAGATACAACAATAGTTGTCAAATTTGATACGCCCTTTGACAGAAACTTTGTCTTAAGCTCTGTTGCAAAATTTCGACCTGAAACAAATGACTTACTGCGTCTGAAGCATACTGGTTTCCAGTCTAATAAGCCAATTTATGTTAATGAAGGCTTAACGGAAGCAAATTCTATTATTCTACAGCATGCACTCCGTTATAAAAAGCAACTATTACTATCTGCCGCTCCTGGTATAGTTAATAATTCTCATTGTTTTCTTCACTTCACAATTTAATATCCTTATTTTTAGTCTCAATAAATTTAATGTTGTATTTTTAAATGTTACCGCAGCGAAGAAAACTTGTTTTGTCATTAAGTACGCTTTAAGTACGCTTTTTTGATACTGTGTAAACATTTTAAGTTCGTTAAGTTCTGAATTGTTTCGTTCCAAAGATAACAGCTTTAATATGATTAGAATACTCTCCAAACAAAGAACTGGGTTTAAAATTTGCCACCTAAATGCTCAAAGCTTAGTTAACAAAATTGATGAGCTGCGTTACATGTTTGAGGGTTCTGGAATGGATGCTGTTTGTGTAAGTGAAACATGCTTGAATAAAGATATGCCGGATAGTTTGTTTAGTATGAAAGGTTTTAAAATATTTCGAGTGGACAAGTTGGTCATGCTGGCGGAGTTGCAATTTTTGTCAAAGAAAATGTTACGTGTAAGATACTCTGCAAGTCGTCTCAAGATAGTGTCATTGAATATGTCTTTGTAGTGGTTTCAAATGGTGATCAAAATTTCCTTCTACGGTCTGTTTATCGTCCGAAAAGAACTGTTGATTTGTTACCGTTTTTAAGCACACTGGAAAATATTGCGCTCTCGTTCATTGAAATTATTATTGCTGGTGATTTTAATAGTAATCTCCTCGTAGAAAATAATCTAGTCCAAGATATGAATAGCTAAGGTCTTCTACCTGTAAACTCAGCAATGCCTATTCACTATACAAAAACTTCAAATACTGTCCTGCATTTATTCTTTGTCAGCGTTAAAATTGGAATCCTTCTCTATGATCAGATATCCCTAAATAATTTTTCAAAGCATGACCTAATTTTTCTAGCTTATGACTTTAGACTCACTGATACTGTTAACAAATTCAGTTACCGCGACTTCAAAAACATCGACTATGCTCGACTTGAAACTCCTATACTTAATACAAACTGGGAAAAAATTTTTCATATTACCTCAGTTGATGATCAAGTTGAATTTTTTCATCGCAATGTGAATATACTTTAAAATGAGTTTGTCCCTATAAAGCATAAAATAACCAATCATAAGAAACGACATTGGTTCAACAGAACAATTGAAAACTTGATACTAATGCGTAATAATGCGTACAATCGATGGAAACGTTTCAAAACACCAGCATCAAATATAGAGTTTAAAATTCTACGCTCGAGAGTTGTTAAAGAGGTGAAAGCTGCAAAATTACTATGGTTATAAGTTTAGCACTGTGGTAAACAGCAAGCAGAAGTGGCGTGAGACACGAAATATTGGCCTGAGTTAAAAAAATGTCGGTTTCTGTGATAATGAGGACGTTGAATATTTAAATAAAAAATTTGTTGATATACCTATGCCTTTGGTAAGTCATAACGTTTATAATGACATCAACAATTCTTTAAGCATCGATTCAAGCTTCAATTTCCCTTGTGTATGTCAGGCTGATGTACAAAGAAGTATCTTATCCATCAAATCGAACGCAATGGGGTATGATGAAATGGGGTACTCCAATGTTTTTAAAAATGTTGCTTCCAAGTGTACTTCCTTACGTAACTCACATCTTTAATACTGTGCTCACAAAGTCAATTTACCGAAAAGAATGGAAGAAAGCTAAAATCATTCCTGTACCTAAATCTCATAATGAGCACCGCCCAATAGCAAAACTGTCATTTTTATCCAAAGCGTTAGAACTGTTAATAAGTCAACAAGTCAACTTTCACTTGCACAGAAATGATTTAATAACTGATAGACAATCAGGCTTTAGAGCCAACCATAGTTGCATTACTGCCCTCATTGATGTGTCTGATGACTTGCGTACTGGTTAAGATAACAATAGAGTTCAGCTACTACAGCTTTTGCGCACTTTCTCCACATAAGATTATCTTAAAAACCAACTTAATATCATTGAAATATCTCAACGATATACATAGATAAAAGTGGTCCAAAACAATCTTAAGTGAGAAAAATGTACCAACCCAGAACAACTAACCATGCGTTTACATAAATCTAATCATACATTTGTTTTCAATTTACTTTTGAATTGACCTTTCGATAAGTTAACATCAAAAAAGCTACAGTTGTTAACTAAGGTACTCATGCGATTTAAAGGAGCAGTAGCCATATAATTTGTGCTACTAAAAGGTAAGTAAATTAAATTGTTAGCGTTTCTATTGCTTCTACGGTTAGTTTTAAAATTTATGAGAGCTAGGAGTTCTGGTGAATCGAACCCACCAGTTATGAGTTGGTGTAATCTCTCATTTAAAAATTGCATTTTTAATAGTTGTAAACGATCCTGATAAGGAGGAAGGTTCAAAGTGTCAGTTCCACTTAAGCCATTTAGAGCAAACCGAACAAAACGTTTTTGAATTCTTTCTATTCGTTCAGCATGTACATTGTAACTTGGCGACCAAACTTGACTTGCATACTCCAAGTGAGGACGGACAATTGAATAATACAGCCTAGTAGTTGTAATCATACTATTAAATTCTTTGGCCCAGCGTTTTATAAAACCGATCCTAGAAGACGCTTTTTTACAAATGCTATCAATATGAACGCTAAACGATAGCTTAGAATCCATGCATTTACCAAGATCTTTGACAGAATCTTCACGATGTAAAGCCGTATCTTTTATCTTATAATCAAAAATTAAATTATTCCTTTTTCGCGAAAAGGTCATAGTTTGGCATTTATCTGGATTTAGAAACATATTATTTTCTGTACACCAAACTTCAAAGGATTTTAAATCAGACTGGAGTAGATCTGAATTGTCTTTAGAATCTTTAGAATGCATAAATGAGCAGATGAGAGTATTTGATGATGTGGGTTACATCATTAATGGCTAAAATAAACAGAAGTGGACCAAGGTGGCTACCTTGACGAACACCTGATTCAGCAATAAATTCAGCAGACAATACGCCTCGAAATCGTATTTCATAAGATCGCTCTGTCAGATACGATTGAATCCAGCTTACAAAAAATTGTGGAAAACCCATTAACTTTAGTTTAAATATAATTAATTTGTGTGGTAGTTTATAACAAATCCATGCTGACGAGTTGTCATGACCCTCCCACAGTGAATCCTTCACACGATGATACACGAGCCGCTCAAAAAGTTTTGGAATCGATAAGAGTTTGGCGTTAGGCCTATAGTTGTTAACATCATTCCTACAACCTTTTTTATTAATAGGACTTATAAAAGATTTTTTCCAAAAAGGTGGAAAATTACATTCTCTAATTGATTTATTGAATAACATGGAGAGTGGTTGGCTTAGAACAGAACCACATTGCGTTAACACTGCGGAGTTTATATATTCAAAATTATCTTCATCAGGATTAAAAGAGTCCGAACAGAATGACTCTTTAAAGAGAGTGGCAAATAGGTCACAAATTATGGCGGGATCGTCAATTAATCCGTCAGAAGTTTTAAATGATGAAGGGAATCCATCAGATTTTTTTTTGTATTTATGAAACCCCAGAATTTCTTAGGATCAGACAATATTCTCAGCTTAATACTTTCTAAATAATTGTGATACAAGGTAGCTGAGCAACTTTCAAAATCCAGAAACAAACGCTTGTAGGTTTTTAGGTCATTTATGTCTAAGCTACAGACATATTTCTTCCATGCCCTATTCCTGTTGTTGCGAAGAGTTTTTAATTCCTTTGTGTACCAAGGGTAAGCGAAATTTTTCGCAAATTTGAGGCTATATGGCACGGACTCAGAAAACAAAGTAAAGATTTCCATTTAAACAAAATTAATTGAATCTTTAAGATTATTACCATTAAAATATTCTAAAATTACATTAAGTTTACTATGAAGTAAATGATTCAACTTCAAAAAGTCAGCTTTTTTAAAATTGAATTCATAAACTTTATCTATTGAATTGGAATTCACTATATTTTCCCTGTTGGACTTGTACCATACGCTCAGTGGTGGATGGTAGTCAGAAGTTAGAGCATGAAGATCCCTCTTAACAATCACGTTGTTACAGTCTGTAATTAAGACCAAGTCAAGAAGCCTTTCACGACTATTATAAATACAACTAACTTGTTGTAAGTCAGAACATATACTGTCAACAAATATATGCTCTTGGCGTGTCTTCGAATTAGATGCACAAATATATGTAGCATCGTCTGAAGACTCCCATTTCAAATCAGGCAGATTAAAATCACCCAACAATAAAATGTCGTCACTAACGTCAAGAATATTTATAACGTATTCTATGCAATCATCAAGGCTTGCTTAAATTTCCACAATGCTCTTTGGAGGTACATAAGCATTATCTACATATACATTAGAAAGAAAATGTACAACCTTAATGCATATAAGTTCCATATTAGAAGAGCAGGGAATGTCGATATGGGACTAACGAAGGAGTTCCTTACAGCTAATAAGACACCACCACCGACAGCAGAAGTATTGCCAGCGTGTCTGTCTTTTCTATATACTTCAAAACTATTATCAAACAATTCCAAGTCAGTAATGCTTCCATTTAACCACGTTTCAGTCAATTCGATAATATCTTCAGACAAATTTTGAGACATTAAAAGCATGTCTCGCGTCTTAGAGCGTAATCCCCTTACATTTTGATAGTAAAGGGATAACCTATTCAGTTTTTTTGAGTTTGACGAACAGGTTGAGTCGTCCTTTTAGACTTATTCTTAATCAGAAACTCTGAAACGAATATATTTTCGGTCCACAAATTAGAATTTAAAACATTTGCAAACTCTTCAGTGGAACTGAGAGAATGAATTAAGAGTGGGAAGGTTTATTCCTTATTTGTTTACATGAAAAAAAGTCGTTTTGACTCAACAAGTTGTTATGCTTGATAAACGTCAATACGTTTTCAACAGTTGTGTCAGGCTGAAGACGTGGAAGATGGTAATGAAATAGGGTTCTTAGTTCTCTTGGATCACTCAAAGGCTTTCGACACAATCGATCTCGATATTTTAAAGACCAAGCCTCTTAAAATGTTCAATTTTACTTTATCTGCTGTTAATCTCATTGCATCTTATCTCTCCGAAAGATCTCAAGCCGTTTTTGCTAATAATATCTCATCATCTTTTCTTCCCATTAAAAAGGGGTGTTCCTCAAGCATCTGTTTTGGGTCCTCTGTTTTTCTCCTTATATATCAATGATCTACCAAGTGTTTTAGATAATTGCAAAATTCGTATGTATGCTGATGACGTTCAGTTATATGTGAAATGTAAACGTGAGCACATCTACGAATGTATCGCTCGTTTCAATAATATTCTTGTAAAAATCAGCGATTGGGCACTCAAAAATGGCTTAAACCTAAATAGTACTAAGTCTAAATGTCTAGTGATTGCGAAGAAAGTTATTGACATTTCTACTGCCCCCTCACCTTACACTAAATGGTGACAATATAGAATATGTTGACTCTGCGAAAAATTTGGGGGTTATCTTCAATAGAACACTGACTTGGAATAATCTATTAGTAGCACTGTCGGGAAGATCTACAGCATGCTTCGTGTACTATGGACGACACAGTACTTTACACCTGTTCATATACGAATTCTACTAAAGCATATCTCATACCAACAATGCTATATGGCAGCGAAATTTTTGCTAACTGTGATAGTCTCAGTAAAAATAAATCAAACGTTCTTTATAATAATATTGCTCGTTATGTGTTTGGATTGAAAAGAAGAGACCATGCTTCCCAGTATGCTAAAAGAATCCATGGCTTAACCTTCGATAGCTTGCTGAACTATCGTACGCTTTTATTGTTGCATAAGATTATATGTAATTCAGAACCCAGTTATTTGTTTTCGAGATTAAACTTTTCCAGACCCAGTCGAACTAATATGATTAATTGTTTACGTGTTTCTTGTTTAACGTCCGAGAAGCAATTTTTTGTACACTCTGTTCGTCTTTGGAACGCACTTCCTAATAGTCTAAGATCGTGTTATAACGCTGTGCAATTAAAAAATAAACTAGCTTTACTCTATTCTTCGCTGTAATAGTTCAATAAGTTAAATTATTAAATATTTTAAAAATATATAAAATGGTTTAAGATTAGTTTTGAATGTTAAATACAATTCTTTTTTAAATCTCAGTTTGTGACTAGCTTGTTTATATTACATTTGATTTTATTTCCTTCTGATAATTCTAAAACTTAATTATGATATGTTATATGTTAGGTGTGTAATTTAAGCTCTTTTTTACTGGATGCTTATACTCTTATGCTGCCGGTACTATTATTAAGGTATTAAACTTTGTTGTGCCGGCTTATGAAATAAAAAATTAAATGAAATGAAATTTAACATTATATATTTAAAAGAAACATAAGCTTGAGTACTGTAAAGCAAATGTATTAATTTTGTGAGACAAGAACCTTGGGCAACGGCGAGTGATACCTCGGCCAAAAAGGTTCGGCACAATTGTGCCCAAGCAGGGACTACATGTCTAGTAATAAAGTTACCCGCTGTTTTCCGTCCACTACAAGCGGCACATTTTCGGATAAATTCGGAAAATTTCGAGTTCTTCAATAGGAAGATAGAATATTTGGGACAAGTTTCCAGCTCCAAAGGAATTCACACTTATCCCGACAAAATCGTCGCTATACGAGATCTCTAACCTCCTCGCATAGCATCGTGGAACCGTCGGTTCATTGCGGACTTCGCTGGTGTCGTCCGACCACTGACTTCGCTGCTGAAAAAGGGGAAACATTGGAAGTGGGGCGAGCCCCAATAAAATGCTTTTGAGAAGCTCAAGTAAAAATTAACAGAAGCCCCCGTATTAACATGCCCTGACTTCGAACAACTTCGGCGCCGTTGGTGGTCATCACCGACCATCTACGATTGAAATGGCTCAATTCAATTGAGAGTCCATCGCAGTGCGTCGCTGGGTGGGCGCTAGAGCTGCAACAATTTAATTTCACTGTACAATACAGTAAGGGCAGGCATAACGTGGTAGCGGACGCATTGTCCCTGCAACCCAATGAGGCTCTACAACGGCTAACGGTAGAACTAAGCAATACGCAAGAGTGCGCCTTTATTTCATCATCATTGAAAGGCAGTTGTTTCGACACCTTCCACGAAATTTGAGTGACGAGGACTGCGAGCCCTGGAAATTATACATGGCGAAACCCCAGCGAGACCGGGTCCTGAATGAAAATCACGATAGCCCCAGAGCTGGCCACTTCGGAATCCAGACGATCGCCCGTAGAGCGAATCGATATTATTGACCTGGGATGTTCCGGGACATCAGCCAATACGTCCGTAAATGTGAGTCCTGCCAAAAATATAAGGTCAGTCAGCATGCACCCGCCAGAGAGATGCTAACCCGAATTCCCGAGGAATCGTAATCGGTGATGTGTGCCGATTTTGTTGGTCCATTACCTCGCTTCAAGCACGGGAATAGTATGCTTCTAGTCTTCTTCGTCAAATTTTCGAAGTGGACGGCGCTGGTGCCGGTACGGAATGCCACGTCAGAGAGCTTGCTGAAGGGGTTTCGAGACCGGATTCTGGAAAGTTTTTCAGGGTACCGAAAATCCTTATGACAGACAATGGGACCTAGTTCACAAGCCAAACATTCCAGCGATATCTTAATGAAATTGGATTCACTTGAGACTCTAAAACAGTCAATTAATAGTTTTAAAACATAGGAAATGTTGAAAATGCAGTCTACATTGTTGCAGGCTATATTTAATAAATCATTAACTTAAAAATCTGTTTATGGAACGCAAACGGCATCCGCCAACATATCAACTAATTTGAATATTTCCTCATGAATTCACAAATTGATGTAATGCTGATCTCTGAGACTTATTTGACGTCTAGAAGTTTTTTAAAATCAATGGATATTTTTTCTACGACACCAAAGATCCCCGAGGTAGAGCTTGTGTTGGTTCGGCAATACTAATAAAATTGCGGATCAAACACTAATTATTGTGTGACCTTTATGAAGACTACCTCCGAGCAGCAAGTATCTGCGTTGAATGCTTTCATCAAAATTTAGTGATTTCGTCAATTTATTCGTCACCCATATTTTCAATCACAGAAAGTCAATATAATATTTTTTATAAATCACTTGGCCCTCTTTTCCTGGCAGCGGGCGACTACAACGCTAAGCATACCTTCTGGGGGTCATGACTAATCTCCCCTAAGGGACTTATTTTGCTTGACACTATTTCTGAAACGGGTTTAAATGTAATTTCAAGTGGCCAGCCAACCCACTGGCCTACAGATCGTCAAAAAATCCCAGATGTTATTGATTTTGGAGTGGTAAATGGCGTACCAAGCGAAATGATTCTGGTTGAGGCCTCTTTAAAATCATCTTCTGATCACTACTATTGTCACTATATACAACCCACTAAAAACAGTATCACCATTTGGCGATTTATTGAGAACAGTCTCAAGAATTAATTGGCTGAAATACAAAAAATATCTTAGTGCCCTTGCATAGAAAACATGTCGCTAAGATTACCTGAAGACATAGATGACTCTATTAAAAAGTTTGATGCATATCTTAAGCAAGCTTCTCAACTTGCCACTTATAAGAATCGACAGGTGCGATATAATAAAATTTTTTCTGTAGATGTAGAACGGATCTTGTCTAAAAAAAGAACTCGAAGGGAATGGCAATGTTACAGATCCTTTCAGCTAAAATTTACTGCCCTATTCGAGCAACTTAACAATTCTTAACTAGTACAATATTTTAAATATTTCTATGTGTATGTTGTAATTTTTTTATTTCAAAACAAAATTTGAAGCTCAAAAATAATGAATTTTGATAAAAAAATGTCAACTGCTTTTTAGTTATTGACAATTTCATTCAAGAATTGGGGTTTTTCAGCTTAAAATTTTGTTTTGAAAACAAAAAACATACTGAAATATAAAAAATACTAGTTAACAATTGTTTGTTTGCCAGAATAGGGCTGTTAAGCTTAAAGCATGTAACAAACAGCTTAAAAAGATATTCGATTTTCAAAAAACCGCACTTCTGCGAAAATTTCTGAAAGAACTGGACGCAACACCACAAACATATTATTCACTATGGCGGGCAACCAGAGGACTTAAAAGACCTGTGATAGGTAAGCCTCAGTTGCGAAAGTTGAACCGATATAACGACAACTGTATAAGTATATATATTATTACGTTTACCTGTACCACCTGTAAGCATTAATTCTTTACCTACAAAGGAATCTCTATGTTATTACATGTTATTATATGTACTACACTGTTTTATCTTTAAGAATTATTCTTTACTTTATGTAAACATTTTTACATTTATTATTGCATGTTATTAGTACAAAATAAATTAGATTACATTCACCTGTACTACACTGTATTATCTTTAAGCATGATTCTGTACTTCGTATAAATATATTACCATTTATTATCACATGTCATTAATATAACATACAATTAGATTACATTTACCTGTACTATACTGTATTATCTTTAAGCATTATTCTTTACTTTATATAAATATTTTCACATTTATTATTACATGTTATTAGTACAACAGACAATAAGATTACATTTACATGTACTACACTGTATTAACTTTAAGTTTAACGGCTGTGCGAATAATAGCCCAAGCTACAATCGCCCAAGCCCCAAAATGAACAATCACCCAAAAAAATTGGGCGTTTGTTCATAATGCACAATCGCCCAAAAAAAAAAGATGAACAATCGCCCAAAATGCGAACATTCGCCCAAATCGTGAAATGAATAATTGCCTAAAAATTTGGGCGTTTGTTTATTATGCACAATAACCCAAAAATGCAATGATTGTTCATTATGAACATTCGCCTAAAAAAAAACAAAACGAATAATCGCCCAAGCAAACAGATTGTAAATTGGGCGAATATTCGCACAGACTAATACGGCTATCTGAACAATCGCCCAAGTTACAAATGCCCAAATTGTGAAATGAATAATTGCCCAAAAAATTTGGGCATTTGTTCATTATGCATAATCGCCCAAAACTGCAAACTTCCGCCAAAATCATGAAATGAATACTCGCTCAAAAAATTTGGGCGTTTGTTCAAAGTGTACCGATCGCCCAAAATTGCGATTAACAATCGACCAAAAATATTTTCAAATAATTTATATATATTATTCATTTCAAATTTCATATATATTATTCATTCATATCAAATATTATTCATTCTTCGAAATTTGGGCGTTTGTTCATTGTGAAAAATTGCCCAAAAAAAACGAACAATCGCCCAAGCCCAGAATGAGCAATCGCCCAAAAATTTTAGCCGTTTTTTTAGGCGATTGTTCATTTTCGTTTTTTTGGGCGATTGTAACTTGGGCGATTATTCGCACAGCCAAGTTTAACATCTAATAGAATATCAGCATAACACGACAGCTACTAAACAGTACATACACCCGCTACTTACTTGTTTGCTTAAAAAGCATCAACCATCAAATACATACAGACACACTCATGATAGCATAAAATAACTGCGATAGCAACATCCGAATAAAAGCATCAACTACCAGACAATATATACACATCTTCCTTCTTATAACGCAGCAACCATAAAATATATACACACGCTACTTACTCAGCCTGGTAATTTCAGGCACACATGGCAAGCAACAAATCAATAACTCTCAGACAACCAAAACCCTAGTAAACAGCTTGCTGGTTCTTCCCTTTGAGTCTCTGCCTTTATACGGCCGCACTCGCAGTGAGGATTAGTCCCTGATCCATTCACGGCGTCGGCATCTTTTTAGTTTTTGTGTTGTTTTGTTTTATTTCTGGTCGCAGTGCCTCAATGGAGAGCGCATTGACTCAATGGCGAGTCAGCTTGCTTCTTCTTCCCTTTGAGTCTCTGTCTTTATACGGCCGCACTTGCAGTTAGGATCAGTCCCTGATAGTGATGGGCACAAAACCTATTTGATTTGAGTTTGAGTGAGTTACTCGTTTTAAAAAATGAGGTAGTACATTGTTCCACTTCAAATGAGGTGTGAGTGGACTAAAATGAAGTGTGAGGTGTTAAAAGTGTTATGCGGTTTCAGGAGTTGTTTTGAAAAGTATAGAGGGGAGGAAATGGAATATAACTTTAGTGGCAAATAGTGATTTAACTTATTTTCAACAATTCAAATCACAAAATTAGCCCAAATTATTTAATTTTAAAGAAATCTATTCAAATCGTGGCCTTATGATGACAACTAATAAAAAGAAGAAATCGATATCTATATATATAAAAATGGTGTAAAAAATGTATAGTAAAACATCAATTGAGAATGGCTGGGCCGATTTGTCTAAAATTTTTTTTCAGTTGTTTATAATTGCCAGGAGAAGGTTTTTACGAAGGAAAATTTTGGAAAAACCCTCCGGGAAAGTCCGATAGGTGGCGTTGGGGTGGACTTATATCGAAAATTTGAATTTATGGACCAATTTAACTGAAATTCAGAATGTATGTTTGTTTAATCATAAGAAAATAATTTGTGTATAAATGGACCCGATAGGTGGCGCTGGGGTGGACTTATATCGAAAATTTGAATTTATGGACCAATTTAACTGAAATTCAGAATGTATGTTTGTTTAATGATAAGAAAATAATTTGTGTATAAATGGACCCGATAGGTGGCGCTGGGGTGGACTTATATCGAAAATTTGAATTTATGGACCAATTTAACTGAAATTCAGAATGTATGTTTGTTTAATCATAAGAAAATAATTTGTGTATAAATGGACACGGTAGGTGGCGCTGGGGTGGACTTATTTCGAAAATTCAATGGCGTGAAAAGTGATTTTGGTATTGCCACAATTTTGAAATGCAATCCTGGTACGAGGGGGGTAGCGAAGCACACCGGGTTCAGCTAGTTGTATATAAATCGCTTTGAGTTTTATTAAAAAAATATATGGTTTTTATTTGATACCTTTTAATTTTAAATATTAAAAAGTGAAATCATAAAATTATAATGCCTTCATAAAAACACAAAATTTTTTAATGGTAATTTTGAGCTGTGTGAAAATTTGAAGCGGTTCAATATATTTTTTTGAGGTGATGGTACAATTAATGCTGATGTATGGGACATTTGAAGTACCTCATGTAAGAGTTACCCAACACTAGTCCCTGATGCGTCCACGGCATCATCATATGTGAACTGTGTTTATTGACTACATATTTACATGGCGCGAACCCATTAGAAGTTCTTTCATCATGACACTTGCGCTAGTTGATGTTAAAATATTAATAATGAGCATTCCTTTAGATTCCTTTAGAGCACGGACACTGGCGACCATCATCTACCGACTACAGCTCTATCGATTACCAATTCACCGACTACCGATTTACCCAATACCGATTTTGCCACCAACCGGACCTACAACCTCTGACCCTTCGACCGCTCACATCCACTCGTACCCAAACTGCAGACGTTAAGCTGCATTAAGTTATATTAAGAAAGCATCAATACAACTTGTAATTATAATTTAAAAACCAACATTGCGGCGTCTTAGGGATCCTTTAAGTGATCCTAGATCGGCTGATCTAACTCATTCTTTGAATAAAACCCCATTACAGTGGAATCTTATAGACTTATAAGCTTATTATGTATTATTTCAAAACTATTTGAGAAACTACTCATGAGTAAGCTCACACCCATGCTAAACGAGAATCAATGATTATGATGATTCCAATTCATCAATTTGGTTTCAGGAGATTGAACACTATTGAACTGACACATAGACTAGTAAATGTGGTCATAAAATCTTTTGAAGAAAAGAAATATTGTTCTGTTTTGTTCATTGACATTTTCAAAGCCTTTGATAAAGTATGGCACGAAGGATTAATTCTGAAATTGAATCAAAACTTACCCGCAAACACTCATAAGCTATTAGAAAGCTATCTAACTGGACGAAAATTCATTATTAAAGAAGGTAATTTTTTGAGCACACCACAGCCAATTAAAGCCGGCGTTCCCTAAGGCAGCATTTTGGGTCCTATCTTGTCCGCCTATCAAAATTAATAACTAAACTTTCTGCAATTCTGCGAGGTTAAATATCTCGGTATTCACCTTGAACATGGGAAAACTCACATAGATGCAAAGCTGATACAAATTAAATTGAAAGCAGTCCAAATTAATTGGCTTTTTGGAAGAAATTCTACACTAAGAATAGATAGTAAACTTCTACTTTACAACTCAATTCTTAAACCAATATGGTGCCACGGAATCAAATTATGGGGTACTGCCTAGGTTTCAAATATAGAAAAAATTCGACGACAACAAAATAAAATCCTCCGTATGGTTACAGCCGCTCCATGGTATGTTAAAAATTCACGCATACACAACGACCTAAACGTCCCGATACTAAAAAAATGTGTTTTTAAAACATGTGATAACATATACAAAGAAACTTGAGCTGCACCCAAACTCACTTGCCCGCAACATTCTAAATAATAGAGGCCACGCTCGACTAAGAAGGAGAGACACTTTTGCTCTCAGCCGAATACAAGAGACTTGATAGACAACCACAGAACCAACCACAGAAACTAAATTTTTTTGTTCAGCACTGGCTGGACTTAATAATTAATAATTTTAGAGCTAATATTTGAATACTTATTATTAGTTCAATCTACATATATTGAAAAAACGATAAATAATAAATGCGAAAAAAAATTCTAAAAATCATGAATTCATATTTATTTTGTAACTGTAAGCTATATATATTATTTTTTTAATTATACATAACAAGGCCAGAATGAACTAGGCACCTATAGTATTACATCTATATTATTTTAACAAGGATAGTGGTCCATAGAATCTGCCACAGTTGACTAGTATCATCCAGTCAGCTCACAACAACAAAGAAACCGTACTCTGCGCTTTTCTAGATATAGAAGGAGCCTTTGACAACACTTCTCATGAGGCAGTGTGGAAGTTACTACACAAAAAAGGAGTAAATGATATTGTGGAGTCACCCTGTGAATTTGCATTTACTTACACACATTTTTCTTATCATTACTAACTTTACTTCATACTTTATCAATTTAAACTAAAACGAACGTTAGCCAAAGCAACAGCAGAAGCACACAAAAATACACAGTTGAAACTTGAAATAACTTGAAATCTCTTAATATATCTTTATTACCTATAATTCAAATAAAATAAAAGTTGTATGATCTCGACTAGTATTAAATAAATGTTGTTTTTAATGCTTAAACTGGTTGCCGAAAATATCAACGCCGACGCCATTACAGATATGCTCAGCAGGTGGATATGCAGAAAAAAAGTGGGCACCACCACGATAAGAATTAAAACAACAAAATTCTTTTCTCCACTGTTGTGGAGTCTTGTTGTAAACGAACTACTATCGAAGCTTACCGAGAATGGCATAAAATGTCAGGGTTACGCAAACAACTTCGTCTTAATAGCGAGAGAGAAGTTCAAGAATATACTCTGTAACCTGATACAGAGAGGACTGTCAGTAACAAAGGAATGGTGCAACACAGTTAGATTAAATATCAACCCAGCGAAAACTACCATAGTACCTTTTGCCATGAGAGTCCATACACCTTGTCATAGAGGGAGTAGCTAAGCTAACTCTGCTATGCATTGCTAAAGAGGGGACAGGTTTAGGTAAAACTATCAGCAGTAGAGGGTGGCATCCTTGTAACGGGGCGAAGTTTTTCAAGCGCTGACCGAACGTAAAAATTAGAAAAAATTACTTGAATTTTCGTTGGAGCGGTGGTATCATATTTGTGAGGTGGCAGCCCTGTATATTTTGTTTTGAGGGCGCCCGATTAGAGCGCTTCTGGTATCCTTTGACCAGACTGCCAGGTTCTGCCTCCTCACACAGGTGGCACCAACGCCCCGGTCAAGTGAAATGCGGACACTAGGTTGGCCACGGCTGCACGTGCTGGTTTGTCATCACTAGCAGTTTGGTGAGATGCGGGGTGGGGTCTTGTGGCCGTCCACGTGTACCCTCGCCGTACAAATATTCACGTGCATGTGTCATCGGCACGTTGGTGATTCAAACAGAATCCAAAAAAAATTCAAGACCTTTGAACTTAAAATCTGAAAAACAAAAAAATAAAAAGGTAAATCGTTTGGGCACCCCTGGCCCAACCATCAAACCAAACACTCTGGAGATCAGGTGGACGAGCTCCTCCCTCAACCAAATTAAAAAACTTAACGTTTAATTTTAACAATTCAAAGTTTTAATTAATATAGATTTTAATTACTAAAAATTACAATAAAGAGCTTTTATAAAAAAAATCTTAACTAAACAAATAGTGTGTACTATTACTTCAATTTTAAGTTGCTTAAGATTAATTTTTAATTGATTAAGCAATTTATATATTATTTAAACTGTATTTTAATTTAAGTAAATTCAATTAATTATAAGAAGTTTTTAAAGTCATTATTTAGTCTTAAATTATGATCAATTTTCAATTGACTTTGCCAGTATTTTAGCATAAAAAATTTTATATTTAAAAAGTTGTATATTTCAATATTTTTTTTTAATATTTTTAACAAGTGTGTTAAAAAGAATAAAAAATTCTTGTCATAGTCGCCAATGGACCAACTTTTCTTAGTCTAACTTAAGCTAAGCCAAAGTTTTTAAAAAAAAAAACAAAGAAGCTAGTATAGAACGCTTAAACTAGTTTTGTATTAATAAAACGAAAAATATGTTTTTTTTTCATAAACAAATTTTTATATAAACTAGTTTTGATTGGATTTCATGTCATTTTCGATGGTCAGTTGTTGATAGCAAAAAAAAATGACAACGAGTTGACATTGATAAGGATATATATTTACTCTATACTTATGTATATTAGGCCGGTTCACATTACAAAAGTGTTAAAATATTCCAGTGCGCGTCCTTTTTCTGAAAGTTCGGCCCCTATTAAGCACAAGAATATTTTAATACCTAAAAAAATTTGACCTCTAGGGATTCTGCAAATCGCTTGAAGGTCATTTTAGAGATATGTGGGACTTAAACCATTTTAAAAAATATGTCTAAACGGAAAAACAATTGGAATATATTTTGATAGGAATAAATTATTAATAATTCAGTCTTATTAAAATGTTTTTTTATTATCCATCTGGTAATTTTTGGCGGAGTTTTAAACAAGCAATTTACTCTCAACGAAAAATTATCGTTTTTCCATACAAAATATTTTTCTTATTTTGTTCTAGCGATATTTCTTTTGAAAATTTTGTATTTTTGTGTAAAACTTAGGCTTTCTTGTGATGCATTATATTTTATTAAATTAAAAATACTACATTTATTTATTATTTATAATATATATTTATTAAAAATATGATTTTTTGTAATGCAATTAAACTTTTGTCTGTGCTTTTCAACGACTTGCAGCAAATATTGTTTTTGCTCTTCATTGGAAGTTATTGAATTATTAAATTCTGTTATTAATGCTACGTTTCTTTCTGTTGACTTTCTTCTTTCAGTTAATTACATTTCTACGTTGATAGAAAAAACACACGATTGGACGCTCTTCTTTTCAGCTTTCTTTTGTTTGACATTTCTTGACCGTGGCTCGTGAGAAAAAAGGTTGTTGTCGGGGCTACCTTGTAACTAACGTTGCCATCATATCTCTTTTAAAGAGGACATGTTCTCTTTTTTTTTTCTCGACAAAAATACAAAATTACAAAAAATGTCGCTAGAGCAAAATAAGAAAAAAAATGTTGTATGGAAAACGATAATTTTTCGTTGAGAGTAAAATTGCATGTTTAAAACTCCGACAAAAATTACCAGATGCATATTACAAAAAAAAAAAAATTACTTAGACTGAATTATTAATAATTGTTTCGTATCAAAATATATTCCAATTGTTTTTCCATTTAGACACGACCTTTGTCAGGTGCACAAACATAAGAAAAATTGCAGGTGTAAACAACAGTGTCGAAACACCACAGTGAACGCGCTCAAGTATAAATATAAAACGCTACCTAGCAATAGATGGCACCCAAAAGGTGCAAAGAAGTGAAATCATGCTGAAAAAAATGCAGTGCCTGTGTTCCGGTTTGCTTTCGTTCTTTTTTGAGTTGCGATTTCGACTTGGCTGGAGGTAAAAAGAAAGAACAGCAAACGAGAAGAGCTGTAAGACAAGACCCAGCGTGGTGACACGTACTTGAGGCGCAACATCTTAAGTCAACGCGCCCAGTGCCCGGGAGTGCTGAACAATTTAAGCAATTTGACAAGAGCAACCTGAGGAGGTGCCTTTGGCAGTAGCAAAGGTGAGAAACCAGTAGCCTAGCAGACACCGGCGAAACAGTGATTTGCCATTACATCGCAGATATTGGCAAAACGCAGCCAGCTGCACGAAAAAATTGCCACTAGAATCTTTCATTGTGAAGAGGGTAGCACGCGTTTACAGCCAGGCACGCAATCTCATACATTGCGCTCCTCAGCCAGCGGCGCATACAAGACGTCAGCTAAATAGACAGCAGCTTTTCATAAGGGAAAAAGTGAAACGCATTTACAGCCAGGCACGCAAACTCATACATTGCGCTCCTCAGCCAGCGGCGCATACAAGTTCTCGAAAGACGATAAAAAAAAACCGATTAAATCGACGAGAAAGCACTGAAAAAGAGAAGAATATACACCGGTTGCCCGTTCTTGCCACGTTGGCACGTCTCGTGGGTCGATCTTTGGTGTGGGTCGATCTTTGGTGTGGGTCGATCGCCCTTGGCCAGCCCACCCCTTCTGGCCCCAAAAAAAAAGACCAGCCATGGTGATCCTGCGCTGATTCTTAGGTCACCCTAAAACTCTATTTTCACGCCGTCACTTACCTATTTACGCCACCTGTCCGCTAGAAATTAATAGTTCATAATTTCTTCTTTAACTTTCTATAATGGTTTTATATATTTTTTTTTTATTTGGTAGTACAATTTGCCTTTTATTACATATAAACTTTTCTAGATCAAGTAAACCTTAAAGTAAAATATAGGTGAACTAACTAAATAGTTGCAGTTTGATGACATTTATTCTCAATACGTCTATTCCTAAGTTAAACTTAATCGTTCTATGGTTAAACTTCCAGGATTTTAAAACGGAAAATAATTTAAGTTAAGATTAAAAAAAATCAAAGATACGACTCAAAATCTATTCGTTCTAACTTTATAGAAAACTTAAAGTAGTTTCATAATATCAATATGGATTTGAAATTAGATTTTAATTTACGTTTGAATTCGATTTATTGTAGGTTTCGAGTTAGATTTATTTTTGTTTAGAATCAGATTTTACATTACGTTTTGAATTCGATTTATTTTAAATTTAGAATTAGATTTTGCTTTGCGTTTTGAATTCAATTTATTTAAAGTTTAGAATTAGATTTTGCTTTGCGTTTTGAATTCGGTTTATTTTAAGTTTAGAATTAGATTTTAATTTGTATTTAGAATTAGATTTATTTTAAGTTTAGAATTAGATTTTAATTTGTATTTAGAATTAGATTTATTTTAAGTTTAGAATTTGATTTTAATTTGTATTTAGAATTAGATTTATTTTAAGTTTAGAATTAGATTTTAATTTGTATTTAGAATTAGATTTATTTTCAGTTTAGAATTAGGTTTTAATTTGTTTTTAGAATTCAATTTATTTTAAGTTCGAATTAAATTTTATTTTATGTTTTGAATAAATTTTATTTTAAGTTAGTTTTGATTAAGATCAGTTTTCTCTTTAATTCGTTTTATTTATTTTAGTTTAATTTTAAGTTAGATGCCATTTATATTAGTTTAATTTTAAATTTGTTTTCATTTGCATTGGCCTTATTTTAAATTCGTTTTTATTAATATAAGTTTTCTTTTAAATTCGTTTTATTTATGTTAGTTTAATTTTAAGTTAGTTTTTATTTATGTTGGTTTGATTTTAAGTTAGTTTTCAATTATATTCGTGTAATGTTAAGTCAGTTTTCATTTATGTTGGTTTGATTTTAAATTCGTTTTTATTAGTATTGGTTTTCTTTTAAAATTTGTTTGATTTATCTTAGTATTATTTTGAATTAGTTTCCATTTATATTAGTTCTTATTTTAAATTAGTTTTCATTTCTATTGGTTTTAGTGTGCTTTTGACTTTGGGTTTAAATTCGCTTTACTTTAAGCTACTTTTTATTTATATTAGATTTAATTAACTTTAGTTCTTGTTTAAATTAATTTTTAGACTAATTTAATTCTTGTTTAAATTGGTTTTTAGATGAATTTAATTCTGGTTTAAATTAGTTTTCAGATTAAGTTAATTCTTGTTTAAATTAGTTTTTAGATTAATTTAATTCTTGTTTAAATTAGTCCCTTCTTCATTTAGTTTCCTATTTATATTAGTTTTATTGGCATTTTGTTTTGGTTCCATTAGTTTTTTTCTTTCTTTTTGTTTTTCTTTTTGGTTTTTACTTATATTAGTCTTTATTTTAGTTTAGTTTTAATCCGAAATTCTCCAAATTAGTTTTGAATCCAAGTTAGATTCACTTCAGTTTTAATTTAAATTGATTTGACGTAAATCTCCCACTTAACTTATTCAATTCGAACTTAAAATGAACCGGTCCCAAATTTAGCTTTTCTTGGATTTCAACTTGACATAAATCTTGAGTCAATTTCGCGGTAATTTAGTTATAATAAAAATATATATTTAGTTTGGTTTTAATCCAACAGTCTTCAAACTAGTTTTAAAATCGGTTTTGTCTGAATTCAAGTCAGATTGAACCAAGTTACCATTGAAGTTGACCTGGATTTCAGTGTAAATTGTTCTTTATCAATTTAAATATATTTATTTTCTTCTAAGTAGCAATTGTATTAATTCAGGCTTAAAGTTTTTGACTAAAACACGCTGCTCCCCTCAACAAGGTCACTGGAGAATTAACCTTCGTTGTTGCCCACACAGGTCTCCAATTGTTCACCTAATAGTTGTGCTTGCAGCTATTCTTGCTATGTGGATGTTGTTGGGCCTCTGGCCGAGTCACAAGCTGAGAGTAGACAATGCAGACCATGTCAATCAGCTTTTAGCCAAACTCCTCAATCAAATATTCTCCCGATTTCCGCTAGCTTTCGTTACTGCAATGAAGAACGTACCTTTATTCGAAAATTACTACAAAGTCAAATTGACTCCGATTTACCTGCAATGAAGAACGTCGCTTTCTTATCGTTTGCACTTTTTTTTCACAATGTCGAACCTCTGCGACAGCAATGTCTACCCAGGGTTGTAATTTTTTCAGTTCGATAATTTTTTTGTACTTTGGGCAGTGTTGCCACCTGTCGTCGGTTAGGGTGAGTTCGCATCTCTTTTCGCGGCATTTAGACGGGCAAACTACCGATGTTTGTCCAACTTCGCTCCTTTTTCGGTGGAATCGACCATAACCGAGGGGAATAGGTAATGGTTGGGTTGGACTTTTGGATGACTCGTCGAAAAATGGCCGTTGACCGACGGTTATTTCGGCATTCCCATTGGCAACCGATTCAAGCGCGTGCCGGATCACGCCATTTTTTTGGTTTTGGTGTTTATCCACCTCAAGCATGTTTATAGCCATTTTGTTCGCCCCAATGTTCTCGGACCACACCGAGATGCCACATCTTAATGAAAAAAATGGTGTGCAATGCCACGCTAGAGGGCGCTAAGGCAAATACCAGGGGTATTCATAATAAATGCTTTTATTTATCGGATCTAGGTGCCCATGACACCAGCGAAGTGCGAATCACGATCGCTCGCTAGCTACCACAAATCATCATCGCCAAGTTTGGATATACAAAAACATCGAGCTCTGGAAGCCAGTATGAACTGAGGCATATGACAACACTATCGGAAAGACAGCGCAAGTTTTTGATATGCATTTGATCAACATTTTTTTAATTTTTCATATTTGGCCTTTAAGGCAGCTATAATCGAGGTATTTCAAAATTATCGTTATGCTTCGATCTGGGAGACAATTTAAACTCATATTTAATGTTCATTTTTGACTTTTTTTCAACGGCCTAGGGCAAAGAGTATTTATTAATACTACAACTATTTTTGGTAACGATTTTATTTTTCCGTTTTTATTGGGCCAATCTCAATTTCGTATATCAACAATTAACAGTTGGGAATCAAAAGTCAATGTTTCTATTTTAGTATTACGGCCTATTTTAGGCAAAATATACCCTCAAAGTTATATGCTGGTTTAACGGACCGACTTTTGCAACATTTAACTTGCAAATTTATGATTTATAAGTAAGAATTAACATTAACATATTACATTAACAATGGTTAACAGTGGAAATTAACATTAGCACTTAAATTTTTAAATGCGGCCAACTGATTCGGTTGTATTTAACGGTAGGTTTTAAGAAAAAAAAGCAGTAGTCAGTACTCATAGAAGTACATTCATTTTATTTTTTAGTTATTTTCTTTTATATCGCCCTCGGAGGCGCTAAACAACACGGTAACAATTTTTAAACCAAATGTTAACCCGACCCCCTTATCTGCCTTACACGCAATAATATGCACTAGAACAAAAAGAGAAATTGAGCTCAATTTTTTTTATGTCTGAGTTGAAGTGTTTTGCGGTGCACTATTAGTGACCGAAAATAAGGTCCCAAGAAAAGGGGTAGGGATTAAATAGTTTATCTTCGAAAAATACAAATAAAGAAATATATCTCTTTACTAAACCATAGATTTGATTTAAGTTCATAGATGTATGTAGAAATAAGCAAAGCATTTAATGAAGAGAAATTTGAATGAAAACCAAAGGAAAAGAAAATAAAAGGTGTACAATTTTGCTTGTTTGTGGAAAACGTTTGAGTAACACACTGGAAGGTTAGCTGGAATGTGGACGTGAGCGGGCAGAGGTCTTTGCATATTTTGGGGCAGCACCAGAATCAGGGCTTGGAGTTGTCACGGTTGAGCACGAATAATAGCATACCCAGCCAAGGGTCGATTTCATCACCTACTGAGTACAATAATTAAGAGCAGCGAACAAAAAAATTTTAAGTTGCGTGGGTTATAAAGGACTCGTTTAAATATATCACATTAGATTTATTCAAATATACCTGCTGTTGGTGAAAACGCGCTCTAGGTATAGGAAAAATTGGTTGGCTACCATTCGTAGGGAGGGTCGCCCAGGTCAGCGTTGTCACCTAGCTGACCAGACACACACAGAAGACACCACCAGCTGTACAGCACTAGGCAAAGATCCCCCCAGCCGCGAGCTTTAGCCGAGCCATGCCGCAATTGTACCGAGAAGCCAAAGTGGTGCAGCGAGGGTGCAAAGAACACCGGCACCCTGTGTTCAGTGAAGGTGGTCGCGACAACTTTTTTAAAATGGTTTAAGTCCAATATAGCTGTTAAATTACCTTAAAACGATTTGTGGAACATCTAGAGGTCAACATTTTTTGGGTCTTAAACTATTTTTGTGCTTATAAGTGTTCGAACTTTCAGAAAGTGGAGCGCACCGAAGAAAAAACGACACATAATTTTCCCCATACTCTTATGAACCGGTCTAATATATAATAATATATATATATTTCCAGATATTTTATTTGATAAAAATTGCTTATCGTCATGAAAATGACTTAATGAAATCCAAGCATAAGACTAAAAGTTTAAGTAAAAGAAAATTTTAAGTTAATTAAGGAGCTTTCATATTTCTTTCATAATTTAAACTCGATTTAGTTAAAAAGCAAAATTTGAGTTAGCATTATATTTGTTTTTTAGTTGGCTGGCAGAGATTTCGGTCAAAGTGTTGGCTTTGAAAACTGGCTTATTCTAAATTTGTTTAAATTAAGAAATTATTTCGTTTATAAAATTTCGCATACTTCATAGTTTGAGAGCAAAACTTCTTAACGTTATATAAGTTAAATATATTAAAACATTATTAACTGCTTAGTAATTTGTGCAGATATCTCCAAGTTATAAACATTAAATTTTTAATAAAATCGCCGATTAACCATCGTTTGATTTATGCATAGAAGATAAAACAATGCCTTTTTGCAAACCTGATTCGAATGGCTTCGAAAAGGTAAACAGGTGTTCAATTGAGATAATGTTCTATATCATGATTTAATTATTTAAAGATTATTCGTATTTTTGACGTTTTCTCTAATTGGTATTTGAAAATCATAGCAGAAGTACCCAGGTAGTGTTGACAGTTTTTATGGAAAACATAAGCTGTCAAAAAATTTACTCAAAAAGAGAGCACTTTCAATCAGCCATTGTCAATAAGTGAAAACATAACCAATAGCCGCAGGCACCAATCCGCCTCTGGTGACGAGCTTCCTTTTGAGAAACTGAATAGAATTTAACATCAAAAACTTAAAAGCTATTCGCACAAATCACACGCGATTTTTTTACAACTTTTTTTAATTTTAAATTTTTATTTGTTTACTTAAATACTAAAAGATTCTTATTTTATTTTTATGATTTTAGTTTTCAACGCTTGCATTCTTTAACGAACAGCTGTTTTTGACAGTCTATGTTTTCCTTTTGGAGAGAAAATAAGCAGTTGTCAACACTACCTGGATAATTCTGCCATGTTTGAAAATGAGAGCAGAATAAAATCATGAGATCAATGTCATTAGAGCTAAAAATGCACACGGCTGCCCAAATATCATACTTATTGGTACTAAATTGACTTCTATTAATTTTGTTTTAGTACTTTTATTGCTCCGATTTCTTGGTGCATTAATAACTTTTTAAATTATTTTAATTTACTAACTTCAATAAAAATTAAGTTAATAAACATATAAGAAACATAACTACTAAAATAAATATAATTTTGTTCGTTTATTTTAATAAACACATTAATAATATTAACTGTGAAACCTAAACAAGAGCGTTTAGTAACGTTCTAAGCCGCTTTCCGTTATCGCTGAATTTTCATCCCTAAATAAGAGCGGCGGCCGTATGTCAGATGTTGTTAAAAAGTGTTGGGCATATAGGCCGAGTTCAGCGGAGTCAGCAGTTGTGAGCTGTTGTGGTAGCCATGATACAATGATCAGGTATTATTAATAGCGACTGCGCTGCCAAGCTGTGGGCATAATATGTCAAAAGCAAGTGATGTACACTGAAACAAAAATAACAAGGGATTTTTTTTTAAACAAGCATTTTGACGTCACATTGTTCTCATTATGTTTTTAAGCAGTTCTAATTTATAACTTTCCGAAGTAAGTAGATACCTACTTATATTTTTAAAGTTTTGTTACATTTTGCAATATTTGGTTATTTTACTAAATTTAAAAGTAGTGTTAATACTACAGTTTCTGAGATAAATAATTGTATATATTCTGCCATGGCTTTTGTTCAAATCCCTCCACTTTTTTGTTTTTAAAAATCTGCAAAAAATGACTAATTAACAATCTGTAAAATGTGCCGTTTTAAAAATTATTTTTTCCTCTTTTAAGAAAAATATTTGAATTATTAAGAAAAACAATATCGTCAAATATCATCACCTCATTTGTACAATATATGCCCACGCTGAACAGCAGTTTCAGCTCGATTAATACTACCTTCAACTCATTGTATCATGGTGGTAGCAATACCTTAGTGAGAGATGTTTTTCTCTGAATGTGTTCTTACTCTTAAAGTCAGAAAAGTAAATAATTGTAGCATTTAGTGATTTTTAACACAACAGTTGCCAGCTGTTGACTCCGCTGAATGCGTCTATAGTGACTAATGACAAATTTTTCACAGAAATTACCATTTCCTCGTTTTATGCAGCCAACGGTCAACTTATTTAGTCTAGTGAAGAGTGCTCCAGACTATCAACTCAGAGGTCCCCGGTTCGAATCCTTGTTCGGGCATGGTTATTTTCGCTTTATTTGTTCTTTAATCAATTTAAGAATTATTGAAACAAAAAATTTACAGCCAAATTGTGGAATTATAGGAATGGAACAACTGAGAAATGGAAATGCTTGAAGGGGCTAATTGATAACACTAGCCTCGGTTATAAGCAATTCAAATTGTCTTTCACGTTTGTTCCGCCAAATCGATAATTCACGTATAATTTCAATCTATTCGTCCTTGAATAATCTATCACTTTTCTTTCAGGTCAAAGACCAAACGTTGTTTGTATAAGGCGCATGCCTTGGTTCTTTGATATTTAAAAAAAAACTACTTCCTAACGCTCTGTCAAAATTGGATATTTCAACCGCTGAGCGTTGACACCGCGTTATTATGGTTTGCTTCATACAATTTATACTAGATTATGGCGCAATCTTTTTGCTTGACAGTAAATACTTTTTTAAGATTTGTGTCTAAGGATTTCAAGTCGCTAGGGGAAAAATTTTTTCGCACACCCTAGAAGACGCTTTGAACTTCATGACGCATATTTTTTTCCACCGCTCACGGACTTTGACAAAAAACACACGTTACAGGCATACATTCTGTTACAAATTTTAATTGATATTATGTTACAACACAATATAGTAATGCTATTCAATGAACGACGCATATATACTGAAAGTGTATAGCTATATAGCGCTTTCACGAACCCCTTCTGAAAAAAATTATTTTTTTTTTAATATTTAAATGCGTAATTGTATTAAAAAAATTGCCATCATAAAATTATTTGGAACTTAACAGAAATTTTAGATCCATTAATGGTAAGTGCATTTATAATTTTTCAAATTGTTAAGAAAGAAAAAAGAAATACTGCTGGTCAAAACAAAATCGCATATTTTCATTAAAATGCTCAGAGGCTTTGCTTTGGGCGAAACTTCTTCGGTAAGCAATCTAACCAACTTCAAAACTCACGGGACGTGAACGCATGTTGTAAATTTTCAAATTTTTGCTCAAATTCTTGACGCAAATTCTCTCACTTGTTCTCGAATCAACTCCGTTCTCTCTTCAGGTTTTACTGCTGCTGTGGGATCTTCCAGCATGTTAAGCATTCTCAGGAGTTCATAGCTTTTAGCATGACATATCATATTTTGTCCGAAAACAACAAAAAATTAAGTTAAAATTAGAAAGAAGTTAATTGTTGTCCCATGGGTGGACTAAGTATGTAAATTGGCGCTTTGGTCATCTTGCAAACCTCGCAAGCCAGATCATAGTCGCGGACTTGTTTTGTCATTCGTGGCCAAAAATAAAACATTTTAAGTCACGTAAGCGTTTTGTGTATGCCACCATGAGCACTTATTGGGTGATCATGAGCCTCAACGACGAGAGACATTCTCAATTCCTTAGGCACCCAGAGTTTCCATGACTGTTATTCTTGGGACCGCTTGCAACTTCACAGCGCTTGTAAATTAAGCCGTCCACTACTTGTATGTCTGGCTGTTGGTCACTATTTTTTTTAAGCTCGTCAACCAGTTTTAGATAATTTTCTGTTTTATAATGTGCAGAAAAAAAATCCAAAACTGGCCAAGTCGTAACCGCGTTCTCTGACAGTTCTGAAATTTCAACATCCTCAGGCAGGAATACGTTCTCAATAAAGAATCAGGAACTGCGTTTTGGCTACCTTTGCGATGAATGATTTTAAATTTGAAACCTTAAAGTTCCAATGCCCAGCGAGCAAGTCTGCCATGCAGGTCGGTTTGGCCTATTAACTATTTTAAAGACGCGTGATCAGTGATCAATTCGAATTCATGTCTTTGCGGCTATGACCGCTGCAAGACATTCCTGCTCCGAAACGGTATAGTTTCGTTGCGCTTGATTAAATTTATGCGACATATACGCAATCGGGATTTCATTTTCATCACTCCATACTGAGAGGCATCGCATTGTATTGAAAACGGACGCGAAAAATCAGGGCTGTGAAGCACTGGTGCATCGCACGAACTATTTTTGAGGGTCTCAAAGGCTGCTGAAGTCTAAACAAATTTCTTCGCTTTCTGCAACATGTTGGTCAACGGTGTTGAAATAGAAGCTTAATTGAGTACAAACCGTCGCACAGAGGGTTAGAAATGGCTGTTTTCTCGGATTAATTAAAAAATGTAATTTTAAGTAACCGAAAAATAGTTTGTAGCTACTTAAAGTTTATAAAATTCTACATCACTTGCTTTATAAACTTATGTCAAAAGTCATCTGGTGTCCTGGCAGTGAAACGTCAAAGTTTATTGAAATTTTTGTGAAGAAAAGGCTGAAATAAGCTAAAAATATCGCACAATAAAATTCAATTTTGTAAAAAAACTTCTGAAAAATAAATCATTTTACTATGAAACCATCAAGTTCAGGTCATTGTGCAAATATTTTGTTGGCACTTGTGTCAGAAAATGTGTGTAGAAGTATTTTTGTTTTAATTGTTTAAATTAGAGGTACAAAAAACACATGATTTTCATAGTTTAGGTGGACATATAGTTATGAGACGTGTACATTCGTGTCTTAATTTGAATTTTAGTTTAAAGATAAATCAATTTACTTCTTATATGCAAAATTTTACTACCAGCTTTTACCATCTTTAGAAGTTATGCGTTTTTTAATAAAAGTAGCGCAGCACCCAATGTAGCAACAAATCACATTGTTCTCGCGGCTGCTGTTGCTTGTGTTTTCTTGTAAAGCTATAAACAATGTTTTTGTTTGTTTTAATCTTTTGTTCTTTTAACCTTTTCAGTCCCGAAATAAATCTAGCGGCAGAATATTTTGTTTTTTTTTTTTGATTATGCGCGTTTATTCAACTTGCTGTTTTAGTGTTTGGATGTTCAAATGTGCGCATTTTCTTGGTGCTATATCTCAGTAAATATTAATACTAGGATAATGAAACACAACACAGGCAGACTTTTTGTGCAAACTTATCCTTGGTACCATATGCCTCCCACTTAACATAAGTATTTCATACACGGACCCAAAATCGTATCCAATGCTCTTTTACCTATTGGGCAATTATCCCGAGATATAAGGATAGCTCGGAATAAGGATTTTAAAAATTATAGGGAATTTCATTCATGAAAATGCAGTCGTGAAAAATCTAACCAGGACATTTTTCCGCATAAACCGCCAACTCATCAAACACGTAAACGGGTTTCATTTAATCTTAACAATAATGAAACCAATTTTGAGAAATATCCAAATTTTATCCATTCTCATACTCTTAATCCTTCACCAACAACCGGAAGTGGTTTACCAAAACCATCTTCTGTTTCAAATGAGCTTTGCAATCAACCTGGTAGTCCTACGTCATTTTTAGACCCCCTACTTCCTCCAAAAGTGAAATTGACACTTAACTCTTGCGAAGGCACTGAGAGCAGATATGCCCTTTCTCGCCTCAGGGAGAACAACGTTTATAACAATGTTCGCCTGTATCTCGCTTATATGTATAAAGCCCCTGATTCAACATGCATTGAAGGCAAGACCAAAACTAATCTTAGAGTATTAATTCAGCAAGAAGGTCTTCCTACCGGTGTTGAAGACTTGCGTAATTTATTTGTCCGCTTTCACGAGCACCTCGGTGTAATGGTTGATCAAGTCAAGGTGGATCTGGAAACCTATGGCGCTCATGTCAGAGCTAAACATGTTTCTCTTCTTCAAAAATTTCGTAAAGAGCAACAGCAATATTATCGTTCCTAACTCTTCTTTTTTAAATATATTCTACCATAACTGTGGCGGCATGAGAAGTAAATTAAACAAACTTTATGTTGACGCTAAATCATGCCACTTCACTGTCCTAGTATTCACTGAGACATGGCTAAACGAAACCTTCAATAATGAGGAAATTCTTGATAGCAATTGGACTGTCTTCAGAAACGATCGGGACTACTCCTCAACAGGTCTTTCTCGAGGAGGTGGTGTCCTTGTAGCATCTCACAATTCCCTTTCAAGTAAGCTAATAGACACACCTAACCATAAACTGTTCGATCACCGAATTATTAGAGTTTGTTCAGGTAAAAGTCTCAATGTGTACATACGTGTCGTTTACATTCCTCCCGGCTCAAGTGAAACAACATACAACGAGCTATGTGAAACACTGACCACCTTTACCTCCTCCCTAAAAGAGGAAGACAAAGTTGTTATTCTTGGTGACTTCAATCGCCCAAATATATCTTTTGTCACCGACGAAAACGACAACTTTCTTCTTCCTGTAATTCTTTCTAATGCCATAGACTTCAACTTACTTAGCACCTTTTATGGCAGTGACTTGCAGCAAGTCTCTTCTGTACAAAATCAGAATGGTAGATGGTTGGACCTAATTTTTACTAACTCGTATGAAGAAGTGAAGGTTAGTCCATGCATGGGAGCAGAAAATTTATTAACCAACACTGTTCATCATACATCCTTAAAAGTTGTTTTCTCTGCTAATGACATCAACTTTACCCAGTCTTGTAATAACACCATTGCGTACGATTACCTCAACGCCGATTATGAAAGAATAAAATGTTATCTTAGTTCTCTAAATTGGAATCATATTCTATTCAATTTAGATTTAGACAGTGCTGTCTCTATATTTTATCAGCACATTTTTACCGCTATCGAAAGTTATGTGCCAATAATAAAGAAAAAGAATAAGCTCACAGAACCATGGCTAGACAACAATCTCAGATTTTTGAGGAATCAAAGAAATAAAATCTACAAACTTCTCAAAAACACTGATAATATAAGCGATGAACTGAAGCTTAGATATGATGAGCTATCAAGAGAGTTCTCTATCAAGTCAGAAGAAGCGTACAAGTTGTACACGAACATCATCGGAGAAAAAATTGTCCAAGAGCCGAGAAAATTCTTTGACTTTGTTAACATGAAGCGCAAATCTAGCGGCTATCCATCGTCTATGTTTAAAGGTAATGTCACTTCGTCCAATTCTCTTGAAATAAGCAACTTGTATGCCGATCACTTTAAGGAGGTCTTTTGTCTTCCTACCACCTTATCTGAAACTTCTCCTAGCTCAACTATTATAGTTGATAGTTTATATTTAACCCAGGTAGAGATTTCTAATGCAATAAAAGAACTGGATGTATTAAAGGGACCAGGACCAGACTTAATACCTACATGCTTTTTGGTGCGATGTTTAGACCAACTGCTATTGCCATTACACATAATCTTTAACGAATCACTGGTTTGTGGGACATTTCCTTCATATTGGAAATCATCCTATCTTACGCCAATTTACAAGAATGGTGATAAAAGATCAGTTGAAAATTATAGAGGCATAGCAATCTTGTCAGCCATTCCAAAACTTTTTGAAAAACTTATTTGTGAAAAGCTAACAGGTTTCATTAACCCACGTCTAAATGAGCAGCAACACGGGTTCCGAAAAGGGCGATCTACCACCACTAATCTCATGATTATGGTATCAGATGTTTTAGTCAAAATGGAAAAAGGGCACCAAATAGATGCTGTTTATACTGATTTCAGTAAAGCTTTTGATCGAGTTGATCACAACATTCTTATATATAAGTTAGAAAAATTTGGTGTTGCAGGGTCCATACTAAGTTGGCTAAAATCATATTTAAACGGCAGATCCCAGTTTGTTAAATTCCAGGGAGTTCTATCGAAAAAAATTGCAGTCTCCTCGGGAGTTCCGCAATGTAGTCATCTTGGTCCTCTTCAGCATATTCATATCCGATCTGTTAGAATTTCTTAACGATATCCCACATCTTATGTATGCAGATGATTTAAAAATGTACTATTCAATTCAATCAGATGTAGATGTAAATTTTTTGCAATCAAAATTGTTGCCTCTTGAGCAATGGTGTTTTCAAAATAAACTACATCTTAATGTCAATAAATGTAATGTTATTAGCTTTTCTCGTAAAAACAACGTAACATTACATACCTACCACCTCAATAGTATCGAACTAAAAAGGGTCAACCATATAGTGGATCTTGGAGTTGTCTTAGATTGCAAGATGCGCTTTAATCTGCACTATGATAAAATTGTGTCCAGGGCCAGCAAACAGCGCGGTTTTATAAAAAGACGTGCAAATGAATTCAAGAATATATGGGTCACTACATCCTTGTACCGTGCATTAGTGCGCCCAATACTTGAATATGCATGCATAATTTGGAATCCATCTTTCGATTCCCATAGAGAAAGAATTGAGTCTATTCAAAAGCAGTTCTTACTATACGCTCTTAGAGATATGTACAACCCCCATGACTATTGTAGCCTTCCATCATATGAACATAGACTCAGCTTTTTAAATTTGATGCCACTATCAACAAGAAGATCGTTATTGGGCTCATGCTTCACATTTGATGTAATTAATGGTGCTATTCACAGCGAATATATTTCTAATATAATTTCCTTTAACGATCCAATTAGGTGCACTAGGCATACTCGATTGTTAACTGAATATCAGCACCAAACTACATATGCAAATAATGAACCCATCAATCGTTGTTGCAGAGAATTTAATAATATCTCTATATACTACTCACCTTCTATGTCCAAATCCTCTTTCAAGCAAACCCTATATAAATCACTCAGTAATCAGAATTAACACAGGCCTCAGATAAACTACATACATGTATGGATTTATATGTATAAGCATTTAGTTTAATAAATCAAAATTCTCTAGCATCCCTCTCCAAATCTCCCATTTACGTCCTTTTGTCCTTATAGTCTTTAAGAATAATATATATACATCGTATCTTAAGTGTGTATATAGTCTCTCTTGTTTTCCTCCTCTTCTCTTAGTTTTGACATGGTTTTTGAAATCATGTCAATCCGGTGGGCGGAGTATGCCCACTAAGAGCACCAAATAAAAAATAAAATAAAAACAAGGAAAGGGGAGAAGAAAAACAAAAAACTTAGTAATAAGTAAACAAAACCGGTTAGAATAAGTAAATTGCATTGCCTTGTTTGGCCAATAAATAAATAAATAAATAATCAATGCTACAGGAGATGAAAAATAAGTTTTTCGACACCAGGCGAAACAGAGAAATGTCGTTGTTTGAAGGCTTTTGCATTTCCCACGTCTATAACGTGACTAATCAGAGTTGTGCGGCCTAAGCCCAGCTCAGAGAAAGACGGAAAATTTAATACAGTTGCATTAAGCCTAGCTTTCTGACGAGAAGTTAACAAATGGTGGTTGGAATCAACTTCGCTTACGACACTTACGAGAGAGCAGTTGTAATTTTTCAGAAAGAGGTCTCCTGCCAAGCCAAAAGCTTTCACGAAATCGACTCCCAAATACAAATCTTGAGACAAAGTTGGAACAATTAAAAACTTGAGTAGCTTTGTGACTCCTCTATAGGTGAAGGGGGTTTCAACAACTCCAGCCGAAGAATGATTCGTCCGGTCCGCCGTCTTAAGATCAATCGAATACCGTTCCCACTTTAGTTGCTCGCTCGACATAAGTCCTTGCGCCAAAGTGTTGGCTATGCAGCTGATAGTGGCACCAGTATCAACTAACTCCATCAACGTTTCGCCAGCTAATGAGACCGGTGCGTAAGGACAAACATTATTCCTTGGAGCAGCTGACAAAACCGCCGAACACACAAACCTCCTCATTGCCATGACCTTTTTCCAAATTGCGAGATTGCCTCAATCTCGCAGTTGATCTTCGCTGGAGTTGATCTGGCAGGAGCCCTCGCTATGAAAAATACGTCTGCGCGCAGCGTTATATTCTAACCAACGAACATGCAACGGTCCGTTGTGGCACACGAGAAGCCAGTTTTTCGCGTTTTAAAATTCGAATTTGAACATTTGGTACATCCGGTATTGCCTGAGTTTGGCATGCCACCTCACCTGTTAATGAGGGACAGTTGGTAAATCTTATCAAATTATTATCATTAGGAGTAAAGATAGTAGTCGTGCTGCCAGACTCATATGTCAACTCTCATATGTGAAATCTGACGCTGATATTCGAAGTTTCGATAATTTCTACCGTACTCTTCATCAAGCAGTTCACGTTTCTGAACAAGCGTGCGAAGCTGACTGACACTGTGTATTTGAACATACAACAAACTACGCCTTACATCCAAACTCAAATTTCTTTGCAAAATCTCCAGAAAAACCTGAGAATCAATAGGCCGTTGTATTTTATCAGTTAATTGCAAGACTGCTTCATGGAACTCGTCCAATGTTTCATCAAACTTTTGCTTCCTGTTGCGCACCAGATCCATGATGTCTAGATCGGTTCTGCGATCACAAAAATGGCTACGCAGCTCTGCACACAACGCACACCATTTAACCCTAGACACACTTCGATGGTAACGACAAAACTATTCCAACGCTTTTACAGCGAACAACATGTGCACATAACAGCAACGAGTATAAATTATACCAAGAGAATTCTTCATCCAGCCTTCCAACTTCGTTCCAGACTATCAGCCATCCACCGACAGAAAAACCAAAACAATGACAACCAACGAGTTTATGTACTCGTTTGTCTGAGTTATTGACGCTCAGCAAGAAGAAGTAAACATGAAAATAAATACAGCAAGTAACGAAAGAAGAAGAAAAGAATATTATAAGTATATGAATGAAAACCAAACTTCTATTTGCCACAAATTTTACAGCTTCTTTTTTTGTGTTATTTTTTTTGGGATCTTATTGGGTTTGCCGAATTTATGTTGTTTCTTGCTGGACATTGTTGTTGTGATTTTATTCTAGCTACATTTTGGTTGCAGCTGCAAATGATAATTTTTTCATTAGCAGAATAAAAAGACGGAATTCTGATTTGGCTAATGAAATAACTATTCTTTAATAAGGTGTGGCAAATATGTTTTTTTTTCATGAACAGAAGAAAATAATGCATTTATAAAATGTCTTTCTCTGTTATATTAGAATATAAAAAAATAAAGAAAATACAAATAAAATTGGTTTTTACATATTTGCTTTAATGTTGTTAAAATAGTTTTTAAGTACACTGAGAAAAAAACGTACTTTAAAATTAAACAAAAAAATTTAAAACAGAAATTAAAAGCATTTGCGTTTCTAGAAAACAAAATTAAAAACAAGCATGTTTAATTCCAACTAGAAACTCATTTCTGCTTTTTGTATAATTTTCTCTTATTATTTCCTTCTAATAACAAAAAATACGTCGCTATCAGCGATTAAATTAAAAAATTATGTGCAGTAGAATCATTGAAAATTATTGCCTGACAACTGAGATTTATTTTGATATTTAAAATATTGCAAGCCGCAATAAAACGCAACCTTCATCATGATAGAATGAGTTGAAGGTAGTCAAAGAAGTAAAATATAAGGAAATGGTGTTGCTTACACATACACTGTACGTGAACTGTCGCACCATTCGTAAATTGTGCGAGCGAGAAAGAGTGTGTTTTTTGACAGTTTTGAGAACCCTGGCATCTGATTAGAAGTCTCCTCAGCAAAATATTCGAAAATCATTTAATTAAAAGCATTTTTCACTGCTAAAAAAGCTCCAATTTAAAAAAAAACAACCACAAAAATAATTGCAACATGAGTTGTGCGGTTAAAAACTGTAAAAGTTCCCGAAAACTAAAGAACAGTGCGATTTCATTCCACAGGTATATATGCCCACATAGTTTGGATTTCTTACACAGTAGTGCTTTATTTATTTACTAGCAATATTTTTTAAACTTATTTGTGTTCGAAATTTATATATTTCTTATTAGAAATGCTTTAAAACTGCAAATTAGACCACGGGTATTTCGCGCCATTTTGATCAAACCACATCTGTCAAAACAGAAACACTGCTTCAGGGGCGCAGTGATTTTTCACTGTTGAATACATTTTTGGGGCGCTCTTGTTTTCAGCATAGTTAATGAGATTTAATAAATTTTTTTGATATAATTTTACTTTTTCTTATTTTTATTAAATGTATTTGGGTCTCTAAACCTAAATCTGAAAACAAAAATTGTCGCACTCGTTTGGTTTAGGAAATAAATTGGTTTAGTTTATTTAAGTCTATTTTGCATAAAACTTATTATAATAGAATTTTGTTAAACACACAACACTCCCTGATATGTAAAAGTATATTTGATGGTCATATCAAGTCTTCCGGCCATTATAATATTGTAGTTAAATATATAATTGAATTTTTTTTAAAAACAAGGTATTTTTATATAACTAAAAAAACTAATGAAAAACCAACAATTAGGCAAAAATTACATAAAACTATTCATTTCAAAGGAGTTTAAAAATAATTTATTTCATTTGTGTTCATTTATTATTTTTATTAATTTATTTATATAATTATTATAATTTATAAATTTTTCAATTTTTATACTTTAAAAAATTTAATGCATGCATTTTTTCTATAAATGAAAATAAATCAAGTAGATAACTTTTATCATATTTATTTTCTTGCTAATTCACACCTTTTTATAATTTTACTACTATTATTTTTTGCTTTCGGGTGAAATAGGCCTACTGCGGAACCGAACACCCAAAAAAAAAATCGGTAACGCACCAATTTGTATACCTCAAGGGTGGTGTGGAAATACAATTTAATATTTTAATGTATAAGAAAAAACATTAACAGTTTGGGCCTTCTTTCACGATGTAACCGAATACGGCCCCGTGTAAATGTTTCTGTATTTGTGTAAACCAACACCAATCTAAAAAATACCACACTTTTGTGCTATTACACCACTTCCTTATATCTTACTTCTTTGAAGGTAGTATTAATCGAGCTGAAACAGCTGTTCAGCGTGGACATATATTGTCAAAATGAGGTGATGACATTTAACGATGTTGTTTTTCTTAATTAAAAAAGGGATATTTCTAAAAAGGGAAATAATAATTTTTAAAACGGCACAATTTTCGGAACATTTAACCTTTAGCAAAAATGGTATTTTTTATTTTTATTTTTTTAAAGATATGTATTTGGAACTAAAAAAGGTAGTAGTGAAAAAATTAAGGGCCGCTCTCAAGTCGTTCATAAATTATATGGGTCCAAAGTTAGAAGAAATGACCTTAACATGTGATTTTTTAAATTTTCCAACAAAAGTAATATTTATGGGTATCAAAAGAAAGGCAAGTATATATTCAACGAAGTATAAATCTTGAAATTCATGCATATCCCTTGAAGATATAGCTCTTTTTGTACTAAGAAAATTTTACGGTTGAAGATATTTTTGTGATAAAAAATTGTTGTCCTTGAAATGATCCCAAATTTATGTAAAATCGAAGTTTTTACATTAAATAAGTTTAGTGTATAAATAGCATTGTGAACATAATGAGAACAATATGACGCCAAAATGCTTGCTTTAAAAACAAAAAAAACCCTTGTTATTTTTGTTTCAGTGTACATCACTTGTTTTTGATATCTTATGCCCACAGCTTGGCAGCGCAGTCGCTATTAATAATACCTGGTCATTGTATCATGACCTTCATCAAATAAAGTCAAAAAATATGTTACTAGGGGGGTCCCAGGGGTAGCTAATCACGAATCTGACTTCGAAAACTGGAAAAAGTTAAAAAAATGGCATCGAAAAAATGGCGGGTTAATTTATTTGTTTTTAATTTAAAATATTTGTTTCAAATACATATTTAAGTTTTTGCATTAAATTTTTCGTTTAAGTAAATGTGTTTAAACTACAAATTTTTACAATGAAAGTATATTAAAAACATTGTTTTGAAAAGAAAAACTTTTGTTTTAAATTAAACTTTTAAAACATTTGTATTTAACTTAAATGAAATTGTTTCAAGCTCTATTTCAAAAACAAATTCGTTTTATATGAACACAATTTCATTTAATTTTAACACATATTTCCCTCAGTGTAGGTATTTTATGAAACGAAACCAAAGCTGCAAGCAGTCATGGCTTCAAAGTCAATCAACAAACGAACTGCTTGCAAGAAAATGATTTAATTTTTTATTAAAATGTCAATTTAATGTCAATATATAGTATACATAGTATAAAATAGTATAGATTAATATTATATTTGTTATTATATACACATATACTTATAATTTTATTAGTATTCTTACTAGGTTATTCTTATTTAACTTTGTGAAAACCACCAAGAAAAATATACCTGCCCAATCAGAAAACCCCGCAATCACAATAAAAAGTAGATCTTGATTCAGTTATAAAATATTTAAGAATCCCATTTGGTTATATTAAGAGAATTATTTCAGATAAATTTTATGTTGAAATGTACCTATATAACTAATCCGCGTAAAACAATTTCATTTGGGACATTTAGTTTTTTATATTCTTTGTTTAATGATAGAATTTTAACATTTATTAGAATAATTTTTAAAATTGATCATTTTTAACGTTTTATTATTTGTAGAAAATTATTTAAAGACATGGCTGCGAACAAATGTAATATTGTGACGAAATTTGTTGTGAGCATTTTTATCATGCATTTCTTAATTGGTTGGAAATCAATGGCTTAGGAATATTTGTGTTTTGCAAATTTAATTTTAAATACATTTAAATGCGTCAGAAAAAAGTACGTATAAATTTAAAATTTTTTTAATAACTTTCGTTCTGTTTTAACAAGCCAAATTTTATTTTTATGTAAATTTAAAATTTATTTAAATTTTTTTAAATGAGTCAAATTGTATGTTGATGTATTTTATAACAGTTTTTAAACATTTTAAGACAGTAAATATAAAATATAAGATATAATTGATGATACAATAACTATTAGGTGTCATGAGAATGTGTGTCGTTCAAAACTGTTGTGTAAAAAAATGGTAGCGATACCTTAGTGAACGATGTTTTCCTCTGAATGTGCAATTGTTGGCTTCGCTGAATGCGTCTAATATGTGTGACACACGCGGTTTGTTTTGTTATCTTTTGTTTAACATTCGATGGTCGCAGCTCGTGAGAAAATAGGTAGCTGTCATGGCTACCTAATAGTCATTGTATCAAACAAACAAGTAATTCAAAAAATGAAATGTCAGCTCATAAAAATATATACTGGTGCGGCACCTGTTCTTCCAATTTATTATTATTATTTTTGTTTTTGAAACACGCTTGTTTTAAATTTTGTTTTGTAGAAACGCAAATGCGTTTAATTTCTGTTTTAAATTTTTTTTGTTTAATTTTAAAGTACGTTTTTTTCTCAGTGTACTTAAAAACAATTTTAACAACATTAAAGCAAATATGTAAACACCAATTTTATTTGTATTTTCTTTATTTTTTTTATATTCTAATATAACAGAGAAAGACATTTTATAAATGCATTATTTTCTTCTGTTCATGAAGAAAAAACATATTTGCAACTCATTATTAAAGAATAGTTATTTCATAAGCCGAATCAGAATTCCGTCTTTTTATTCTGCTAATGAAAAAAATTATCATTTGCAGCTGCAACCAAAATGTAGCTGGAATAATATCACAACAACAATGTCCAGCAAGAAACAACATAAATTCGGCAAACCCAATAAGATCCCAAAAAATAACACAAAAACAGAAGCTGTATAATTTGTGACAAATAGAAGTTTGGTTTTCATTCATATACTTATAATATTATTTTCTTCTTCTTTTGTTACTTGCTGTATTTATTTTCATGTTTACTTCTTATTGCTGAGCGTCAATAACTCAGACAAACGAGTACATAAACTCGTTGGTTGTCATTGTTTTGGTTTATCTGTCGGTGGATGGCTGATAGTCTGGAACGAAGTTGGAAGGCTGGATGAAGAATTCTCTTGGTATAATTTATACTCGTTGATAACAACACCATGCTCCAAAATCTCTTCGCAAACTTCGTCAGAGCATCGTCAGATCGTTCACCCGATAAATAAATTTATCAACGGTTAGGGCGTCTTCTTTGCCACTGTAGGTTACTTTAAAATAGGAAATCAAACTGGCAACGTTTTCTGGCGGTACAAGACTTATTTGCTTGGTGAGTTCGTTTCGAACTTTTGTTTGGTTGGTTGAGTCAGGGGGGTCCAGTAGATTAAAAAAACAATTAAAATTAACTGTAAACTACAAGTTAAATGGGCTCACGTGATGACACGATATCCGAAAACGAGATCCGAGTCCCTAGTGAAGCGGTTGACAGGCACAAGAAACGCAACAACATCACAAATCCAGGCAACACTCGACACTATGTCCGAGCCCGATATCATCACTCAAGAAAACAAAACAAAAAAATTATTAATTAGTAAAGGTGGTTAATAAAAATTTAAAAATTAAAATGTAATATCAATCATAGTTTACATATCAAATACCAATAAACTAATCATTTCAGTGGTTGGACAGCGGATCCGAATTCAGATGATTGCCACAGACGGATATTCCAGCAGCCAACCCTGACAATCAAATTAAAAAAAAATAAAAACAAAATCACAAATTTCGACAGATCAACTGCTAGAAAAAAATGTAATTTTGGTTTAAATCACCGAGGCATTACCGAACGTAAAAAAATTACGGAGAGAGTCGATAATCAAAAAGTTTTTATGCCCCACGTTAGGCGCCAATTTGTGGTAAAATTGCGTGACGTGGTTAGAGCCGATACTCTTAACTTTTTTTTCGGGCCCCACGTTGGGCGCCAATTTGAAAAACGGGGCGAGGTTTTTCAAGCGCTGACCGAACGTAAAAATTACAAAAATTTACTTTAAGTTTCGTTGGAGCGGTGGTAACATATTTGTGAGGCTGCAGCCCTGTATATTTTGTTTTAAGGGCGCCCGATTAGAGCGCTTCGGGTATCCTTTGACCAGACTGAGAGGTTCTGCCTCCTCACACAGGTGGCACCAACGCCCCGGTCAAGTGACCTCCGGACACTAGGTTGGCCACGGCTGCACGTGCTGGTTTGTCATCACTAGCAGTTTGGTGAGATGAGGGGTGGGGTCTTGTGGCCGTCCACGTGTACCCTCGCCGTACAAATATTCACGTGCATGCGTCATCGGCACGTCGGTGATTCAAACAAAATCCAAAAAAATTCCAAACCTGTAATGAAATTAAAATCTGAAAAACAAAAAAAAAAAAGGTAAATCGTTTGGCCACCCCTGGCCCAATCATCCAACGAAAACACTCCGGAGTTCAGGTGGACGAGCTCGGCCCACACACTTCCTTGTAATTAATAAAAATTACAATAATGAGCTTTCATAAAAAAAAATATGTGTGTGGCTGCCACGCACGTTAGAAGTGAAACTTTAAACCAAAAAATTAGAGATTTTTAACTGGTTAATTGATTGACCTTTTTAATTTAGTCTTACCAAAAAAGTCCCATTTTATTTAATGGCTAGAGTAGATTAAATATGTTTTAATACAATTTCGAAATGTTTATTGTTATTGCAACATCAACTAATCATACTATATCCATCATACCATATCATCATATTATGATAATCATACGATACCATTAACTTTTATTTCTTGTAAAAACCTTTATCAAAAAAATTTTGAATAGAAAAACTTTCTTTTGAATAGAAAAACTGATCATACAAAAACGAAAATACACATATCGTTCTTAATAAGCTTGTGCTTAACAGTTCAAGACGGAACGGACATGGAACGATTCCTTTAAAGAAAGGAACTAACACATCGCGCTGACTAGTTTTAAATCAAATTGAACACAATTTTTTGCTTTTTTATTGTTTTTATTTTAATATTTTTAAATAAAAGAAAAACATTTCTTTATTTTATATAAAAAAAGGAACTTGTATCATTTTGTAAATAATTTAATTTAGTTGAAATATAAAGTAATAGGTACAAAATTCTATCACAATAACACATATTATAAGAATTATCTTTGTTTAAGAAATGGTCGATTTTGTATTTCTTGTGTTTTGAACTTAACGTTTTGGATTTATTCTTTTTTAATGAATTTGAAGTCATAAATTTTTTCAAACATTATTTTTATAATGTATAAGCCTGAGATGAGGCAAAAATAAATAAATATTAATTGATATTTCAAAATTATCAATTAGCATTGTATATTATCTTAAAGAGAATAAACTATTCAATTTTCTCGCCTTCATTTAGAAAGAAACAGAAATATTTGAATTAAAAGTAACTTCATGATAAGTGCATTAAATAAAAAATTAACAAATGACTAGGGCTTAATGACTAAAAAAGGAACTTATATGAGGTAGAAAAATTAATTTAGTTAAAATTAATAGTATGAGAGTAGTATATATAAAAATGAAAAGTTTGTTAAAAAAAATAAAGAAGTTTCTTATATGACTAAAAAGAAACTTTTATAAGGCACAAAATGTCATTAAATAAAAATAAATTAAAGTTGTTAAAATAAAGTAAAAAAATATGTATGAGTAAATAGAAAAATAAATTGTTATACAGAAACTTAAAAAAATACTTATATTTAATGAAGGGAAACTTATGTAAGGCATAGTTTAATTTGACTAAAATAAAAAATAGGAGTTTATATTCATTATAATTTTTTTTCCATAGTAAAAAATTAAAAATAAAATTTAAAAATACAAAGAAAATGAAAAAGTTATAAAAAATATTAAATGAAATGTCCATAATTCAATGTTATAAGTAAATAAAAATTATTAAATAATAAATAATAAAAATTATTTAGCATTTTCTAAATTGCTGTTTATAAAAATAAGTTGGGAAACTTTTTTTGCTGACAGCCTTGAACGGTTTTCGGTCTGAGTTAACCCCGCTTTTGAAAAAATACGTTCGCATGGAACGGATGTGGCTACTAAATTCAACCTCCTAAGGACATGTTGGTATAAAATGGGATAAACACTCTTTCTTGCGCTCCACCAAAGCAGGGGATCATCACACCTACTTATTATTGGCTCATGAATGTATTTTTCGAGCTCAACTATACCAGCCGCTATCGAGTTTTCTGGCACTAAACTAGCTACCTCTCTGTCAAAATCATCCCAAATAGATGCACTTCTACTGGTTGACGCTTGATTGTGCTGGTTAGCTTGTGCAATGACGGAATGCGTTGCATCTGAAGATGGAGGTTGACGTATTACGCTTCCAACTTTGAATTTTAATACCTCAAACGCTGCTTTGAAATTGCTTTCGTCTCGAAATCCTTTCCCTTTAAAGCGTGGATCCAAAATCGTAGCTTCTGCAAAAAAAACGTTTTTTTCCAAATTATGAAATCTGGCATGAATTTGTTGTTGTAGAACATCTAAAAGTTTTTTAACTGGTTCGGAGTGTATTGAGCCATGAGTAAAGCGATCGTTTATCTGACGTTTTAAAAGTCGACAGTAAACAATCACTTTTGACAAGCTAACGTTTCTTTCCGATGAAATTTCAATAGTTATATCTGAAAAAACTTTTAAAATTGGAATAACTTCCTCAATTTCATCCCATTCTTCGGTTTTTAATGCCAAATCGTCCTTTATTAGTGCCAGCGTAGCGATAATTGCATCCTTAATCTTGAAAACTCTGTCTAACATTTCAAACGTAGAGTTCCATCTTGTAGAAACATCTTGCTTTAATTTTAGAAGAGGTGCATTCATCTGACCTTGCATTTCATGCAATTTATACAGTCCTTGCGAGCTTCTTTTAAAGAACTCGACGATGTTTTTAACTTTTTGGACTGTTATCGATATCTGTTGGATTCCAGCTTGCACTACCAAATTTAAAAGATGTGCGAAGCAACCTATATGCCGCCACCCACCTAATTGTATTGCCGAACGGATATTCGAAGCATTATCGCTGACAAAAGCTACAACCTTGTTTTCAATTTTCCAGTTGCGCAACTCATTCTTCAAAAAAGAACATAAATTAATGCCGGTATGCCTCTCACCATATTCAATGCAGCTGAGTAAATTTGAACGCATTTCTGCACTCTCTGCATCAATAAAATGGGCAGTAACAGCAAAGAAGCTTTCGTTATTTCTTGAAGTCCAGGCATCTGTGGTTAAGCACACAGCATATGCGTTCGCTATTTTAATTTGAACATCGTGCTAGAGTTTTAAGAAAAGCTGCGGTAAAAGGACTTGAGAAAGTGTCTTTCGGGTGGGCAAGTTATAGGAGGGACATAATAGGGCAACCAATCTTTTAAATTCAGGTTCTTCTACAAGACGAAAGGCATGATACTCTTTGGCAATCATAACCATGAACTCATGGTTCATCTATTTTAGATTTTTTCTTTTGAGGAATTGGTTTCGTGCTCTCACCATAGGAATATATTTTTGGCTGCGAACCAGCTGCAGATTTGGATGTAGATGCTGTCGGCTGCTGAGTATCGGCTGCAGAATTAGATGCAGATGCTGTTTGCACGATTTCCACTTCAGCGTCATCAGTTGTGCTATTGAAAGCCGGCGATACAAGTGACTGACGTTGTATGGGACTTGTGGAAATTGTTGGATGTTTCCTTTTGATATGCCTACCCAAATTTCCTAAACTTCCAGCTGTAAATGAAATTATTTGAAAGCAATATTTACATTTTGCTTTTTTCGGCTCGCTTTCTGTAAAATGCTCCCACAAAACACTCGTCTTTTTGCGCATTGCCATATTTAAATCTGCATTAAAAATTATTCATAAATAATATAAATCAGAAAAATACTTTATGTACCACCTTCATAATAAATTAAACACAACGAAATCTTTAACGATAAACCGAAAACAAATTAAATTAACACAATTGCTGCAGATCAAATTTTTGGCGCCGTTAAAAATAAACGTTTCAAAGTTTTTTGGAGTACCGTTTCCACATTAGCCAGTGCTACCCTTTCTATAAATGTACATAAATCGAGCTTAAAGAAGGAGTATATGTTTTGTAGTAAGGGAGTAAATATATCTAAATAATAATAATAATAAATGTATTATAAATCGATGGTTAAGCGCACAAAAAAAATTTTAAAACAAAATAAGCCTTTCTGAAAATTTAAAAACTTTTACTATTACTTTTGTGCGCTTAACCATCAAATGTTATCTTTATGTAGTAAATTTATAAAGTTGCTGAAAAGGGAGCAAAAATAATTTCCAATCAGTTCCTTAAAAGCTCGAAACTCATTTGCTTCATTCATCAACTTTAAGCATGTTCGCGGAACTATATTGTTCTTCAGCTTTAAGCATGTTCGCGGAACTATATAGTTCCAGCAGTTCTCTTTATAAGAATGAAAGCAACAAAAGCATGTTCAATGTCATTTCGTGATTGTTCTGTTTCGTATGTTAAAAGCAAAAATAAACATAACAATGCTGAACAATGCACACAAAACGATATATCATTTTGAATTTTATCTATTATTTCTTTCATTCTCTCTCACATTCATAATTGGCTTACTAGTCGTCGCTCAAAAAATTCTATTAAGTTATGTAAGTGCGAAAGAGATGTCGGCTTATGTTGTTCAATTAAAAAAAATTTATTTCAATGGAACTGTTTGGACATGCTTAAATCGTACAGATGGAACGATTGGAACTATGTCCGAGAGTGAACATAGTTCCATGAACTATGCAGGTCCGGAACGATCCAACTCTAGTTCTTAATATAGAGCGCCCACTAATCATGAAACAACGTTTGGTTAATGATGTTTGACAAAACAAAAAATAATACTTTATGTTTTTGTAGAACTATTTTTATTTCAAAAAATTAGTTCTTTAGCTAATAACACTGTGCAACACATTTTTCTAACGGAAAAGCGGACAATACAGGATGATAGTACTGGTTTATAGTAAGAAAACCCTAAAAGGGTTTTGTAAAGCTAGATCGCTTTTAAAAGACATAGGCATTGCAAGTTTACCTCTTGCAGAGTATTTTTTAAAATTGAAGTGCTCATTAGGGCGTATCAACTTACAATTTTTTTCGAAACTCGTATTCTAAGAGGTCTCAAAAGTTGCATTGGAAACAAATTTAAAGAAAAAAAAGGATGCTTCCTCTCCCGCAAGGACAAAGTTTCTTTTTGAGAAAAACAGTAAAATAGCATGCTTTGATTTTTGTAAAAAAATGCATATGTTTAAAGCAACAGTAAATATAGACTTAAACTAACAATATCTCACTTAAACTAACAATTTTGATTGTTATTGGAAGTGTTAAAATTTTCCTTAAATTTGGCTATTAAAAATTTGCATAATTTTCGCCAATGAATTTTCTTGTTTTTGAGAAATGCATACCTAAATGCAATTTTATAACTTTTACAAATTAACTAATATGAGATATTTTATCTCGGGCATCAGAAACAGTACCGAAGATAACTTTCTGAATTTAGATTCTTCGAATATTTCTGAAAGTAAATTTTTAAAAGTCCAAGTTAATACCACGATTCCTTTTCGTGTTTCGATTTTTTTAAAAAAATTGAAATTTACATATTATTTCGTCAAAGCAACTTACCTAAGCATTGACAAAAATGTTAAACTAAAATTTTGACTTTTTGAGCTTCCCGTTCGATGGGTCTTAATTGATTTAACAATTGTTGTTTAGATGTGTTTTAAAGAAATAATAACTATAAAGGAGATATGAACAAAATTGTAAAATTACATGATAGCAAGTATTTCTTTTAAATATTATAATCAGCTAATCTTTCAAAGGCTATAACATTTAAAAGCGAGCTAACTTTGCAAAACCTTCTTAGGGTTTTGTTGGTCTAGATCAGTACTATCGACCTGTGTTGGTCTCTTTTTCGTTAGACTCTTACGAAAACTAAAATAAGATAAAAAGTATTTACATTGTAATTTCATTTTTATAAATGCAATTAATTATAAAAATTAATCAATGTAAACATGCTTGTAGGCATTGCATTTAATGTGCGTACATCCTGAAGCTGGCTTTCAGCTCTTTGTCGGGTTCTGAATTCTCAAACACTTTCTGTAGATGTCCTTGGATTCTGATTTTTTGTTTTCGGCATCGTTTAAATTTATATCATAATAACAATTAACTTAAATAATTTACAACTTTACTGAGTTTTTTTTTTTTGTTTTACATGGTCACCTGTAAAACTATCAGTCCGCCTAATCGCGATTGTATAATGGTCATGAAATTTTGCGTCCAATTGGTGTTGAAAAAACAAGAAAACACTGCAACGAGAGAATGACAGTTTCCTGTTTTGAAGGTGTTCGGAATGCTTAGCTTCCTTGTTATGAAACGATGTAAAATTGATTTCATTTAGACAAGTTTGGACATGACTAAAAGTGTAGATTCAATGCGGCTGCACTTAGCTGCAATGCAATCACCATTATAAAGTGCTGTATACTTGGCTATTGAAGTTTGAGTTCAATTGTCTAAAAAAAATTTAATTTATTGAAAAAAATGAGGGATTTTCAATGAATGCTGCAAAAGTTTTTATAATCTAGTTGCATGCAAGTGTCAAAAGTCCATGTGAGACGTTGTTGATAAATGAAGTAGGATAAGCAATGGTTGAAGTTATTGGGCTTCAATTTTTATGCAACTTTTTACGTTCCCCTTTTCACATTTTCGTTGTTGCCATCTTCACTTTATAGGCTGTTTACCAATTGGAAACTTTTCACTCGTGGTAGGAAAGAAAATCATAACAGTAAAATATAAGGAAATTGTACTTCTGCACATATACAGCTTTTGTATTCTGAAGTACTTTTGTGAATGTAAGCTATTTGATGTTTCGGGTATCAAAAATGTAAGCAACACAATTGTCATCTGATAAATTAAATATATTGAAAACAAAATTGAAAAACAGCAACATAAAGTCAAAGTAAAAGTAAATTCTACTAAATTTCTTTGTGTTTTTTGAAGATGTTATTTGAAAAGAGAATTATAGCACACCATCATTCCCTGCTTATCCATTGTACCATACTAACATCCCATACTGTGTCGACAATGTCGTGTAGACAATTGCTTTTAACGACATGTAGATAATTAATGTCAGAGGCTGTATGTTTACTACGGTATTTATTTTAAATGAATCCAAGTTCGGAGTATTCGTTATTTTTACACCTTCCAGACATGCTTTTTGTTTGTTTAATTTGTTGATTTGTGTTTAATAAACGAATTTTTCTAATCTAATCTCATCCAATCTAATAAGAACTTGCATTTTGTTGAAATTGCTTACACAATTGTTGAATTGCTTCAAAATAAAGCTTTCAAGCAACTTCAAGCTACTTGAATTGAGTACGGTAACAGACCTATTGTCGACAACGTAGACCATTCTCTACATTATCGACAATTGTTAAGTAAATGTCGACAATTAAAGACGACGCTTCGAGGAACATCATTGTCCCATACCGTCATTTATGTTATCAGCAGCCGCACAGAATTTACTTTTAAGCCCTGGTTATAATAGATGGAACGGAATATTATAAAACGTTATTAAGTGTCAATTTACAATCTATTACATTAGTTTCATATATAAAGCGCTGATTATAAAGGACGGATTGACGTTGTTATTATAATCGGTGCCGGGACATAGCCCCAAGGGACATAATCCCAAATTGCAAATTTTGGATTATGTACCCAAAAAAAGGGGGCACATGACCTCTTAAAAGCGGATATAGTCCCAAGAGGTCAGAACCCCCATTTGGGACTATGACCGCTTTAAAAGCGGTCCAATTTTTGGGATTATGTCCTTTTTTAAAGTGGTCCCTATTTTAAATTTGGTATTATGTCCCGGCATCTTATAATCACTACTCCGTTTGTAAGCGTTCCGAAACGTTACAATGACATTCGACTCCGGTCCAATCCGCCTATTATAAACAGCACTTTAGTCTCGCGCAAACTTGTATCGTCTGAATAAAACGCATCTTACATTTACTACGTTTCCATGGCAAGTTGAGTCTGAGTTGGGTTTTCGTCAAGTTGACAAAATGGCGTTTCAAGATCAAAATAGTTTCCTTGTACAACATCGAGTCGAGGTGCAATGGTCAATTTTTTTTAGTTTTTTCCACTTGTGCTCAATATGCACAATATTTTTATATACGGTGCTCAATATGCACAATATTTTCTTAAACTCACTTTCGACAATTTTATATATTTCACTTCTTCTAAATTTTTTTTCCATCCAATATATCAAGAATTTTCTTTTCTTTAAATATTTCAATCAACTGAAGCATGGTATAATTATTTTACAAGGTAGCCGTGACATTTTTTTTTTTGGTAGTTGTCAAAAACAGCTAAAGAAGTTGTAGTTTGCTGCTGTTGACAAGCTATGTGCTTATTTTTAACTTTCTTTGATTCATTAAATTTATTCGCGAAGTTTATTGAAATGTTTTTAGTTTGCTGCGGTTGACTACATATGTTTAAGTCGTCGCTTAATTTTTCACTTTTTTATTCCTTCATTCCACTCTTTTTATTAATTTGTGTTCTGAGAATTTTTTCGTTTCATTTTTGTGTTACATCGGTTTTACTCCCGATTCAATTCGCCGTATTGTTGTATACGCGGCTAAAGAAGTTTCACTTCAAAAATAGAGTGAAGTGCTACTTTTAAAAAGGCTTTTTTATATTTGCGTAGTTATTAAGAAGCACTATAATAAGTAAAAACAATGACAACAATTAACCCTAAGGATTTAAGGATAAAAGCAAAAATATGTGCTGGCGTTGCAAAATTTACAAAAGAAGGTGAATTGGGTTATTAAGTAAATAGGTAGTTAAGTATTTACGTAATTTAGTATTTAAAAAACAAATTAAATATATTGCCCTTTTCTTGCCTCAAACGTTTTTTCATCATCTTTAATCAATGCCTTCAATTTTTACTAAAATAAAAAGCTTACTAAGCGTTTACGAAAAAATAGCATTTGTGAAACAGTGCAGACGATTTGATCTTCAAGGTTAAGGGATTTATGCACAAATTGCTTAAAATAATAATATTAAAATGTTTTTTCTTGGATAATATCATAAAATAATAAGTTTTTAATAAGTTTTAATATTTTGGTCACGGTAGACTTTTATGTGGAAATGCCCACATACTACTTTGATCACAAAGTTCCTGGAATCACAACCGTATGGCGCTCTCAGTCACCCGATTTGAGTTATCTCCTTTTTTCAGGTGGCCACATCTGTCATTGAAATTCAATGAAATTTTCAGCTTGATACCTTGACATTTGTAAAAAAGACGCCGTATTGAGTACATCCGCGATTGAGCGTGTTTTCGATTTTGTACAATTTCAAAAATGGTTTGCAACAACGAGTTTGTATTAAATTTTGCGTTAAAAACGGTTTCAATGGTGCGACGGCATTGCAAATGTTAGAAAAGTGTTTTGGCAACGGTACTCTGAAGAAAACAGTCCTGAATAAATTCCGGGAACTTTTTGATCAAGGTGGTATGTACACAGAACAACAGTATTAACATATAATGTATTAAATAAATACTTGAAAATTTCCTAAAATAAAAACTAACTTGTAAATATGTATATATTAAAACAAAAAATAACATATTCGCTATGCATGCTGTTATTATGTACATATATAAATTTTATGAACGTAATTCGCGCCATTCATCATAAAATAATTGCTATTCATCAATGCTTATAACATTTGTCAAATATCGACTCATACTATGTTTCCATCTACTTGAAATCTTGAGATTTTGAAATAGTGATTTCAAAGTGTTTTCATCTGGCATGTCATGACATCTAGATTTCATTTGACAATTAAGACTTCATTTGATAAATTTAAGAATGAGCAAATCGTGAAGGAGCAATTGCGTTGTTGCATTTCTTTTGCCATTTCCAGAGTTCTTAAATTTTTTCTTCAAAATTGCCACTAACAATTGCTCCTCACTGAAGCTCCTAGCCTATTTATTTTCATATATCCTTTGTCAAAACAAAATTATTTTTCATTATTATTGTTATTTTTTTAAATAATTAATTAGATGTCATTGGCAATTGTCAATATGAAAAATTTGACTTTAGCTGAATAGTGCTGAATACTGATATAACTTTTCAAATATACCGCATTGCATTTTATGAGCTTTTGTATTAGATTTTGTTGAAATCACAAGATTTTAAAATTTTATAGCATGTTTCCACCATGATTTATTCATATAGGTTATGCAGCCATTTGACGTTTACTCACAAGAATGAACTTAGATACCCTAATAATGCGAGGAGAGCAAAAGAGCAATATTTTTATGGCAGAAGAAGCATTTGGTTGCATGAATATGAAACTTTTTCGTGGTACGAAATATCCAAAAGTACATATGACTACTACGTTTTATACTACATTTTCTACTACTTATTTGTTTTGACTCAAAATAATGTTTAAAAGTATAATGGTCACTCTTTTGTTGAAAAACAATATCAATACAATAAAACAATAAAATTTTTAGCTTCGAATTAATATATGTACTTAAGTAATTTTTTAATAATAAAATATAAGCGCTGCCAATTTTTCGTAATATTTTGTTTCAAAAATTCTATGAAAATATGTATTTTAATGTATAAGAAAAACAAAAATACTTACATTTTCATATTTTTAGTTTAAGCATGAAAACATTTAATCTAATCTCTTATTATGCATGTTTTTGCAGCGCAGTGGGTTCCATATTTAAAAGTCGCTCATTAAAATTAGGCGCACCTATTTAAAACGATACATATAAATTATCAAAATATGAAGGAAAAGCTCTCTGCAAAGCGAAATAAGCAAAGTTTTCAACTTTTTTTTTTTATATAATTACGAATATTCTGTTTGAGGATTTCGGTTAAGTATATTTTGAACTTTTGTGAGTCGAAATGTCGTGTTTTGAGAAAAATATAATTAAAGTATTTGTAACACGTTAATACATATGACTTTTAAAATGTGTATTTAAAATAAATTAACTGTAGAAAGTTATTTCATCTAACTTCTAAAACCTTTTCTTCCTTACTATGAGCGTAGTAAAATAAAACCATGACTACGATTATATGCTTAATATTAAATAAAAGACTTATATTTTTACAGTGGGAAAGTAGCAAAAACCCACTTTTAATTTGCATATTAAGATAAAAATGACCTTAAAATGGCTTTAGCGGAAGGCACTTCTGTTTCAGAGGCGAAACGTGAAGTAATATCGTGTATCCAATACACAAATAAATAATTGATATATATCATTGGAGTAAATAATTTAAGACATATTAATTTAAGTTTTAAAATTCCAAAACATTTCAATTATTTTTTATCTACATAACGCTAACTTATATAATCTAATGAAAGCTTTTATGATTTACGATACCGTAAAGTCTTAAGTGGTCAAAAATAAAGTATCTAATCACAATTTAAACGCAATATTTAAATCATTTATTTCATTTTCTTATTACCGCCCAATTTAAGTTTCATTTTCTCCTCTTTCAATTTTTATTACGGTCGCGCAGCCTGAAATTTATTCGGCATTTAAAGAATTATTTAATTACATTTTCTGGCAGTGAAATATTTTGTACAGCTCTAAGCATTTCAACGTCTAAGTGTTGAGCTGTAGAAATTTCTGTACAGTTGAACATAATAAAAATTTCTTTCAACTTTCTTATTTCAAGCACAAATTCTGCCTTGGACTTGCACAGGCCTCCTTGCGAGACCTAATCTACCCACATAAAGGAAGCAGAAGGTCCTTCGTCTTCAAACTCGTGCCTAAGCGTAAGCTTACGAATAATGTACCCGGAAATAAATTTGAGCGCATCTTCGTGAACTTCGAAAATGTCATGCTCAATGACTGGTTTATTAAAATTATTTTCGAGAAACTCTTGGCACAATGCTTGCGATATTGTCGCTTATTCTTCCTCGAGGTTATTCAACTGGAGTGCTGTTGCTACAGACAAATCATGAAATGGCGTATCGTCTACTTCCACATTTAATTTTGAATTTCTGTATTTCTGGCTAAAGATTAAAGAAAATGGAAAAAATGTTGATGATGTCTAAAAATTTCGTTGAAATGTAAAAGCGTTTAAAAAAAGCCATAAACTTTTAAAATTTGCTTTTACATACCAAATAAATATTTTCGCAGTCTTTACTTGAACTGCATAGGGCTTGGGTGATCATGAAGATCACCTTTGCTTCTTATGTTGCCAAAAAAGTTTTCTATTACATCTTGATTTAGCCTATATGTAACCAAATATTCAAAGCCAAATTTCATTTTTAAATATTCATACAAGGACACAAGCGACATATTTGACATGATAATGCCTTTTTGAAATCGCGCCAACACGTCCTATTTGGTATGATGTTTTGCGACATTGCATTGGTCATACGGCTTGCTACAAATTTTTTCTGCAAAAATGCAAGGTCAAATGGTTTTTTCGTGTCAATGTTATTTGACGTTGATAATTTTGAATTAAAAACATAGAACCAGTCATTGACGAGTTGGAAGAAATCCGCGCATTCGCAGGGATTATACATCTCGTGCCCAATCGAATAACACCACCTTATTGCACTTGCTGTAGTATTTGAGAGAAGTTGCGCCGCAAGCTTTACTTTTTGTCTGCCTGCATTGTTGACAAACAAATGCTCATCAGACAATTTATATGAGATGGATGCATCTGATGTAGAAATTATGTTCATCAGCCGCTTCACTGTCTGAATAGTTATGACTTTTCCTTCATAGATGTATCCGCTGTCGATGAAATGGTTCCGCACGAGCTTCAATAGATATGGAACATCAGCAAAGACAAACACTTTCTCATTAGCACTGGATGGGTGTTGAAACCACGTGCGATCTACCGAAAGTAATCTCATAATGATATTTCAAAGTTGTTAAACCAAATGGCAACGACAACAATATTACGACTCGATATAAAGAAAGAGACAACAGTCGTCAATGTGAATAAGTGCATGTTAAAAAATTTCACAAATTTTGTAATATTGATGTCGTCGTTATTGTGTTCCGAGCATTAAATCATTAAGAATCTTACCAATCCAGACATTAAGCTCCCTCCACAACGCCTGATTAGTTGAGCCCATGCCTGAGACCATACCAACAACTGTGTAACCAGCTTCATATAGCTTTGTCAAAATTTTAAATATAATAGTTTTTGTCATTTTCTGGTCAAAGCTATAAAATACAGGCTGCTTACACGAAGCTTTTATACCACGCGCTATTGCAACTTGGACATAGTTGCAAGGCTTCTGAATGCGGTCTGTGAAAGTGTCGTGCTCGTAACACGCAGCAACCTTCATTTCATCAAATGAAATAATACGTAGTTTATCTTCCTGCGGAATTTCATCTACGTTGAGGAGCAATTCAATAATTTGAGACAAAATACCCTCCCCGAATTCGGCTTTTTTGACCCAACTATTTAAAGTTGACGGGCTTGGCAATGGGAGCCCTTTCTTGCGTAAATGTCTGTATGCCCATGGACCAGCTGCATGAAGCGTTATAGCTGACGATATATCATCCCAACACCAATTAGTATGGATGCTGGGGTTGACCAACCTCTTAATTTGCCCAGAAGTAAAAAAAGCTTTCATGTTAGAATGTAGCGACTCCATTTCCTTCAATTTAGCCTTAAGCTTCGCATTCTCTGCTTGCAAATTGTTGATTTTTTTCTTTAAAATATGATTTTTAATATATGTTCCAGCTGCAACAGCTCCAGATCTAAATACATTGAGTTTTTGTTTACTTCTGTTAGATTTTTTTTATTATTTTTGAGAATTTTGAGAATTTTGTGTTGTGTTCCTTTGTATATGTATGAGACAATTTTTGAAAGCGTCACGGCCTTTTTAGTGTGAAACTTATAAACTTATAAACCGCTCTTATTTACTTTTTACTAAACTGATAAAAAAACATAATTTGAAATTAAGGGTACCTTTATTTAATATAAGCGAGTTTAAACTAAGGAATACTATAAATTAAAGGTCAGAGACATTGATATAAATTTTTTTTATTGAATTCAAAAATTATTAAAGTACATAAAAATTTTTTTCCTCATTTTCATGTACGCGACGTCATGAAGCAATGCGAGAAAATTTTCTTCCAGAATAACATGATCTGTAATCTGAAAATAAAATATATATATTTGTAAAGTAATACAAATTAATTGGGAAGGTGCATCTATCCAACTGACTGATGTCTTGGAAAGATACAAAGCTGATATCACTGCTATCCAAGAAATGCGATGGAAGGGACAGGGTTGCATTCGGCATGCACCCTGTGATATCTACTACAGCGGCCATGCGGAGAAGCACGAGTTTGGATGCGGATTTGTAGTTGGCAAGAGACTACGGCCCCACGTCCTGCGATTCACACCTGTGAACGAACGACTTGCCATAATCCGCATCAAGGTTAGATTCTTCAATATAAGCCTAATATGTGCGCACGCTCCGACAGAAGACAAGGACGATGAGATCAAGGAAATTTTCTATGAGCGCCTTGAAAATGCTTACGAGCGCTGCCCCCGCCACGACGTAAAAATCGTGCTTGGTGACTTCAACGCTAAGGTGGGCAAGGAAAATATTGTTGGTCCAACAGTCGTAAAGTTCAGCCTCCACGACAACACCTCCGATAACGGAATGAGGCTGATTGACTTCGCCGCAGCACGAAACATGGTCGTAAGTAGTACTAGATTCAAGCATCTCAATATTCATAAAGCCACCTGGATGTCTCCTGATCAAAAGACAAAAAATCAAATTGATCACGTTTTGATCGACGGAAGGCACTCTTCCAGTGTATTGGATGTACGCACGATCCGTGGTGCAAATATTGACTCGGATCACTATCTTGTTGCAGCCAAGATCCGTACACGTCTGTGCGCAGCTAAAAATACACGCAACCCTACACAGAGAAAGCTAGACGTCGACAAGCTGCATTCGAAACAGACAGCCGATGCTTTCGCCACTCGACTCTCACTCCTGCTTCAAAGCACTCCTCCAATCGATGATATATGCGCGCAGTGGACACACATTTCCAACTCCATGCGTGCGGCTGCTGAAGAGGTGATTGGCTACCAACGCTCTCGCCGAAACCAGTGGTACGACCAGGAGTGTCGCGACGCCACTGTAGAGAAAGACGCCGCCTACAAAGCTACCCTGCAGTCGGTTGTAACGCGCGCTGCTAAGGAGCGATACAAAGAAAAGAGGAGGGAAGAGAGACATATTTTCAGGCGGAAAAAAGAGAGGCAGAAAAGCGCGAGCAGGAGAAGATTGAGATGTATGGTGACAGGAATGAGGCCCGAAAATTTTTCGAAAAAATAAAACGCCTTGCCGATGGTTTTAAAACCGGGGCCTCTTCCTGCAAGGATGAAAACGAGAATCTAGTGACAGATGTCCAGAGTACACTTATGGAGGGAACACTTCTCTAAGCTTCTAAATGGCGACGCTGACAACAATCCCGCCAATAGAGATGATATTCCGGAAACCCCAATTGCGGATGACAGCATCGAGGTTCCGCTGCCCGACTATGATGAAGTTCTGACAGCTATAGCTCGGCTTAAAAAAAACAAAGCCGCGGGAGCTGATGGCTTACCTGCTGAGCTGTTTAAGAACGGAGGCGAAGCTCTACTTAAATGCATTCACGAGCTTCTATGCAGAATATGGTCGGAAGAATGCATTCCGAACGATTGGAATCTCAGTGTGCTTTGCCCAATCCACAAGAAAGGCGATCCCACTATCTGTGCCAATTACCGTGGGATAAGCCTTCTTAATATCGCATATAAGGTCCTGTCGAGCGTTTTATGTGAAAGATTGAAGCCCATTGTAAACGAACTGATCGGACCTTATCAGTGTGGCTTCAGACCTGGAAAGTCCACCATCGACCAGATTTTCACGCTACGACAAATCTTGGAGAAGACTCAAGAAAAACAAGTCGACACCCACCATCTTTTTGTCGACTACAAAGCCGCCTTCGACAGCCCAATAAGGAAGCACCTGTACTCCACCATGTCTGAATTTGGTATTCCTGCAAAACTAATACGACTTTGCAGGATGACACTGAGCAACACCAGCAGCGCAGTTAAAATCGGGAAGGACCTCTCCCCACCATTTATTACCAAACGAGGTTTCAGACAAGGTGATTCCTTATCGTGCGACTTTTTCAACCTAATGATGGAAAAGATCATCCGAGCTGCTGATCTGAGACGTAGTGGCACAATATTCTACAAGAGTGTTATGCTGCTTGCGTATGCTGATGACATCGATATCATTGGCCATAATACGCGCGAAGTCAGTGCAGCATTTTCCAGATTAGAAAGAGAGTCAAGTCGAATGGGTCTGGCAGTGAATGCAGATAAGACGAAATACTTAGTGGCAACAAACAAACAGTCCCAGCGTCTTGGAACCCACGTTACCGTTGACAATACCTCCTTCGAGGTTGTGAAGAACTTCGTCTATCTGGGATCCAGCATTAATTCAACCAACGACATCAGCATTGAGATCAAACGAAGAATAACTCTTGCCAACAGGTGTTACTTTGGGCTCAGTAGGCAATTAAGAAGCAGAGCCCTCTCTCGACGAACGAAAATCACGCTCTATAAATCGCTCATCATGCCCGTCCTACTTTACGCATCACAAACCTGGACGCTGAGCAGTTTAGATGAAAGACTTTAGGAGCATTCGAGAGAAAGATTCTTCGTAAGATCTACGGACCAATCTGCGTCAATGGCGAGTACCGAATACGGTGGAATGATGAACTGTATGAGCTGTACGCTGACATCGACATAGTCAAGCGCATTAAAATCGAGCGGCTTCGCTGGCTTGGTCATGTTCAGCGCATGAAAGACGATGCTCCAGTGAAGAAAACATTCGATTCGGTACCCAGCGGCGGTCAACGCAGAAGAGGACGACCGCATCTTCGTTGGAAAGACCAAGTAGAGGACAACCTGACGAAGCTTGGAATTTCCAACTGGCGCCAGCAAGCGAAAGACAGAAATGGCTGGCGCAAATTCTTAGATGAGGCCAAGACCGACATACGGTTGTAGCGCCAACTAAGTAAGTAAGTATATTTGTAAAGTAAACACTTACGCCGTGGTAGTGCATTCGACCTTAAAAGTGAGCCTAAAAATAAATTTACAGCTCGTTATGTACTCAAACTTACACCGGTTTTTTAAACAATCAATTTTAAAGATGCGTTATTTTCTTACAAAACAAAAATATTTAAAAATACGGAAGTCACTACCTCGGCGTTAATGTTTACTTTACAAATATATATATTTTATTTCAGATTACAGATCATGTTATTCGAGCAGCAAAATGGACCTACTCTTCTCGCATAGCTTCATGAAAACGTAACGTACACGCAAATGACGTCACACAAAAATTTATACATATGTACTTTAATAATTTAATTTAATCTAATAAAAATTAATAGTAATAAATAATATTACATAAAGCTACCCTCAAACAAATTTTAAAACAAGCATGTTTAATTTTCAACTATAAACTCATTTCTTCCTTTTTGGATGCAAATATTAATCATTAGCTAAAATAAAAACTAATTGCATAATTCTATTTTATAAATTTTTCAATATTTTAAGCGAAAATAAAACGCAAACTTCATCGACTGCAGTTAAAATTTGTAATTAAAGGGTCACAGGAATCACTTATTACGAATATGACATCGAAAACCCGAAAAAATTTTTTAAAATAGCCATCGAAAAAACAGCGGTTTAATTGTTTTTAGTTTGAGAACAATATTTCTAAATTATGTTTTCAATAATAAAGTGTTTTTAAGTAAATTTTTTAATTACTTATTGGGTTTGTGTACCGCAGTCCATTGACCAATTCTCTTCTACAGCTATATTTTCATATTGTAGGCATTTTGATCTGTAAAGAAATGGTTAAATAAAATAAATTAGCAACTTTTGTTATTACTCACTTGGATGTGTACTCTTCGTTATTTGTCACTGGTGGTAAAAATAATGTTGGAAGAGCACCACTCTTTAGCCGTCTGCGCTTCGCTCCAACTACATCCGAAAAATCGCTGGGTGCGAAATGTTTGTCACATAATTTTGCAGACGTCGAGAACTACAATCCGCATATATTTTCCCACCGCTGACGGATTACTGGATCAACCAGCACAAAATATTTGCGTACTTGCTGTCCATATACCGTCTTACATAAACCGCAAGTTGAAGGCATTTTAAAGTTTTTTAAAGCTATTGAAAAGTAATCTTTGATGATTTTTATTCTTCCGTTTATTTTAAAAAAGTTAAAAAAGTAATCGTTAATTTTTGGTCGATATTATTTCGATCAAAAATAAAAGTTAAAATGATATGAAGATCGATAACAATGTTTTTTTTTCTGTACAATATTACGAAAATAGGTATAAAAAAATAATATGCTTTATTAATGGTTTTGTAAATTGAAACTGTAATAATTATTAATTAAAAAAAACACTGTCAAATTTCAAATCTTTATTTTTGATTGGAAAAATAAAATTTTAACTGTTATATTTAATCGAAAAAATAAGTCAAATTTTAACCGTCATTATTGATCGAAATGAAAACGGTGAAAAAATAACGATTATTTGTTGACTTGTTTGAAAAAATCAAATCCGTTACGATTCAAGCATATAAAATTAAAATAAATTTACCTCTTGAATTGTAAGCAATCTTTAAATTAAATTAAACTAATTTGAATAACCAACAATAACACAACACAGCAATAATAAAATTAATTATATTAATTTAATTATCAACACAAACAAAATCTACACAAAATAATTAACGCAATAAAACGTTGTCAACACAATTATACTATGAAATAATTAATCCAACGCACAAAAACACCGTTTAATAAGACTAAAAATCTTTTGCTAGCGAAATTGACAAATTATTTTCACGAAATTATATCACGTCAATAAATTTTTACAAGGCAAGGCACACTTACTTTTTTTCTTCTGTTTTTAAGCACATATATATATATATACAAAAAGTACTTTTTATTTAAAAAAACACACAGCATAACACTGAAATACTACTTTTCTTAGAAGATCACACAACCCCGTTTGTCATTAATTTCAGAGAGAGAATATGTATTTGTTTACATAAAATAAGGATATGTCAAATATATACTTAACCTTATTATGATTGAATCATGGTTTCCACCACTTCGAAATCTTGAGATTTGAGGCAAATGATTTCAAAGTGTTTCCACTAAGCAGTGATTCAATTTGACGCTTAAGACGTTATGTTTGAATTGTTTAAAAAAATTAATTTTTCGAATTGGAAATTAGTTAAACATGGAAAAATCAAATTCAATTATTCTCAATCAGCAGATGGACAAAACAAACAAATTTATGATTATGTGCAACAATAGAAGAAAGTCATGTTTGCTAAAGTATCATAAAAAAAATGCTGAATTGGCAACAATAGTGAGTTGGAGAGCTTCTCCAAAGTATTGGACACAGGAACATTTAAGTTGCTCCAAAATATTTTAAGCATTTGTTGAAACTGTAATGTTTTTAGTAGCGTTCGAAATGTTTTTGGGAAAATTATGTTGCCAATAATGATGAATTTTTTTTAGAAAACTTCAGAATGTGTAGGGAATCCTTTAAAATTCTATGTTCCAAATTGAGAAATATTTTGAAACAAAATATTGCACTTGGGAACTCTATTGATTTGCAAAAAAGAGTTGCAATTGCCGTTTACGCCCTGAGTTCATCAGCAGAATATCGGACAGTGGCAAATATATTCGGTGTAGGTAAATCAAAGGTTTGCAAAATTGTCCTTGAATTTTCAAAAGGAGTGTGGAAGATATTTTGGCCAGAATTCTTCTATATATTTCTTTTAAAAAGGGAGAAAATTGAAGAAAGTGTCAAAGGATTTGAATAGTTAGGTTTTCCTTACCCATTGCTGGAGCAATAGGTGAGTTTAATAAAGGAAAAAGAAATGTGGTTTGCTATTGAATATACATGATTTTCAGATGGATGCCATATTAAGGTTAAGGCCCTATTCTCCTTCAGCTTGCTGTTTTTGGACCCTTTTTGAAAAAATTCTCATTTGAAAACGCAAAAAGATATTTGAATTTTGTTTTTTTTTTATTGAATTAGTAATGAATGAAAGAAAATAAAAAAATTTTTTTCGCAGTGATATAGGGGCTGTCCATAGATGATGGCACCGTCAAAGTTGGCCCTCAAAAAAAAAGACATGGTGCTGGCGGCCACGATTCCGGCCCTCAGGAGCGTCTGAAAAAAAAATATAGGGTTATGATCAGCATAGATGCAATTCTGGCCCGTAGTAAAATAAAAATTTTGCGATTTTTTTTGACAAAATGGCGGCCACTTGAAATTGACAAATCGAATTTGGACCCATTTTTTGTAGTTCAGTGTAAAAAAAATCGCAAAATTTTTATTTTACTACGGGCCAGAATGGTGACAATTCTACGTCGATTAAACTTTGTTTCATCCAAATCGGTTCAGTAAAACTGGCGGAATCGTGGCCGCCAGCTCGAAAAACGTGGTTTCGAGATAAACGCGTTCAAAGTTTGAAGTTTATTTTTCGAAAAAAAAAATTATTTTATCAAAATCGGTTCAGTAGAACCGGAGAAAAGTGGCTTGATAAACTCACTCTTTTATGAAACAAACACTCTTTTGATCTTTGGCTCTTTGAGCTCTGCGAGCAATTCTGCCCTCCTTTGATGCATCCACAGCGTAAGCTTCCGAGCGGTTGAGGCGAAGTTCATCACGTGATAACGCAAAATTGTAGGCTTGGTTTCCAATGGCGATTCCCATCAACCTCATAATTTTGAGTATTGGCTGAAAACCATCGTTGAAAATGGCGGTTGCCATGTAATTTGTGATCTCCACTGTCCGCGCTCCAGCGTGCATATGTTTTGGTGCAAAGGTCCAGGCGATACTGTTGAAACCTTCATTGCTGTTTTGAGTCTCAGACCCGAGGCATCTACTCAACAACTCGTCCGATGACAGCGCTTCGTAGACGGGTTTTATCGCTTCGGCGACCTTTGGGTTGAGCGGATCGTAATTATGTTTAAAGTCATCCACGTTACCCTGCGCCACGGCCTTTTGATACGTGCACCAGCTTGACTCACCGGTCGGGCAATTTTGGTGTTGGGATTTTCGTCGGTAGATACTTTGTGAAAATACGTAGCCCAAACCGCCTTCTTCATCTCTTCTAGGGATTTCGGATGACGGCGAATCGCCAAACCGTAGTAGGTCGTCAGTTCACTTATAAGCTTATCTGTCAGCTTTCCAGCGCCCTTGCCACCTATACCTTTGTTCTCCTTTTTGACTTTGCGCAGCCTGGACCCCATTCTTTTTTGAACGTGGCCAACGCATTCTTTTTTTACCACAGTGGGGTCGCCATCGTAGGGGTCTTCGGTGAGAATTGCTTTGAAAGTTTTAGAATCGCCGTCGCCGATATATTTTTCATACTTGATGCCGTGTTTTTCCATTGATCTTGCAAACATCTCCTTAACCGCATCGACTTCCATTTTTCCTGCGCTGCCTTCATGATTTTTACGGCATTCCTCTTCCAACTTTACGGCAACTCCTTCCAAGCTTCGAAACCCTCTGGATGGATATATTGCTGGGATTCCCAATATTTGCAGCTATTGCAAATAGCAGACTTGACCACAGAGTCAACAACTTTTTTGGTGTACTTGCCGATCAATGTCGTTATACCATAGAAAGATGCGAAGCCGCGTTTTTTCCACGTGCCATCGCCCGATACAGTCAATAGCGTTGGATCGCACCCTTCATTTTCTTCCATGGTGGCTTCTTTTTCTTCACGAACGGCCTTAAAAATAACGAAATTATAAACGGCCTCTGCAGCTGAATGCAAATTTTGAAGGCTGCTGTAGAACAAATTGTTGCTCAGACCTACTCCTATGTCCATAATGCCACAAAACATATCTATGCCTTTGGGACCAATGCCCAAAAGTCTCATGGCAACAACCAAGCGGCGATTTATTTCATACGATTTGCCGGCGAAACGTGATGAAGGAATAAGTCTGGTTGGGCAAGCGCAGTTCACAGCGATTTTGAATGCAACTCCATTCGGCGATGCTTTTTTGAATTCCAATTTTTCGTTGCATGTGGCACAAATGACGAAAGTAGCAAGTGTTGTGAATACTGAATAGAAGTCCAAGATGCAATTCTCCAAATTGTTTTCGATGACAATATCCTACGTGGGATTATTTTTGAATTTTTTGGCTGAAGTACTCGCAAACTCAGTGTCCTCTACTCTATCAAATTTATTTCCACGAAATTTGCGTTTTTTAATTCGACCGGCGCGAACATAGTTCACTTTGTTTACGGGTTTTTGACGTGTTTTATTACTTTTTTTATCCATTTTACCGCACAAAAATAAATTTTTTTCAAAACTGTACTTTTCCGCAAACCGTAAGCGCAAGCGTGCGTCCGCTATTCAACTCAATCGAAACTAAACTAAATGCGGCTTTGATTTCATATTCATTCATATGTTTCTGCAAATGTGTATTCAAACCAGTTTTTGCCTGTCCATTAACTATTCAACGGAATTCGGTGGTTAATTGATGCCGTTGCGTTCAAAAACTAAGCAACATAAAAACTACTCATTTTAGCGAAGACATGACCCCACAAAAATGGTCATATCTTCTAAAGTATTTCGAATTTCAAAAAACCCTTTTAGGGTTATATTCTTAAATGTCCAAGCTATAAAAAAATGCAAAAAAAAAATCGAAAAAATTTTTGCTGAAAGAGAATAGGGCCTTAAACCGCATTCCGAAGACGATATGGACTACTACAATAACAAGGGTTGGTATTCATCTGTCCTGTTAGCCCTAGTTGATTACTGGTAGGTTATTTAAAACCAAATTAGTAACTTATTATATAAACCAGTGCGATTTGTTTTTATAAATCAGTTCCTTTACGTCATACATTTATGAAAAATCATTGCTAAAAAAAGAAATTGATGGATATGGCAAAACATATTAGTGGAGAATTGGTTCCAGTGATAGTCATAGGAGATTCTGCATTTAGATTTTCTAATGTTCTAATGAAGCCTTATCCTTTCAATGTGGAAGCAATTGAATTGGAAAAAATGTTTAATTATTCCTTATCTAAATGCAGAAGAGTTGTCGAAAATGCTTTCGGACATATTAAAGCCCGATTCCAACGTATAGGAAAGGGCATTGATAACAAGGTGGAAAACGCACCTGTTATAATCAAAGCATGTTGCGCTTTGCATAATTTTTTAAGCGATCGCAAAGATCAAATCAATAAACAAAGGATACGGCAGATGGAAGATGATACAAATTCTAAAGGAAGTCAACAGCCACAACATGAAGATGTTTTAAATGATTACAATACGTCAGCAGAAACAATTCGAAAAACAATTTCGCGGTATATCAGTAAGTACAACAAAATACATAGTTGTTGAAGAAGAAGGAAAGAAACCTTCGAAACGTCGGGAAAATTAAATATTATTAAAGTTTTTTAATTTAATGACCAAAAGAGACCAAAAGAGCCCAAGCACAATATATATGCAAAATACATAGTTATTTGAAGTCTTTCCCCCTCGTGATGACTTCGCTACTACGCCTCCTTCTGTGAGTTACAAACGTTTGCACAAAGTTTATATACCCTGTCCTGTTAAGGTGGAGGGTATAAAAACAATACGAGGAATAACACCTTAACTTTTTAATCCATATACAACTCGTAGTTTTAATTAACAACGCTTATCAGCATTCTTAAATAATTTTTTTATAAAAGTTTAAAATAACCATTTGAAACTCATCCCAAACTAAAAAATCCTAGCAATGAATAAAATAAATAAAAAACAGTAAATAACAGTAAGGGGCGTCCATTAATTACGTGAGGCATTTAGGGGGTATGGGGTTAAGCAGAATCTCACTAAATCTCACGTGGGGGAGAGGGGGGTTCTCGCAAAAATGACGTAATTTTTTATCAGTATATTTGAGTAAAATGTGTTTCTCTACTAAAATACGACTAAATTCTACACTATAATATTTTTCGCGGTTATGCGAGTGCAACAAAGTAGAGTAGTAGCTCGTCGATTGTTTTCCCACTGGCTATCTGAATACGCGATTCGACGAGCGCTGCGACTTGTGAGAGCGACGCATGGTCTCTACTTGTTGTGTTTACGTCCATAAATGTTTAGTTCAGTAGTCGACACACATAAAGCACATCCCAGTAAGTGCATTCATGCATACAGCATTGATGATGTAGGCCGTTTGTATGCATGTCAGCATAAATGCAAGCTCATTTCCATTTTACATGGCGATGTCAAACTAGAGCATGTGTACTGTGTACCCGCACAATTACTATTGCTGTATGCATGGGGAATTAGTAGTACTCTATGCATTCATTGTCATTAATACTGCATGCATACATTACCATTAATACTTTATGCATACATTTGCATTAATATTGTAAGAAAAAAATTGCTGTTGTCATTAATTAATCATCTTATTTATTTTAGTTTTTAAAGATGTTATATTCTGTTATATTAATTTATATTTTGTTAATAAATAATGTACAACTGCACTCCTTAAAGTTTAAATGCAAAATAGGAGTTCATATTTTTGTAACTAAGACTATGCATGCAAGGTTCATGCCTTAGTACCAATACTGCATGCATATTTTAGTATGCACACTACTGTGTATAAACAACACGCATACTGCTAAACGGCAACACAGGCATTTCCGCAAATTTGGATAGTTGCAACTAGCGATAGCCATCCGTGAGCTAGAATGGTTTGAAATAACCTCTAAAAATCGAGTTATTTTGTAACCATATTGGCTTGTGTAATTGTTGTAAAAAATAAACTGTCAGAAATTATAGCCGGAAAAAAGTTCCTCCAATCTGCATCAAAAAATTAAAATTTTTGCATTCGGATATAAAATAATGATTTTTTCATGCATTTTTTTCAAATTTATATTCACAAAAATTAAAACAACGTAATTATTTCTAATGCGATCCTCCCTTTCAAGATATCGTTGGAAAAGTTTTGAGTGCTCGCATTGATTCCTGGTCAGAATTGCTTAATTTGACATATATTGAAAGTAAAATATTAATAATAAAATAAACAACTTCTGAAAAAATATCGTAAGAACTTAAGAAGAAAAATATAAAAGTAATGAAGTTATTTGAATTTTGAAAGTTTTTGTACGGAAATAAAATAAAAAGTATCAATAATATGCATGAAAAATAGCGTTATCTTTAATCTGATTGCAAACATTTACAATTTTTGATGCAGATTGGAAGATCTTTTTCCGGCCTGACAATTAAATTTTTTGCAAACTATTACACCAGCCAATATGTTTACAAAATAACTTGATTTTTAGAGGTTATTTCAAACAATTTCAGCTCATGCTTTCATGGACTTGCCCTATGACCTAAATTGCCCCAGTGTACGTGGTGATCTAGAAAAATGATGCTGCAATACATGAGGTATTAACTTTTCATCCATCACAAGAGCTGCATAGCATCGGCGCGCAGTCCACCGTGCACCAGCGCGCAAAGAGGACCTTCACGGATTATCACACGTCGAGCTAATGAGCTTCTGTGTGCAAGCGATAACGGTTTAGAGTGGCTAAATCAGAGCGAGGTTGAAGGAGCAGATGATTTTACTGAAAATGACATGGACATGCTGGTTCCAGTAGTCACTCTCGAGAAATCACATGAGTCCCCATGGACCGAATTAGAATGAATATTCCTTCACCAATTTTAGAAGTTCTCATTTTAAATGACTTACTTTTACTTAATAAGTATTTCATTGTTAGAATTTTTTCATTGTGATTTTAATCTACGATCTCAGTAGTCTGAAATTCTTTTCTCAACTAGTCCTAAACAAAATAATAAAATAAATTACGAGTGTTTTTAATATGTCCAACACAATGAAGCATAGATTAACATATTTACACTGAAAACACGCATTTTGAACAATCTCACGTGAGATTAGAGGGGGGGAGGGAGTCGAGCAAAATCTCACGAAATCTCACTAAGGGGAAGGGGGGTCAAAAAATCGCAAAAATTACCTCACGTAATTTATGGACGCCTCCTAAAGAACAAAATCTAGACAACCGCCAACACAACCAATCAAAAGACCACATACACCAACAATAACAATACGAGCCAACATTATTAGTAAAACAATTTTAATTAACATGAATTAAGCTGTGAGCTTTAGATCAAGTAATTTTTTAAAGAAGGCAACAACAACAACAACAACTCTGTATAGAGTCAATCACTAAGCTGACTAGACAGTCTGTTTCGGAGATCGCTTTATTTTCCTCTTCAGTAGTCTTTGAGTGATTAAGCTGTGATCAACTCACTGTTTAAACTAGGATATGAGTGCGCAGATTTTGGAATTCATTCTTTTGAATTGTATGGCTGCTAATCATATGACATTTGAAAGCAGTAGGCTATTTATAGATCACCGCCATCAACTCTATCAAGGTTGCCATCTGTTCTAGTTGCTTCTTTATTTATTTCAATATTCATTGGTGTTCGATAGTTTGTCGAAATGCACCATAGAAATGAAACGAGTTTTTTGCTTAGCCAGAAGCTAGTGCTCTAACTGAAAGGTGGCTATTTTCACAACCAAATGTTCAATTACACATGACTTTGACCAAATTCGATCAATTATTAGATTATTTAATCAATTTGACATTAATTAAACTTTTAAAAAGTTTTAAGATCTATGAAATTATTACATGAATTAAATTGTGAGCTTCAGATCAAGTAAGTTTTTTTAAAGAAGGCAACAACAACAACAACAACAACTCTGTATAGAGTCAATCACTTAGCTGACTAGACAGTCTGTTTCGGAGATCGCTACATTTTCCTCTTCAGGAGTCTTTGAGTGATTAAGCTGTGATCAACTCACATAAAACTAATTAACTAATTTTAATTAACGCTTAAAATATTAAGTAGTCTTTTTTAAAAATCATTGTTATTCTTATTTTTTTTTTCTTTTCTTTATTCGAAAACCAGCACAACAAAGTTTAATAACCTTATTAGCAGTACCGGCAGCATGTAGTGTAAACAACGATTAAATATTTGACTTATAATATATAGTATTGTATAAAATATTAAAATCTAAGTTTTAGTTACATGATAATGAGAGTAGAAACGAATTAAACAGTAAAATTAAACATTTTCAAAACTTTAAATAAACAGTTTCAAAACATAAAAATTAACAGTGTGTTAGCTTGTGTGAAGTATAAAAAAAAATATAAATATAACATTCATTAAGCACCCATCCTTTAAACATTTTAATTATTTGACATATTTGACCACTTAATATTACAGTTATATATTATATATTAAGAAAAGAGTAAAGCTAGTTTATTTTTAAATTGCACAGCGTTATCACACGATCTTAAACTATTAGGAAGTGCATTCCAAAGACGAATAGAATGTACAAAAAACTGCCTTTCAGACGTTAAACATGAGACACGTAAAAAATTAATTATATTAGTACGACTAGATCTAGAAAAGTTTAATCTCGAAAACAAATAACTGGGTTCTGAATTACATACAATCTTATGCAACAATAAAAGCGTACGATAGTTCAGAAGATTATCAAACGTTAAGCCATGGATTCTTTTAGCATACTGGGAAACATGGTCTCTTCTTTTCAGTCCAAACACATAACGAGCAATATTATTAAAAAGGACGTTTAATTTATTTTTACTTAGACTGTCACAGTTTGCAAAAATTTCGCAGCCGTATAGCATTGTTAGTATGAGATATGCTTTAACAAGTAGCATTCGTATATTGAAGGTGACGCCTAGATTTTGTGCAGAGTCTACGTATTCAATGTTGCTTCCATTTAATGATAGGTGAGGAGCAGTGAAAACGTCAATGATTTTCTTCGAAATTACCAAACATTTTGACTTTGTTGGATTTAGGCTTAGTCCGTTTTTTACTGCCCAATCACCAATTTTTTCAAGAATACTACTTAGATTGTTGATACAGCTATAGATGCTCTCACGCTTACAGTTAAAGTACAACTGAACATCATCTGCGTACATATGGATCTTACAGTTTTCCAAAACACTGGGTAGGTCATTTATGTACAATGAAAAAAAGAGAGGACCCAGAACAGAACCTTGACGAACACCTCTTGTAATGGGTAGAAAGACTGACGAAACGTTATAGGCGAAAACAGCTTGCGACCTATCAGAGAGATATGACGCAATAAGATCCACGGCAGATGGCGAAAAATTAAATAATTTAAGATGTTTTGTCTGTAAAATATTATGGTCGACTGTATCGAAAGCCTTAGAGTGGTCTAATAGAAATTGTCATCTATGCTAGTACGCAAGTCTTCAGTTACATCAATTAGAGCAGTGATACAACTATGTTTGGCTCTAAAGCCTGATTGCCTTTCAGTTATATAACGATTTCTGCGCAAGTGTGAGTTAATTTGTTGACTAAGTAATAATTCCAACGCTTTGGATACAAATGAAAGTAAAGCTATCGGGCGGTACTAATTGTGAGACTTTGGTACTGCTATAATTTTAGCTTTCTTCCATTGTATCGGGTAAGATCACTTAGTGAGCACGGTGTTAAAAATGTGAGTGAGATAAGGAAGGATCTTCGGAAGCAAAATTTTCAGAAAAATTGGACTAATATCATCAAACCCTATAGCGTTAGATTTGATTGATAAAATACTTTTGAGTGAATCAGCCTGCCAAACACAATTGAAGCTGAAACAAGTGTCGGCATCAAAAGAATTGTCATTAATCTGGTACATATTTTTACTGACCGAAGGCATAGGAATATTAACAAATTTGTTATTTAAATCATCAACGTCCACATTATCACAAGATTCAAATGATTTTCTACAAAGGCCTATATTGCGTATCTCGCGCCACTTCTGCTTACTATTCACCACAGAACTAAACTTATCCCTATAATAACTACTCTTTGCAGTTTTTACCGCTTTCACCACTGTCGAACGTAATATTTTAAACTGTTCATATAATTCTGGGGTCTTGAAGCGTTTCCAGCGATTATATGCAATATTGCGCAGCAAAATACTATTTTTAATAGTTCTGTTGAACCAAGGACGTTGCTTAAGAAAAGTGGTTTTTTGCTTTATAGGGACAAACTCGTTAAACAGATGATTGACATTGCCCTGAAAAAATTCAATCTGATCATCAACAGAGTCAATATAAAAAACTTGTTCCCAGTTTATATCAGCTACTGCAGTTTCCAGTCGAGCGTAGTCCAAATTTTTAAAGTCACGATAACTGAAGCAGTTTGCAGTATAATTTAGTTGGAAGTCATAAGCAAGGAAAATAAGGTCATGTTTAGAAAAATTAGATGCAGATAATTAATCGTACAGAAGGATTCTAGTCTTGTCACTTACAAAAAACAAATCCAGGACAGTATTAGTTGTTCTTGTATAGTGAGTTGGCATACTAATGTTAACAGAAAAAAGGCCTAAGCTATCCATATCTCGCAGTAGACTATTTTCTACAAGGAGGTTACTATTAAAATTCCCAGCTATAATGATTTCAGTGAAATATAGTGCAATATTTTCTAATGTGCTTAGAAAAGGTGAAAAATCAACTGAACGATAAACACAACCAAGAAGCAAATTTTGATTTGTATTTGACACTAACACAAATATATATTCAATAACACTATCAGGTGATGACTTACAGAGTATTTTACACGTGACATTTTCTTTCACATTTATTGCAACGCCGCCTGCGTGACTAACCCTATCAGTACGAAATATTCTGTAACCATTTAAACTGAACAAAGCATCAGGCATATCACTATTAAACCATGTTTCACTAACACAAATTACATCCATACCTGAGTCTTCAAAAATATATCACATTTCATCCATCTTATTGATTAAGCTTTGCGCATTAAGGTGACAAACTTTTAACCCAGTTCTTTGTTTAGAAAGTATTCTTATCATATTGTAGGTGTTATCTTTGGAACGGGAATTCACATTACTAAGAGAACTTATCATGTTTAAAGAGTAAGTGCAATAAGAAATTAAAATTTAACGCGTGCTTAATGATGAAGTTAGTTTTCTTCGCTGCTATAATATATTTAGTGTTCTTGGGTGAGTTGAAATAAAAACTCAATTTGCGTTTATTTTATTATTTAAAAAATGATACTTTATTTTACTTTATTCGATAAAGAAACTTTGCGAAGCGTTCGCTTAAGAAGACAATCAGAAAAAAGTAAAGAGAAAAAATAATTGTTGAATAATTTGCAGGGTTGCTTTCATCTAGCAGTGTTGCCTTTTTAGGACCAAAAGTTATGACGGCTACAGTACCCCCCATCTAGATAAGACCACGTTCACAGAAACCGATATGGTATTGTAACATGTCGTCCGGATCTTGTTACAGCTGGCGTCTTAGCGGTGGTCGCAGCGCTTGGTGCATCAGTGCTTCCTAGACCATCTCCTTCGTCAACCACGTAGGCAGGCTTCAATCTATCAATTGAGACATTGCTTGCTTTTCCATTTAAACTGATCTTAAAAAATTTTTCAGCTCGCTGCAAGACCTCAAATGGTCCATCGTAAGGTCGAGATAGCGATGGTCGTATTGAGTCGTTGCGTATAAATACGTGAGTACACTTATCAAGATCTTGGTGAACAAAAACTTGCCTTCTTGAGTGCCACGATGTGGCTGGCGCCCGCATCGTTCGCATCGTTTCACGCAGTTCGGATAACAGTTCAGTTTCCACCTTATTATTCGGGTTGTCAATAAGAAACTCAGATGGAATTCGCAACGTTGAGCCATAAACTAATTCAGCTGGTGACGCCTTTATGTCCTCTTTGTACGACGTGCGCAAACCCAGCAAAATTGTCGGAAGATGTTCAGACCATTGGTTGGGGTTGTGACATAAGATGGCAGCTTTTAAAGTTCTGTGCCACCTTTCAATGACTCCGTTGGACTGTGGGTGATACGCCGTTGTCCGAAGGTGGGTTATACCTAAGGTACGCATCAGCTCATTGAAAAGCGAACTCTCGAACTGGCGACCCTGGTCAGAAGTTATGCGGGTAGGTACTCCAAACCTCGATATCCAACCTCGTATTAGAGCTTCAGCAGTCGTAACGGCAGTTATGTCAGGAACTGGAATAGCTTCTGGCCATCTTGTGAACCTATCTATGATCGTGAGGCAATATCTAAAGCCATTGCTTGGTGGAAATGGACCTACCAGATCAATATTGATGTGTTGGAAGCGGTTACCGGTTTCTGGATAATGAACAAGGGGTGAAAGCGTGTGACGAGTTACCTTCGACCTCTGACACTGAAGACATCGCCTTGCGAATGACATGCTGTCACGTCGAATATTTGGCCAAATAAATCGCTGCGTCATTAATCTGGCAGTTGCCCTCATTCCAGGGTGTGACAAGTTGTGAGTTGCTCGGAGAAATTTTTCTCTACATTTCTTCGTAACGAAGGGCCTAATTATATCTGTCGAATAGTCACAGTACATTTTTTTGCCACTGCCTGGAATGGTAAAAAGTTTAAGTTTGATTGTTTCGTTTGTATTACCTGACTTTAAAAAATGTTGAAGCTCTTTGTCATTTCGCTGATCATCTGCCAGATCGTCAAAGTTCGTTACAGGAACTGCATCTAGCGTTGCAATTCTGGAAAGAAGGTCGGCTGTCACATTTTCTCTACCCTCGACAAAACGAATATCAGTCGTAATTTGACCAATACAATCCAGTTGGCGAGCTTGACGACTTGAGGCTTTTTCAAGATTTTGATGAAACGCAAATGTAATCGGCTTATGATCCGTATAAATATGACATATGCGCCCTTCCAGCATGAACTTAAAATGCCGTACTGCTAGGTAAATGGCCGTAAGTTCACGATCGTACGTGCTGTATCGAAGTTGCGCTTTGTCGAACTTTTTCGAAAAAAAACCTAGTGGTTCAATATTACCATTGATTAACTGATGTAGAACGGCGCCAGCAGCAATATTAGATGCATCGACCCAAAGAGAAAGTTCGGCATCTTTAGCGGGATGTGCAAGCATTGTGGCATCAACGAGCTGCTGTTTACATTTCTCAAATGCAAAAGAAGTTTCTTCGCACCATGCGAGAGGTGACTTGTCGTTTCGTACGTTGCCTGGTATAAGTTTGTACAACGGCGATTGAGCCTCTACGGCTCGCGGTATAAAACGTCTATAAAAATTTATTACAGCAAGAAAGTTTTTCAAATCCTTGACGATCGTTGGTTTTTCAAAGTTTTTTATAGCCTCTGCTCTTTCTGGTAATGGTCGGATGCCATTTGCCGACACTAGATGTCCCAGGAACCTAAGCTCAGTCCTTCCGAACTCACATTTGGATATGTTGATGGCTAAATTATACTGCTTAAGGCGTTCGAAAACTTGACGAAGATGAGCTTTATGCTCTTCCGGCGATGATGATGCTATGCACAGATCGTCCATATAAGGGAAAACGTAGTCCAGGCCGCGGACGACTTCGTGGAGCAAGCGTTGAAACGTTTGTGCAGCGTTGCGCAGCCCAAAAGTCATAAAACTGAATTCATATAACCCAAAAGGCGTTGTTATCGCCGTTTTGGGTACATCATCTGGATGAACGGGCACTTGATGAAATGCTTTTTGCAGGTCGACCTTAGAAAATATGGTCTTGCCGTGCAAAATAGTCGTAAAATCTTGTAGGTATGGCAATGGATACCTATCAGGCACCGTTATCGCATTCAGTGCACGATAATCTCCACAGGGTCGCCATGAACCATCAGCTTTCTGCACCATGTGGAGAGGGCTAGCCCAGCTACTACTCGATGGCTTGCAGATGCCAAGCCTCATCAGGTGCTCGAATTCAGTGCGAGCAGCAGCAAGTTTCTCAGGTGAAAGACGGCGTGGTCGAGCAAAAACTGGATGTCCATCTGTGTGGATTCGGTGCACAACTGATGTTTGGATCGCAGCTCCTGGTTGCGAAATGCGTGTTATTGATGCAAACTCGCTGAGCAACTCTGAGTAAGGCGTCGCTGCACAAAAGGTTTTTATTGAAAAACTACAAATTCGCGCAAGCTTACCTGTAGATTCAAGAGCAGTTGTGTTGTCGATGAGGCGTTTACGTTTGAGGTCGATTAATAGATCGAAATGGCTTATAAAATCGGCGCCAATTATGTTTGTTGAAACATCTGCGATAACAAAAGTCCATAAAAATTCTCTTCGTAGGCCTAAACTAACTTTAAGAAGCGCTTCACCGTACACTTTGATCGGCGTGCCATTTGCGGCGAATAACTGCATTGACGTTGGTTTTATTTTAATTAATCGTGACGTTTTGGGCACTACTGAAACGTCAGCGCCCGTATCTATGAGGAATTCAAGATTGGTGGTGGTGTCTGCTACTTGAAGGCGGAATATGGAAACATCACCGGAGCGACCGCCAAGCTCTGGTGTGCGATTTGTAAGGTTGAGTCATTGTTGAGAGCTGCCATTTGGCGTACGAGCGAACGTGCTCGTAGTATGGGCGACTGTGCATGGTGCCCTGCACTTGCGAGCATTAGGACCATAATTGCGATGATACCAGCACACTCCGTCTGTCGAGGTAGCCGTGCGACGAGGTGTGTAACGATTATCACGGCTGTGAGAGCGAGACTTTGGTTGGTCGTGCCCACGCTGCGACATAACCTTTTCAAATTTTCTTGTTAGCTGCGCGATTTCGTATTGCAACGTCTCGAGACTGACAACAGGTAGCGATGCCTGTGTTTGTGGAATTGCCGCTGTTGTTGTTGTTGAGGGTACTTCCACAGTGTTTATGTTGCGCAGACTCATGGAGTCGACAATTGCATCTGCAATGGCCATTTTGTCCACACTATCCCCTTTCGATGCAATGACTGCAGCTTGTGCATGCGGTGGTAGGCGCGATGCCCATAGATCAAGCAATACGAGCTCGCTAAGTGAGTCGCCAGCAAGTCTCTTCATCTCGTTGAAAAGCTGGCTCGGTTTGCGGTCACCCAGGGGCAAGTCCGATAGAACTCGCTGCAAGCGCCGCTGCTGACTGTCTGCAAAATAACTAATTAATTTAGTCTTTATATACTCGTACCGGTGTTGTTGCGGAGCTGCATCAATAATGGAGCGAAGTTCGGTCAACTTGTTAGGCGGAACTTGGGCCATGACCAAATTAAATTTTTTAAGATCATGCGTCACACTAGAAGCAGCAAACCAGAACTCCAGCGACATAAAGTACGACTCTATGTTAGAAGACGTCATACATGGCGGATTTATTCGAGGCGGCGCTACTGCATTGACGTATGTGCCCAAGTCAGTTTGCAAATCTCCAACAACTTCCACAGCCGGTTGCACTTGGCCACGAGAGCCTTCGGGAGTCTCTACAGAGTTGTCATCCATAACCTCAGATGCACGTGCTGAGCAACGCGTTGAAAAGCGAAAATTGAATCGTGACTTTCCTGATTGATCACGTCGGGGTCACCACTTTAGTGTTCTTGGGTGAGTTGAAATAAAAACTCAATTTGCGTTTATTTTATTATTTAAAAAATGATACTTTATTTTACTTTATTCGATAAAGAAACTTTGCGAAGCGTTCGCTTAAGAAGACAATCAGAAAAAAGTAAAGAGAAAAAATAATTGTTGAATAATTTGCAGGGTTGCTTTCATCTAGCAGTGTTGCCTTTTTAGGACCAAAAGTTATGACGGCTACATATATAAGGAGGTAAAAACGAAATAAAAATTACAATTATAGAAAATAAAAGTAAAGATAAGAAGATAAGGAATAACGAAATTAGTTACTAGAGTCACGAAAGCAATGAGCATTCATTACTCCAGGTTCTCCAGTATTTAAAGAATCAATTATTTCAACCAATTTTGACAGCGAGTCGACCGACATATCATTAACTCTACCCTTGAGCTTTATGTGCACAATACCACGACGAGTAAAAGCAGCCGATAATAAGTTTTCCTTTTTATACCGGAGGGCATTCTGCAGGATAACTGAATTTTCTCTCGTTAAACCTTTATTAATATATATGGGTTTGTTGGATTGGAAACCGGCATGCTGGAGACGCAACACGTCCTTACTTTCGCGTCGAAATTTAGCAAAAGAGCCAAGAACAAAGTTTCTTTCAAACGGCGTTTCAAATTGAACGACGATTGTGGTATCTTTGTTATTCGAGGGATTTTGATTTAAACGAAATAATTTTTAACTCTAGGAAGCTGAATTTTGACGGTGGTGCAGATTTGACCTAGTATGCCATACAAGTTTTCACCATCAGAATAAGGGATTCCACTTATACGTAGCTCACATGCAACGGCTGCATTGTCTTGCCGAGCCAGCTTGGATTTCAACATCTCAATTTCCTGTTTGACAGTATTTTCCAGTCGAATAAGATTAGCTTCTACAGCCACTATGGCACATTCGTTCTTAGAAAGCAGTGCCTTCAACTCATCCATTTCAACCTTGAAGTTGTTCACATCCGCCTTAAACGTGTTGACATCAGTAGCGAGTTTCTCTAAAAGTGTCACTCTCGTTGCAACGGCTTGTAGGTCGCTACGCATGAATTGAAAGCTCCACAAGAATTCTCTGCTCGCTCTCTTGAATAGCCGTTGTGAGCCCATCTTTAATTTGTGAGGTGATCAGCTCACTTTGTTGAGAAAGTTGCATTTCTAGCCTTTCGTTTTGCTTATCGAATTTCTGATCTAAAAGCTTAAGGATAGTCGAATATATGGATGATTGTTGAGTAGGAGGTATCATTCCATCACTGACATCTTGAGAAGTGACACCTAGCGGAGGAGTAGACACGGTGCGACTCGCTTTTGAGCTTTTATTTATTGGACTATAATTAGACGAATTAGCCCTGATAGGTGGTGAACGAACAATCGAGTCCCGACGGGCTGAGACACACCTTGCGCATTTGTATTTTTGGGCATTTTTATACATAAACTCCAAATCTGTTTTTTTAAAGACGCAATGGCAGTGAAAATATTCATTGCAAGTTCCGCACTTGACTTTTTGATCATCAGATAAATTGCGTTCCACCCTTGCTAAACATACACACAGCATTATTGAAGTTGTAAGTCTAAATCTCACGTGTGAACGGCGCAACTATTTACAGTGGTTGTATTTTGTCTTTGTTCGATATGGCAACACTAGGTCAAAACTGATTTGACAGTTCGCAGCTGATTGCTTTATTTCGCAGTTTATCAAATTCTGGCGCAGTACCACAGCAAGTGGAAATGTAACAAATATTTAATTTAACTCTAATTCCACTCACACTAAAAAAATCCAAATTGATCAGCTTCACCACTACAGAGTCAGCAGAAAAGCGCACAAGAGTACCACGACTTTCAAAACAGGCAGCAACCACACAGCGACAGGTAGCAGTCAGAACCCAGCAAGCAGGACTAGAAATAGCCAGGAACAGGCAGCGACAGCAAACGTCGGATATCCAGCTAAGTCTCTCCAATCTTCAACGCACACAGAAGCTCCAAGTTTGGTTTGTGGAATTTCCAGATTTTTACTATTTTAGGGTCTTTTAATAGGTTTTTATTTGTATTTTAGGTGCACAGATGAAATCTTGACTTCTTCGTTTGACGTTTCTTTCCATAACTGAAAAGGTTATTCTCGACAAACTTCTCCATAACCTGAGACCGCCTTTCTTCTGTTTCTAAAACTTTTTCTTCCAAACTAATCATTTCCTCATCAACTTTTTTTACTCTTTCAATTTCGATTTCAATTTGTTTTGTTTTTTTCTTTATATTCTTTTAGAATTGCTCGCTGAAAAGTATTTATTTTGGCTTTAATTTTTTTTTAGGTTCATCCATGGAGTTATCAGGTGGAGGTGTTGACGGACAGGTGGCTAGCTCAATTGGGAAAGAAATCCTTGCTGCAGATTATGATGGCATTTCTGCAACTATCTCGAGGGATGAGTCGTCATCAAATATTTCGGAATAAATCGAATTTGTTTGCACTTCAAAAGATTGTTCTGTAAATAAGAAGCCATAACTATTAACAAATAATATTAAAAACTGCTGCGATAGTTTTCGTTTATCTGAAAAAATACTTTCATCAGCAATGTATTCAAGATTATTAATTTTGAAGCCATCAACAATAGATTGTACTGCTGTGTACAATGGCCAGTCGGACGGAGATCCTCCAGAAGGGCCAATTTATTTCTTTTCTGATCTAAAGTATAGCCACATTAAGTCATTTAGGAGGATGGAACAAAATGGATTCAAGTAGACAAGCATTGAGAATCGAGTTGTGTGTAGACGTAGTAACTTTGAAATTTTCTTTTTAAGGTAGCAAGATAAAAATGGTGGATTTGGTTTATTTACGTTCCTATTCCAATCATGTTCGAATAGAAAGAACTCTCTTTTTTATTATTATTATTATTATTATTATTATTATTATTATTATTATTATTATTATTATTATTATTATTATTATTATTATTATTATTATTATTATTATTATTATTATTATTATTATTATTATTATTATTATTATTATTATTATTATTATTATTATTATTATCATTATTATTATTATTATTATTATTATTATTATTATTATTATTATTATTATTATTATTATTATTATTATTATTATTATTATTATTATTATTATTATTATTATTATTATTATTATTATTATTATTATTATTATTATTATTATTATTATTATTATTATTATTATTATTATTATTATTATTATTATTATTATTATTATTATTATTATTATTATTAATATTATTATTATTATTATTATTATTATTATTATTATTATTATTATTATTATTATTATTATTATTATTATTATTATTATTATTATTAATATTATTATTATTATTATTATTATTATATTATTATTATTATTATTATTATTATTATTATTATTATTATTATTATTATTATTATTATTATTATTATTATTATTATTATTATTATTATTATTATTATTATTATTATTATTATTATTATTATTATTATTATTATTATTATTATTATTATTATTATTATTATTATTATTATTACTATTATTATTATTATTATTATTATTATTATTATTATTATTATTATTATTATTGTTATTATTATTGTTATTATTATTATCATTATTATTATTATTATTATTATTATTATTATTATTATTATTATTATTATTATTATTATTATTATTATTATTACTATTATTATTATTATTATTATTATTATTATTATTATTATTATTATTATTATTATTATTATTATTATTATTATTATTATTATTATTATTATTATTATTACTATTATTATTATTATTATTATTATTATTATTATTATTATTATTATTATTATTATTATTATTATTATTATTATTATTATTATTATTATTATTATTATTATTATTATTATTATTATTATTATTATTATTATTATTATTATTATTATTATTATTATTATTATTATTATTATTATTATTATTATTATTATTATTATTATTATTATTATTATTATTATTATTATTATTATTATTATTATTATTATTATTATTATTATTATTATTATTATTATTATTATTATTATTATTATTATTATTATTATTATTATTATTATTATTATTATTATTATTATTATTATTATTATTATTATTATTATTATTATTATTATTATTATTATTATTATTATTATTATTATTATTATTATTATTATTATTATTATTATTATTATTATTATTATTATTATTATTATTATTATTATTATTATTATTATTATTATTATTATTATTATTATTATTATTATTATTATTATTATTATTATTATTATTATTATTATTATTATTATTATTATTATTATTATTATTATTATTATTATTATTATTATTATTATTATTATTATTATTATTATTATTATTATTATTATTATTATTATTATTATATTATTATTATTATTATTATTATTATTATTATTATTATTATTATTATTATTATTATTATTATTATTATTATTATTATTATTATTATTATTATTATTATTATTATTATTATTATTATTATTATTATTATTATTATTATTATTATTATTATTATTATTATTATTATTATTATTATTATTATTATTATTATTATTATTATTATTATTATTATTATTATTATTATTATTATTATATTATTATTATTATTATTATTATTATTATTATTATTATTATTATTATTATTATTATTATTATTATTATTATTATTATTATTATTATCATTATTATTATTATTATTATTATTATTATTATTATTATTATTATTATTATTATTATTATTATTATTATTATTATTATTATTATTATTATTATTATTATTATTATTATTATTATTATTATTATTATTATTATTATTATTATTATTATTATTATTATTATTATTATTATTATTATTATTATTATTATTATTATTATTATTATTATTATTATTATTATTATTATTATTATTATTATTATTATTATTATTATTATTATTATTATTATTATTATTATTATTATTATTATTATTATTATTATTATTATTATTATTATTATTATTATTATTATTATTATTATTATTATTATTATTATTATTATTATTATTATTATTATTATATTATTATTATTATTATTATTATTATTATTATTATTATTATTATTATTATTATTATTATTATTATTATTATTATTATTATTATTATTATTATTATTATTATTATTATTATTATTATTATTATTATTATTATTATTATTATTATTATTATTATTATTATTATTATTATTATTATTATTATTATTATTATTATTATTATTATTATTATTATTATTATTATTATTATTATTATTATTATTATTATTATTATTATTATTATTATTATTATTATTATTATTATTATTATTATTATTATTATTATATTATTATTATTATTATTATTATTATTATTATTATTATTATTATTATTATTATTATTATTATTATTATTATTATTATTATTATTATTATTATTATTATTATTATTATTATTATTATTATTATTATTATTATTATTATTATTATTATTATTATTATTATTATTATTATTATTATTATTATTATTATTATTATTATTATTATTATTATTATTATTATTATTATTATTATTATTATTATTATTATTATTATTATTATTATTATTATTATTATTATTATTATTATTATTATTATTATTATTATTATTATTATTATTATTATTATTATTATTATTATATTATTATTATTATTATTATTATTATATTATTATTATTATTATTATTATTATTATTATTATTATTATTATTATTATTATTATTATTATTATTATTATTATTATTATTATTATTATTATTATTATTATTATTATTATTATTATTATTATTATTATTATTATTATTATTATTATTATTATTATTATTATTATTATTATTATTATTATTATTATTATTATTATTATTATTATTATTATTATTATTATTATTATTATTATTATTATTATTATTATTATTATTATTATTATTATTATTATTATTATTATTATTATTATTATTATTATTATTATTATTATTATTATTATTATTATTATTATTATTATTATTATTATTATTATTATTATTATTATTATTATTATTATTATTATTATTATTATTATTATTATTATTATTATTATTATTATTATTATTATTATTATTATTATTATTATTATTATTATTATTATTATTATTATTATTATTATTATTATTATTATTATTATTATTATTATATTATTATTATTATTATTATTATTATTATTATTATTATTATTATTATTATTATTATTATTATTATTATTATTATTATTATTATTATTATTATTATTATTATTATTATTATTATTATTATTATTATTATTATTATTATTATTATTATTATTATTATTATTATTATTATTATTATTATTATTATTATTATTATTATTATTATTATTATTATTATTATTATTATTATTATTATTATTATTATTATTATTATTATTATTATTATTATTATTATTATTATTATTATTATTATTATTATTATTTATTATTATTATTATTATTATTATTATTATTATTATTATTATTATTATTATTATTATTATTATTATTATTATTATTATTATTATTATTATTATTATTATTATTATTATTATTATTATTATTATTATTATTATTATTATTATTATTATTATTATTATTATTATTATTATTATTATTATTATTATTATTATTATTATTATTATTATTATTCCCACGCCACTCTCCCCCCCGCATACCGCGCGAGACGGGGTCCATTTAATCCGAACATGACGGCAGTGGTCGACTGCAAGCCACTTCGGAACTGAAGTTTTTACATATTCACTTATGTATATTTTAATTTATTTAGTTAATTTAGTCACAGGTTTGTTCATTGTTTTATGTTGTTGTTATTGGTTTAAAAATTTCCGCACTATTGTTGTTGTTTTTAGTATTATTGCTTTTTGAATGTTTGTATGGAGATGGGGGTCTATTTCTATTAATTCTAGGTATTTTACTAAGGTCTTTGTAGTTATGCCTGTTGCTGATATGACTATTGGTATTATTTTAACTTGTTCTTGTTTCCAGAGCTCTTTTAGTTCGATTGCTAATGAGTGTATTTTGTAATTTTCTCCTGTTCTTTTTGTGAAGTATTTATGTCGTTGGGTACTGCAATGTCTATTAAGAATGTTTTATTATTTTTTTTGTTGATGAGAGTTATATCTGGTCTGTTGTGTGTTATAGTAATATCTGTTAGTATTGTTCTATCCCAATATATTTTGTAGTGCTCGTTTTTCTAATATGTTTTGTGGTGTGTATTTATAGTAAGGTGTTGATGTGGTTAACAGTTTGTGTTTAACTGCAAGTTCTTGGTGTATAATCTTTGCTGCTGTGTTGTGTCGATCAGTGTAGTCCGTGCCTGCGAGTATTTTGCAACCTCCTGTTATATGGTCTATTGTTTCTCTATCCTGATGACATTTTCTACATACGTCGGTTTCTATGTTTTCTTTTATTATATATTTTCTGTAGTTTCTTGTTGCTATAACTCCATCTTGGATTGCTAGTATGAATCCTTCGGTTTCAGGGAAGATGTCTCCGATTTGCAACCATTTGTAAGATAGATTTTTGTCTATGTTTGTGTTGTTTATTATGTTTAAATGTTTTCCGTGTAGAGCTTTTCTCGACCACACTTCTTTTTTTTCGGCTGTTGTTTGTGTCTCTATGTTGCTTGAGATGTTATCTTGATTTAAATTTAGTGGCGTGTATTGTTTATCTGCATTTACTATTGCTTGATGTAGAGATGTTGTTTTCGCTAAAAAGTAATTTCGTAGATTTTGTATTTGTTCGTTGTGTAGTGTTTTGATGTCTACCAGACCTCTTCCTCCTTCAGATCTTCTTATTGTTATTCGTTCTAAGCATGAATTTGGATGTAGATATCGGTATTTTGTCAGTTGTGTTCTATTTAGTCTGTTGAGTTCATCTAAATCTGTGTTGGACCATTTAATGATTCCAAATGAATACGTTAGCATCGGGATAGCGAAAGTGTTTATTGCCTTAATGGTGTTTTTAGAGTTTAGCTTAGTTTTTAAGATAAGTTTCAGTCTTCCTTTGTACTTTCTTTTAAGTTGTATTTTTATTTCCGCCTGGTTTATTGTAGTGTTTTGGTCGAAACCTAGGTATTTGTATGTTTCGCCTTGTTCCATGTTGTCTACTATTTCGCTGTTAAGAATTTGTGTGTTTTCTCCTTGTTTAAATTTTCCTTTCTCAATCTGTAGCATTTTGCATTTCGTAATTCCAAATTCCATTCTAGTGTCTACTGTGAATTCCTCTACAATTTTAAGAAGAGCTTGCATTTGTGTTTCATCAGGTGCAAAGATTTTAATGTCGTCCATGTATAGTAAATGATTTATTGTATATTGTGTGGTTTGCTGTTGTTTGATTTTAAATCCGTATGTTGTGCTGTTTAATAAGTTTGAGAGTGGGTTCAGACACAGACAGAACCAGAGTGCGCTGAGCGAATCTCCTTGGAATATGCCTGTGTTTATGGCTATTTCGTTTGTTTCGATCTTTTCTTGGTTTGTTGTAAGGTGTACTGTTGTTCTCCATGGTTTTCATTATTGTTGTTAAAAAGTGAATTAAGTGGTGGTCTATTTTATAGATTTGAAGAGTTTTAATAGCCATGTGTGTGGTATTGAATCAAATGCTTTTTTATAGTCTATATAGCATGTGTGTAAGTTTCGTTGTTGTTTTTCTGTTTGTTTCATTATAATGCTATCTATTATTATCTGTTCTTTGCATCCTTGACTATATTTTCGGCAACCTTTTTGTTCTTCAGTTAATATGTTGTGTTGTATAGATGTTTTTCTATTTTTGATGTTATTGTAGAAGTGATTATTTTATAAAGTGTTGGTAGGCATGTTATGGGGCGATAGTTTGCAGGGTTCTGTGTTTGCTCATTTTTTGGTTTGATATATGTTTTTCCTTTTGTCAGGAATGTCGGCATATTGTTGGGCTCTATTAATATTTGAGTTATCAGTGCTGCAAGATGTCTATGTAGCGTTGTAAATTGTTTGTACCAGAAGGTTTGAATATTATCTGTTCCAGGGGCTTTCCAGTTGTGTGTTTTCTTGATTATATCTGTGAGTTCTGTGGTTGTGATTGTATGATCTGACTGTTGTGGTATGTTTGTGCTTCTTTCTTGTTCTATATTTATTATTATTATTATCATTATTATTATTATTATTATTATTATTATTATTATTATTATTATTATTATTATTATTATTATTATTATTATTATTATTATTATTATTATTATTATTATTATTATTATTATTATTATTATTATTATTATTATTATTATTATTATTATTATTATTATTATTATTATTATTATTATTATTATTATTATTATTATTATTATTATTATTATTATTATTATTATTATAATTATTATTATTATTATTATTATTATTATAATTATTATTATTATTATTATTATTATTATTATTATTATTATTATTATTATTATTATTATTATTATTATTATATTATCATTATTATTATTATTATTATCATTATTATTATTATTATTATTATTATTATTATTATTATTATTATTATTATTATTATTATTATTATTATTATTATTATTATTATTATTATTATTATTATTATTATTATTATTATTATTATTATTATTATTATTATTATTATTATTATTATTATTATTATTATTATTATTATTATTATTATTATTATTATTATTATTATTATTATTATTATTATTATTATTATTATTATTATTATTATTATTATTATTATTATTATTATTATTATTATTATTATTATTATTATTATTATTATTATTATTATTATTATTATTATTATTATTATTATTATTATTATTATTATTATTATTATTATTATTATTATTATTATTATTATTATTATTATTATTATTATTATTATTATTATTATTATTATTATTATTATTATTATTATTATTATTATTATTATTATTATTATTATTATTATTATTATTATTATTATTATTATTATTATTATTATTATTATTATTATTATTATTATTATTATTATTATTATTATTATTATTATTATTATTATTATTATTATTATTATTATTATTATTATTATTATTATTATTATTATTATTATTATTATTATTATTATTATTATTATTATTATTATTATTATTATTATTATTATTATTATTATTATTATTATTATTATTATTATTATTATTATTATTATTATTATTATTATTATTATTATTATTATTATTATTATTATTATTATTATTATTATTATTATTATTATTATTATTATTATTATTATTATTATTATTATTATTATTATTATTATTATTATTATTATTATTATTATTATTATTATTATTATTATTATTATTATTATTATTATTATTATTATTATTATTATTATTATTATTATTATTATTATTATTATTATTATTATTATTATTATTATTATTATTATTATTATTATTATTATTATTATTATTATTATTATTATTATTATTATTATTATTATTATTATTATTATTATTATTATTATTATTATTATTATTATTATTATTATTATTATTATTATTATTATTATTATTATTATTATTATTATTATTATTATTATTATTATTATTATTATTATTATTATTATTATTATTATTATTATTATTATTATTATTATTATTATTATTATTATTATTATTATTATTATTATTATTATTATTATTATTATTATTATTATTATTATTATTATTATTATTATTATTATTATTATTATTATTATTATTATTATTATTATTATTATTATTATTATTATTATTATTATTATTATTATTATTATTATTATTATTATTATTATTATTATTATTATTATTATTATTATTATTATTATTATTATTATTATTATTATTATTATTATTATTATTATTATTATTATTATTATTATTATTATTATTATTATTATTATTATTATTATTATTATTATTATTATTATTATTATTATTATTATTATTATTATTATTATTATTATTATTATTATTATTATTATTATTATTATTCATATACATCATTTAAGATGGACGATTATAGTTGTTACTGACTGGCCGCACTTTACGACCTCGCTGTTGAAACGACGCGAGTCGAATCACCGTTTTTTATTTTGATTGTTCATTGTTTTTTTGAATAATTAATCACTTGCCAATTTTCAATATGAAAATTTTGACACTAGCTTAATAGTGCTGGATAGTGATGTATAACTTTTCAGGGATACTGCATTGCATTTTATGATATTTTTTATTAGATTTTGATGAAATCATAAGATTTTAAAATCTTAAATTTGTATAGTCGATTTCAATATAGATATTACGAAATCTCACAAAATCTCAAGTTCTCGAGGTGGTGGAAACATGATATTAAACTTGTATAGAAAATACTGTCAATTTCAATATGGATTTTACGACATCTTACAAAATCTCAAGACTTCGAGTAGATGGAAACATAGCATCAATTGCGATATAATTGGAGACAAAAGTTCCACATCTTTCAAAAATGCATATTCAAATTGAATTAACAGTTTATTATACAGCTCAACATAAAATTTTACGCAATGTTCACTGAAGTAGATTTTCTCCAATTGTGGTAATTTATGAATATGATATATTAATGTATTTTTTCAAATCTGAAATTTTAAAAAACTGTATTTTGCACTGCGAGTCATTTTAAGAAATTGTAAGTCTGTTTAAAAAACTGTCACCTCAAGCTGTCAAGGCTTAATTTTTTCTCGAAAATGAACAAAATAAAAGCAAAACTGGAGCAGAAGGAAAACATAAACGCCAAACTAAACCGTAAAAAAGGCGGTGTAAACAGTCGTGTTTTGAGATAACACACAATAGCGATAAAACGTGTTTTAGTTTAGTTTCACCAAACCTTCAAAACGTGTTTTGAGCATTTATCGCGTTTAAGAGCCAAAACACGATTTATTTTAAGTGTTTTACCATACAAAATTTAAAACACCTCACAACTCGTTTTATTATAAAACACCATTAAAACACTGCAAAGGTCGAAACATATCATGGTAAAAATGAAAGGTCAAAGCTTAATTTTTTCACGAAAATAAGCAAAACAAAAGCAAAAATGGAACATTAAAAAAACATAAACGCCAAACTAAAACGTGAAAAATGAAACACAATAGCGATAAAACGTGTTTTATAGCGCATTCTTTTCTGAAAAAATTCTGCATTTTTTTCGTTCTTTTCTAAAAAAAAAATGTTGAACTCAAAATAAATTGTGTTATTTTCTCGAAAATTTTGACCGAAAAAGTATTAAGCCCGGTTTCCATGTGATCTTCCACAATCACATCTTCTGTGGGAAAGAAATAGAATGCAAGTGCCTCTTTGTAGGATTGATAAGGGAGCGTGCGAAACAGACGTACACTTTGCATTTTATATCATGTCATATCCTCTACGATCTTATGTGATGCTAGGAGATCGTAGAAGATCATAAAAGATTAACTTTTTAAACTTTTGCTACAAAAGTCTATCACTTGCTATAAATACGGCAGTCATTTATTTTTTTTTTTTTGTTGTTGGACTATTGTCATCACTGACAACTATTTTTATAGCATTAAAAAAACCGAAGCTGACAAAAAACTTACTAAAAAAATATAAAGAACAAAATCGTTCGCCAAGCACAATAAAAAGGATGCAAAAAAGTAAGTGCAACAATATTTACAAGTGAAAATAACAGTTCTGCTGTGATGGATTATTTGCGTCGCATTGTGCCACGCATGTTCCAGAATACATTGTCACTGCTGTCACGTCAAATGATACAAAAGTTCCTGGATGAAGTAGTGTGGCGTGAACAGTATGGAACCTACGCCTTGCAGGCCTTTAATAATATCACAGCACACATTGCTGAACAGACACGAATGAGCACAAATTAAACTTTGACGCAGCGGTTATATCAGGTATGCTCTAATTTATATTTTAATTTTGTACAAAAAATATTTGTATTTATTTTCCAGGTTGCTACAAATCCTTTCAAAGACTGGAGTGTTTTGCCGGCCAATGCGAAAGAGACTCCAGCAAATGGAACATTAAAACGTGTAAGGACCAAACTTATACAAAGTTTTACCCCTATATGCTTTGTTAGAAAACTTAATAATTGTTTTACTTTCAGAATACCTGCTGGATCGTAGACCGACCGTAAGATGAGCAAAGGATAGAAAGAACTCCTCAGTAGGACGCGAGGGGTGCGAGAACAGGTCTAAAGGCAGAGCATGGTAGGGACGACAGCCGGCCATCAGTAGATCTGATAGGGTAGTTTTAAGTTAAGTTAAGAATTCATGAAGCATTAGTTTAGAATTCATGAAGCATTAGTTTAGTAAGATAATTATTAAAGTAATTAATAATAAAATGAACAATAATAACCTTTATACTCACTCCATACTGCGGTTATTATTTAATTGTTAGGGTTCATAAAAGGTAATGAAATCCAAATTCAACGCATGAAATGTTTCCCTGCAGGTAACAAATAGCCAAAGGCATTACTAACTCGTGCAGAGGACACCAGTTGATTAGTGCATGCTATTTTCCCTACTGGGGTGTTATCACCAGCCAGAAACTGATGCAATAATTTCAATTATTGCATCATCCAATTTCTACGATGTAATTAAGTATAACACTAGTTGTTGTTGCTAATGTGTTTCTTTTTTTTTTATTTGCATGTAAACGGGAGAATCATACGATGTCTAGAGCCAAACATGCAGCTGCAAATAGCCAACACAGTTGAAAGGGAGAAGGTGGCATGGGTCACGCATGCCAAAGGGAGAAGACATGACCGCAGGCATCATGAAGCATCGGTCATAGAGTAGAGGACAAGAAAACGATGAGGGATTCAGTCGAGTGCCGTCAAACGAGCATCACTTCTCGAGTTCGCGTCAAGAAAGTAAAGTGCCGTCGACCAAGAAGGTTTTGAAGTAGCGACCATCATAAATTAAAATCGAACAGCAGTCTACAGTCAGCAGTGCAGTTATCATCGGCAGAGGAGCCGACAGTATCAAACCAACAGAGACACCGACAGCGCAGCCACAAAGTCGGCAGAGACGCCAGCAGCGCAGCTACAAGTCGATAGAGACGTCGACAGCGCCGCCCAAACGTCGGCAGAACCGCCGGCAGCGCAGTCAAAATCAGCAACAACAGCGACGCCGTCAGCCCAACCACGACCGGCAGCAGCGCCCGCAGTAACCACGGTCGGCAGCGACGTCAGCCACAGCAGGAAGGATTACGAAGTATCATTTTGTTCATTATACTTGTTTCCTTTTTTTTTTATTAAATATTCAAAATCATTAAATACAAAGATTTCGCATATATCATAATATATATATGAAATATATTTAAATAGATTTAGGGTATTCTTATATTAACAATAAACCGTGAGTGATTAACCGAGTATACGCTAGCTGGCATTTCGTTATTTGCTAATTCTATTTACCTTATTCCTTGCCTTTCCCCTGGGTACGTGTAAGTAGCAACGGAGTCTGGGTCTGGCGAGCCGACCTCAGCCGTAAGAACACTTCGTTACAAACGATTGAAAAAACGTTAGTAAACAATTTATAGCTCACTATTCAGCAATCATCTAATTATAATCTGTTGTATCAAGTAGATGCAAAGAGTCAGTTTAAATTTGTTTTTTTTTATTCTTATAAATCAGTGGACGTGCGCTGCTAAAACCATGAATCTATACATAAAATAGAACTGTATAAAAAAACTTGTGCATTGAGTATGTTTTGAGGATACAGATTCCAAAAATATAATTAATAAAATTTTAGTCTGCCTACTGGATGGATTGTCAACAATCTAGGTTCCTTACGTCTCTGTTCGGAAAACACGGTACTTTTTATCACGAAAAGTAAATTAATTTCTAATAGTTCAATGTACTTAAAAAAATTATTGCAGCAGAACCGTAAGGTAACGATTTATATTTTTAATCTTTTTTCAAAAAGGTTCCAAAAATTTATTTTTGGTTTAATACAAAATTTGTTGTTCTATTTAATTTAAGAGAAGTGCAATGGTATCCCTTTGTGTTTTGTGAAAAATTTGATTGTTTTTAACGTGTTTTTTAATGTGAAAAAAACACTTGGAAAAAACAATGGATATATTTTTTTAACAGAAGATGCCAGTTCATTTGTAAAAGCATTGATGTTGCTAAGACATTGACTACACATTCGGTTCCAATTTTTAGGGTGATCACCTACAAAATATGACAAATATTTAAAACAACTGAGTGGTGCGTGATATCAAGGTTAACACACCTGGAACGGAGAGTGCAAATATTTCCAGGCGTTTTTTAGATATCTTAAGTAATGAAATGTTATACAATTCCAAAGCAGATAACTTTTGTATAACGGGCACTGGAGCCAGCTTGAAAGCTTCGACAAATGTAACCTCCGATTCACTTTCTGTGAAAACAGGATTCTTTTCATTACGAAATGTATCTCGGAGGCCTGCATAATATTATCAGCAAAAAGATGAAAACTAATGTTCAAATGTTTGATCTTGAAATCGGCAACAACGATTTCAAATTAATTTATTGGTTTTCACAAATGTCAAACCATGTCAAACTTGCTTTAAGCTCAACCACATATATGCGTCTCCCTCTTATAGCAAAAAATTTGTGATACGAGATACTGGAGGATAGTAAAAGATCACATGGAAACGCGGCTTAACATAGCAGAATTTTCTGACCTGTACAATTCGGCGGTTCTGCATTCAGCTCTCTATTAATACCAACATAAAAACAAAAATAAATAATTTTGACAGTAATATTATATGCTGTGACAATTGAGAGAAGCAAAATGTTCCAATTTTGAAAAATTTTTTAAAATTAATCCAAAACAATTTTGATTTAAGTGGTTACTTTTAATAAAACTGAAAAGCTCGATGAGTATCTGTTAAAAATTCCATGCAGTCAGCAGTATAAATAACCTCAATCGTAATCGTAACAAGAGAGTGGCCGAATGCCTCGATTCATGCGCCAACGAAACCAGTTGAGACATAACGAAACGAGAAAGTAATAAATATACAGTCCACTTATATTCGAAATCTATTCATTGTCCTAACGACCAAAAAACACCGCGACTAATAATTCATAAAATTGTGCGCAAAATCATTTAAACTTTAAAAAAGAAAAAGCGAAGTCAAGCGCAGTAAAACGCAGCGAGTAAACGCGAATGAAAAGTGTAGTGAAATTCGATTTGAAAAAGCGCAGAATTTTTAATTGCAGCGCTAAGCGCAAAAGCGAAGTGCGGGCAAAGTGAAATACAAATTTCAAACGCGCAGTGCAAATTTAAAACAAAAACCAATTAATGAAAAGTTATAAATTTATCGAAAATCGTGCGTGCTAAAAACGTATCCTCAGAACTCGTGTTGAGGAGCGCCTACAAGTGCTTGACCTTGATTGTCGTACAATTGCAAGTGCAGCGCGAGTAAAGAGTGCAAAAAAAAATAAAATTAAAAAATCATTGCAAGTGAAGAGCAAAGAAGTCTAAAATCAGGCCACCGAATTTTATTAAATCAAGCAAAAACAAAAAGCAACAACAACAACCGTTGTGCCGAAAGTGACCGCTAGTTTGTGTGTGTGTTAATTGCACTCAAAACCCTCTCAAAGTGAGAAAGAGCTTTCTTTTAGTGAGTGCGCAGAAGCAAAAATAACTAGAAAAGGTGTAATATAGCGCAAGTTTCAAACAAAAAAAAACGAGCAAATCAAAATAAAGCGGCTTTAGCTGATTAAAGCTAAACTTAACAGTGCGGGGAAAAAATGTAGAAGTGTAAATCAATAATAAACTGCGCGAATAAGTAAATGTGCTAGAATTAAAAAAAAAAACCTTTTATGAACACAAGTGGAATCCGATTGAGCAGCGGAACAATAATAAATAAACGCATGATGGTAAAGGCATTACGAGCTGCTGCCAAGCGCACAATCCAAAAGCAACTAGAACGGTTACAAGAATCTATTGCAACCAATGAAGGAGCTGAAGAGCTTTTCGTGCGTAAGCAGTTAATAGCTGACGCATGGAATGATTATCGCGCAAGACATGCTGAAGTTATATCGGCCATCGAAGATAACACAAAGCTTGATTCAGAAAACGGCGAGTGTGACGCTGCTGAAGAATTTTATGCCAAAGCATCTGTCATGGGCACCTGCATATAGTGAATAATACTTTTATGAATACCCCTGGTATTTCCACTAGCGCCCTCTAGCGTGACAGTGCACACCATTTTTTTCCATTTAGATGTGGCATCTCGGTGAGGTTCGAAAACATTCGGGCGAACAAAATGGCGATAAACATGATTGAGGTGGATAAACACCAACAACAATAGCAAAATTAGTTTCGGCGCGAATAAGCCAGTCTGAAAAATGGCGTGATCCGATACGCGCTTGAATCGGTAGCCAATGGGCATAACGAAACAAGCGTCGGTTAACGGCCATTTTCCGACGTGTCACCCGAAAGTCCAGCCCAACCATTACCTACTCCCATCGGTTAGGGTCGATTCCACCGAGAAGGTAGTAAAGTTGGACAAACATCGCTAGTTTGCACATCTAAATGCCATCAAAATGCATGCGAACGCACCCTTATCAAGGACATGTGGCAGCCCCGGCCAGAGTACCTAAAATCATTGAACTGAAAAAAATACAACCCTGGGTAGACGTTTCTGTCGCAGAGAATCGCCATTACAAAAGTTAGAGTGAAGAGTGGTAGGTCGTACAATTTTTAATCGTTGCCATCGTGTAATTTTCTAATTTGTGGAAGTGAAAGCATATTATTTTCCTTGTGTATTTTCTTTTGTCTGGCTTGCAACCTTTATATTAAAATTAAAGACGTCGAAAACTTAACAGGATTAGTGAAAGGTATGTTAATCTTAAGTGTGGTACTATAACAAAAGTTGACATTGTTTAACGGAACCAGCAGCTCCTCATAAACGGGCAGCAACGCCAGTGGCAGTCATGGCAAATTCACCCCACGTCAGGGACTCATGGAAGTCTTTTAGTGACTAGCCACAGCTACAACAACACCCAACAAAATTAGTCAACAGCTGCAAGCGTTTTGCTGCAACGCCGCCACCAGGGTCACGCTACACGACCTTCAGCAACATAGGCACCCTTAATTTGCCGCAACGCCAATGTCAGCCTACGAATAGCTCGTCAACAAGGACAACAGCAGCCAACAACACCATCGTCAGCATCACCAGCAGCCACCAACACCAACGTCATCATCACCAGCACCATAGTCATCATCACCAGGGTCACGCTACACGACCGTCAGCAACATAGGCACCCTTAATTTGCCGCAACGCCAATGTCAGCCTACGAATCGCTCGTCAACAAGGACAACAGCAGCCAACAACACCATCGTCAGCATCACCAGCAGCCACCAACACCATCGTCATCATCACCAGCACCGACACCACCAACCACACCAACAAAAACTACACCATCTCCATCAGCACCAGCAAGATCAACACCCACCAGACCGGGACAACAGGTTTTTTACTGTCATTGTTTCTGCTTTTACTAGTACTTTGAATTTTAAATCCTATATTTAAAACACCTAACATTCTTCATGTATTAAATCGGAACATTGAAAGAAAACTACCTTAATACCAAAACTTAGTCTCAAACAATTGCCCGCTAAAGTAAATTAAGAAAATACTGCATAGATTGAAACTAAATTAAGCCGAAGCAAAAAATTGCATTAATTTAAGTTAAATTCTGACAAAAACTAGAAGGCAAAGGGAACTAAAACAAAAACCATTTAAAATAAAAATAACAGAACACTAGCTGAATACAACGTAATATACAACAAAATCGGGAAATACTTGAGAATTGGATCGCAACATAAGATGATAAATAGACATTTCTACCTTGCCTACACTAAACATTAACATTAAAATAAAACTACCTTAATACAAAAACGTAATATTAAACAATTACCAACTAAGTCAAATTAGATTTCAACTTAAAACCTATGGCTAAATATCATGGTGTGAGTAACCAGGCAGTATTGACAACGGCTGAGGTTCGGTTATGCATGAACCCATATCTTGCCAAAAGCGTCTGTTAGCGCAACAAAGGAAAAATCTAAGAAAGTATTTAAGAAAAAAAAACATTTTCAAAATTCAATAGTTTCTCTGAAGGCGGCCCTTCAAAAATGGTGAGAGCTCTCTTGGGGCGTGTTTTTTTATTTAACTTCCGAGTCGTATATCAATGCTGCTTGATTCCCTCCTTATACAATGGCTATAAATATATGAATATATTAATAAAAGTATTTACTTCAAACTAGCTAAACATCGATAGGCGTGCATGTATCTAAAATTTTAAGGGTATACATGGAGGGAGATTGAAGTTTGCATCTAGGTAGTTATATATAATAAAAATGTAAATAAAGTGTAAAGAATAAATTATAAAGGACTCGCGACTCTTTAAATTATAATAAAATTCTTTTTAAAATCAGGACCTGCCTAATGCTTGTAGCCGGCGTATATTCGCCACTGGCTTCTAATTTATTTTTTTTGTTTTAATGCCGTTCACTTTCAAAAAAAGTGCAGAGGCTAAAAATGAATCCAGTTGGCAGCTTTGATTTAAGCTCAAAAACTTGATTGCTTTATTTTCAAATTTGTTCATCCTTTTATAGTAAGCATAACGGTATTTTGTCTTAAAACTAGTTAACAATTGTTTGTGTAGTTTAGAATGTAAATAGAATCATATGTTCTTTAATTAGTGTAAGAGTAATAGTAGAATATCGTAATACATATTTGTAATTAAGTATTAATAGTTTAATATGTGTGAGTGAGTAGACTAATATTAATAGAAAACGTAAACATAATCATATGTTAACATATTTGTGTAGGAGTAAAAAGTATAATATAGTATCATATGTTTTGTATTCAGCCATATGGGTACATGCGTGCGAATGAGATAGATAGTAGTGCTTAGAATGAACATATGTTCTTATTGTTTGAATGCATGTTCTCGAAAATTATTACAGTAGAGGTTTTTATATTATTACTTATTTTAAGAAAAGTATTTATAGCTTGTTTTATAATGAAATACATTGATGTAATTTAAATAATATGTATAGGTATACTACACCCTTACCCTTAAGAAAAAAAATTTTATTTTGAAATTTATGAAAAATTAAAATTTTTTGTGTTTTAACTCATACAATATTTAAATATAATTCATATATTTACAAGATTTAAATTTTTAAATAAAAAGATATAATTTTTACAAATATTTCTTTAACATATTGTTATGATATTCTTTAAGTGTTCCATTTAAATTTACTATTGAATTTACTCCTTTTTTATTTACAATTATGAATAGACCAATATAAGGAGATTGATTTTTTCTTCTATTCATCCTTTTTATCAAAACTTGATCTCCAATATTTAAATTTAACGGATTTATATATTTATCTTTTTTTATTCTATTCATTTTTGCAATATTTATTAATTCATTTGCTTTTTTTAAAGAATATTTTAATCTATGTTTCAGTTCTTGTGCGTAATTGTCTGTATTATATACTATTGATTCGAAACGATTATCATTTGGAAGATTTGCAGGTTTTCTAAAAATCAGCTCAAACGGTGTATAATTTGTATCAACATGAGGTGTTGTGTTATATGAAAAAGTGAAGTATGGGATCCATTGGTCCCATTCCTCATTTTTACAAAAGTTTAACAAATATTCATTTAATACTCGATGGTTTCTTTCAATCGAGCCTAGAGTCTCATGGTGATATGGAGTGCTAAAAATTTGTTTAATATCTAATAAATTGCATATTTCTGACATTAATTCATTGAGGAATTCTGTACCTCTATCCGATTTTAAAATTTTAAAGTGACCGTATATTAAAATTACGTTTTCAACAAGTGTTTTAGCAACAGTTTTCGCGTCTTTTGTCTCCATTGGACATGCTATTACATACTTTGTTAAGTCGCACTGCATCGTTAATATATATCTGTAATTGTTGGATAAGCGTAGGGGACCAACTGTGTCGATAGAAACTACTTCAAAGCTGGTACTTGGTGTGTCTGTCATTGTTAAATGTTCTTTTGTATGTTTAGTTTGTTTATTAATTTTGCAATTGTTACAACTGAGAATGAACTTTTTTATCATTTTGCTCATATTTTTCCATATGTATTTTTGTTTTAGTTTCATTATTGTTTTTCTTATACCGAGATGTCCTCCATGTGTCGAATTGTGGTATTCTTCGATTAATTTGTTTTGTTTTATTTTGTCGACTATTCTTTGTGGTTCATTATAAATTAAAATTTTTAAGTTTTCGTTTGTTATTTTTATGTTATTAAAAATATCTTTGAACTTATCCATTTCAATGGTTTTAAATATATCATCATTCTTCTTTAGCGCTAATTCTTCTATTCCTGCATTATACATTTTTGATGAAAGCTTCTCCAAAGTCAGCGGTGTGAACAGTGGATTATCACTACATCGTATAATTACTTCCTCATCATGTATTTCAATTTTGGTATCCTTAAACTTTCTTTCTGTAATGAACTTTAATTTTTTTATTTTTTTTATATCTGTTATGGAAGTACAATCCCAAACAAAAAGTTTTGCGGGCTTTTCGCTGACAGGACATTCTCTTTTGTTTAAATCAGTGTTTTTTGTATGTTTATCTGTGTTCATACTTCTTGTAATTGCTAGTATATTTTGTTTGCTATCTTCCATTCCGGTTGGAATCATAGCTTTTAGGGAATCACTATTTAAAATTATTCTTGACAATGCGTCTGCATTGGTATTCATTTTACCCTTTTTATAAATAATATTGAAATCATAATCGCTAAGATCTAATCTTATGCGTGTCATTTTAGAAGAAGGATTTTTATGAGAGAAAAGAGACACTAGCGGGCGGTGGTCTGTTAGAACCGAAAATTTTCTACCGTAGAGGTAGGGTCTGAAAAAATTGATTGCCCAATGTATGGCTAAGAGCTCTTTCTCAATAATTGGCTTGTTTAGGTCATGTTTTGCAAGAGATTTGCTTGCGTACGAAATTGGTAAGTCTGAGCCTACTTCGCCTTGCGATAGGACTGCACCAAGAGCGTAATTAGAAGCATCTGTGGTGAGTATAAAGGGTTTATTGAAATCGGGATATTGCAGTATCGGTGGGTTTAAAAGTTTTGTTTTTAGCTCTTCAAAAGAGTTCTGGCAATTTTCATTCCAGTCAAATTTTGTGTTCTTCTTTAACAATGAGTTTAAATTTTTAGCAATATCTGCAAATCTTGGAATAAATCGACGGTAGTAGTTGCAGAAAGCAACAAATCTTCGTACTTCGTCCGCGTTTTTTGGTATTGGATATTCTTTTATAATTTTATTTTTAGACGGGTCAGTTTTTATACCATTGGCCGTTATAAGATGCCCAAGGTAAATAACTTCTGGCTTTAAAAAACAACATTTATGTGAATTCAATTTTATATTATATTTTCTTAATCTGTCAAACACTTTTATTAAATTGTCGTTATGATGTCCTAAACTACAACCGAAAACAATTATATTGTCTACATAAATAAAAGCTTCTGTATCTAAACCACTTAATGCGATAGTCAGCATTCTTTGGAAGCTGTTGGATGATATCTTCAATCCAAATGGTAAACGTTTAAATTGGAAATGTCCATTTCCAGTTGAAAAAGAAGTTAACGGTCTTGAGTCTTTGTCTAAGTTAATTTGATGGAAAAAGCTGGTCATGTCCAAAGTCGAAAAGTATTTAGCTCTTCCCAGTCGGTCGAGAACGTCTTCTATTTTTGTAAGTGGGAATTTATCGTTCACAATTTTTTCATTTAATTTGCGAAAGTCTACTACAAGTCGCCATTTTTTGCTGTCATCTGTTGACTTTTTGGGAACTACTAGTAATGGTGAGTTGTAGGGGCTTACTGAATGTTCGATTATGTTGTCTGATAAAAGTTGGTCAACCTGTTCATTTATCTCTGTTAACTGTGTTTGTGGAAGTCTGTAATTTTTAATGTATACCGGGGTCGAATCTGTTGTTTGTATTTTCTGCGTGTAAAAATTATTTGTACTTAAGTGTTCTCCAGGGAGATGAAAAATGTCACTGTATTTTTGTATAATGTTTATTATTGATGTCTTGGCATCTGGGTCGTTACAACCAATGTCTAAAGTTTTTAGTAACGTATCTAGTCTATTTTTGTCAGTCTTATTATTGATTTTACAGGCAAATATATTGTAGTTTTCTAGTGGTTGAGTTTCAAAATCAAGATTTTTCAATATTACATTGTTACTATTCGTATTTAGAATCTTAACGTGAGCATTGCCATTTGCTGGTATCAAGCTATTACCTAAAAATACTCCGTTTTCTATCTCTTTATTTAAAATAATACTATCTTCATTGACTTTAATATTTATTGGAACTATAGATTCTGAACGAGCAGGAATCACGATATTTGTTCTACTACAACTATTTAAAATTATTGGTAAAATTATTTCTTTATCATTTATGATTAATGTTAAAGTATATGTTTCAAAGTCAATTTTTGCCATATACTTCTCTAAAAAATCGCGTCCTATAATGCCATCCGTGGCAATTGGAAAATTGTTTTCTACGATATAAAAATTATGTTGGATATCTTCATCGTCCAATATTAAATTTAAATTTTTTGTACCAATGCATTCAATTTCTTCATTTGTAATACCCGTTATTGTCGAAATATTCTGTGTGTTTATGTGATCTATATTTATAATTTTACATATAAAGATATCCGCTCCAGTGTCAATGAGAAATTTCAAATCGTCGTTTGTATTTTCGCATTCTAATGTGATGTAAAAAGAAAGATTTTTATTAAGTTTGCAAATTAATTTTGGCCCCTGTGGGTAACAATCTCTGCTACCCGGCCATAGCGGTTTCCCTGCGAGTTGTTGCTTTTGAAATTATTATTATTAAAAGTTCTATTGATACTATTGGAATTTCTATTAAAATTGCTGTTAGAATTATTATTATTATTTATGAAGTTATGGTTTCCATTAAAATTTCTATTGTTATTACTGTTTGCAAAATTGTTGTTTCTGTTAAAGTTTCTATTTGTATTATTTGTATAGTTTGTATTGTATCTTGTATTCATAAAATTGTTATTATTTCTATTATTGTTTTGTGGAATGTAGCTATTTCTAACGTCGTTGAATCTATTGTAATTTTCTCTGTAAGTATTTCTGTTTCTAACTTGGAAAATATTAGATTTATTTGTCTTTAAACTTTGTTCTGCAGTGATGCATCGTTCTACCGCTTCATTGTATGTTTTAGGTGCATTTGCTAACAAAATAGTTTGGTATTCCAAATTAACACCTTTCATGAAAACATGCAATGCCATGCTTTCATTAACCTTGTAAATTGCATCTTTTGCGTCTTGCGTCGGATTAGTTAAAAATTTAATTTCGAAAGTTATTAACTGTTCAGAAAGTTCTGAAATTTTTTCTCTGAATTCAGAAATACTTTTATTGTTTTGTTTAATTGTACCGATTTCACTTAAAACTTGTTGTAACGTTTTCGGATTGGGGTAAGCATTTTCCAATGAATTTTTTAAATCAGTAAATGTTGAAGGTCTATTAGTTCTACCTATTATACTACGCACTTGAGCAGTAAGTTTGAAATTATATACATATTTAATGAAAAGAGCTTTATCTTCATCTTTTAAAATATCGTGATCGTAAAATATCTGCTTGCGATATAAAATCTTCCAAATTGATAAACTGTCCTTTGAAAATTTGTAGGTTTTTTCCCACGACATTGATATCAAAACTAGCCATATTGTTTTCTTCTTTTATTTCTGGTTTTTGTTTAATTTGTAAATTTTTCAAAATTGTATTTAAATTTTGATAGAGGCTATTAAATCTTTCTTTTAAAATCTCATGATTTTCATCTATCGATTGTTCAATATTTACTTTGTTTCTTAGACAGTCTAAAGTTTTTAATTTCTCTTCAATATACTGTTCAGTATATTCTCTATTTTTACTTTTGTTTATATTTAGTTTTAATTTTTCTAAAAATTTTATGTTTTCTTGGAGATTTTCCATTTAATCTTGAATACCCGTATTGTTTAGTAATTTATACCTAAAATTTTAATATTTCCGAACACCCTGTGTTACATTCAGCTTTTCGGTACAAGTTGAACGTGTAGGTGGCGCAACAAGTGTTCGTCAAGTTTTAACGAAAGAAGAAACGTCAAAAAAAAAGAAAACAATATACATAGTTAAAAGGAAATGTGGGTCGTGTTTGCAAGTTCGAGAATTCATAAAATTTTTCGTTACTAATAAAGAAATTAAAAGTTCGGTTATTGTGAAAACATAACTATGTTATTTTGAAGTATATTAAAAGATTCGTTTTGTGTCGCGTTATATTAATTAATGCATAATTTACGTGTTGTGTGTGCAAATACGTATGTGTGTGTGTAAAAAAAATTTAAAAAAAATATATATTGCAGTTTGCCTTGTGTAAAAAGAAAGCAATTTATGCTAGGCAATATTTATGCGCGATTGTATGAGAAAAAAAAGGATACATTTGAGGTTATGTGCTGTTAAAAAAATATAATAATTTTCATTTCTAAGTTATTTGTTTTTTTTTGTGTGTCAATTTATTGATAAGAAATAAATTAGTGGTATAAATTCATATATATATAAGTTAAAAAAAAACAGTGTATAAAAAAGGCTACTTTTTCGAAGCAGATTTGCAGCGGCTCTCCATTTGTTGTTCGATTTGTGACCATGTCTCGCAGGCTACTTTCCAGTGTGGTGGTGGGTCGCTGTTGACGATTTTTTTTAGACTTGCCAGCCGTCGTCTATCTCTTACTAGGCGCCCTCCGCGTTGTGACTTGGGTTTTGGCAATTTTGGAATCGCAGTCCTCTTCGCCTCTTTGTATTGCGCTTGACGTCGCGCGTACTCCTCAATGGTAATTACCTTAGGTCCTTTAGTTGCCGTTGTAAGGATTTTTGATGGTATATACTTTGGTGCGTTCGTCGTTTTGCCCGTAGGTATATATTTCGGTGCCAGATTAGCCGTCGGCAAATTGGTTTGTATTTTATTTGGCAGGATCGCCATGTAAAGAATAAATTATAAAGGACTCGCGACTCTTTAAATTATAAATTTTTCTTTTTAAAATCAGGACCTGCCTAATGCTTGTAGCCGGCGTATATTCGCCACTGGCTTCTAATTTATTTTTTTTGTTTTAATGCCGTTCACTTTCAAAAAAAGTGCAGAGGCTAAAAATGAATCCAGTTGGCAGCTTTGATTTAAGCTCAAAAACTTGATTGCTTTATTTTCAAATTTGTTCATCCTTTTATAGTAAGCATAACGGTATTTTGTCTTAAAACTAGTTAACAATTGTTTGTGTAGTTTAGAATGTAAATAGAATCATATGTTCTTTAATTAGTGTAAGAGTAATAGTAGAATATCGTAATACATATTTGTAATTAAGTATTAATAGTTTAATATGTGTGAGTGAGTAGACTTATATTAATAGAAAACGTAAACATAATCATATGTTAACATATTTGTGTAGGAGTAAAAAGTATAATATAGTATCATATGTTTTGTATTCAGCCATATGGGTACATGCGTGCAAATGAGATAGATAGTAGTGCTTAGAATGAACATATGTTCTTATTGTTTGAATGCATGTTCTCGAAAATTATTACAGTAGAGGTTTTTATATTATTACTTATTTTAAGAAAAGTATTTATAGCTTGTTTTATAATGAAATACATTGATGTAATTTAAATAATATGTATAGGTATACTACAAAAGTAACACAGTAAATCTAAGAACTACAAACACACCTAGCTTCATTTTTATAATTTAAACACTTACCTATAATCAACTTAATAAAACTGAAATCGGTACTGACCTTGAACCGGAAATTAAGGAAACGAAATACTTAACAAAAAAATAATATTCAATAAATCTAATATTGAAATGAATTAATCTAAAATAACACTAAGCTAAAACGACACTGAAACCAAACTAAATATAATATAACACTGAACAAGAAGAAAATTAATATAAATGAAAACTGATTTAGTTGAAATAAATTTTAAAAAATTACTTTAAGTAAAGAATTACAATTCCCTTAATCTGTTCATATATTGTTTTCCTATAAAAGCAACAGTTTCCAAGTTAAAAATAAGCGCATGAAGAAAAAAAATATTTTTTTTTAAATTCATAAAAAATACAAAACGGAAATAAGTTTCAAGTCTAGTTACTTTTTCGCAAAGTCACATAACCTATGAGCAAAATGAGACAAAGATCATGAAAATCGATGCACGCGTTTCGCTTTTATTCGCAATTGAGTAAAGGTATGAATTTCAAAAATCAGTTATAGCTACCACCCTTAAAATAAAAATAAAAATTAAAAAATTATAATGCAAACAAAAATTTATTTATAAAAACTTATTGAAAATAAATTAATATGCAATAAATACGCAATTATAATATGCATAAAAACAAAATTTAGAACATTTTTTCAATTATTGGCAATATCCATCCTTGTAGAAGTTGACGCTTGTGGTTCTGATGATCTTGTTTTCTTCGTAGGTTGTTCATATTCATAGTCTGAGTCTGTATCGTCATCCGAGATACACATACTATTCAAGGGCGTGTTTTTTTCACTGTGTCCACCAATTTCAATGTCTTCATCTTCGGTGCTTTCTTCAAAGCATAATTGTGGAACTCCACCAACAAACCTCCGCAAGCAATGCATCCAATTTTTTGCTTTTGAACCGCTTTTCAATTGGCATGGTCACCTCGTGGAACCTCTCTCCTTGTTCGTCTGATTCCTGAGGTGATTGTGCCAAAAAGGTATCGAGGTGGTGGTACAAGATATGCAATTTCAGCGTCATGGATGCACCGATTTTTTCGAAATAATACAGCAACCTGTCCACTCGTTGCTGTATCTCTTCGGTTTCGGCTAGCAGGGACACAGTATCCGCACTCGGAGGTTTAGGTGCATCGTATCAGCAGGACGTTGCACTGGAAGTGTGGCAGTAAATGCAGCAGTGTATACTTTTGCTTTCAATTGTTTTCTGTTTAGTCCAGGACGAAAATTTATGCATGCGTAGCACCTGGATTCATCATGTCCGGTTAGGTCTTCCACCCAAATTACTGGCTTTATAAAAGACAACTTTCTACTTTTTCCGTGCATCCATTTTAGAAGGGTAGTATAACAACTGTTGCACACTGTGTTCGGCGTAAAATTTGCACCAATTAAATCTGCTTCATCGAAATAATTACAATACGCGGTTTTGAATTGCTCAGTAAACAAATTTTTTCGATCTTTTTTCTGTATTTTTCGGACGATATGATCACAAACGTAACAAAATTCATCCAAATTTGGGCACTTGTTGTTTTCCATATTGATATATTTTATGTTTTGTTGTTATTCACTTTTAAAAAACTGGAGAAAAATCACTTTCACTGTTCGCGTTCGTCGGCACTGCCTGAATGAAAAAAATCGATCAATGCACACCTATAAATACTACGTATATTTCAATATTTTACTGCCAGGTACTTATAAATGGGCGCATATTTTAAGGGTGGCTGGCTATATTCCTGATTCAGCACTTGTATGTTTCAAATTGTGCAAAACTTTCCAAATAATCAGCATCCTTAAATGTGGGTTTATTTATTGTTTTGTTTATTCCTTTTTTTTAATTCTCAGAATCATAAAAAGGTGACTAAGATAAATTTAACGTAAGAATATAATAAAATAAATTAAAACTAAAATAAGATAAATTTAACATAAGAAGATAACAAAATAAAACTAAACTAAAATAAAAGCAATATAATTCAAAACTAAACTAAAATAAAATCGATATAATTCAAAACTAAAACAAAATAAAATCAAAATAATACTAAATTAAACGGAAATAAAATCATTGAAATCAGAAACTAATAGCGCATTCTTTTTTGAAAAAAAGTTCTGACCTCACAGAATGCAGAACTTTTTAGATTCTGACCTGAATTTACAGAATGCTGACTTCTTTTGAGCTAAGAAAAGAACGGAAAAAATGAAACATTTTTTTTTCATTTGGTACTGGCTGCACTGTTGTTTTGAATTCCGACGCATTTACGATTGAGGTTATGTATAGCGCCGACTGCATGGAATTTTTAATAAATACTCATCGAACTGTTCAGTTTTATTAAAACTAACCACTTAAATCAAAATTTTTTCGGATTAAATTGCAAAACTTTTTCAAAATTGAAACTTTTTGCTTCTCACAATTGTCACAACATATAATATTAATGTCAAAATTATTTTTTTTTTTTTGTTTTTATGTGTGTATTACTAGAGAGCAGAATGCAGAACCGCCGAATTTTACAGGTCAGAAAATTTTGCATTTGTTATACTTTTGCGGTCAGATTTTTCGAGAAAAGAACACGATTTATTTTGAGGTCAACTTTTTTTTAGAATAGAACGGAAAAAATGCAGAACTCTTGAAAAGGTCAGAAAAAATGCAGAATTTTTTTCCAGAAAAGAATGCTCTATAAGCTGTAATAAAAGCAATATAATTCAAAACTTAACTAAAATAAAAGCAATATAATTCAAAACTAAACTAAAATAAAAGCAATATAATTCAAAACTAAACTAAAATAAAATCAACATAATACTAAACTAAACGGAAATAAAATCATTAAAATCCGTAATTAAGCTAAAATAAAAGCAATATAATGCAAAGCTAAACTAAAATAAAAGCAGTATAATTCAAAAATAAACTAAAATAAAAACAATATAATTCAAAAGAAAACTAAAATAAAATCAATATAATTCAAAACTAAAATAAAATAAAAGGAATATAATTCAAAACGAAACTAAAATAAAATCAACATAATACTAAACTAAACGGAAATAAAATCATTAAAATCCGTAATTAAGCTAAAATAAAAGCAATATAATGCAAAACTTAACTAAAATAAAAGCAGTATAATTCAAAACTAAACTTAAATAAAAGCAATATAATTCAAAACTAAACTAAAATAAAATCAATATAATTCAAAACTAAAACAAAATAAAATCAATATAATTTAGAACTTAACTAAAATTAAATCAAACTAATACCAAACTAAATGGAAATAAAATCATTAAAATCCGAAACGAAGCTGAAATAAAAGCAATATAATTCAAAACTAAATTAGATTAAAATCAATATAATTCAAAACTATACTAAAATAAAGGGTCCGCCAAATAACTTTTTTTTTAAAATTCTATAAAAAAAAACTACTGGATATTTTCTCAAATTTCTTTTTTTATTTGAAATTACAATCCTTCCGGTTAATAATGAAAAATAATTTCATTCAAATGGCTGCCTCAGCTGGCCATGCAGTAGCCTACACGATCGGTCCAATTTTTAAGCACATTATCGATTGTGTGCAGCTGTATTTCACCAATGGCTTCACGAATATTGTCCTTTAAAGCGTCAATTGTCTCTGGCTTGTCGGCGTAACACTTATCTTTGAGGGCACCCCACAAATAATAGTACAACGGCTCAAATCGCAGCTCCGAGGTGGCCAAACGACATCAGCTCTGCGGCTGATAATGCGATCTTCAAAAACAGGGCGCAAAACATCGAGTGTAGCTTCGGCTGTGTGGCACGTAGCGCCGTCCTGTTGAAAACAAATGTTGCCAATATCCTCCTCTTCATTTTTTGTAAACAAAAATTCGTTCAACATGGCCCGATAACGAACGCCATTGACTGTAACGGCCACTCCTTGCTCATTTTCGAAGAAAAATTGCCCAATTATGCCTCTGGACCAAAATCCGCACCAAACACTGACTCATTTTGGGTGCAGCGGCTTTTCAATGTATGCGTGCGGGTTTTCTGTGCCCCAAATGCGACAATTTTGCTTGTTTACATACCCGCCAAGATCAAAATGATCATGAAAAGATGATTTTTTTGGCAAAATCGGCATCTTCTGTAAGTCAATCGCAGGCCCGCTTAGCGAAGCGAAAACGCATTGGATGGTCAGTTGGCTTCAACAACTGAACCAATTGGACTTTGAATGGCGTCATACCAAGGTCTTTATGCAAAATTCGTCTCAATGATGTCTCCGAAATGTTCAATTGTTGGGAACGACGGTGAATTGATGTTGATGGCGCTTCACGCACACTTTCTGCCACAGCAGCAATATTCTCTAGTTGAAAAAAAAAACGTTAGATGGCGGACCCTGTAGAATCAAAATAATAATAAACTAAAATAAAACTAATATCCATTCAGACTAATATGAGAAACAAAAAACTGTTTTTTGGGTTAAAGTAACGATTTTGAAAAAAAAAATATATATTTGAAATTTTCTCCCTCTGATTCTGAAAGCTCCGCGATGTGCGTGGGCACTTGTTGAGAAAAAAATACTTTAATAAAATGTTTTAATTGCGAACCGATCTGACTTTACAGATGGTTATGTTGTTTTTTCGGTATCTTATTGTATTGTGATACCGTTTCTTATTTAAATTATTAAATTCCTGTTAATATAGAAAAACAATAATGTTTACTAAAATAGTCTTAGCAATTGATTTAAGAACCTACTGTTATTGTAAGTAACTTTAAGAATGAATAGAAATAATAAAAGATTCTGTTAAGCTTAAGAAGAAAAGAAAAAGGAAAAATGAGTAATTGATAGGGGAGGATAGGTGGCAGGAGCAAATTGGCAAGGGCTTAAGTAAAGATTTTTTGGGGTGACCTAAACCAAGGCGCAGGGTCACCATGGCTGGTCTTTTGTGGCCAGAAGGGGAGGGATAGCCAAGGGCGATCAAACAACGCCTCAAGATCGACCTAAGACGGAACCACGAAGCGACGGTGTGCCTAATATAAACAGTGCGTCCCTGTGATTGGCAACAGTTTTGGGTTCTATTCGCAGACATCTTAATCGGGTAGTTGGTTTGCATTTTTCGGAAGTTTCCAGATTTTTTGATTTTATCCGTGGCCACAAGTTTTTACAGGGTTTTGGGTGTTTTTAATCCTACGGGATTTTTCGTTTCAGCTGATACGATTTTTATTCTTGGAAGTTTCCACCTGTCAGTTCGGGCTGGCAAGGACACCACCCCATCCGGCGAGTCTTAGCTGCGCAATATTCCAGCGTACCAGCGCTGCCAGAGGGACGACAGGGATGCGCAACAAGGGCTACCTTGCCGTATGACGCATCGACCGCAAACAAAGGTAAGGAAACATGACACATCAGCAAAGGTAAGTCTGCTGATATCTGCAAAACAAAAGATAGAGACCTACAATAGAGACCCAGTGTAGCCTATGGGGCCAGTACTTGTTGAAGTCGTGCAATCGGCTCTTCAAAAGCTGCAAGTACCGCGCTTCGATGCAGAGTGGACAAAATTGTTAAATACTTTCAAAGCATTAGTCCACGACGTCGACTCGATGCAGACAATGGAAAAATTCCATCGCCTCATTAACGCACTACAAGGCAAGCCATTGAACCTAGTGCACAGATATGAAATGACTCCAGAAAATTACCCTTTAGCTTGGGATGCTCTGAAAGAGCGATACGACAACAGCAAGAAAATCGTCGATGCTCACTTGACGTGACATTTCAATCAACATCAAGTTCCACGCGGCGATATGAATGCCCTCAGAACATTGATCGACACAACGAACATGGTGGTTCGGCCACTGCATGAGCTTCGAATTCCAGTGGAGCACTGGGATGCAATTTTTGTGCACATTGTGATGAAAAAAATCGACCAATCGATCAAGCTCGATTGGGAATTGACAAGATTGGATAAACCAAAAGGCGACATACCCAAATGGAAAGATTTGGCAAAATTTTTGGAGCGAAGAGCAGCGCACTGAGAAACAGCAGCAGATTACGACCGTTGCATTCGAACAGGTCAGCGCAAAGGAGTAACAATCGCAACATCTCTCAAGGGCCGTGGAGTGACCATGGCGCAGTCGCCGGCGAGCAGCAGGCACGGCAACAGTTTCAACGATACATGCTTTGCGACGGTGACCACCCCCTATACAAATGCCGAGATCTGCGCGATATGCCCATGAAGCAGCGCTGGGCACGTTCAAATTTGAAATGTGCAACAACTGCTTCAGACGTGACCACAAAACTAAAGACTGCGCAAAACAAGGCTACCCAAAGTGTAATGGACAAAAGCACAATTCCACACTGTGCCCCAATTCAAATCATAACAAGCCAGAAAAATACGCAATGACCATAGCACGAAAGGCAATTCCAGCACAAGGTGCAAACACAGATAAACAAAGGCATTCAGCACTATGTAAAGCGCAAACGCAGCAGGCATGCAGTTCACCACAGAACGAAATGACCTTGCTTGCGACAGCTTGCATATTGCTCAAAACGAGCAATAGAAGCTTCATCAACGCACGGGCACTATGCGATGCAGGTTCGCAAATCAACCTTATAACGGTGGAATGCATGCGAAGATTAGGCTTAAAAGTTACTACAGCGCAGATTTCCATCACAGGAGTTGGTAAAACAGCCGTCCAAGCGCACGAGGCAATTGCATGCTGCATAGCTAGCCGTGTCACTGATTATGAGCGAGAAATTCATGCAACTGTGCTGCCAAAGAAATACCACCACAGCAATTTGAACGCAAATGGCCTAAACTCAACGATTTAGAGCTGGCCGATCCGCAGTTTGGCGAACCACGCCACATAGATATACTTTTAGGTCCAGCATTGTGGGCAGAAATTATTGGCGCAGAGATCCGACGCAGCGATTCTGGTCAACCCACACTTCAAGCTAGCAAGCTTGGCTGGCTTGCATTCGGTCGCTGCGATGGAGCGGCAACCAACGCATCGTGCAACCTCGCCTACGCCGAGGAAAATTATGAAAACATTGAACGACTACTGCAGCGCCTCTGGGAGGTGCATGAGCCTTTAGAAGCAGAGGAAAATACGCCAGAGGAAATCTTCGCAAAAAACCACTTCAAATCAACACACAGGCGCACAAGTGACGGTCGATATGTGGTGAAATACCCATTCATCGATTGAACAAGAAACCTGTGCGGCACAAGAAAGATATTCGAGCGACGATTTAATTCTCTACACGCAAAATTCGTGCGATTTACAACATACCACGCAAATTACAGCGTATTCATCGATGAATTCATAGCGCTAGGGCATATGCACGAAGTCTTCGAGAAAGAGCGTCATCCCGAAGAAGTAATATTACCACATCATGGAATCAATAAAGGCAAATTTCGAGTAGTATTTGACGGTTCATGCAAGTGCGAAACCGGTAAGTCACTTAACGATTTTTTGTATGGTGGGCCGACGCAACAGGACAATCTGATTGATATCCAACTTAAATTCCGGGCGCATAGAATTTTAATAACAGCAGACATTGTAAAAATGTTTCGGCAAGTCATGGTAGATCCACATGAAGCGGTAGCGCAGCGCATATTATGGCGCTTCACCCCAGGTGGGCCGCTTACAACACTTCAACATGATCGCATTGTTTATGGATTAAAACCTGCATCTTACCTTGCAATTGCCACCTTACGACAATGTGCTATAGACCACGCAAATGAGCACAAGCTAGCTGCACAAATAGCGCTGAGAGATTTCTGGGTAGACGATCTCATAACCGGCACTGACACCGAAGAAGGCGCGATCGAGATATTTCATGAGTTGACGACACTTCTTGGAAAAGTAACATTTCCGCTGGCAAAATAGACATCCAATAGCTGGCGAGTACTGGAAGAAATCGATGAAGAGACAACAACTACAATCCGTCCGCTATCGGATGAAGAAACTACGCTAGTGCTGGGAATGCACTGGAACACGCTCGATGATGTTTTGCTATGAAAAGTACAACAAACAAAACAGACTTCAATCACAAAACGTATGGTGGTCAGCCAAGTTGCAAAACTTTATGATCCAAACGTGCTTCTTGGACCGATAGTCATCAGAGCGAAAATTCTCGTACAAGATATTTGGAAGCAAGCCACTGAATAGGACCATCTAGTTAGCGCAGCAATTGAAGAGCGCTACAAGGAGCTTATGCAAGAGCTACCTCTAATTGAGGATCAAAGTTCCAAGATGGATCGCAACAACAGCAACAGCTCAGAGCATCCAATTTTTTGGGTTTGACGATGCTTCAAACAACGCATATGCTGCGGCAATCTACATCAAGGTCGTTAGAGACGACAACAAAGCGCAAACAATGTTACTGTTTGCAAAATCAAAAGCGGCGCCAGTAAAAACAGTCACAACACCACAACTCGAGCTAAGCACAGCAGAGTTGCTAGGGCGAAACATTAAGCATGTTCAGCGAGTGATGACGCAGGTGATCAAAGCACCAGTGAAGGCAACAATATGCTGGAGCGATTCCATGGTCGTATTGCATTGGTTACGCAAACTGCCATGCCAGCTAAAAACATACGTTGCCAATAGAGTAAACTCAGTGCAGACGACAACTAAAGGCGCAGAATGGCTACACGTTCCTACTGCAGACAATCCTGCAGACATCATCAGTCGAGGCACCACTGTAGAACAGTTGATAGACAGTGGTCTATGGTGGGGGGGACCCGAGTGGTTGGCATCAGACGAAGACGAATGGCCGCAGAAACCGTACGAGATACAAGACGATGAGGCCGTGGAAGTGCGCAGAGAAAAGAGAGTGCCAGAAGTGCTGCTGGTCACCACATCAAACATTAAACATTTTATGCGAGGTAAAACAAATTTACTTGAATACTATGGATCATGGCGCACTACAGTGAGAGTCACAATGTACGCGCTTAGATTTATCAAAAAATGGCGTGAGCACAAGCGTACACGCCCAAAGGCAAACTCAGTGCCACGCGATGAAATCAAAGAGCAGCTTAGCGCTGAAGCCTTTATTATTGCACAGGTGCAGGCACAGTACTACCCTGTCGAGATTCAAGAGTTACAGCGAGGGAATCAAGTACCACCACGCAGCGAACTACTTCAGATGAATCCACGTATTGACGACGAAGGAGTGCTTCGCATGTGCGGTAGAATAATACGAACCAATGCGCCAGTCGATACGCGAGAGCCGATCATCGTGCCACCTAAGAGCCAAGTGGCACTACTTATCATTAGAGAAGCTCACCGGAAGACATTACACGCTGGATCCAAGGAACGATGCAATTCATACGCCAGCGATACTGGATTCCACGACTTAGACAGGTAACTCGCACGCAATTGCGCAGATGCATTTTTTGCCATCGGTATCAAGCGCAACCAAATGGCCAGATGATATCAGCGCTGCGCGAATGCCGTATCACACCTACATTTCCGTTTGCGCACACTGGAATTGACTACGCCGGCCCAATCCGCCTTCGCGCATGGAATAACAGCCGCAAAATCGAGCTAAGGGGTTATATTGCTGTTTTCGTATTCATGGCCACACGAGCAGTCCACCTGGAGGCAGTCACGAACCTCACCACGAGCGCATTTATGGCAGTTTACTACCGACTGGCTAGCCGGCGTGGATCTGTTGAGTGCTTCCACAGCCATAACGCAACAAATTTCGTAGGCGCAAGCAAAGAAATGACGGCTATATGGGACAGTTGGACGAGCACAGATCTGGTCGGAGCGCTAGCTAAGGAGAGTTTATTCCACCGGGCGCGCCACACCAAGGAGGCCCCTGGGAGGCCAACGTGAAGTCATGCAAACATCACTTGCGTAGGCTGACTCACGGACACGCGCTAACTTTCGAGCAGCTGGATACATTACTTTCGCAAATTGAAGTGATTTTGAATGCTAGACCACTACATCCAGTAAGCGACGATCCATCGGATTTGGAAGTCATAACTCCAGTGCATCTTATCAACGGGTGACCCCTCACAGCACCGCTCATGCGCAAGGAAGCTGTAAAGGATGTTTCACCAACCAAGCGCTGGGCCTTTATTCAAGCGCAGGTACACATTTTTTGCGATGCCTGGCGTGCCGACTACTTGTTCTCGCTGCAGCGCCGAATGAAATGGACGACACCAAGCGAGAACGTCAAGATCGGCGACCGTGTTCTCATACTGGAGGATAACGTGCCACCACCCCTCTGGGCACCAGGAAGAGTGACTAAGGCACGTTCCGATGCACAGGGTCTTGTACGAAGCGTAACGATTCAAACGGCTTACGGACATGTTCATCGCCCAATTCAGAAGGTTAGCGTCCTACCACTGGATCTTGATTCGTAACAACACAATTAACAACGTACAAAGGGACCGAGCAGCGCGCTCGACAACCCTGCAAAGCGCTTGGCGATCGCGCATTTTTCCATACGCAGGGCCCTTTGTGCGGAAGTTGAACTAGTTCAACGGTGCCGGGATGTTCCGTTTCGGAGAGGGCAGATAATGTGACGCAAATTATCTGCAGGAGAGAGTGGCCGAAGGCATCGATTCATGCGCCAACGAAATCAGTTGAAACATAACCGCGAAACGAGTAAGTAATAAATATACAGTCCACTTATATTCGAAATCTATTCACCAATGATGTTTCCTGTACACATATGTGTGTTAATACAACAAGCATCTATGGGTATCTTTATCGATGGCTAAGCGCACAAAAGTGATAAATGAAAAATTTTAAATGTTCAGGAACGTCGATTCCGTTTTAAAATTTCAGTATAATTCAAGAACAGCGACAACTCTCTTTTTTATTATGTTTTTCTTGGATTATATGGATTTTGGCAATACAATACTTCTGGATATGAATCTATTTTTAAAATAAAAAAACACTAGATTTCAGACAAATTTTAAATATAAAAAGAGTTATATCTTAAAAAGTTATGCATGGATTTTTATGCTTAGTTTGTTAAATTTAAATAAAAAAACTATTTTGGATTAATAAACAATTTTTTTGAAAAAATTTTTATTCTAATAACAAAAAGTAGTAGTGATGTTGATGAATAAAACCGTCTCAAGACCTGTGACTATCACTATCGTTTATTATAAAAGTGTAGATATTAAAGAAGCATATTAACAGAAGCTTTAAATTGACATTACATGCAATTTTGATAAATAACCCCTTAAAAATTACAAAATATTCTGTTAACTGCTACAAAAATTTACGCTAACCGACTCACTTTTAGGCACGCAAGAGACGCACATTGGTGTGTAGACAAACCTTTTAGTCGCAGGTGTATTCGCCGTGCTTATCGGTGGTACTCTTTAAACAGAATACAGTGCACGCTCCGGGACAAAATCTCAGGTGGCAATGCCTCATGTTGAAACTTCTTGGCTAGCTAGTCGAATACTGCATCCATGATTTCAGTCACGGGTATGGTACGCATGCATTTAGAAAGAAATTCCAACACATTCTTTACTAGTTGCTGGCATTCTTTGGTGTCGTCATTGAAGGCAATGTCAGGTTTGTAGCGGCAGTCCACAATATTAGGTGTCGTGGGGTAGGAATTTTCGACCACTAAACAGAGGCAATATCCCTGCAATAAAGTGCTGTAGTGCTCCCAGACAACAGGAGGCATAGCCATTTCGACGGAATTTAAAGTTTTGCGTACACTTAAAAATAGAGATAAAAATATTAAGAAGTTCTTCTTGAGAAAAACGCATCTTTTGAAAACAGACCATTTTTATATGATGTCAGATCGATGTTTTCTGTGATAACATAATGCTTGAGCAATATCTGATCGATGGCTTTGTGGCGTGGCCGTAGAGCGTACCGTTTACCCTACTGAGCAGTGGCCATATGCCACTGCTGTTAGTGATCGTGTTTCTGTGCGGTCTTAGGAATTTTATTTGGCGACACTTTGTTGCGATTTGATAAACAAAGTGTAGGCTAGCTTATCGCGCGTTTGCTAGCCTAAGCACATTCCACTGTGACAAAGTTGTCGTCGTCTCTGTGACGGCATTGTGGTAATGTGATCGTGAGCTAAGTGTGGGACTGACGTTCGGTTGAGCTGACGCTCTGTCTCGCCGCGTAGACAGAACGTCAGCCTCGTTTATAGCGGGCAACGGTTTCATGTGACGGTTCGTCAACAGCCACTTCAAGCGGTTGGCTACTCGAGTGATACGGCGTGTGGTTGTTGTTCGCTTGTGTGTTGTACAACAACACAGGCTCGCTGCCTGTGACGATTCAACATATCGGGATGTGTGTGTATGTTGTGGGTCTGTTGTTGTATAGCCGCATCGGTTTGCCTTGATGACGAATACCAAGAGGTTCTAAGCTAGTGTGGTTGTTGTTGTAATTGTTCGCTCGTATTGTACAACAACCACCCTTAACGTTAGCTGAGTAAGCGCTTGTTGCTTGCACGCTGGCTTAGCTAACCAGCGTTCATGCAATTGCGCTGCCAATACGATGATTGGCATACGCTGCGTCAGCCCCCACCGCACCCTTTCTCTAGCACTGTTATTAGCGCTGATAACAGGGCTAGCGACTATAAAGGCCAGTGCAGAGCTCCACTGTATCGTTCTATCGCGAAAATGCATATAGGAAATTCGGTTTTTGTTGCGCTATGTATGTGTGCTGCCGCGCTCACATACTTAGCTCTTAGATATATCTTCGACGCGTTGTGGTGGCATGGTCTCTGGGCCATGTTGCCTTAGAAGTTAGTGAGTTTTTACGCCGCGAAGAAAACGGACTAACTCTGCGCGAACCGTAGAAAAATAGCAGTAGGTATTAATAAGAACTATCACGTTGTAAATATAGAGTAAACAATAAATTATAATAAACTATAAAACTATATTCGACGCGTTGTTTAATACCTACAGCTTCAAAGGATATGAGATGCTTGAAGTAGTTGCTCTGTTGGCGTCTCACCAAACATGCATTGCGTTTCCAGGACTTTTCATAAAAGTCATCTACCTTGACGGGACTCAGCAGCCAATGAAAGACTTTGGGTCCTTCTGTGATGCTGTTAATTTTGTTGGCATTGGAGTGCAGCATTAACGGCTCTAGTTTAATGTTTTCACCGTTGGCTGAATAGTTCACTGCGAATTGACTTTACCAGTCCTAAAATTATTGAGTTTATACTTTAGCACAAAAGACTTGCGTAAATCACCATCTACCGCAATATTCTTACGCTTTTTTACTTTTTGCTCTTGGAGCAAATGACGTATTTTAACTTTTAAAGTAATATTTCCTTTCTAGGCTTGATCAAAGCCTTTTGCTGTTCCAAACGAGCTGCTTTACTTATATTTTAAGATGAATATAGTTTTTTCATAAATAGTAATAAATAACAAAATTTGCAAACATTTCGGATTCATAAATTCTATTAAGCACCACAAAAAATAACTACAATAAAAATGACTGCTTACTTTTCGAACTGCCAAAATTTGGCATACAAACACTGACAACTATAAAAATGGCTGTACAATTTATAGTATGAGACAAACTTTTATAGCAAAAGTTCAGAAAGTTTAACTTTGACTATCCTCTAGTATCTCATGAAATGACATGGGATATCACATGCTATAAAAATTTAAAATTTAGAATAGTTGCCAGTTTACGGCCCACGCGTAAATAATTTTTTTCTTATTTTTAAACGTATTTGGGCCTCTTGAGTCCAAAAATTTAAAAATAAAATGTCGGTCTCTAATGGTTTAAGAGATAAAATTCGAGAAAACTTGAAAAATTACAATTTTAAGCTTGTTTTTAACACTCCGCACAAGGGCAAATTATTTTATTATCTTAAATTCAAATTTAATGAAAAAAACTAACTGTATGCAGTTTTCTTTTTTTAATAGGCGGCCTTTGGCCGCTGCTTAGGGATTACAACCCTCAGTATGTCCAACACCAGCTTCGCTGTCTACAGTATTTCTGGATAAAATTCTCGTGTATATAATAGGATTTCATATCAATTTTTTTTTAATTTTGGGCTACATTTAATTTTTTATTTTGGTCTTTGTTCCGCACACTTCATAATATGCACCGAATTTTGAAACTTTCGCGAATTTTATCTCGTAAGCCATTCGAGACCGACATTTTATTTTTGCACTTTTGAACTAAGAAGACTAAAATACGTTTAATAAAACAAGAAAAAATTATTTACGCGTGGGCTGTAAACTGTACTTATGCTGTTCGGTGTAAATGTATTATAAAACTGTGAATATTGCAACGCTGTTCACACAATAGAGTATGCATGCTCTACATGAAAGTGATTACTTGCACGTGTAGACGTAGTGTTATATTAAATTGACGCTGTGAACACTTGCAGAACAAATTTGAAGATATAAAGAAGAATTAAACATATGGCACCACTAGTCAGCAAGTCTTAATTTTGTTTGGTATTTCGGTAAAATAATACGAAAAGTTTTGCGTAAATTAATTAAAAATTTGTAGAATTGTGAGTAGTGTCGTTCCAAGTATAATAGCAAAAAGCGTTTCATATTGTTATTACTTTCATCATCCATACTCTTTGTTCAAAATATACATTTGTAAGGCATTGGCAAGAATGAAATATCTGGCCCTTGGCGATGGTATGCTAAAGATTAACAGAGAGGAAAGAGAGAGTTATAAGTCTTGAACATTTAAAATTAAAAGAATAGGTAAAAATTCAGTCATCATATCTAACATCCGAAAAATAGAATGCAAAATTCTTCGCTGTTGTAAATTTAAAATTAAATAAAAGGCAGTTTTTTATTAATAATTGTGGAAAAATTCGAACACAAGCGATTGTGCAGCCATAAGTTATAAAGTGACCTATGGTTAAATCTGCCAATAAAGTCTGTTGTTAAAAAAAATGTAAAATAGTGATTCATCTTAATTTGTAGTTTTCCTTGCTGAAGATTTCATTTAGCAATTTCTCTAAAAAATTTTTCACATGAGTAAATATTGGTTTCAGTATTAATTAAAATATTTGCTAGCATTACTAGTTCCTAAGCTGGAGTTGGTTGTCGGGACATCATAGTTGGAGTCATTGGGATATTGGGAAGAGCACATTAATGCTAGTACGAAATGGATGCTGAAACGCAGGAAATACGACTGGTGAGTTTTTTTCTCTTTTAATTGCAAATACTTGACTGTAATGAAATATTTATGAAACAAAGGGGTCTGATTACTTAATTTTTCATTTATTTGGCTGGACTAGATTAAGATTGGGTGATGATGTTATTTGTATACCCAACAAAAAAGCAACATTTACAGCCGCTCTCCAATCTTGTTTAAACTCATAAAATATAATATCAGACCAATGAAAACAATAAATGACACCTACATATTTGCAAACCAAGTGTGTCCGTAGCGATTGACAACGAAACCACCTACTTGTCGGACCAACTGGTTAAGTAGTGAAGAAAAAAATAATTTATGAAAAAAAATTTGCTTCTATAAAATATTTTTTTTACATATTCTGCAGAAACTAGTGAAGTATATATCATCCTACATTTGCAAATTGGTTTGTTAGTTTTTCAAGATTAACTACGGAATTCACTCATTCATAAATAACAAAAATATTTGTAGTATTTGTACAATAAATTCCGAAGTCAAAGAATTATCGCTTTAAAAAAAATGAACATGAACATGAGAAACATCCAAATTATGTTCAGTAATTGGCGTTTTTTACTTTAGCGCCCACGCGTAAATTTGAAAGTTTGAAAATTCAGTGCAAATGTTTAAGGTTGTTAAAGCTAATTTCCTTTTTACGAACTAATAGATGCGAGTATAAATGCTGTCTACATTATTTTATCTCTTGTATTGTATATTAAGACACATCATTAAATTAAAAAATCAAAAATTTTCAAAAAGATTAAACTCGCCGCGATTACTTCGTAAAAAGGGAAAATCTAACATCTAACACACTTAAAAATTTGCACTGAATTTTCGAACTTTCGCGAATTTTATCTCGTAATCCAAACGAGAGCGACATGTAATTTTTGAGACATTTAATAAAATTATTCAAACTGATTTATTGGTGTAGGTGTATTCCACGCATATAGCACTATTAACACTCAAACTTTGGTGCTTCTTGGACAAAGTTATGACAAAAACATAAGTCCCTTTCATAAAGCTTATGTGGCGATCAAAAACTTTAAAGCGAGATTTCTCAAAACTTTGCAATCAGACTTTAAGTTGTTTGCTTAATTACTTATCGACTCGGATATAAGCTTTTTTAAAAAAGAAAGATAAAGTTCGGAAATAAGCCAACTCTGATAAAAACCACGCCTACATTCCATACAAAGTGGGAACAGGTTTTGAGCACGGTAAAATCTTGTTAAATAGTGATAGCATTTTTTCAAATACCGCTGATTGAAGCCGAAATAAAAAGAAAGCATGCATGCTTTAAGAATTTTTCGTGTCTGTAAAGAATGTTTCATTAAAACACATAATAAGCATACATCGAATATATAATTATATTTATTTGTTTATTTTTTTTGCAGGGATCATAATTATTATAAGTGATATCCAAAAACTCAAAGATTAATTATTATTTTTAGATTTTTATTTTATTGCTCAACAATAAAAATTATAATATGATTTTTATTTTTTTTTATCAAAAATATAAGTTATTTATTGATTTTTATTTTTCTGTTCAAGAATAATAATTTTATTATTTTTCTCAAGAATAATAATTTTATTATTTTTCTCAAGAATAAAAATTGTTCCTCAGTTTTTATTACCCAGCGTCTCGACAGGCAATAATCCATTGCTTACCATCTTCCAAATTCCATTGCAAGCAATGGAAATATTTCAAGGGTGGGTTTTGTCATTTTACGAAATCAACATATAATTTTATCATTTATTGTATAAATTTATTATTTTATAAATTTATTCTGCACGCTTCTTTATTTTTATAGATATACACATTTAAAATTTTGGAGAAAAATTAAAAATGGCTGTCAAACAAGAAAAAATACAACTCATTGCTTGGCAATACATGGAAAGCAATATTGCTCGCCATGAATTGTCAACCATGGCAATTGAGTGGTCTCGATTAGCAATAATTGCCAATTGACAGATGGAAAGCAATGAATTGAAGCACAAAAATACAAATAATTTTTTTTCTCAAACATAAAACTCAAAACACCACAGAACTTTGTTGTTGCTGGCAGGATGTCGCATTTCCATTCAGTGAATTTCAAATTCACAAAAATTCAATTTCAGTGGATTGGAATGGGATAATATCAACCAGATTTTACCTTAACACTGATTAGTTGAACCTAACAATACAAATAAATTCTGATAACGCTATTTTGAAGCACCCCCAACACACTTTTTACGTACGCACAGAAGGCACACTTAATGCGAGCATGCGCCAGCAACAACAAAGCTCTGTGGTGTTTTGAGTTTTATGTTTGAAGAAAAACTTATAAAACTCGACAAATAAATCTTAGTTTTGAGCGAAAAAATGAAGCTCAACAAATAATTCTTATTTAGGAGCATAAAATAAATAGCGTTTCGGTAGCGCTCATAGAAAATTTGCGTGGCGCTTGGAAACGCATAGAAAGGTGCAACAATTTAGGTTGAACTGTTTGTTTGTGTTTGGCTTTTAAAAAATGTTTATGGCAAAAGTCTTTTAAAAAATGTTTATGGCAAAAGTCTTAATTGTGGCCCTATAAGCTATATATCGTTACAAAGGTCGTTTAATCACCTTTTATTTGATATGCTTAACAAAAAATCGTAACGCACAGATTTTGAGAATTTTTGATTTGAAAATTAGTATTATTAGTACTTCGAATCAAAAGTAAAACTCGTACTTTGCAAATAGAACGAATTTAGTTTCCTCCCAAAAGTTAAATTCGTACTTAGCAAAAAGTACGAATTTAACTTTTTGCGAAACAAAAATTTTGGTTTGAGTCTTTGCTAAGTTAACGTCGGATTGACGAATTTATCTTTTGATACAATGACTATTAGGTAGTCATGACAGCTACCTATTTTCTCACGAGCTGCGACCATTGAATGTTAAACAAAAGAAAGCAACACAAACCGCGTGTGCCACACAGATTGGCCGCATTCAGCGGAGTCAACAATTGCACTTAAATTATTTATATATTTGCATAATAATAATAAGTAAATTAAATAATTTACAATTTTTCTGCCGTTTAGAGTAAAACACATGCAGAGAAAAACATCGTTCACTAAGGTATCGCCACCATAACAGTTTACAACAGTTTTGAACGACACACGTTCTCATGATACCTAATAGTTATTGTCTCATGATTGCTTGTTTGAATTTAATTTTGACTGCAACGGTAGTGCCCTCTACGAGTCGTTTTTCTTGCCGTTCCTTTGCGAAAATTTGTTATGGCGATTATATTAAGGCGAAAGGAATGCAGGTAATATCATGAATAAATAAAAGCAAATGAAATTTTTACCGAGATTCCAAGTATTTTATGCCCATTAACAAGCAACGCAGATTATACGATGGGAGGAACACATTAGTATAGTAAGGTCTTGACTTTGATCTGGTAGCGGATTTCTGAAAAAAAAAATGATAAGAAAAAGTACTTTTTTTATATTTGCGTAGTAATTAAGTTGCACTATATTAAGTAAAAACAATGACAATAATTAACCCAAAGGATCTAAAGATATAAGCAAAAATATGTGCTGGTGTTACGTTACAAAAAACGGAAGTGATTTCTGACTTGGATTAAAAAATTTCCAAATCTCACTAAATCGTGCAAGACTTTTTGTATAAAACTTTTTTAGAAGGTTTTAAAATAACATAAGTTTATTTTCCAAGTGAACAAATTTAAAAATATTTTCTGGTTTTTTTTATTAAGATTTTTGATCTAACGTTACGTTACTGGCGTTAGGTTACTAAAATTTCCATTGCAATTTAATTGGGTTTTTAAGTTATTAGGTAGTTAAGTAATTATGTAGTTAAGTAATTATGTAATTAAGTAATTAAAAAACAAATTTAATATATTGTCCTCTCCTTGCCTCAATCATTTTTTCATTATCTCTAGCCAATGCCTTCTATTTTTACTAAAACATAAAAGCTTACGAAACATTTACGAACAAGAAAAACTACATTTGTGAAACAGTGCAGATGATTTGATCATCATGATTAATGAATTATCTAGAAATTGCTGTTACTATTAAAATTAAAATGTTTCTCTTAAATGATGTAATAAAATAATACGTTTTTAACAAGTTTTAATTTTTTGGTCACGGTAGACTTTTTTCCGGAAATTACCATATACACGGTTCTAGATTATGTATTTATTTATTTATTACGCTCTACGGATTATACACTCTAACAGACTATTACAAATCTTAACCTAATTGAATAATAAAGGGTCCGCCATCTAACGTTTTTTTCAACTAGTGCTTATTTCGTGAATGGTAACACTTAGCTCATGTCTGATTTGACAGATAATTAGTTTTATCCTTCCGCTGAACGAATATGGTTGTGTATACGCTTGAACAACGCTGGGAAATATTGCGACATTATTTTTAAATTAATGTTAAGGTTGCAGAATGTGGCGCTTAGAGTTAGAGAATTAGAATTAGAGAATTAGAAGAAGAGAAGCACCGTCAGCTCCGTATGTTCGTTATCTTGTGAAAAAAGTAAAAGAAACTGGAATCCTCATCGATAAACCAAAGCGTGAAAAGCCAAAAGCAGTGCGTTCACCCGAGAATATTGCTGCTGTGGCAGAAAGTGTGCGTGAAGCGCCATCAACATCAATTCACCGTCGTTTCCAACAATTGAACATTTCGGAGACATCATTGAGACGAATTTTGCATAAAGACCTTGGTATGACGCCATTCAAAGTCCAATTGGTTCAGGAGTTGAAGCCAACTGACCATCCAATGCGTTTTCGCTTCGCTTCGCGATTGACTTACAGAAGATGCCGATTTTGCCAAAAAAAAATCATCTTTTCATGATCATTTTGATCTTGGCGGGTATGTAAACAAGCAAAATTGTCGCATTTGGGGCACAGAAAACCCGCACGCATACATTGAAAAGCCGCTGCACCCAAAATGAGTCAGTGTTTGGTGCGGATTTTGGTCCAGAGGCATAATTGGGCAATTTTTCTTCGAAAATGAGCAAGGAGTGGCCGTTACAGTCAATGGCGTTCGTTATCGGGCCATGTTGAACGAATTTTTGTTTACAAAAAATGAGGAGGAGGATATTGGCAACATTTGTTTTCAACAGGACGGTGCTACGTGCCACACAGCCGAAGCTACACTCGATGTTTTGCGCCCTGTTTTTGAAGATCGCATTATCAGCCGCAGAGCTGATGTCGTTTGGCCACCTCGGAGCTGCGATTTGATACCGTTGTACTATTATTTGTGGGGTGCCCTCAAAGATAAGTGTTACGCCGACAAGCCAGAGACAATTGACGCTTTAAAGGACAATATTCGTGAAGCCATTGGTGAAATACAGCTGCACACAATCGATAATGTGCTTAAAAATTGGACCGATTGTGTTGGCTACTGCATGGCCAGCCGAGGCAGTCATTTGAATGAAATTATTTTTTATTATTAACCGGAATAAATATCCAGGAATAAATAACCTGGAATAAATATCCAGTAGTTTTTTTTATAGAATTTTCAAAAAAAAAAAGTTATTTGGCGGACCCTTTATTAACAAATTTAAATGAAATTCATTTAAACTAATATTAAAATTTTGAAATTGAGAATATAAAAGCCTGAACACAATGACTGCAACATGCGTCCGACGACAATCCGGCAACTTGTCGTCAGAGAGAAATGTTGCAGTGCTGTCGATTGATTATAATGAATGCAACGGCGACAATCTGTGTTTCATATCAAACATAAACAAACTCTGATATGTTCGATTTTGTCGTCTGCCAAATTAGAAATATATCTAATAGCCCTATTATGATTTACAACCAAGCTGAGTTGAGTTGTAGACAACTCTTAGCACACCACTGGAATATTTGTTGGTATTATGGCTTACAATCATTCTAAGTTGAGTTGTATGGAATGCTTTCAAAAATTGTAATAGAATTTAATGCAATTTTGACAGCTGAATATATACAAAAACAGCTTTTTTAATTTTCACTGTTTTATCTATTGGTGCAATTGAACAGAGTTTTAAGAAAAAGTTTCAAAGAAATTTTACAAAATTTTTCAAAATTTCTATTTGGTTCTTTGTTTGTGTTTTAATAGCATTGAGACGTTCTTCCTCAATGCTGTGTACTTTGGTAAATCACCCACGGCTGGGATTTGGAACAGTTTGGCTAGGTTGTGAAGATTGGCTAGGATGAGTAGGCGATCGGTGATGCTGCAGAGATGGACTTGTATATGTAGAAAAACGGCTTAGATGTGCAGGTGATCGGCTAGGATGCGCAGGAAATCGGTTAGGATGCGCATGAGATCGGCTAGGATGCGCAGGAGATCGGCTTTGATGTGCAGGAGATTGGCTGGGAAGAAGTGGAGATCGGCTTGTGGTTTAAGAACGTTGATTGGGCAGTTGGCAGTTCATGTGGTTATAATCATTTTCCCTTTAATCAGCATTTGAGGATTGAAATGTGAAAGTATGAAATTGAAATGTGAAAGGTCTGCCTGGCGGTGTTAAAGTATTGTGGGGTTTAGTCAAATCGGCAACACTTCAAGTGGAATCAAACTAATCTCTTGTGACGGACCTCCTCCTGTTGCGGAAATATTTTTTTTGTTTAATAATATTTATTAATAAAATAATGTTTTTGCAAAATTTTCTTTTATTTTTTTTACTTATAAACAAACCCTTTGTCATTCCTGTAGTGAGCGTGTTGGAGGCCCGATGCTATTGAGCTCAACAGTAAACTTATCCCAGAGCTCATTGGTCAGATGCTTGCTAGATCCAAAATGCCCTTTTACCCTAGTCACATCTGGATACTTCTCTAGCAACGAAACCATCCTATCGAAATTGTTTTTTGGTATTTACTTTCCTAAATATTATTTATATTAATTAAAATCGGTTTTTATTAACAATTGTTGCAACTTACAAGTTATTTGCCACTTTTCCTTCATAACACAACCAGCAGACAACCTCACAAATGCCGTTGTAAAATTTTGACACTTGACACAACCGCATTCAAGTTCGGTTGTAATTCATAATGCCAAAAAGTGTACATACACAACTGGAAAGACAACATTGCAGTTAGAAGTTTGGTTGTGTTTTAAATCATAATACCAATTTTTATTTGACAACTCAACTTTAAGCAAAGTTGTAAACCATAATAGGGGCATAAGTCTGCGACAGTAACAATTGTCGTCGCATCCTCTCTTTGTTCTGTTGACATCATAAAATTCGTCTACATATGAAAACATGCTTTCTATATTTTGACAATTGCCGTTTGTCGCATGTTGCAGTCATTGTGTTCATGCTATTACATTAACGAATACATCTAGCAATAGATTAATTTAAGAATGGGCGTCCAAAGGGGGGAAAGGGGCAGGAACAGGCAGTGAATTTTTTAAATATCTTCATATTAAATCAAAAAGTCGTAAGCTACAATTAAAAAATTTTACGGGAGAGTCAAAAAACTTTCTAAATTGTAGTTGTAATTGTATGTTGCGCTCAAACTTAGGGATTTTAGAAATTTTTTACTAAAAACGTCGTTTTTATTTGTAGGAGTGTACAATTTAGCCGGAACATGTATTTTGATCAGGTGCATCAATAATCAATCAAAAGGTCGACTTTGAATTTATTGTAACTTACGGCTTTTTTGATTTTATATTAAGATATTTTCATTATAAATGTTAATATATTTTGAAAATAACTCGAAAATACTTTTTTAAGGTATATTTATAAATAAAGCTGAGCTAAACCATGCATGCGTTTTTAAATAGTATGTTGTACCCGTCTCAGTAACAAGTTACGATACCATTTACAATTGTTTCACAGGCACTTTTCAATACGTATTCCTACACTAAAAAATTTTGTGTGTAAATATTGCTAATAACTGCGTCCATTCTATGAATTTTATTTGCAGTTTTAAGTCACGAATAGGATTCGTAGATTGGACGTAGTTTGGTATTCGTATAAAAACAAATGTATATGTACGAATACTTTTGCTACATTTACCAGAGCTGTAAAAGATTTGATAAATTTGATTTAATCCACAAAAAAGTGAATAAGTGAATAACGAAATAAGAATGCATTCAATGAAATCAAAATTGATTTATAAACAACGATTTTAATTGACATTTATTTTTTTAAAAAAATATTAATTATTCTTTTCAATTATTCATTTTCGTTATTCAGAACAAGGAATAATTTTTTTATTCATTTCAATGATATTCACAAAGAATGCTATTCACAAAGAATTTCAGAATTTTCAATTATTCTACCTTTATTCATTATTAATTTTATATTCATTATTAATTTTTTATTCATTATTAATTTGTTATTCATTATTAATTTTTTATTCATTATTCATTTTTTATTAATTTTTATTTATGGTTTAGGACTAAAATTAATAAAAAATGAATAAAGAATAACAAATAAATAATGAATAAGAAATGAATAATGAATAAAAAATGATTAATGAATAAAAAATGAATAATGAACAACAAATGAATAATGAATAAAAAATTAATAATGAATAAAAAGAATAATTGAAAATTGTTATGTAGTTATTCAGTTGTACTTAAAATTCTGAACATGAATGCCGATTTTACAGCTCTGACATTTACTAATAACAAAAAAAAAACATTCTATCTTAGCTGGGATTTGAACCACGGTTTTTTAGCTTACGGGCCACGTACTCTTTCAGTAGATTACGGCCACCTTGTAGTCATTCATTTCCTTATATTCAGTAATTGTTAAAAAAACCAGGCTGAAATAGTTCGGTTGTAAATTTTTAAACTCAACTAATTCTAAATAGTATAAAGCCATTAGTAAATACTACGAATGCAATAGAAGAAAATAACGATGTAATTCTTCCGAGACATTGTGGAATGATAAGGAATAATATCCCTATTAGTCGAAGACCATTCTTCGGAGCAACAGATGGTAAGGGGCACTTGGACGATAAGTGAACTTATGTTTTAAAGTAACTAAATAACACAAGAAGAAAACAAAGTAAAATTAATTTAAAAAACAATGCTTTTCCAAAATTCGACTTTAAAAAAATCGTTATCCTGTCATAAAGATGATCCAATTTGGATAATTTTTTAATTTTTCGTAAACTTAACAAAATTGCTAACAATCTTGCAGCATTTAGGTTAGGCTAAGGTGGCGGCAGGTCTTTAGACCAGATTACTTAGACCAGAATGGAAGAAGGGAATAATAATGTGAAACTTGTGTGTAGGATATTCTTAATGTGGCAGAAGCTGTAGAAACATGTGATATTAAATCTGAAGCAAAGGTTATTGCCTTGACCTCAGTCAAATCAAGTAACTAAGCGTTCCTCTCTACAAAATTTTCCTACCACCACCAACTCAACTTTTCGTCGTAAATTGATGTGTTTTTCAATTCCTTTGATTAGGAATAAGAAAATATATGTTATAGCGTAGGGCCATGGCCCAGCCAGGATTCGAACCCAGGACGCCTGAGCGGTAGTTAATCGCGCTACCACTAGACTATCGAGGCAGCATTTAAATTTGAGAAAATTGCAGCGATCTAGGCTAGGAAAAAGCTTCTGATTCAAAAGCGAAAAAAAATTTAGGAGATTCTGAATAAAGTAGGTTAATTTTTAGTCATGCAATAATTTTTAATTAGAATATCTTATGGTAAAAATTTTTTTATGATATATATTTAAATAGGAAACTCGATTTGAAACACTTATTTTATACTTCTTCAAATTCACGTTTATGAACAGGCGTCCACCCATTTTGAGAATTTTCTGCATTTTTTCGCGTCACGTGCTTATATTACATCCAGGATTCAGATTCAGTCCTTGCAGGGAGGTTCTGGAATATGTTTGGAAAATGAACGGATCCCAAAACCCATCTATACATGTACCTCTTTATATATTAATTCATATATTTTAAAATACAAAAAAAAATAAATTTTTTTAATAATTTATATAAATGGTATGTTTCCAAACTCGATTTTAGTAACTTGCATGCTGATAGAACTGATGCATGTTGGAAAAAGAAATAAGTCAGTTGAACATTTCAAGAATAGCGATTTTTACCTCCTAAATCCAAATTTGATAAATTTCAGGCCGCTAGAGTTACGTCACCAACCCAAGCAAAAACAACAACAAGTACAATTCAACCACCACCCAACCACCGAGGCTCTAAGAACGTCGATACAATATTTACAAAATAACATAACAACAAGATCACAAACCAACGAAGTCAAAGACATCGCCACAACATTACAACAACAACAACATGACAAATGCCACTTAAGCCAGCGAAACCAATATTCGTCACAAACTCCCACAACAATAGCAAGAAACAACAAAAACGCAGCATAGGCAATAAGTTATTGTAGTGCTCCACTTATATTATTATATTTTTACTTTCATATGTTTATGTCTCAACTATTAAATTGGATTGCATTCCAACTGCAACACTTTTGACTAATCTTGCATTTGTTTTGATATTATGTTGCAACTCTTAAATTTGGCAACGACCTTATTTTAATTGCACCACACTTTTGTTATATGCATTGATTTTATTTACTTCGCATTATTTTACATTGTATTTCTTTTATTTACATTCACATTTTTCTTGCATATTTCTATTTCATTCTTTTACATATTTACTTTACTTTAGAATAGTTGTATTCAATAAGAAAAATTATAATAAAATTAGTTCGGAGTTGAAAGTGAAAAGAAAACGTTGTTTCCATTAAAAATTACTTGAAGTCGTAGTCTGCTGGAAATTCAAAATTGGAAGCCGTATCCTGTAAAACATAACTCTCGCAATTGGTTTATGAGTTATAGGCCTCCAAAACTAGAAAAAAATTGTCTAAAAATCTTGCTTATTTTTCAAAAAAAGAAAAAATTTTAGAATTTTTGTATTCTTATTTGAAAAGAGGAAAACTTGGGGCTAAATAGTCATTAATGCGATTTTATTTAGAGATAAAGGAGACCTCACATTATTTAATTTACTAAATTACTAAGAATATTTGTTGAGAAAAAATGTTTTAAATTGCATGAAAAAAAAAATTGAAAATGTTTCGGGCATGATACGAGAAAGATTTTTGCCCCATCTTTGAAATACATATAATTTTCTTATGTGTACAAGCGTGTGTCAACCGGCGTATCATGATGACAAACATTCCAACAATCTCAGAAAATAGAATTATATACATAGGTTAAATTTCCTTTATGTAAAAATGGATTGAAAATTTCAACTTTGGAGGAAAATGACATTCTAGTATCGTTTGACGTTATCTCACTGTTCACCAATATACCAACTTATACAGCAATAAAAACAACAATGCGATATAATTGAACAGCGTTTAAAAGCTTCTAATATTTTTCATTTAATTTGCTGCTATTGAAACGCATGCTTCTAAAAATCAAACAGTCGCAGTCACAGCAAAAGCAAAAAAAAAAAGAAAATTGGATAGACTGCGAAGCACTTCAGCACTCGACAGTTTCAGCAGTTTTTGTTTTAATTGACTGAAACTGTGAACAAAATCGAAAGTCGAAGCAACAGCAACTGTTCAACTTTTGCAAGTCGAAGCAGCATCAGTTTTTCAATAGTCGTAGCTGACTAGTATATACATAGTATATACATTAGGCTAGGCCGATTTGCAAACCTAGGTTGCTTGGGCAATTTTCGGATCGGGTATGAATAGTTGTTAAAAAAAGGGGTCCATAGGGGTGTACTTTACCCTATCACATCTTCAATTTTGTAAATTTTTTCTTTAGGAATTTTTTTCCAAACATTATTGTATATAAACGTGCACAGCTATAACAAAACTGATGCCAGAAATGAAATCCTCGTATCCGATTCAACCTAAAACCCATCCCACATTTATACGTTTTTATACAAAAATTTATCGTAAAAATTCCTAACGAAAAAAATTCACAAAACTCAAGATATAATCTTAACGCTGGTGCGTATGTATTTTTGACCATCACGGCTGAACCACTGAAGCTATCCACCTTATATTCACAACATATGTTCGTGTGGTCCTCCGAAATTTTTTTGTTTTTTTAGATCCCCCTAGGTGGCGCTGTGGTCTATTTTTATCGGTTTATAAATATAATTTTTTTTAAAAACTCGAACACAGTGCTACCTAGGGGGATCTAAAAAATTAAAAAATTTAGGAGGACCACACGAACACATGTTGTGATTGTGGATAGCTCTCCCGCCCAAAAACAGAAGAAAGTAACTATAGTTACAGTCTTTTTATTTTATTTATTTAATATAGCATGTTTTTTTATGGTCTATATATCGGTTTTTTCAGGATTTCTGTGCAGCTGTACATATAATTTTGGGCAAAATTATCAAAATCATCAACTTCTAAATTAGTGAAATATGTAAAGCTTACTTTTTTACCCACACACACACACATACATAATCATTCTGATTGCTATAAATTTGTGCTAATGATAAATCCCGAACAATATACTATAACATAACATTAAGATAAAATTGATTAAATATTTAACTTGAACGTTGGTTACATCTGTGGAAAAATTTCATCTTTTCATCTATTCAACATATATTAATACTGTTTGCTCGTCATGGCATCCAACATAACCTCAAACGATTTTGGTTGCGAAATTTGCAAGTCTAAATGGAATACGTTTGACAATTTTATTTCTTGTAATGGATGCCTAAAAATTTTCCATTCCAAGTGTATAAACTTGAACGGCAAAATTTGTGACGCTCTACGGTGCACAACGCCAAATGGTTTACAATGGTGCTGCATCCAATGCAGAAAATTTTCAACAGCCGCGCTTGCTTCACGTTGTTTTGACCTGCAAGCCTCTTCATCAAAAATCGTTAGTGAGTTTTCGAGAATAAACAACTCTATCATCGCTTTGGTGGAAGATATTGATTCCTTGAAGCACCTTGCCTGCTCTGCTGAATCCACGAAGGTGGTTGCCGATCAAAATGCATCAAAAGTCACTGGCAGATCTCTTCGTTCAAAAACACTTGGAAAAACTCATCAACGTCCTACATATGATAAAGATTCCAACAATATTGTATCGCCAGTTGCACAGGATGAATCTTTTGCGTTACAAACTCAAGCCCATATTGAGAATATCGCCTTGACACAAAATACTTCTGGCCATATTGCACGCAATTGTTCAAAAACACACAAAGCACAAAACTGCAATTCAGCGGGGTCTAATGCAACTTCTTTAATTTCACCAGCATCTATAGAATGCCCACTCAACACTCAGATTCTGGATGATAGTTTGGCCGCTCATGCGCACTACTGCTCTGTGTCGGATATCAGACCAGTTTTCTCTCTACTGCCCACATCTAATCATCATCCTGTCATCCCCGTCACCGAAGTTTCTAATGAAATACCATCGTCTTTGGTTACCCATCAAGCAAATGTTAATGATGTGCATCCTGTTGTTAATTCATCAAATCAGCCTCTAGTGTCCACAAGCAGTAGACCATTGATTGATCGGATTATAGCCTCCGACGATCACAATGTAATTCAGTCGACTTCTGTAACCCAACCTCCCACTCTTACCGATATGCATACTATCGATGTCAACAGTAACCTCAATGCATCCACCGTTATACCAATTAATAACAATGTTGCTTGCCAGTCTAACTTTATATTGCCACGAGTCGATCACATAGCAGACATGGAATCTAATCATCTGTTGCAGCGTCCTATAAATACATCAACTCAGCCTCTTGTGTCAACAATTAGTAGACCATTGGTTGAACTGGTTGTAGTACCTCGGCCGCCACGTAAAACAATATTTATTTCAAGACTTGCTGCTACTACTACAGTGGAAAATATTGCTGATTATATTTTTAATAAATTGCCGGCTCCCAAAACGACTCCAACATGTATAAAGCTAAATCGTAGAGTTCAACGAGATTTTGCTTCATTCAAAATTCATGTATCAGACCCGGACTATAATATAATTATTTGCAATGACTTTTGGCCGTATGGTGTCCTCGTCCGTGAGTTCATTATGCGTCCTACCTCAATCTCAACATCTAAAAATTATACTCAGAACTACGCTCTGACATCATCTACTTCTCCAAAAAACTGCTAGACAGCAGCTGTAACCTGAGTGCTGATACAAATGTCGCACGAAATATAGCCGGTCTTGTCCCAAGCCGTGAGCATCCCCCGTCTATCATAGCTCAGCCTAATCATACAACGTCTTCAATTGTTGAGGGTCAGCTGACCAATCTGAACACATTCTTGAATAATGGCACCATAACATCGTTGAGTCAAGGGATTGAATGTAAACAGCACACATACTCTTTGTACTATCACAATGCTAGTGGCATTCGAACAAAATCTTCACAATTTCGTTTAGCGGTCTCTCTCCATGAGTACGATATCATAACTTTAACTGAAACTTGGCTCATTAACGACATTAATAGTGCTGAGTTTTTTGATGACTTTTATCATGTGTATCGACTGGATCGATGTGCTATTGCTACAGGACGTGCCAAAGGAGGAGGCGTCTTGATTGCCGTCAGAGCTGATATTAGTAGCAAACTTATTTGTTTACCGATTATTGATAAACTGGTTGAGCAGATTGCTGTAAGGGTAGATTTTGTATTTAATAAGTCAATTTATTTCTTAATTTCGTACGTTCCACCTAACACCGTTCTTGAAATCTATAATAACCATTTGTACAACATAGAATACATATCGAACATGCTAACACCAAATCAACATATGATAGTCTTAGGTGATTTCAATCTGGGCAATGTTTCTTGGGCATATGAGGGTAACAATTTGTTACCCTTTAACTTTAAATCGGATATTGAATCCTCTTTTATATCGTTTTTTTTATCTAATGGACTAAATCAAATTAATTTTGTCAAAAATGATATTAACAGAATCCTTGATTTAATATTTGTTACTGAGGATCTAAAATTCTCTTGTGAGCCAAACTGTTCCCCTATCTCTAAAAATAGCATACATCATAAAGCTTTGACGGTTTTCTTTGAATTTGATAAGTTTGATGAAGTTGAAGTAGTCTCACCCATTGAGCTAGACTTTGCTAAAGGGGATTTCGACAAGATAAATTCAATTCTAGCCCACTGTGACTGGTCTGTACTGAATACATTTTCTGATCCTGATAAAGCGTTTGTGTATATTTGTGAACAATTTTTATTTTCTACATCTAATTTGATACCGTTAAAATCATTCACTCGCCGTAATAAGCGCCCTTGGTTCAACAAGAGTTTGTCGCATTTAAAAAATCTTAAAAATAAAGCATTTAAAAAATTCCAGACTAGCCAAAGCATTGCTGACCGTAGTCGTTTTCAGCAATTACGGAATGAGTTTAATTTTCTCCATAATTACCTCTATAATGAATATATTTTAAAAATTGAGTCCGAATTGCAACTAAATCCATCTTTTTTCTGGCGCTATATTAATGATGCCCGCTGCTCTAATGGTATTCCTGCTAGTATGGAATACGATGGACATACTTCTAATAGCACTAGTGAGTCATGTAACCTCTTTGCTAAATTCTTCCAAAATGTCTATGAAGACCACAGTAGTGTACCTTTTACCTCAACTATTTTTGACTCAAACAATGTTCGAGCAGTTGAAGATTTCACAATTTATGAAGATGACGTCTTATCTGCAATCTCTAACTTGAAGTCTAGTTTCAAAAATGAAAAAGATGGTTTTCCACCCGGGTTCTTTAAATTATGCTCTAGTAATATCGCAAAGCCGGTTTCAATGTTATATAACTTGTGTCTGAAATCAAAAAAATTTTTAGATACATGGAAAATTTGTTTTATTGTCCCGATATTTAAATCAGGAAATCGTGGTGATATCAAAAATTACAGAGCTATAATTAAGCAAGGTACATTTGCCAAATTATTCGATAATATTATCCAAATCAAAATGTTTGAACTTATTAAACACCAGATATGTGACTGTCAGCATGGGTTTCTGCCTGGTAGATCAGCTAACACAAACTTGGCTTTAATTTCCAACCATATCACAATGGCTATGGAAAAGCATTGCCAACTAGATGTCGTGTACACAGACTTCTCCAAGGCATTTGATAAAGTAGATCATAGGATCCTCATATTAAAATTAAAAAAGTTTGGCTTCTCTGATTCGCTTTTAGAATTTATATTTAATTTTTTAATCAACCGTAAGCTATTTGTTAGAATAGGCTCCACAGTATCGGAAGTGGCTATTGAAGCCTTTTCTGGGATACCTCAGGGTACCCACAGTGGTCCGCTACTATTCTTAGTTTTTATAAATGATCTGCCAGAAATTTTCTCTTTTGCCAAATGTTTATTATTTGCGGACGATGTTAAACTTTTTTCAAATGTCACTAATATTTCTGATTGTTGGAGATTACAAGCTGAATTGTCCAAATTTGAGGAATGGTGCATGCTAAATAACCTTAAACTAAATATTAATAAATGTTGCATAGTTTCATTTACTAAATGTGCTGAGCTTATTCGCTTTGATTATAACATCGATAATATTGTCTTGACTCGTAAAATTGAAAATAAAGATCTGGGCGTGATTTTTGACTATAATCTGAATTTTAAGAGTCATTTTGATTATATTATTAGTAAATCCTTTGCCATGATGGGATTTATAAAAAGAAATTCTGTCAATTTTAAAGATCCTATGACTTTGAAGGCTTTGTATGTCTCTTTGGTAAGGAGTAAATTAGAATATTGCTCAATTATTTGGAACCCTTATTATGATGAACACTCAAATCGTATTGAAAAGATTCAAAAATTGTTCACAAAATGTGCTCTGCGCAAAATGAGATGGTCGGATGGTCTCCCCTCATATCAGGAAAGGAGAAAATTGCTAGGATTGCAATCACTCAAGGACAGACGCTCATATTGTTCCCTAATATTTGTCTATAACGTACTCAATGGTAATATTAAATGCCAAGAGATTTCAAGAATTCTTAATCTGTATGATCCACCTAGAAATTTACGGCTTAATAGATTATTTGAGGATAGTGCTCATAGATCTAACTATGCATTAAACTCGCCACTAACTCGTTGTATACGGCTTTCTAATAGTTTAGCATCTGTCTTGAATTTTAATGTTAGCCTATCACGATTTAAACTTGACTTGTTTATTTTATACAATTAATTCATACTTATATGGCGTTTGCATCGTTGTGTTTGAATTACCTGCATTCGTACGTATCATAATTGTTGCATCTATGTTCATTAAGTTTATATTTTTCCATATTTAAAATTGTTAATGTTAAATTGTTAATGTAAAACCCGAAAACTCAATAATTTTTAATGTTACTTTAATGCTTCCTTGTAAATGTTACTATGTTCCTTATTCCATAGTTTTTAAGTCATTATATCTCTCTTCGCAATATTAAATATTATTAAGATGTATATTTTATAATTAATTATAACGATTAAGTATTATAGTCTGTTAGATTGTTTAATCAGTAGACCGAATAAATAAATAAATAAATAAATAAATATCTTCAAGTGATGGCTCTACGGATATGTGCAGTAATGCACAACGATTCTTTTATCCTAATATACCTATCTTAAACAAAAATAAAATATTTATAATAAAAAAAATATTAATTTAGTTATTGCTAATATTATTGCAATAAAAAAATCGTCTAAAATTGTTTTCAAACTTTTAAGTTTTTCGTTTCAATCTGTGCTGACTTTAAGCTACACTTTTCTGTAAGAACCACTCGATAAAACAAAAGGAAGAAACTTTAAACAGTTACTGCCTGTTATGCTTTTATTTTTTTTTTAAGGGAGGGTTCTCCTGGATTTTTTTGGATTTGGCCGAAAAACAAGCAAAATTTGAGAATGGTTTGTGGGAAAATGAAAAAACATACGAACTTATGCTTTTGAACTTTGATTCGTGGTTTATTGACGAGTAAAAAAAAGAAAAGATATTTGAAAAATTCAAAATGGCGGCTTGAAAATGGCGGATCTCGTCGACCTCTGCGCGCAAAACATCGACCTCCCGCGGACAGTGTGGGGCCTCAGGTAGTGAACTGAAATGAGAAATGTATAAAATTTATTAAAATTGATAACATTTCATATGCCAGGAACCTAACTTCAATTAAGTTTGGTAAAAAAACCAATTTTATGGACTTTTTAAAAAAAAATTGAAATTTTTTGCTTTTTTTTTTTACTTAGATCTCGTTTAAAAATTATAAATAAACAATTTTTTATGCCAATGTTAGGTTCCAGGCGTACAAAAAAGTATATACTTTCAAACATTCTTTGAATGAAGGAAATCGGATCAATAGAACAAGCCCTGTGCTGTTCGTTAGATTAGAAAACATGGTTCCGAGAAAAACGCGTTTAAAGTGTTTAGAAAGTTGGTACGCGCGCGTGACATGGGTACGTTTGACACGCTCTAGCTCGAGAAATACGCGTCGTATTGAAATATCCCTTGGCACAAACATTCTACATATATGTAACTTTTATTTTATGTAAAAAAAAAATGGATTTTTTCAAAAAAATCCAGGAGAACCTTCCCTTAAATATGCGCAAAAGTCAAATATAGAAGGGTTTTATGTATTGGGGGTTGGAATTAATTTTAAAGGTTTTTTTCGGTTTTTGAGCATTTATTTAGAAACAACGGTACAATGTATATTATTCAAAGTATTGTCCATCGTTAGCTACATTTTCCCATCTTTCTGGCAGCATATGGATTCCGCGCCGGAAGAACGATTCGTCTTTTGAGGCAATCCACGAATCGACCCATTTTTTGGTATCCTCGTAAGAAGTGAAGCGCTGCTCAGCCAAGCCATGCGTCATCGATCTGAATAAGTGGTAGTCGGAAGGGGCTATGTCTGGGCTATAAGGCGGGTGGGGTAGCACATCCCAATTCAGCGCCTCCAACGTTTCTTTGACGGTTCTTGCAACATGTGGCCGTGCGTTGTCATGTTGAAAAACCACTTTGTCGTGTCTTCTGGCATATTCCGGCCGTTTAACCTTTAATGCTCGGCTCAATTGCATCAATTGTTGTTGGTAGCGTTCCCCAGTGATGGTTTCGTTAGGTTTTAGCAGCTCATAGTACACGACACCCTTCTGATCCCACCAAATACACAGCATAAGCTTGGCGCCATGAATATTCGGCTTGGCCCTCGATGTTGATGCATGGTCGGGTGGTCCCCACGATTTTTTTCGCTTAGGATTATCGTAATGGATCCACTTTTCATCGCCAGTGACAATACGATGCAAAAAACTCTTCCTTTTATGCCGTTGAAGCAGTTGTTCGCACATGCAAAATCGCCGTTCAACGTCTCTCGGCTTCAACTGGTACGGCACCCAATTTCCTTGCTTTTGAATCATTCCCATGGCCTTCAAGCGTTTGCCGACCGTTGATATGTCGACTCCCAATGATTCTGACAATTCTTGAAGGGTTTGACACGGGTCTTCATCGAGCAACGCCTCCAATTCCTCATCTTCAAACTTTTTCGGCTGGCCCGGACGCTCTTTGTCTTCCGTATCAAAATCACCACTTTTAAACCGACGGAACCAGTACTCACAAGTAGAAATCGTGCGTTGTGCTTCAACCGCTTTTTTCTTCAAATGGAAGCACAAAAGTAAACCTTCCCGCAAATTGCGTTTTGTTGGAACGAAAGTCGACATGTTCACAGAGAAAAAAATATATGTTGTTTACACTTCAGTGGAATGACACATACTGAAAAATGAAGCTTAGACAATGTGCTTTGAAATGAATATAGTCACAGGTGTGCCCGATGCGATCTATTGATAGTTACGCCATCTCTTAGAAAACCTTTAAAACTAATTCCAACCCCCAATAATAACTGCTTTACTATTAACATATAATAATTTTTACGTTAAGATAAACAGTACATTTGTTTATCCTAAAAGCTAGATTTTATGTTTGTAAAGTTATAAATTATAAAGGGCCAACAAAAAACCTTAAAAGTTGATTTACTCGAAATCGTAAAAAATGAGTTGCTGCCTTTTGTTAATATACGGCAGAGCGTCAGTGGTTCAGCCGTGATGGTCAAAAAAACAAGCTGCTGTGTTGAGCATAAATTTTAAAGTAAGTTTACTTCGAAAATTATTTTAGTAGTGTTTCCATTGTCGTCCCAGGCTTAAATTTTGAGAGAACTTAGATAAATTATCATTACTAATATATATTTTTTTCAAAATTTTTAAAAATTACTTTCACAAAAATATTTTTTTTTAAACTTTTATGCAATATTTGAAAAATTTTAAAGTTTTATTATACAAAATAAGCTTTTTGAAAATATCTTTAATATGAATCTAAAATCGTTGCTCTATCTCAAACTTAACCGAAGTTATGATCAAATGAAAATCAGTCTTCAAGAAAAAAAACCGAATTTTTTAATACCCGTAACTCAGTAACCACTCGAAGAAAATAAAAATTACAAATTTATTTTCTAAATTGTAGCCAACACTACGTGTATACAAGGTTTAAACCAAATCGGAATGGGTCAGGTTGAGAATTTAATGTTTTTTTGTCGAAAAGCAATGGAATCACTATGCTGTAAAAAGCAATCATTTTACGACGTTTACTTTTTTTTAATACTTTGACTGCAGCAATTTCATCACTGTAACTGAAAAATAACTAAAAAACAATTTTAAAAAATACTTGACTTCTTTTTAAAAGATAACTCATGTATAACAATAAAATATATTTACAACATTTGGCATTCCCATGGGAAATCCACTATCCACGACCATAGCAGATATTATCTTAGATCTTAACAAATAATTTAATAAACGAAAAAATTGACAAACAAATAATACCACACAAGAAAAAAGAAAATGATGGCAACACCAAATTCTTCAGTATAAATTTTATCTCCAAGTTAACGTACAACAACACCTTACTTAAACAACATTCACTTAAAACAGAAAACATAACATACGCGCACACATCAAACTTCACTCAGCAAAATATTCACAAACACAAAAGACGCTGTAGAAAAACAACAACACAGTGTTGTATGCGAAATACCATGTAAAGTGACAGAAAACAAAACATGCGACCTGGTATACATAGGAACCACAAAGAGAGCACTCGGAGTCAGACTGAAGGATCACAAAGCGGATATTAAAAACAACAGATTGACGACAGCGTTGCCACAACATATGATAGAGGAGGATCAAACAGCTGATTTTGACAAAGCACGAATCAGAGATTTGTATGAGACCATTCGTCATTTATGCCCCTCGAGTAACAATCGTCGTCAGCCGTAATCGCACACAAAAAAAAATGCATAAATACCGCTCGAGTTCGTAAAATACGATTGCTGCAAAGCACAGTTTGCCACGATTGCAAATTAATGCAAAATCAGCCTCCAGACAACGAGATCATTCGGATGCTTCGCTTAAAGCTCGAGTGTCAGCTGCTGCATGAATTTTTGTTGTTTTCATACTTCTCTGACCTTCTCTAGCAGCGCGTTTTTCTTTGTGCTGTTTGTTTCGTTTAAGTTTGTTTTCTTTTCTCTGCTGTGGCGCGATCAGTATTGCCAATAGCGAGTTTTATCATTGTAAAATTTTTAAAGAAATCTGCGTAAAATCTTGAACCTTGAGTGCCTGACAGTTAATTTTAAACGCGATCTAAATTGGTAAACAAACTATTATTGAAAGTTTTTCGGTAAAAGAACAACAATCTTCTGCTTTCAATGAACATTCTTTATGCCAACGATTACAGTAATCGTAATTGTTATTTTGCTTTTAAAACAATTTCTGTAATCGCAATAAAAAATTGTTACTATGACTACAGCTATCGTTAAGGTAATTTATAATTGATAACGATTACTGTAATCGTAATTAAAAATATTTTGATTACTACAGTAATAGAAATTGTGATTTTTATTAATAATGATTACTGTAATTGTAATAAAAGATATTTTGATTATGATAAAAGAAATCGTAATTTTAATTTCTTTAAGATTACGATTATAGTTTTTAATTTAGTTATCTTTAATCCGAATTCAAAAATATTAAATTTTTTAATGCAGATGGAAAGAAATTTTTCATGACTATTATTTCAGACCGTTTGCATTTTTTAAACTTCCTCACCAGGCAATATTTATACAAAAAAATCCATTTTCAGAAGTTATTTCAAACCATTCCAGCTCACGGATGACTATCGCTACTGTCGAAATATTTAGGAAATAATCATAACATAAACAAGAATTATTTTGAGGAACACACTCGAACAATTTTTTTTCTCGTGAGGTGCCTTACCTAAGTGTAAACAAAAACGCTTCATGAGCTCAAAAAAATTTGTGAAAAATAAAAAAGTATGTGTGTAAATAGTATGTCTACGCATAGGAGAAGTGAAACCTTCAGAAAACTGTAGAAATTTTTAGTAAAACGACTTTTTCATAAAACATCGTCACCTTAGGATGAGAAAAAAACAACTTGAAAATCAAAGTTTTGAATTTCGATGCAAATATCTCTATTGTTTTTATATATTTATATATATTTTATATTTTTTTTATCAAAAGTTCAATAAAACGACTTAAAAAAATAGTTTCAACTGTACCGTTAGGTCAGTGTACATTTTTTTACCTTTTTTTAAAAAAATGTCCAAAGTATTGACTTTTTACTGAAAAAATTATTCAAAGGTTGCTTTTGCTATATAAATTTAAACAAGTAAAAATTGTATTCCTGTCTACCTTTTATATGAATAGCATTCTTCTGCAAAAATTCTTCCAATTTTGTGCAAAAATTGTGAAACTGTTTTTTTTAACAGTTTTTTTCTCCCAATGATTTTTTTTTTGCCAAATTTACTTTTTCTAAAATTTTGTTTTTATATTTTCAATAGTCAAGTCTAAAAAATAATTTATGTGAAAAAATAACCCCAATATCTCTTTCATATCAAAAGTTATGGCTTAAAATTTTTTTTTACAATGGCTATATTAATAAAACTAATTATTGTTTTAAAATTAGTTTTTAATATCGGATCATATCAATCGTATTCAATTCCTTCGCTATCCACCTGGCAGCCGAATTAACATTGAATTAGATTTTTTACACAGTTTTTCCGCCAACTTGTGGACAATAACTCTAATTTAAAATCTACTTTTATACTATTGGAATTTTTTTGTGTGTGGTAACAAAATTTATATTATACAAAAAATGCAACAATGCAACTAATATTTTTCCTTTGTGCGAATGATCATAAAAGCGTGGATTTTCCCTGCTTTTGGCGATTGTTACTTATTTCTTGCCTTGTTCGACATTCTTGTGTTGTAGAGGTTCTTAATCGCTAGCGCTCATACTCTAGGCATTCGTAAAGCACATTTGTAGCTCGTTTATTGACGAGACAATCGAAACATCATTTAAATGCACTAAAGCTGTTCCCTGGCACGAATACTCTCGTCCAAGATTTAATGAACGTATTCAACATACTCGGAGTTCGAATGTCCCTGAAAATTAATTTTCTGCATTTTCATTTGGATATTTTCGCGTACCAAATGCCTTCAGAGTCCGACGAACAAGGCGAACGCTTTCAGCAAACTTGGTTTTTAACACAGAATTAAAGATAGACGCTGGTCTTGCATACAATAAAAACAACAGCATCGACTGTGCTACTATTCTTAATTTAAAATATACATACTGTCCCACTGTGCACTTGAAAAGAATTCATTCCATAGTTGGTTTAATTTTTCAAAATTCTGTTCTGAAACCTGTTGGTTATCATGTTGTCTTTCCAACGAGATATAGATGAGCAAATATGATTTAAATACAAATTCAAAATGTTTGATAGTTTAAATCATACTGGATTTTAAATAAAAATTCTAGTTGTTTGATAGTTTAAAATCGTTTATTGAGCTTCAGGTCAAGGCTAGAACAATTAATTGTTCTAACGAATTTTTCCAAAGAAACAACAACAACGTTTTTTCAATATGAAAAGGAAAACATCACTAGCTGATTTTATTGCAATTTCGGCCCTGCTAAAGACTTCATCAGAAATCTTTGTGATGCCGGCGGGTATCGATCCGTGAATCGATCCTTTATAATATTGTAAAAACCCAATATTGCTACTGATAAGTATCAACTATATTTTCTGTGAATACTCTCAGGCTGAACATTTTTGAGAACAGTGTGTTTTGTAAAATTACTTTACTGTCAAAAACTAATTAGAATTTGAGTAATACTGTGTGCGGAGCAGCATTCTTGCGTTTTATGTATTTAGATGTGCATACTTTCAGGCTGAACAGTTTGAGAGATATTGGACACGGAGCAGGGTGCTTGCCTTTTATATATTAAGATTTCAGTTTCTTGCTGACTTAGGAGCTTGCCAGAGGCCATTAAACTGATTTATGTTGATGTTTATACATAAAAACGGAAAGATTCTCTTGGTAAAACGCTTCACCACCTCATCATTTTAAAAATCGAAAAACGAACATTTTTGAAGTATCCCCATAACTTTTTGCCGGAATCGAAAATGTTCAAATCCGAGCGCATAGAAATTAAGAAAAATGTAAATTTTTGCGATGTAAGCCAAAAACCATTACGTTCTGTGAGCCTCAAAACAAAGCAGAACGCTTGACCCCACCGCACTCTACATAACTAAAGTGGGTCACGCCCATTTTTAGTTTTCGAAAGTAACCATGGTTGGTTGGTTGGTTTAGATGGTGATTCTACATGCAAGTAGGACCCAAGTAGCTCTAGTGAGTCGTTTTGATACCATAACCTCGTGTTTCTGTTGGTTGACTGGGTAGCGCACTGCTAGGTTATAACCATCCGGTGCGATTGATGAACGTTAGGAGATTGTTGATTTTTGTTGTTGAGAGTTCCTCTAGGTTGCTCAGGGCCGGGCAGGTGCACAGAAAGTGTGTTAGTGTTTCTTTTTCATTTGGGTCATCGCAGCTGCGACAGTGGGTGTCGAAAGGTAGTCCAATTCTCTCGGCATGAACTCCGATGCACCAGTGACCCGTAATAATAGCCGTTAATCTGGCTATGTCGTTCCGGGGCTTTGAGAGCATCTGTTGAGTTCTGCCTATGTTGAAAAGGAGCCATATATTCTTTATGTGTTGCAGGTTGGTAGTTCTCTCCATCTACGACCGGCTAAGGTTAAGTAGTAAGAACGAATTCCTCCCTTGATTGTGTTCAGTGGAACTTCGACTGGTTCCGCTCTGGAAACGTCAAGGGAAGAACCCCGCCTAGCCAATTCATCCGCCTTTCCATTACCATAAATGTTCCTATGGCCGGGAACACAGATTATGGTAATGCTAAGTTGGTGACTTAGCCGGGCCAGTTCATCCTTACACTGCCTTACCAGTTTGGAGTTGGTACTGATCGCAGCTAAAGATTTAACGGCAGCTTGGCTATCCGTCAGAATAGCTGCGTTAAGGTGGTTGGTGTTATCTCTCCTTAGGGTGCGACAAGCTTCTCTTATCGCAAAAAGCTCAGCCTGAAAGACGCTGGCTGAGTTTGGTAGACGAAAAGAGTCCGCCACCCCCAGTTTCTCAGAGTATATACCCGCTCCCACTCCGCACTCCATCTTGGAGCCATCCGTGTAAAAGGACACATCGAAGGCTAGATCAATTCCCCCATTGCGCCATTCTACCCTGGTGGGAAACTTGGTTGTAAACGATTTCGTGAAGTCGAGTTTGGGAGTGTCGTAGTCCGTTTTTCCAGGAATCAGTTCCCGAGGTAGCGGATTAAGAATGTTGCTGTGTCCATATGGTCTATTTCGCCAGTTGTACGACTCTCTGAGTCTGACTGCACTGTTTTTTGCAGTAAGCTTAATGTGTAAATCTATGGGGAGAAAATGTGTCAGGACATTAAGTGCATCAGTGGGGCATGAGCGGATACCCCCTGTGATACCTATGCATGCGGATCGCTGGATCCGGGCTAGTTTTGTTGTGTTGTATGGTTTATTCAGTGCAGGTCACCATACTAGTGATTCATACGCCAAGATAGGTTGCACTACCGCTGTGTATAGCCATAAGAGCATTTTTGGTTGAAGACCCCATTTTCTAAAAAAGGTTTTTTTGCAGGCGTAGAAGGCAATGCAGGCCTTCTTGACCCTTTGTTCGATGTTAGTTTTCCAGCTTAGCTTAGGATCCAGAATGACACCTAGATATTTTGCGCTACTGGATAGTGTAAGAGGTTGGTTGTTGAGCTTTGGAAGGACAAATTGTGGCGCTTTGGTTTTTGTGGTGAATAACATCAGTTCCGTCTTGCTAGGGTTAACTCCTAGGCCGCACCTGGCAGCCCAGACACTGAGTTTTCCCAAAGCAACCTCCAATAGCTCACTGAGCGTAGAGGGGAACAGTCCTGACACCATAACAACCACGTCGTCCGCATAAGCCACCACTTTGACCCCATTGCAATTTAGTGTATTAAGAAATTCTTTCATGGCGATGAGCCAGAGTAGGGGGAGATCACTCCTCCTTGCGGAGTACCCCTACTGACAAATCTCGTGAGTTGGCAGCCACCCAGGTCTGCCTGGATTATTCTGTTACTGAGCATTGAGACTATCCAGTTTCTCACCGGTGCTTGTACACCAAGGTTGGTAAGAGAATCAAAAATGGCCCTAGTATGAATATTGTTTAAAGCCCCTTCTATGTTTAAGAAGGCCGCAAGAGTGTATTGTTTAAAGTAGATTGATCTTTCAATAGTGGTAATAACCTCGTGTAGGGCGGTATTTGTGGATCTGCCCTTGAGGTATGCGTGTTGGGCGCTGGATATGTTAGCACCCTTTAGAACGTCCCTGAGATGAATATCCAGTACACGATCTAGGGTTTTCAGTGCGAATGATGTGAGGCTTATTGGTCTAAAATCCTTGGCTGATTCATGACCTCTCCTCCCAGCTTTGGGTATAAATATTACCTTAACTCTTCTCCAGCTCCTTGGAGTGTAGTTAAGGCAGAGACACTTAGTGAAGATAGAGAGTAGGATAGGTGCAACTACATCTTGTAGTTTCTGCAACATTATTGGAAGTATGCCGTCGGGACCTTGGGATTTGTATGGAGAGAAGCTGCTTAAGGCCCAGATAACCCTTTCCATTGAGATAAAGGGGCCAGTCGGAAGCGCCGCAGTAGCCTCAGGTGATTCTAAACCTAAGTTCTCATTGCAGTTGCTCTTGCAGCCGGGGAAGTGTTGAGTAAGTGTTCCAGTGATTCATTGGTAGATTCTGTCCACGTACCATCGTCTTTCCGAATGAAAGATGGACTGGTGCTTTCTTTGGGCAGGATTTTACTTAGTCTTGCCGATTCTTTTATATTGTCGATTGATTGGGTGTATTCCTGCCAAGAATGCTTTTTCTCGTCTCGAATTGCTTTCTTGTAGGTTTTGAGGATGTCTCTGTATGGTTGCCAAAGACACTGTCTATGACACGAATTGAAAATTTTCCTAACCCTTTTTCTAAGGTCGGATAGATCTTTGCTCCACCACGGAGGAAGAGATTTCTTTTTGCCCCTGCTAATGGGACATGAGACTCTAAAGGCAACCTGCATGGTTTGCTCTAGGGCCTCCACGGAAGAGTCTAACTCCTCCGCAGTTGAGATTTGCTTGTAGGCTAAAGAACGGATTTTTGGGCGAGCCACTTTGGCAAATTTGGCCCAGTCAGTACGTTTGGGGTTACGAAATGGAAGAGGGGCCCCTGTTTCAAGATTCAAATCAAAGAGGATCAAGCTGTGATCCGAGAAGGAACTTTTGCTCGAAACTCTCCAATTGACTACTTTTAGAGACTCGTTTTCGGATAGAAGGGTAATATCCAAGACTTCACTCCAGCCTGTGAAGTTATCAGTACTTGGAAAGGTGAAATTAGGTGTATTTCCTTTATTGCATATGTTTAAATTAGAGTTAATTATTAAGTCGAATAAAAACTCACCTCTAGTGTTTATCTCAGAGCTGCCCCATAGTGTGTGTCTCGCATTGGCATCGCAGCCCAAAATTGTGGTGGTGTTGTCCAGCATTGCCGTAGCCACTAATCGCTTCACCTCGTCTGGAGGAGCTTCCCTGTCGTGGCCCATATAGGCTGAGGCTATAAAAAGATTGTTGGCGCCCTCCAGTTTGACAACTGTCAGGTCTGAAGAGCTAAGGTTAGGGAGTAGAAATAAGTGTATGTGCTTTTTGGCTACAATGCAAGTTCTTGGTTTACCTGCTGTTCTATTGTAGTAGATGTTGTAGTGGTTGTTCTGGAACCCTTTTACTACTGAGTCTCTGACCCAGGGCTCCTGTATAATGCCCACGTCGATACCATCCTCCATCATGAGGATGGCCAGATTATCAGCAGCACATCTGGCGCGCTGCAGGTTAACCTGTATTACCGATAGTGGCATTACGTGGCTGGTGGTTGTTGTGGCTGCTGCGTGGAAGGCACCGTCGGATCCTCGATTGTAAGGGAATCAAGGATATCATCGACGCTGACGCCTTCTTCCGCGGACAGGTCTTTGAAGATCTTTAGTTTGGCACGACGGATGCCAAACCTAAGGGTGTTGCCCGCTTTCTCCAGAGCACCCAGGCACTCGTCTGATATAAGCAGTAGGAAGGTCATGCTGTTACGCTGGGGGTCCTCAGTCTTGATGACAGCCCAGTCGTTCATGGGAATGTCTAGGTTGTGCAGTTGGAGGATTTCGATGAGCTTGTTTTTCTCAAGCTTCATCTTAGGCAACCAAATGCGAGCACGAGGTCTCCTCGGAATATCCTTAGCCGGGATTAGCGGAGGATTTCGATGAGTTTGTTTTTCTCTTTGCTTCATCTTAGGCAACCAAATGCGAGCACGAGGTCTCCTCGGAATATCCTTAGCCGGGATTAGCTTAAGGCTTAAGCCGTCCCACGCGTCTCTGATCTTAGAGACGCACTCGCTTAGGAATTCTTTGGAGAACTGATCCTCGCATTTGATCACCCGGAATCCCCGCACTACATCCGCAGATTCGAAAGATGGAAGCGCACCACCCTTGTTGCCGAGAAGATGCTCAATGACCATCTCGGACAACTTGGCTTCAATGTTGCCCCACTCTTCCGAAATCCGCTTGTGGCTGTTTGAGTTCGCGTCAATCAGCGCCACCTGTAGGTGATCTCTGGCCACCTCACTAAAGGCGCGCTGGCTGGTTGTCTTTGAATTGGCTGCGTCAGCAGGCTGAGTAGTCTGGTATTTCAGGTACTCATCAATCGTAGCCTCGCATTTTTGTTTGTCTTCCACGTCGCGCTCCTGAACCGTACCCTGCTCCGCATTTTTGTCTATCTTGGCAAGAATGAACAGAGCCTTGGTATATTTCGCTTTCAGTAGCGCGCCGTGGGATTTCCTGCTCTTCGGATCTCTATGGCTGGTGGTCACATTGGAGCAGGATGTGGATGGTTTTGTCGAGCCACTGTGGCTGGTGGTCTCGGGTATGATATTTTGTGTTTGACTAGAAGGCCCAGGAGTACTATGGCTGGTACTCTCTGTGCCTTCAACGATTGTCTCCTGACTGGAGGCAAGCAGTTCATCTTCTGTGCTATCCCCTAGCATTGCGGGTTGGTTTTCGGTTTTTGAATTTTTAATTGTCTTCATCTGGTTCTTACGCCCCCTTTGCCACCGGAGCAGCGCGGGAGGCTATGAGGTTAAAAGGGGAAAGAAAAAGTCGGCCATGGCGAGCCCCAATACCATGGTAGAGCCAGTGTTTCTCTCTGGTTCGGCCAGGTCAGAGAGGGGATACGCTAGAATACAGCACAGATTACCCTTGGCTGCAAACCTTAAACTCGGTGGGCGCCATCCCTCGACCCCAGAGTTAAGGGTGGGATAAGTTTTAGTTCATTGCCTCACAACAGCCTGTACGACATGGGTGACCCTATCAGGAACCAAGGCTCCCTCGAGCCGAGGTTCCCGTCGTCATAGCCCGCTGTGCTGCAATTTAAGCCCCTACACCACGACAAGGTAGTTATCCCAAATTAGTAGAGGGAAAGTAACCATACAAAATAAATTACCAAATTGTAGTCTTATACACTCTCATAACTATAGCACACTTTTTAAAATTTTTTTAACTGCTCATAAAAACTAAATGAAACACCCTGTTGTCATGGGCACCTGCACATAGGGAATGATACATTTTATGAATACCCATGGTATTTCCACTAGCGCCCTATAGCGTGGCAGAGCACACAATTTTTTGCATTTAGATGTGGCACCTCGGTGATGTTCTAGAACGTTCGGGCAAACAAAATGGTCATACACGGGCTTGAAAGGGAAAAATACCAACAAAAATGGTACCACTAGGTTCAGCGGGCATAAACCGGTCGGGAAAATGGCGTGATCTGGCACGCGCTTGAATCGGTAGCCAATGAGAATACCGAAACAAGCGTCGGTTAACGGAATCTTGCCGACGTGTCATCCGCAAGTCTAACCCAACCATTACCTACTCCCATCGGTTATGGGCGATTCCACCGAAAAGGTAGTAAAGTTGGACAAACAACGCTAGTTTGCACATCTAAATGCCATCAAGATGCATGCGAACGCACCCTTTCCAAGTACAGGTGGCAACACTGCCAAAGTACCAAAAAGCACCGAACTGAAGAAAAATACAACCCTGGGTAGACGATGATGCAGCTGAGTTCGGCCATTCTGTAACGAAAAGACAAACACAAAGATCGCGAGTTGGAGGTCTCCGAGCCAGTGAAAATAAAATATCTAATAACAAAAAAAAAAACTGGAGGCATCAAGCAACACAACTAAACTTCTAGGATTTAATATACCAATAACCAAAGATCGCATAATTGGTGACGTGAGGACAAGTGGCAACAACTTTGGCAATACTGCTACAGACAGTTCCAAGAGTGCAAAGGTTAGGTCTCCTCCAGCATTAAAAATTAAGATATCCGAAGATAAACTTGAGAACTGCAGCAGTGGCTCGTCGGATTCGGTAACTACATCTTTTAATACTTTGCCTAATCAGACTTTATTAAACAATAATCCTCACGGCAGCGTCGTAAGTACTAACAATAGCAACAGTAGGAAAAAGGATTGGGAACGTGACCGAGATCGTGATAAGAAAAAAAAAAGCGTAGCAGCTTGGAGCACACTAAAGCCAATACAAATGGAAGTGGTGTCGCAATGGTTGGAGGCAACCAATATGCACAGGCTTCATCATATGGCAAGAGTACCAGCTCCAGCAAGATTCAACACAGCAGCAATGGTAGCAGCTGCAAGCACTCTGGGCATGCCATAAGCACTCTGTCTGCCCCTACCACTCACATCTTACGCAATTTTCGCATTCACAAGGGAACAGCTCCGTCAGCAACTACAGCGACAACAAGGACAACAGCAGCCAGCCAGTAGTCACGCTCACAGTACCAACACCACCACTGCCTCACCAACCGCACCAACAACCAGCAAACCACCCGGAACACCCTGCAGACCACCAACACCATCGTCATCATCACCAGCAGCAGCCCCATCGTCAACACCCAGCCTTTGCACCCGGATCACCCTGCAGACCACCAACAACAACAACGACGTCATCACCACCACCAGCAGCAACAACACCGACTCATCATCTTCAAAAAAAAAAAAGGTAAAACAAACTCAAAGAAAAAGTAAAAAGATAGAAATTAAAAATAGCAAAAAGACAAAAATAAAAGTGAAAGAAAACTAAAATAGAAAGCAAAAATATAGAAATTAAAAATAGTCAAAAAAATAAAAGTGAAAGATAGAAACTAAAAGAAAAGTGAAACAAACTAAAATAGAAAGCAAAAATATAGAAATTAAAAATAGTCAAAAATCAAAGAGAAAGAAAGAAACAATAAGAAAAGAGAAAGAAACAATGAGAAAAGTGAAAAAAAAACAATAAGAAAAGTAAAAACATAGAAAACTAAAATTTAAAAGGAGAAAAAGAAGTGTAAATAAAAAAAAAAAAGATGAAACAAACTACAAAGAAAATCAGGTAAACAATAAGAAAGAAGAGAAGTGAAAACTAATGATAAAGAAGTTAGAGTGTAAAAACTGAAAGAATAGTAAAAGTTGAAAGAATAAAGATAAACGAAGAAAAACCAGAGAATAAAAAAAAAACTAAAAGAAGAGAAAGAGGAAAATCTAAAAAGAGTAGAAAAAAAAAAAGTTACAATTGAAGAAAAAATACCGAAATAGAAACTAAATAAACTAAAAAAATTAAGAATCAAACAATATAGGCAGAAAATCGAAAAGAATATAGAAAAAATGTCAAAGTAATGAAAGTTTAAAGTTAGATAAATTAAAACAAACAAAAAAAACAAAAGAATAGAATACTAAGAGTGAAAGAAAGAAACAATAAAAGAAAAGTGTAAATTGAAAAAATTGAAACAAACTAAAATAGAAAGCAAAAATATAAAAATTAAAAATAGCCAAAAATCAAAGAAAAAAAAAAGGAAACAATAAGAAAAGTGAAACAAACCAAAAAGAAAAGAATATAAACAATAATAAAGATAGTAAAAAAAAAAACACTGAAAGAAATGTAAAGGTTAAAGTGACAAAGAAAAAAAAAAGGGTGAAAGAAAATACAAAGAATAGAAAGCTAAAAGCTAAAGATAGTAAAAAAAAAACAGCACTAAGAAAAAATTTAAATAACAAAATAAGAAAAACCAAAACTCTCCTAAAAGAGAACAATGATAAACGAAAATAAAGCGAAAAGAAACAACAACAACAATAACTACAACCACAGCACCTCAACAAGATCACGACCAACCACCCCCAGAACCAACAACTTCTCAAGTTTCAACAATAGCCACGAAAGCAGCGATAGACACACCCGCCACAACCAGTTCATCACCAGTCACCGGCACGAAAAACGGCAGCATCAACCCCCCCCAGGTTTGGTAGATAGCGACCTGGGCTCGGTAAGCGTTTTGCCAAGAAAAAAAAATAAATAAATTTATTAATCAGAAAATTATAAGTATTTATAATAGAAATTATTATGTTAGTTTTCAGTAATTGCCTAAAAAAAAAAAAAAAGGAAAGAAAAAAAATAACGTTTATTAACTGCATTTATCATTGAGTTGCTTTTATTTTGCAAACATTTTTGAAAATGCCAACAAAACTTGTTGATGTTAGCTAAATAAAAATAAATTTTTTTGTCTAAAATGCATTTAGTAAAAGTGATGTATTAAAATATATCTTTTTAACAGCATAAAGAAAAAAAAAACAAAAATAACTTACATATTACTTACATTTACATTATGATAAAAACAACAAAGCAACATCTCAATAATTTTCCATTTTAAACACTTACCTGCGTGAATAAATGTTATTCGACCCTTTCCTTTACATATACATACATATAAAAAAAAATTATAAGAAAATATAATCTAGACAAAAGTCGTTATTTAACGTCGTTAACTTACGCGATTTTTTTTCTTTAACTTAGTTTAGCCGTTAAGCTTATCAATAACATTCTTTAACCAAAAGCTAAAGTGAAAATTACCATTGATCATGAAAATCTACATTAATTCCTGATTTTATTTAGTTTTATTCGAATAAGAATGTATCAAATGTTGGCAAGTATTTTGGGTTTTAGATACACACAAAGCTTTCAGGCAATTTAATGCCAAGTTGAAAATAATATAAAATAAAATCGAAATAATTCGAAACTAATATAAAACAAAATCGAAATATTTCAAAACCAATATAAAATAAAATTAATAAAATTCAAAACTAATCTAAATTAAAATCAAAATATTTCGAAACTAATATAAAACAAAATCAAAATATTTCGAAACTAATATAAAACAAAATCAAAATATTTCGATACTAAAATAAAATTAAATCAAAATAATTCAAAACTAATATAAACTAAAAACTAAATTAACATTGAACTAAAATTCGAATAAAAATAGATATTAATGAAAACTAATGTAAGCAAAGCGAATTTAACAATAAAGCTAATATAAACTAAAACTAACTTAAAATTAAACTAAAATTAATGTAAACTAATCCGAATAAAAATAATATAAATGAAAACTAATTTAAATAAAAATCAATTTAGATGAAAACGAATTCGAAATAATACGAAGATAAATGAAACGGATATAAATGAAAACTAATGGCAATAAAAACGAATTTGCAATAAAGCTAATATAAACTAAAAACTAACTTAAAATGAACCTAATATAATTTAAATCGAACTTTAAATAAAACTAATATCCATGGAAACGATTTTTTTTAATGAAAATAAATATAAGCTAATTCAAATAAGACTTATAGGATAGAGAAATTAGATTAACTAAGAATAATTTGAAAAGTAGGCAACCTTAGATACAAACTGTATCAGTTGATTATATTGTAAGACAAATTATAGGTATAGTGTTCACGTTAAGCGTTATTAATTGTTAATAATATTAAATTGTTAATAAAAATAATATTAATTGTTATTAATAAAAAAAAAATAGAGACAATGTTAAATTTGGTTTGAAATAAATGTTAAATTGATACTGTATTCAGGAACCATGTGTCCTTAATTCATCACGGGTAGGTGGCGTGGACGAGACAGGGCGGCGTGAGTATGGGAGTTATTGGGGTGACCTAGACCAAGGCGCAGGGTCACCATGGCTGGTCTTTTGTGGCCAGAAGGGGCGGGTTAGCCAAGGGCGATCAACCAACAGCGAAGATCGACCCACGAGACGTGCCAAAGTGGCAACCGCAAGCAACCGAGTCTTATTCCTTCGTCGTGTTCATAAAATAAGCGGGTTTTTTTATTTATCGTTTTTCGATATTTTTCGTTGGTTATGGGTTTTTCCGGGTTTTTTTACCAGGCGGTAATTTTCTTTTCAGCTGGTACGATTTTTATTCATGTGTAGTTTCCTGCTGTCGGACCGGACTGGCAAGAACACCACCCCATCCGGCGAGCCTTAGCCGCGCAATATGCCAGCGTACCAGCGCTGCCAGAGGAACGACAGTGGTGCAATGCAAGGGCTACCTAGCCACAGGCAGCACCAACCTCAAAGAATTGAATGGTGAGGAAACATGACACTGTATAAAAAAACGATTTTTATAGAAAACCTTCTCACTCTCTTCTACTTCTTTAAATCCTGCTGTCTGAAAGGAGCCGTTACAAATAGCAAAGTGTCTTCATATTTGCACCTCTTTTTTCGTTTCGTAACTATAGCACACTTTAGTAAACACTTTCAAAAAAGGTTTTTCTTGTTTAATTTTAATAAAAAAAATTGTAGTAATGAGCGACACCTACGTTATGCTGAATACACTCAAATATTCGGTTTTCCATGAAATCAACTAGGTTTTTTATTACATTTTTTTCTATGCCTTCCCAAGCATGAAAAATTGCATTTCTTAGTTCTGGAACTGAGTTGTACTGGCAGCAAGGTTGCCAGTATTGTGGGAAAAATCCCATTCGTGGTAATTTTTAATTGGTCTTGGGAATTTTTTTTTTGGGAATTCCCATGGTATTTTTTAATTCAGCGTGGTATTTTTTAATTGGCGTGGGAATACAGCGTGGTATTTTTTAAATGCATGGGAATTTGGGAATTTTTTATTGAAATTTTTTTTTCAATTTTATTAAGCAAAATCGTATATATACAGTAGAGTAAAGCTATAAGTTTACTCTGTACATTTCTTCGAATTTACCCTTAATGTAAACGAATAAATTACATATTTGTTTTAAAAACAAGTTGACATCACAAAATTGCATAAAAAAATAGCGCAATCTTTTCTAAAAAAAAGTTCTGACCTTAAAATTCTGAACTTTTCTGAAAATCAAAATTAAATCACAGTTGCCATTATACGCTCTGTTTACACCACGATTTTGTGACGTAACGACGATTTTTGTGTAGTAAAAAAAAGTGTTTAAGTGTTAAAAATGTGTTGGCACGTTTTCCATCCCTGTTATATACGAACACAAAAAACAAAACTAATATTATTCTAAAACGTTCCTAATGAATTAAAAATATTTATATCTGAAGTCACAAAGCGCAAATATTTTTAAAAACTTTATATTTATTTTCTTTTGATTATTTTTTATATCTGAATTCACTTATGCACAATATTTTATATTAGAAATAAGTACCTAAATTTTTTAAAAAGCATATTGTGTGTGTTGAAACTAACTGTTTATCTCTTTACAAAGCACAAATATCTTTGAAAACTAATATTTATTTTATTTTGTTTAATTTTTATTTTTGAAGTCACTGACATTATTTTATATTAGAAACTAGCTGACCCGGCAAACGTTGTTTTGCCATGTAAATAATTTCTAGAGAATTTCTAGTGTAGAAAAAAAAGAACTTACTTATTGGAAGTGTATAAGGATGTGGAATATGAGTGAAAATGGCATGGAGCGCTGTAAACGATGAGGGAATATAGAAATAACAAAACACCAAACATTAATTTTTAAAATTATTAAAAGTAATAAGTATTTATATCAGTAATTCATTACATAATATTAATCTCTTAATGCTACAGCGTGGACAATATTTTTTGTTAGTCCGCCTTCGATAACGTTTTTCATTAATTTTTTAATGACTAATCGCGTACCGTTGCACAGCCGTGGCGGGTTCAAATTACGAAGCAAGATAATTGGAGATCCAATCTTCAATTGTAAGTTATGTGGTGGCATGCCTGGCAAATCCAGTGAGTTCAAAAACTCTGTTGGAAAATTTACAGCTTCAGTGTCATCGCAAACTGTATCAATAGATTTATATGATACCAAGTCCCCTGGCAATAACTGTTGTATCTTCAGATTCAAAATGTCAACGTCCACATTTTTTGCAGCTAAAATTGCTCTTTCTGCAAGCCACTCGAGATTTATGTAATTCGTGTGTACATCGGGAAATATTTGTTCAATGAGAGCATCTTGCGATTGTGCAGAAATCCGTCGCTGATTTTATGTATCCAGTTGCATCTATAGTGACTTTTCCATCGCCGATATCTAAGTGTTTGAGAATGTTTCAGCGGATGGATCTTGAAGCATTTGAGCGCATATTTACTTTCAGCTGTACTATTTCAACATTACGCCACAATGGCGATGATTTTAAGCAGGCGTTGATTTCATCAGGGTATGTTGAACGTGGAATGACGGGAAGTGTTTGTCTGAAGTCACCTGAAAGGACTAACATAGTGCCACCAAGGCTTCTTGCTCGAGAGAAATAGGAGGCCATCTTCGTTGTCATCCCTACTCCGTGCTGTTTACTGGGTGAGAAGTGACACCGATAGACACATGGAGGGGATAACTTACCAAGTGATAATAATTGATGTTATCGAGCGGGATAAAAAATGATAAAATTATGAAAATGACTATTAAAAAGCAGGGTTGTATGTATTTAAAAATTTAGGGTTGTATGTATTTTTTAATGCAACATAATAAATTAAAAAAAAATTATCAAAAAAATGAAAAAAAAAATGTTTGGGGTAGAACACCCCTTATCACTTAGAGGTTTGAAAAATAGATAGTAGCCGATTCTCAGACTTAGTGAATATGCATAAAAAATTTCATAAGAATCGGTCAAGCCGTTTCGGAGGAGTATGGGAACGAACATTGTGACACGAGAATTTTATATATTAGATAAGTAACCAAATTTTTTAAAAATCATATTGTTTATCACTTCAAAAAGCACAAATATCTTTGAAAACTGTATATATATTGGGGGTTGGAATTAGTTTTAAAGGTTTTCTAAGAGATGGCGTAACTATCAATAGATCGCATCGGGCACACCTGTGACTATATTCATTTCAAAGCACATTGTCTAAGCTTCATTTTTTAGTATGTGTCATTCCACTGAAGTGTAAACAACATATATTTTTTTCTCTGTGAACATGTCGACTTTCGTTCCAACAAAACGCAATTTGCGGGAAGGTTTACTTTTGTGCTTCCATTTGAAGAAAAAAGCGGTTGAAGCACAACGCACGCTTACTGAGGCTTACGGGGACTATGCTCCATCGATTTCTACTTGTGAGTACTGGTTCCGTCGGTTTAAAAGTGGTGATTTTGATACGGAAGACAAAGAGCGTCCGGGCCAGCCGAAAAAGTTTGAAGATGAGGAATTGGAGGCTTTGCTCGATGAAGACCCGTGTCAAACCCTTCAAGAATTGTCAGAATCATTGGGAGTCGACTTATCAACGGTCGGCAAACGCTTGAAGGCCATGGGAATGATTCAAAAGCAAGGAAATTGGGTGCCGTACCAGTTGAAGCCGAGAGACGTTGAACGGCGATTTTGCATGTGCGAACAACTGCTTCAACGGCATAAAAGGAAGAGTTTTTTGCATCGTTTTGTCACTGGCGATGAAAAGTGGATCCATTGCGATAATCCTAAGCGAAAAAAATCGTGGGGACCACCCGGCCATGCATCAACATCGAGGGCCAAGCCGAATATTCATGGCGCCAAGCTTATGCTGTGTATTTGGTGGGATCAGAAGGGTGTCGTGTACTATGAGCTGCTAAAACCTAACGAAACCATCACTGGGGAACGCTACCAACAACAATTGATGCAATTGAGCCGAGCATTAAAGGTTAAACGGCCGGAATATGCCAAAAGACACGACAAAGTGGTTTTTCAACATGACAACGCACGGCCACATGTTGCAAGAACCGTCAAGGAAACGTTGGAGGCGCTGAATTGGGATGTGCTACCCCACCCGCCTTATAGCCCAGACATAGCCCCTTCCGACTACCACCTATTCAGATCGATGACGCATGGCTTGGCTGAGCAGCGCTTCACTTCTTAAGAGGATACCAAAAAATGGGTCGATTCGTGGATTGCCTCAAAAGACGAATCGTTCTTCCGGCGCGGAATCCATATGCTGCCAGAAAGATGGGAAAATGTTGTAGCTAACGATGGACAATACTTTGAATAATATACATTGTACCGTTGTTTCTAAATAAATGCTCAAAAACCGAAAAAAAACCTTTAAAATTAATTCCAACCCCCAATATTTTATTTTGTTTATTTTTTATTCTGAAGTCACTTTACTCATTTGATATTAGAAATAAGTACCTAAATTTTTGAAAAGTCATATTGAGTTAACATGAGTTGCTTATCACCTCACAAACCACAAATATTTTTGAAAACAATATTTGTATTTTATGTTGTTTAGTTTTTATTATTTTATTTTTATAAGCATAATTTCGTTTTAGAAATTATTATATGGAAACAAACAAATAAAATTCACGATCTCAAATATAAGACTAAAACATGTGATATGTATAACAATGAACTTTATTTAAAACAATTTGTATGTTATTTATTTGTTATAGTTTTGAAACAAAGACAATAAATGCAAAATTTTTAACTATGGACGTGTCTATTTATTTCTGCTTATTTAAATGCAAAAATTTCTGGTATTTCTAAATTTTTCAAAATTTCTTATACACATGGAATTTTTCGTGGTATTCCATGTGGTAACGCGTGGTATTTTTATGGTAATTTTAAGTGATCGTGGGATATTTTAAGGTATTTTTTAATTGCTGTGGGAATTTTGTTTGTTTACCTTTACCATGGGAATTTTGGTGGTATTTAATTTGTTACTTTTGGAAAAGGGTCATTTTTGTGGGAATTGTTCCGAATTTTGACTGACAACCTTGACTGCCAGTATTCTGCAAAACCATTTCTTGTTAATATGCCCTAGATATTTTCTATCGGGTTAAAATCAGGTGAGCAGGCTGGCCATTCCAGAATCGAGATTGATTGGCTTGACCCATTGCATTGTTTCTCTGCTGGAGTGTATAGAAGCATTATCTTGTTGAAATATGTAGTTTTTTCAACATTCTACCTCAAAAATGGAAGTTGTGTACATTGAAGCACCTTGGTGTAATCGGTGCTCTTCATTTTTGATGAAACAACCTGTAGCTCCATACATCATCCGCTCAAAACACACCCCATATCATCAACGAACCGCCACCGAAATTTCTCTAAGAAAAATATTGTGGTTTTTTCTTAAGTCACGCCAATATTGTCTGTGACCATCTGGGCCAGCTAGATTCCATTTTTTCTCATCAGAAAAAATAATCTATAGAACAAAAATTAGTAAAAATATGACAAAGAGTCTGTCATGTACTTTCAATTATGTACTGTCAATACCTGAGACCAGTTTGTTTGCAGATTTCGCTTAGCGAAATTAAACCGGGAAACTTTATGACGCTTAAGTAATCTGGGTGCTGTCTTAATTTTTTGCCTACAGATTTTCGGTGCAACATTCAAAACTCTCCAAACCGTAGATTTAGAAATTTTTGTTTTTATTGTAGCAGCAAGTTCGCTGCAACTAAGCGTTGAGCTGATAGCTTTTTGTAAAATTCTTTGAGATTCGCAGTTCGAAAGTTTTTTTTGGGCCACCTCGTATTACACTATCGTATTCTTGCGGATTTGAGAGGAAATTGTAAATAACTTTTCTACTTCTGCTTATTTTCCTTGAAATATCGCTAATTTTTAGGCCTGCTTAATTAAATCCAAGAATTTTCCCTTTTTCTACTTCTGAAAATTTCTTACCTAGCGGCATTTTACTTAATTTGTTTTTTAACTTTAAACATAGAGTTATTATCTTAAGTTCACGTGTTGTCACTTTAACGTTCCCTTTGTGAATGTGTGCTATAGTAATGAAACGAAAAGAGAGGTGCAAATATGCTGTTGCTATTTTTAACGGTTCATTTCAGAGAGCAGATTTAAAGAAAAAAATTTTGTGAAAAGAAGTAGAAGAGAGTTAGTGTTCTTTTTATTTAGTTTTTTATACAGGGTGTTTTAATTCATTTCTATGATCAGTTAAAATAATATTTTAAAGTGTGCTATAGTTACGAGACTCAGTGTACGACCAAAATCGTCTGAAATATAGCATTTTTTGCAAAAAGTGGGCGTAAAAAGTAGGCTTGCCAAATCTAACATAGCTTAGTACGGTTAAGTTGAAATGACAAATCGTTTGGTACCTATATCGTCTTAATCAGTTTAGTAGTTCTCGCGTGGTTGTTAAACATCTGACCAGTGTCAACGCTTTTATATCGTACAGATAGACTGACACAATCTCAAGTGGGGAAAAGATGGCTGGCAAAGCTGTAAAACATAATTTACATTTGCAAATGCCCATATTACACCATGTTTGTGTGTACGATGAAAAAAATATATTAATGGTATTCAATGAACGACGTATATATATACTGAAAGCATATAGCTAACAGCTCGGGTCGCGCTCTTTCTCAGCCAGCCTATGCAAAAACTCATACGCGTTGATTTTTGCTTTTTGCGTTTATTTTTGATCAAAATAATCATTGCTGAGCCAAACGAACAAACACGAAATGATTGGATTGAAGACGATTAAAATCATAGAGCCAACACGAATCCCATGGTTTGATTGATATTACACCATAATTGTGTGTACGATGAAAAAAATATATTAATGGTATTCAATGAACGACGTATATATATACTGAAAGCGTATAGCTAACAGCTCGGGTCTCGCTCTTTCTCTGCATTATACGTACTGTATACACCACTTTTTTTTGCCGTAATCTGCGTATGTTTAATCCCTTACAATTTTGCTATTGCAAATTACGCTGCTGTGAACTTACCGAACATACGCTGTTTATATCGACAATACGGCATTCATTGAATACCACTGTTGTTTTGCTTTCAATTACACGCATTTAATTATACCATTCGTCGTACAAACAAACATCTTATGATAACTATGGGCAAAAGAAAATTGAAACAAACTACACAACATGACTGCCGTGTTACTTTGAGAGAAAATCGCGGCAAATAGAGGAAAGCTTTGTTTACTGTTGTATTGTGGTGCTTGTTGAATGTAAGCATTAAATAAAATGTGTGATTTAGTAGTACTTAAAGAATAGATTTTTTTAAAACCTTGGTAAGCTATGACACTCGAAATTATCATAAGGATTGAATAAAAAATAATTATCAAAATAGGTTCAGCGGTTACCGAGCTTATTTTGCCTCAAATTTCGTGCGTCTCCTTTTATATAATAGCATAGATAATCTTCAGAGCTTGAAAATTTTTAGCTTAAGTTAGGATTTTAAATTTAAGAATTTAAGTTAGAATTTCAAAAAGTTTTTTGATACTAGGGTGAACCCTAAAAATGTTTTTTTTTTATTTTATACTTTTTGTGTATGTGCTGGCAGTATTAAGGGATCGCTGATTTCGAATCTGATGTAGGAATTCCATAAAATGTTTTTTTTGCCTCTAGGGTAGACCTTAAATATGTGTGTTTTTGTTTAATATTTTTTGTAGATGCGCTGATCGCTGATTTCATCTTATGCTAGAGTTTAATAGATTTTTTTTACACTAGGGTGACCATAAACAATTTTTTGTATACTCTTTGTATATGTGCTGGCAGTATATGGGGTCGCTGATTTCGAACCTGATGTTAAATTTAAAAAACTATTTTTGAGACTACGGCGTGTTGTGTTTTTTTTTTATACCGTTTGTATATGTGCTGGCAATATTAAGAGGCACATATTGTATGTGCCTCAATTAAAAAACTCACAAGAAGCACTCTGGGTGAAGTCACTATTAGCAGAGTTGTACGAGCCTAAGCAATATTTGATTTTACACTGCGATAACAAAAGCGCAATTAACTTGTCGCAAAATAATACCTAACATTCTCGTTCTAAACATATCGTTATTAGGCATAATTTCCTGCGAGATCTAATTAATGAAAAGAAGTTGAAAATAGAATACCTACGGACTGAGGATATGGTTGCTGATATAATGACGAAGGGATTACCTACTCAAAAACATATCCATTGCTGTAATTTAATGGGGTTAACAGAACTTAAATCTAGTGGGGGTGTTGAAGATAATATTTAATATACTGTAACTCTTTCTACTTTGCATTTGTTTATTTATCTAGATATTGACATCTTTGTATATATTTTTTTTTTGAGTTTTTTGAAAATAAATTTCCATTCAATCACCGAATCACAAAATATCAATAATTTATTTAAAAAAAAATTAATAAAATATTTGTAATGTCTCCATAAATATGCTTGTTTTAAAAAAAACTTACCTAATCATTTTACTATGACTTTAAACCACGTCTTCAAGCACTGTCCCCTAATTTCTTGGAAACCAAACAACCGATTTGAATGAAAGTTGTCTTTATTATAGAGTTTTAATCATTATACGTCATTATACGAGTTGCTTAGAAACTTTTAAAAAAATAGAATTGAAGCAGGAACCAAACCTTCGCCGAACTGTGCAATGTATTCACTTTAAATTGACACCTTTCAATAAGGAGAGAACAAAATTAAAAAAGTTTTCTGAGATTTATTTCAGCTTTTACGGAAAAGTTTTAAGATACCTAGTAATACAATATTATTAGTTTATCAATTATAAAAAGAACTGTAGCTTTTTTAACAAAATTATATTTTCAACAGGCCCGGCAACGTGCTTCGGTGAAATGGCTGCTCTCTAAGGCTTTCAACAACCGCGTTCCAGACAATCTAAAAGAGCCTTTTTATAGAGACCATGAAAATCAGGAACGACTGAAACCACAGATAATTGTAGAGCTGAGCAATGCTACTCTATACTGTCAGACATTATCTAATCTTTACTCGGATCCAAATTATCAAAGCCTAAACCATTGGTCTATACTGCAAACTCTGTCACGAAAAGGTGTAAGTGTTGCAGAGACACCAGATATGCAATTGACCGAAACTGTTCTCATTCAAACGAATCCTTTACGAATTGTAAGTATTATCTTTAAAATTATTTTTCCATAATGTCTGTCGCTGAGACTCAAATATCAGATATGTTTTTAAAAAATTTTCAGGGAATCAAAAACACTGATTATTTATTATCTTGACTATATTCTTGACTAAAATCCTTAGTGAGGTCCTTAATGAGAAAAAAGTACCCTTGTATCGAACTGGCTCAAGGGGGATCGACAGATATGGTATCGTACATTAACGATACAAAATTTTAAAAGGATAAGACTTCATCTTCCTGTTCCGGTTTTGAGCCAAAAACAAAACATTTTTTTAAACGATTTTTTAAAAAAATTCTAATGAATGGAATTGATAAATATTGGCGCTATGATTATTAATAAAACTTTCATCACGATATGATGCCTTTCTACAACTCCAGAAGGTCCTTTAAAATAATAGATTACCAAAAATTATTATTATTGTAATAAAAATGAGCAGAATAAAGAAATATAAATTAGAAAATCCTTAAAATGTCCTTAAATATCACAGTGTAAAAAATATAACATTTTTTTTCAATATTTTAGTTGATTTCAGTAGATTTATAAACGCTGATTCCGATTCTGGTAACAGCATTTTTTTTATCTCTGTTCGATCTTAAGATATATAGTGTTGAGTAGACTAAAATATTCGTTTAAATGCACATTTGAGTAATTATTTAAAAATAATGGATAATGGTAAAATCCTTCAATTAGCTTTGAATGATAAAGTAAGCCCTTATTTATAACATCACATTGTTCATATAGTGTAGGCTTTAAATATTTTTTATTTCATGAGTGTAAGATCTCTTGCACAACAAATCGTTATTTACTCACGTACTCGTTTACAGCATAAAGTAAATCGAAACAACTTTTTTTCCTCATCGTATGACCCTCTCGCTATTTTAGTTAGTATACATATATAATAAGGAATATGTTGTCCTTTGATTATGTTAATCTTCAAATATAGCTTTCGATGGCTGTTTTAGTTATTCTTTAATAAACGGTCAAGCTTACAAGAGCAAGCAAAGTGTTTTTTTATTTTGCTCGCGACCCTACAAATTTCAGAAGTGGGATCTGACCTGATTTTCCAAGTATTTTTGAATAAAAGCTTTAATTTGTCAAGTGTTAAAAGTTGGACGTTAAAATGTTAGAAGACTTTAAACAGTTTCTAAATAAAGCTTCGGTTGCTGTTCTTGAAAACGTTTTGAGTTCTCTTGACTTGAGAACTGATGGCACTAAAGCGGCATAAAAGCTTCGAGTGAAAGAAGCAGTTAGTGGCTTTACGGTGGAGAATCTTCAAAAGCTTGTGCTAAATTATAAAAGCTTCGAGTGAAAGAAGCAGTTAGTGGCTTTACGGTGGAGAATCTTCAAAAGCTTGTGCTAAATTTCACGCTCAAAGAAAGGCAAGCAAAATGGCTCAGAATCAGCCGGTGACCACGAGCGTGAGCAAGAGCAGGAGGAGCAACCAGCTATTGTTCAGAGCAACGACAGAGATGACGAGCAACCTTCGAGAAACCTGCACAAAAATGGAGGAAATTATTTTGTTAAAGCGGAAAATGAAGGAGCTGCAGATGGAAGACGCTCAAGAAAATCCCAGTCTAAGACCACATATTTCATATAACTTCAAAGACATGGAAGACTTATTGTGTCCATTCAGCGGAAAGCAGAAACTGGATTGAGATGAAAGATGCACTTGTCGGCGAGTTTAAGCGTGTTGTTACTAAAGCAGATATTTTCAGTGATGCAAGAATGCAAGAAATAAACGATGTGAAGATACCATACAGCAATATGTATTGTCCATGCTAGAAATAGCATCACATAACCCCATCGAGGAAGAAGATATGATGCAATTTATCATAAAGGGCATATCTGATACCGACGTCAACAAGAGTATACTGTACAACGCTAACAATATGGAACAGATTAAGAACGAGCTTAGAAAGTACGAAAATTTAAAAACAACAGCCGTGACAGTTTTCCAGCTAAGCCCAACACATCTCAGTCTCACGGTAGTCAAAACATGCATAAACATGTTCCATTCAAGGGAAAATAACATACCAGTTATGCAGCTGCTGATGTTTCGTTTACGAAAAAAAAGAGTTCACCTGTTTTAAGTGTGGTATTCGTTTACACATTGCAAAAAATTGTGCAAGTCGCAAACCTGTTTTGACTCTCAATACCAACAACGTCAACGACAGCAACAACGTCAACAACGTCAACAACAGCAACAACGTTTCTACTCATGATAGCGGTCGCATCAAGCCACAGTGGAGCCCGGGTTCTAATGGAAGGAGATTTTTTACCGATTCGCCGAGAGTAATTTTAAATGTTCGTGCACGCTTTCGACACTTTTGGACTCTGGGAGTCCAATAAGATTCGTTCAGAAAAAAATTCTTGCCGCAGTCGATAATTTCAACGTTGGATAAAAACAGTCGCTAGTATTGTGGAGTAAACAACAGCCCGCTTCATGTGCTTGGAAGTGTTAATTCTTTTATATTTTTTGATAATTTGGAAACTTATTTATGTTTACTACTTACTTACCTAGTTGGCGCTACAACCGTATGTCGGTCTTGGCCCCATCTAAGAATTTGCGCCAGCCATTTCTGTCTTTCGCTTGCTGCTTCGTCAGGTTGTCCTCTACTTGGTTTTTCCAACGAAGATGCGGTCGTCCTCTTCTGCGTTGACCGCAGCTGGGTACCGAATCGAATGTTTTCTTCACTGAAGCATCGTCTTTCATGCGCTGAACATGACCAAGCCAGCGAAGCCGCTCGATTTTAATGCGCTTGACTATGTCGATGTCAGCGTACAGCTCGTACAGTTCATCATTCCACCGTATTCGGTACTCGCCATTGACGCAGATTGGTCCGTAGATCTAACGAAGAATCGATCTCTCGAATGCTCCTTAAGTCTTTTCATCTGAACTGCTCAGCGTCCAGGTTTGTGATGCATAGAGTAGGACGGGCATGATGAGCGATTTATATAGCGTGATTTTCGTTCGTCAAGAGAGGGCTCTGCTTCTCAATTGCCTACTGAGCCCAAAGTAACACCTGTTGGCATGAGTTATTCTTCGTTTGATCTCAATGCTGATGTCGTTGGTTGAGTTTATGCTGGATCCCAGATAAACGAAGTCCTTCACAACCTCGAAGGAGGTATTGTCAACTGTAACGTGGGTTCCAAGACGCTGGGACTGTTTGTTTGTTGACACTAAGTATTTCGTCTTATCTGCATTCACTGCCAGACCCATTCGACTTGACTCTCTTTCTAATCTGGATAATGCTGCACTGACTTCGCGCGTATTATGGCCAATGATATCGATGTCATCAGCATACGCAAGCAGCATAACACTCTTGTAGAATATTGTGCCACTACGTCTCAGATCAGCAGCTCGGATGATCTTTTCCATCATTAGGTTGAAAAAGTCGCACTATAAGGAATCACCTTGTCTGAAACCTCGTTGGGTAACAAATGGTGGGGAGAGGTCCTTCCCAATTTTAACTGCGCTGCTGGTATTGCTCAGTGTCATCCTCCAAAGTCGTATTAGTTTTGCAGGAATACCAAATTCAGACATGGTGGAGTACAGGTGCTTCCTTATTGGACTGTCGAAGGCGGCTTTGTAGTCGACAAAAAGATGGTGGGTGTCGACTTGTTTTTCTTGAGTCTTCTCCAAGATTTGTCGTAGCGTGAAAATCTGGTCAATGGTGGACTTTCCAGGTCTGAAACCACACTGATAAGGTCCGATCAGTTCGTTTACAATGGACTTTAATCTTTCACATAAAACGCTCGACAGGACCTTATATGCGATATTAAGAAGGCTTATTTCACGGTAATTGGCACAGATAGTGGGATCGCCTTTCTTGTGGATTGGGCAGAGCACACTGAGATTCCAATCGTTCGGAATGCATTCTTCCGACCATATTCTGCATAGAAGCTCGTGAATGCATTTAAGTAGAGCTTCGCCTCCGTTCTTAAACAGCTCAGCAGGTAAGCCATCAGCTCCCGCGGCTTTGTTATTTTTAAGCCGAGCTATAGCTGTCAGAACTTTATCATAGTCGGGCAGCGGAACCTCGACGCTGTCATCCGTAATTGGGGTTTCCGGAATATCATCTCTATTGGCGGAATTGTTGCCAGCGTCGCCATTTAGAAGCTTAGAGAAGTGTTCCCTCCATAACGTCAGTGTACTCTGCCTCATTCCTGTCGCCATACATCTCAATCTTCTCCTGCTTGCGCTTTTCTGCCTCTCTTTTTTTCCGCCTGAAAATACGTCTCTTTTCCCTCCTCTTTTCTTTGTATCGCTCCTTAGCAGCGCGCGTTACAACCGACTGCAGGGTGGCTTTGTAGGCGGCGTCTTTCTCTGCAGTGGCGTCGCGACACTCCTGGTCGTACCACTGGTTTCGGCGAGGGCGGTGGTAGCCAATAACCTCTTCAGCAGCCGCACGCATGGAGTTGGAAATGTGTGTCCACTGCGCGCATATATCATCGATTGGAGTAGTGCTTTGAAGCAGGAGTGAGAGTCGAGTGGCGAAAGCATCGGCTGTCTGTTTCGATTGCAGCTTGTCGACGTCTAGCTTTCTCTGTGTAGGGTTGCGTGTATTCTTAGCTGCGCACAGACGTGTACAGATCTTGGCTGCAACAAGTGATCCGAGTCAATGTTTGCACCACGGACCGTGCGTACATCCAATACACTGGAAGAGTGCCTTCCGTCGATCAAAACGTGATCAATTTAATTTTTGGTTTTTATTTATGTTTACTTTTAGTTAAAAATCAATCAATGAGTTATCCTATTGTTCTTGGGAGAAATTTCATCGAGAAAATTGGTATGGTGTTACAGAGAGCAGATAGAAAAGCTGAAAACCAACAAAATATCGTCAAGCAACATCAAGTGTAATCGTTCTTCAATTGTATCATTGTCGTCATCAAGTAGTTGTCTAGGAACCCAAGTTTGCATGAATAATTTGTCATTATAGTTTTCAAGTTAATATTATCGTCCGCATGTAAGTACGTTTAGGAAAGAAGTTGATTTTGTTGAACAAATTTTAAATATTGATGTGAGTGATAAAATATCAGTGTTAGATATAAAAGTTAATCCAGATATATCGTATAATATTCAGGAAAGGGTAAAAGAAGTAGTTAGGCCAACATTTTGTGCAGATTTAAACAGATCTATTACTGAGGAGAACTAATTTAAAATGAAAATAGCTTTGTCCAAAGATGTTCCGTTTCATTGTCCGCCGCGAAGGTTGCCCTATTCACATAAAATCGAGTGAGAGAAAATTATTAACGATTAATAACTAAGTTAGTGTATAATACGAGAGTCTAGTTCACAGTATGCGTCACCAATTGTTCTTGCTGAAAAGAAAAATAAGGAGCTTATACTTTGTATAGATTTTAGGGAACTCAACAAAATTACTCTTCGCGATAACTATCCACTACCTTTGATTGAGGATAATATTGATAGACATAAAAAAAATAAGTTTTTACAATGTTTCGCTTGAGGAGGAATCAATTAAATATACGTCGTTTATCACCAGTGGCGGCCGTAGCCTAGTAGGTAAGGTGCGTGTTCAATTTCAGCTCAGACAGAATGTTTTTCAATTGAAATAATTTTTCTGTTCGTTCGTCACCTCTCTGCAGACAATGGCAAACCTCAGAGAGTAAAAACTGCTATGTAAAGCTTCTTGAGAACATAAGCCGTTCGGAGTCGGCATTAAACTAGTAGGTCCAGTTCTCGATCATTTGTGTTCAAACATTTAATAATACGCACAACATAATTGCTCAATAGAAGCTCTGTCAAAGTCCTTTCTAGGGCTGAAATGGCCAACTTATTTTTTTTTACCACCCCGATTATTCAATATGAATTTACCAAAATTCCGTTTGGGCTTAAAAACGCCCCCTCTGATTTCGAGAGTTACATGAAGCATTTGTTTAGTAAATTGATATTGCAGTCAAAAATTTTGACTTATTTGGATGATGGCGACAGAAACTATTGAAGAACATGTAGATATTCTTAGAGAAGTTATTGATATAGTCGTCACTAAACATTTGAAACTCAGATAACATAAATGTGTTTTTTTACTAAGCGAGATTACATATTTAGGTTATAGAATAACTGAAGCCGGTGTTAGTCCGAATGAAGTAAATCTCAAAGCCGTTCAAAAATTTTCTCTACCTACTTCAACAAAGAACATACATAGTTTTTTGGGACTTTGTTTCTATTTTAGAAAATTTATTCATCAATTTGCCAACATAGCAAAGCCTCCTTATGATTTGTTGAAGAAATACATTACGTTTATGTTTGGTTCTAAAGAAATGGCAGTATTTAATTTGTTAAAAAGCAAACTGATGTCAGCAACAGTTCTATCGATATATAGCCCACATTACTCTACAGAATTACATTGTGACGCCAGCATGCATGGATTTGGAGCAGTCTTATTTCAAAAACAGAGCGACGCCAAATTCCACCCAGTATTTTATTTCTCAAAGCGTGCTACTGATGCCGAGAGCAAGTTTCATAGCTATGAACTTGAGATGCTGTCCATAGTCTATGCTTTAAGGCAATTCCGAATATACTTACTGGGTATTCCCTCTAAGATCGTGACGGATTGTCCAGCTCTCGATTTGACTTGAAACAAAAAAACGTTGAATCCGCGTATATCACGATGGGCGTTGGAGTTACAATCATACGATTATTCAGTCGAGCATAGGAAAAGCGATCGAATGTCGCACGTCGATTCGTTAAGTAGATCCTTTAACATTTTGCATGTTGACGATGAATCGTTTGAATTCGTACTCGCAGCCGCCCAAAGACATGACCCTAAGATAATTTCCATTTCTTAGAAGGAAAAACAGAAGGAGTATTTCTCTGTTCCAATTCCAAAAGGAAAGTTGCCGTTCGATACCCTCATATCGACCATCTAGGTCCATTTTCTAACTCTCGTTCCAACAAGAAACACATCCTGGTGATGGTTTCACCAAGCTTTATTCGACCAGAAGCACTTCAAGTAGAGAAGCTATAGAATGTTTGAAAACATATTTTGAAAATTTTTCTAGACCATATAATTTTTGACCGTGGCACATGTTTTACCTCGAAAGGTAAAACATGTGCCCCACGCACCGCAATATAATGGCCAGGTGGAACGGCTAAATCGCATAATAACACCAATGCTAGCAAAAGAATGTGAAGCGTTTACCATTAATAGGGACAAGAATCTGGATAAGGTTGAGTTTGCTATTATCAACAGTGTGAATCAAAGTACAGGTTTTACACCTAGCACTCTGCTTTTTGGTAGGGATCAAAAGGTTAGGGAAGAAGCTGAGGGTAACATTGGAAAATAACAAATGAAAAACGAAAAGTATTACGATAGTCGTCATAAAAGTATGACAGAGTATAGGCAAGGAGACTATGTCATGATAAAGAATGTTGATACCACGCCAGGTACAAATAAATACTGTTAGCTCAATTTCGTGGGCCATACGAGATTAAAAAGGTTCTAGCGAGTGATAGGTATACTATAGGCGATATAGACGGTTTACAACTAACGAGATTGCCTATATAGATAGGTGTTATAATATGAAGTTATACGCGGTCCCTGAGATTGATTTGAATCATGATGACAACGGAGACGATAATGTTTACTAAAGAACTTAAGTTTGTTAAACAAATACGATAACTTACTTTTGAATAACGATGATTTGAAACAAAGAATTAAAGCTAGTTAAACTGATTAATTATTTATGATTTTGCTTACATCTATGCCAATAATGTTGCTGAATATTTCTTCATTAAATCTTTTGATTTTCAGTTTTCAAATATGGAGAATTCTAATTTTATATTTTTCGATTACTGTTGCTTAATATAAATTTTAAAAAAATGTACACTGATATTTTATGTACAATGTGAATGAAAATCTCATTTTATATTTTCGTATTACTGTATTTTCGTATTATCGTCTGTTGGGTTATAATCGGGTTTATAACCCGAGTATATAATAACCCGATTATAACCCAACAGAATCAGCCCAATCATGAAATTTTTTTCCCGGGTAAGCGAAAAAGGGAGTCTTGATTTTTAAGATAAAGTTCAACAATATTTTGGAAATTTTTAATGTAAATTAGAGTACAAAAAAATGTACAAAATAACCCAACAAGTGCGCACAAGCGCACTGCACCACAGAAGCGATGAGATTTGAAGTGTCAATTTCTCAGTTTTTCTCCCATTTCACATGCTCACATTTGTTGTTGTATTTTTGCTTTACTTTAGTCTTTATGCTTATGTTATTATATGGAGTCCAACAGCCTGCTGGAAGTCTTCCACTAACAAAGCATGTTTACTGAAGTTGTTTTTAGATTTTTACTGATTTGTTTTTTGCTGTTTCTGTTTGGTCGTGCTCTACCATATGATTAAAGTTTTTTCCTAAATGTCCTTGTTATTTATTATGTTGATTTTATGTGATTTAAATACAAATTCTTAATGTTTGATAGTTTAAATCATACTTGATTTTAAATACAAATTCTTGTTGTTTGATAGTTTAAAATCGTTTATTGAGCTTAAGGTCTAAGTGTAATATGTTTGTTACTACTTTGATAGATTACTAATTGCCATAGATAAGGCTGCTTGAATAATTGATGGCCAATGTGCCGTACTTAGAGAATAAAAAAGATCATGTTTATGCATTGAAGAGTAAATCTATTCTTGTCTTTATTTTCAAAATATACTTATATTTAAATCAAAAATACCACTATTAATTATTACAATAAATTCTTAACTCCTCCCCATTATTATATTTTCACATCGTTCCAAATGTAATATTTGGTAACTTAGTTTTTAATTGGTGTTTTCTTTTCATTCACTTCCTCATTGATTCGGTATTCAAATTTATGCTGCGCTTGCACTTGAGCTGCTAATTAGGTTAGCTGGCCAGTGAGCGCATTGTTTACTTTTGGTTATGACGAAATGCAGTCATGACCTAATGCCAATAATTAAACGCTGTTTGTGAAAAAAGAATGAATGAAAGAAAGAAAACATATTTTGTTATTAATGTATAGCGTACCGTTAGCTGGCTGTGCTATGACACTACACCCATACCCTTAAGCGAAAAATTATTTCTTGAAATGATTTTTAAAGAGTGGGGGAATTTAAGAATATTCTACATGTATATAGCTTAAAATATGTATTTTCTTATATATTTATATATATATATATATATTTTACATTATGTTATAGTATTCTAAGTTAAAGTGAGTTTGTTAAAAAAAAAATATTTTTGTTTGTCTTTTATATTTGTAATTATTAGGTTTTGTAAAAATATGAATTATGAAAGACTTAAATTTTTGTATTTGTAGTTGTATTATTTACAGTACATGTTTGGCTTATTAAATAGTTTTTGTGTATTTCTTTAATAAATGGTTATTTTTTGTTTATAGACTGAACCAACGCTTAGGGGATGCCCCCTATAAATGCATAAGCATTGTGTTGATTCGAAAGATAGGTAATAGTTAGTTGGAGGGTGGATAGATGGAGTATTATCGGTGAAGATTTGTTTTAAATTTGCACAGCTCAAAACTGCCGGGAAATACGCTCGCAGGGAGACTATTCCACAACCTTACCGTGCGACTAAAAAACGAATTCTCTCGGTAATGCGCGGTTCTATTGGACATCGAGGCAATGGTAAAGGGGTGGGCTTGAACAGCTGCCCGAGTGGACCTGGGAAACACACGAGCTGGTGGAGTCAGGCCATGTATCTCCCTTGAACACTTCCCATGGTAGTACCTGTACAGAAGGCTTAGGCAACCAACATTCCCAAGAGAGTTGAGAGTGAATGAAATACTTTCATCCCCTATCAAATATATCGCACGACGTTGAATTCGATCCTGAAGCTCCAAATTAGATCTTGAAGCCCCTGCCCAAATGTGCGAATTGTACTCCATTTTCGGCCTAATATATGAGGTGTAGATCATGCGAAGATCAGCTGAAGTGAAATATTTTTTGCACCGTTTTAAAAAACCTAGACACTTGGCCGCTTCTTTCGACACATCGAAAATATGATCACTCCAACGAAGATCACATTAGATCGATATGCCCAGAACGTCAAGAGCGGCTGATTCCACAAGATCCACACCATTCATATAGAGGAAAGCTAATGGGCAATCCATCTGCTTGTGGGTTAACAGGCAGCACTGGGTCTTGCTTGCATTGAACTCTACTCTATTAGCAAGACCCCACTCGGAGATTTTTTGTAGATCATTTAGGAGTGTGTCATTCATAGTTTGCCTTTTGCTCTCAATCTCCACAGAGCTTGGGCGTTTTTTAAATGAATATGAATGACAAATGCTGCTGTCGTCCGCAAACGAATGTATTGGGATATGCGTCAACTACAGAAGGTCGTTGTAAAAACCAGACAAAGGGTTGGCGATAGGACTGAACCCTGTGGTACTCCTGCGTTGATGGCGTGCTTCTCGGACGAAATACCGTCGACCCGAACTACGTCGAACTACGAAATACGTCGAACTACGTCGAACTACGACCCGTATCGTTCTGTCTTTAAGGAAGCACGTGATCCATCGAGCAAAACTACCACCAAAACCATATGCACCAAGTTTTGACACGAGCGCTTTATGCCACCCTCGGTCAAATGCTTTTGAAATATCAAGAGCAACAACCCTGCTCTCGCCGAAAAAGTGAACGCATTGGTTCCATTCTTCAGTTAAGAACGCCATAAGATCACCAGTAGAGCGAGCCCTACGGAAACCATATTGACGATTACTAAGCAGTTGGTTGAGCTCCAGATAGTTCATGATATTAAAGTTTATTATGCTTTCCATAACTTTGGAAAGCGTAGAGCATATCGCAATGGGTCGGTAGTTTGCAGGGTTCGTAGCATCACCCTTTTTAGGTACCGGCTGGACATTTGCCACCTTCCAACAAGATGGAAATACTCCTGTTCTGTAGGAGATGTTGAAAAGGTTGCGCAAAGGCCGAGCCAGCGAAGAAGCACACATTTTAAGCACAATTGGCGGTATGCCGTCAGGGCCAGAGGCTTTGTTTACGTTGAGATTTGTAAGGACCCTTTTAACTGCTCTCGTTCGAAAGTATATCTCCTGCATTGCAGAAGATCCACCCCCAACAAAGGGCAGTGGCTGATTGCTATCTGAGAGAGTGGAATTTTGAGCAAACAATCTAGCCAATAGGTTCGCTTTATCAGCCGAGTCAGTGAAGATTTGGTCATCTTTTAAAAGAGTTGGAATCGATGATGATGTCTGATTCTTCACTCTTTTAACAAATGACCAAAAATTTTTGCTCCCTTTGGGGCAGAGAAGAACCTGTTCTCGAATGCGAGCTTCGTGCAAAAACTTTTTGCGTTTTAAAATTGCATTACAGCGATTCCTTGCCTCAATGCGAAGTCTTTTTGTATTAGTATTCTTGTTAGAACGCCAATTCTGAAAGGCTTCCTCTTTGGACCTGACTGCAATCCTGCAAGTATCATTAAACCATGAGTGATCTTTTGGTTTAATGCTTCTCATTTTATTGGGAATGAAAGACCGCATACCCAATAAAAAATTTTTTGCACCATGACAGCCGCGGCATTCACATTTCTATCAGCGAAACATAATTGCCAATTGAAGCTGCGATAAAAATTATTTAACGCAGTCCAATTTGCCCTTCCATAAAACCACGCAGTCCTCTTCGGGGCTTTAGGCGTAGAGGTGCAGGGGTTAGAATATGGAAAAACAGCGGAGATGGTACAGTGGTCCGAGTTACCAAGAGGTGCGTTGACACTCGCATCATATTTTTCATGATGCGAAGTCAGAAAAAGGTCAAGGATGTTATGGCTATGCATATCACTTTGAGGAAAAAAAGTGGGTTCCTTCACAAGTTGAATCAATTGGTTCGATTCAGCAAATAGCTCAACATATTGCCCAGCAGGTGTCAGTGGGCCCGAGTGACGTAACCAAGCCGGGTTGTGGACATTGAAATCGCCTGCTACAACGATCTCACTGTCAGGAAACAACCCCAAAATGTGCGTAATTGAATCAGAGAGAGAGTCCAGTTTGTTAAAAGTGGGCTCCCTCCCTAGATTCGGACTTCTATAAATAAAACAAAAATGTAGCAAGTGCGCGCGAAGCCTGAACCTAACCCACATTGAGCTAAACTCTGGATCGGTCACGTTCAGACTCCTCTCACACTGGTACGCCACATCCGTTCTTACAAAAAGCGTGATGCCCCTATGCAAAGAAAACAATGGCAGTAAGCGATACCCAGGTATATGAAAATCCAGTGGATCTGCATCCTCGGCCACCTGGGTCTCGCTCAGTGCCATTATTTGAGGCCTATGAAGAGTACAATGTACATAGACCGAGAAAAAATTCGCTCTCAGCCCACGAATATTGCAGAAATCTATGCGAAAATGACCCGACATTTCCACACCATGCAAACATCAAACAAATAAGGGCATATAAGGTGATTAGTTACGGCTGCAAGAGAATTGCACAACATGAGCAATAAAAGAGTACTAAAGCAAGTGTTATGCCTTTACTTCAGCACAATTCAGCCCACTGTGCAACCCTACCTACAAACGTAACTAATGGGAGAGGATAGCGGAGAAGACGGACACGAAAGTAACAACAATAACTTACACAGCGAGGAGCATAGAAAAGCCCCTCGCGTGGTCAGCAAAAAAAACGCATTCAGTCCAGCGATGTTGATCTGCATCTGGCGGACCTCAGCAAAACAGGTTTTGCTGCTGTGATGTTGTTGTTGGTATTGTTGAAGCTGCTAAGTTGTTGTTGTTAAGTTTATGATTTAATTGCTTTCTTTTTCTTTGTATTTATTTTTCTTTCTTTTAGACACTTATAGTTGAATTTTTTTGTTTATTTTTATTTTAATTAAAGTTCACGGAAACACTTAGTTTTAACACTTTGACACATTGTCAGCAACAATAAACACACGACGAAACATTTTAAACAAACAATTAAAAAAAAATTAACTAGTAAAAATATAAATTAATAATTAAAATTAAAGGGACGGATGGACGCACGTTAACACCCTTCAAGTTCACAAACGCAACTCAGTTCTTTTGTCTTGCCGTTAATTTCAATGACCGAGTTGACTCCTTTTCTATCAACAATCCTAAAGGTCCCTCAAAAGGGCTTTGTAATTTTTTCTTATTTTCTATCCTTACGAAAACTAAATCTCCTATTTCTAATGTTGCAACATTCTTGTCTTTATCGTAAGCTATCTTTCTCTTATCTTTTACAGTTCTTATTAAATTTCTAGCTTTGTTTATAGAAGTCCTTAGTCTAATCCTTAGCTCATTTACATAATTGTCTAAATCATAAATTGTTCTTGTTTGTTTGAGTGCATCATCGCTTGGCAGCGAAGGCAATTTCCCAAAAACTAACTCATACGGAGAGTATTCTGTGTCGACATGAGGTGTCGTATTATACGCAAAAGTATAATAATTTACCCACTTATCCCATTCGTAATCTTCTGCGAAGGAAAGCATGTATTGGTTAAGTACTCTGTGGTTTCTTTCGAGCGCTCCGATTGATTGATGATGATAGGGAGAACTAAACACTTGGCGAGTGTCAAGTAGTTTACACACACTTGACATTAGCTCATTTGTGAATTCAGTCCCACGATCAGACAAAAGTGTTTTAAAACAACCGTATCTGAGTATGAGCTACTCAACAAGGGTTGATGCGACTGTCTTAGCGTCTTTGGTTTCGATCGGGTGTGCGATTACAAATTTTTTTAACTCGCATTGCATCGTTAAAATGTATCTATATCCGTTTGAAATGCGTAACGGACCCACTGTGTCAATTGAGATCTTCTCGAAACTTGTGGTTGGAGTGTCTGTCAACACTAAACCTTCTTTTATGTGTTGTGTAGTTTTATTTTTGTTGCATTTTTCACAGCTATTTATAAATTCTTTTACCATTTTCCTCATCCCTTTCCAAATATATCTTTGTATAAGTTTAGAAATTGTTTTTCTTATTCCCATGTGTCCAGATGTGCTTGAATTGTGGAATTCTTCAATTAATTTGTATTGTTTGAGCGTGTTGTTTATTTGTAGCGGAGATTTGTATACTAGTATTTTGATTGGCGAGGTTTCATTTTCTTTCAATGCATTGTATTTTTTTTAAAACATATTAATATCGATAATTTTAAATATAAAATCATTATCACAAAGGGCTAGCTCCTTTATTTGTGAATTTCGTAATAAACGATGTAGCTTCTCCAACATCTCACCTAGGCGCGAAGGGTCATCGCTACACGTTATGTGCACTTCATTGTTAACTGTTTTTAAGGCAAGCTTGCATTTTTCTTTTATAGTAAATTTCATTCTTATTACCTTCCTTACGTCATTTAAGGATGTACATTCCCAAATATAGAAATGATCAGACTCCTTGTGAGATATGTTACTCTCTTTATCACTTCCTTGGAGGTGTTGACTCGGGTGGTTGGTACCTTTATTTTTCATTTCACTCGCATTTTTCTCCATATTTTTGCTCATAATCTCTGTTCTATCTTCAAGCTGTCTCTTGCTCCTTGTTATCACTTTTAGCTCTTTACTATCACTCTCTAATGTGGGAATCATTGTTCTAAGAATTTCGCTATCTATTTTTATACGCGATAACGCGTCGGCGTTAGTTGCTATTTTTCCTTGTTTATACACAATTTCGAAGTCATAGTCAGATAAATCCAATCTTATTCTAGTCATCTTGGATGATGGGTTTTTATGCGAAAACAATGAGACTAGTGGTCTATGGCCAGTGACCACAATAAATTTTCTTCCATATAAATAAGGTTTAAAAAAATTTATACCACAGTGTATCGCTAGCAGTTCTTTTTCAATTATCGGTTTGTTTATGTCATGTTTCTGTAATGACTTGCTGGCGTAAGATATTGGAAGATCGTGTCCAATTTCGCCTTGCGAAAGTACCGCTCCTAACGCAAAATCAGATGCATCAGTCGTTAGAATAAAATGCTTTTCAAAATTCGGATATTGCAGAACTGGGGGGTCAACCAGTTTTTGTTTTAAAGTGCTAAACGCCTTCTCACATTCTTCTGACCAGATAAAAGGCGTCCCTTTCTTCAAGAGAGAATTTAAACATTTTGCTATCGCTGCAAAATCTGGGATGAAACGTCTGTAATAATTACAGAAAGCTACAAACCGTCTGACTTCGTCCGCATTTTTTTGGTACTGGGTAATTTAAAACTGCTTCATTTTTCGTTGGATCTGTTTTAATTCCTTTTTCTGTAATCAAATGACCAAGATATGTTACTTCCGACCTTAGAAATTGACATTTGCTTGCGTTTAGTTTTAAATTATATTTTTGCAAGCGGTCAAAGACTTTTTCTAAATTTTGATTGTGGTGTTTTAATGAGCATCCAAAGACTATTATGTTATCAACATAAAGGAAAGCTTCTGAATTCAAACCGCTCAGAGCTATTGTGAGCATCCTCTGAAAACTGTTGGAAGATATTTTAAGTCCGAAAGGTAAACGTTTAAAGTGATATTGTCCATTCTGTGTTGAAAATGCTGTTAATTGTCGTGAATCTTTGTCTAAAGGTATTTGATGAAAAGAGCTAGTCATGTTTAACGTTGTAAAGTATTTGGCCCTTCCTAACATGTCCAAAAGTCTTCTAACCTTGTCAGTGGAAATTTGTCATTAATTAATTTTTCGTTGAGTCTTCTGAAATCTACTACCAAACGCCATTTCTTTTTGTCATCATTGCTTTTCTTTGGTACTAATAAGAGTGGCGCGTTATATGGGCTTACTGAGGGTCTATTAAATTTGTAACTTGTTTGTCTATTTCTTCGTATTGTGAATGAGGTAGCCTGTAGTTTTTTATATAAACTGGTGTTGTATTTGATAAGTTTAATTTTTGCGAATAAAAATTGTTGGTTGTTAGTTTTTCTCCTTCAAGGTAAAAAATAGATTGATATTTTCTGAATATATTTTTTAATTCTATTTCTGCGTTATTGTCCAGTTTTAATTCTGTCATTAAATTTTTGAAGCGCTGTTCGTCTGTTAACTTATTCACTTTACTGTATGCGTTCATGATTGTATACCCGCTTAACTTTTCAGTTTGTGGTTTTATTTTATTCAAAATTACTTCTTTGTCGTTTATGTTCATCACTTTGATGTGGCAAACACCTTTGGGGGAGGCTAACGAATTAGCTAGAAATACACCTTCTGCAAGTTCTTGGTTTAGAATTACACAATCTTTTTCAATGTTTATGTTAATTGGGAAAATCATTTCTGATCTAGGGGATATCCTATAAATTGTCTGTTCTGGAAGTTTCGTAATTATGGGTACTACATAATCAGTGTTGCCGATAGTAATTTTTATTGTGAACGTCTCGTAGTCTATGCTGCACGTGTATTTAACCAAGAAATCTCTACCTAAAATTCCGTCTGTTGTGATAGGAAAATTATTGTTTACTATGTGGAAGTCATTTTCAGCACGGTGATCTCCAAGGCATAGTGTTAATTTTGTAACACCTAACGGGTATATTTCTTCGATAGTTATGCCTGATAGTCTGCATTTTCTATTGGGGTTTATTTCAAAATTTGCGTCGACTTCTTTGCATATTGAAATGTCTGCGCCCGTGTCTAATAAAAATGTCAAAGCACGATCTGTTTGTTTGCATTTCAGAGTTATGTAATTGGTAAGATTTTCTGATATAAAGTAAATTTTTCTTTTATTTATCGTTGGCCATCCGGAGGTGTTTGGAAATTGTCCTCCGGGCCGTCCATGTTTCCCTGGTTGTTTACTGTACGAATATAGTGTCTGTTACCTCCTTGGTTGGAATATCTTTGGTGGTTATTCCTACCGTTGTTGTTGTATCTTCCTCTGGCAGTGTTGTTGTTGTGTGTAAAATTTCTGTTGTTATTGTATGTATTTTGACTGTTTTGTTGATTACTTCTATTGTAGCTGTTTTGTTGATTCGAACGGTATCTGAAATTGTTATTATTTCTATTATAATTGAAATTGCTATTTCTGTTTACGTTCTGAGGGTTGTTCCTATCATTGTAGTTCTGTCGAGGATGTTGTCTGTTAGGGTTTGCATGGTAGTTAAAAATTCTGGAGCTGTTGTTTTGAGTGTCGCGTTCGACTTCCTGTGCAATCTCTATTGCTGTATTGAAACTATGTGGGTGAGCTGCAAACAGTGTAGTTTTTAATTTATCATCTAAACCGTTTTTGAAAATTGTTAAAGCATATTTCTCGTTCATTGTTTCTATTACCGCTTTTTGCTCGCTTGTTGCACTGTTTCCTAACTCTTTTATTTGTAAACTATTAAGTTCTGATACTAAATTCAAAATCTTGTCTTTGAAATTTATAACTAAATTATTTTTCTGAATTGTTTGTGCTAACTGTGTGTGGATTTGAGCGATTGTTACATTGCTCTTATATCTTGCCTGTAGACGTGTTTTAAGATCTTCGAATGATGCTATATTAGAACCTTAAGCCGTTCGAACCACTGTACCAAGTTTTACACTAGAGACAAATTCTATTAGTGTTTTCTTTGCGTCAGGTGTGTAGGATTCATGTAGTAATTCTATAATTTTTAGGAATGGCTCTAATTCCCTATATTGTCCATTAAATATTGGTATGGCTTTAAGGGCCGTTTCTAGATTAAAAGCTGACATATTGATTATCTTTTTAGGCTGATTTTCTACTGGTTCACTTCTTTCTATCAGAAATGTTTCTATCGCTTTAACTATTATCTCAAAACTTTCGAGATCTAAAGTTCTTTTCTGATCTTCTTTCTTATTTATGAAATTTCTTAACTCACTTATTTTACTTCTTATCTCACTAATATATCTCTTTGTATATTGCCTACCTGGTGCCTTTTTTAATTTTTTCAATATCTCTAGCTGAATCTATCTCCGTTTACATTTATTGAAGGTTTTCTTAATTTATTTTGATTTTCCATAGTTTTAATTGTTCATAATAGCAATTATATTCTTGATTGCATTTGTTACATATTAATTGTGGTTCGTGTTCTACGAAACCTGTTTTTATAAGGTTTTTATTACAATATTTGCATTTGAAGCATTCCCGATGCCATGCTTTGCATTTATGTGCCATATATCTAATTTTACCTATGTCTATAATTTTTTGTTGACAATTCTCGCAATATTTATTAAAAAGTATACCAAAACATCCTTGGTAGTAACTTTTTGTGCCAAATTTTATCACTTTTTTTTTTGTTTTTTTTACTGAAGGATTAATATGAATACTTATTTTATATCTAGTATAGTAAACCTTTATTCGATTTAAGTGAAAACAATTTTTTCTTTTTATTTTAACTTAATTTGTAAAAATGTTATTATACAGAGTTGCTTATGTTTCGCAACATTTGTTTTCACACATAATTTTTGTAATATCTATTGATTATATACAAGATAGTTGCAATCATAAATATTGCACAAAAAATAGTGATAAAATGGAAAAAATTGCTGCTTTCGTTGTTATTGCTGTTATTAATATTGCTGTTGTTGTTGGTGACGACTTCTTGCTTGCTGCTGAACCATCCCATGGCTGCCGTAGTTTAATTTTTCTTTTTGTATTTTGGTTATTAGTAACCTTTTTTGAGTGGCATCCATTACCAAAGGTATAATACTGTGTAATTGCGCAATTCTTTGTCTTGCAATTACTCTTCGGTCTCCTCGTGGTCTCTTTTGCTTCACCTGAGTTGCGGCTTGTGCTTCTTTGAAATAATGTAGGTTTATTTTCCTTATCGCCGTTCTTTCCTGATATTCTTTTAATGTTATCGCCTTTGGGCCGGCACGGATCGGTGTTGGTGTGTAGGTATCTATCGGTTCAGTTGCAGCGGTAACTGGTTGCAGTACGTATTCTTCTAGGGCAGCTTCCTGTGGTTGTACTGGTACTGGTACGTACTCAAAGTATTGCGTCGCGTTGCTCAGAGCTTTTGCGAAAAGTGCATCAAAATCCGCCATATAAGAATTGATGGTAAAATTTGGCCAGGATTGGTCGCTGGATCAGTTAAACAGGATCGGTTGATCAAGATTTTTACAGGATCAGGATCGATGTTGTAGGATCAGTTAAAATCTCAGGATCGATGATTTGCTGGATCAGTTTAGTTGCAAGTTTAGGATCAACAGCACTTCTTTATTCGAAGGATCTAAATGTCAGGATTCACAGGATCGAATCTGCAGGATCGCCATGTAATAAATTTGGTCTGCATTTATTTGGTAATGGCAGGATCGCCATGTAATATGTTTGTTACTACTTTGATAGATTACTAATTGCCATAGATAAGGCTGCTTGAATAATTGATGGCCAATGTGCCGTACTTAGAGAATAAAAAAGATAATGTTTATTCATTAAAGAGTAAATCTATTCTTGTCTTTATTTTCAAAATATACTTATATTTAAATCAAAAATACCACTATTAATTATTACAATAAATTCTTAACTCCTCCCCACTATTCTATTTTCACATCGTTCCAAGTGTAAGATTTGGTAACTTAGTTTTTAATTGGTGTTTTCTTTTCATTCACTTCCTCATTGATTCGGTATTCAAATTTATGCTGCGCTTGCACTTGTGCTTGCACTTGAGCTGCTAATTAGGTTAGCTGGCCAGTGAGCGCATTGTTTACTTTTGGTTATGAGGAAATGCAGTCATGACCTAATGCCATTCATTAAACGCTGTTTGTGAAAAAAGAATGAATGAAAGAAAAGAAAACATATTTTGTTATTAACGTGTAGCGTACCGTTAGCTGGCTGTGCTATGACACTACAAAAGTTAGAACAATTAATTGTACTAATGAATCTTTCCAAATAAACACAACAACAACAAAGTATTTTTCAATATGAAAAGGAAAAAATCACTAGCTGATTTTATTGCAATTTCGGCCGTGCTAAAGGCTTCATCAGAAATCTTTGTGAAACCTCGTGCAAGCGCGCACCAGCGCACAGCACCACAGAGGCGATGAGATTTGAAGTGTCAATTTCTCAGTTTTTCTCCCATTTCACATGCTCACATTTGTTGTTGTATTTTTGCTTTACTTTAGTCTTTATGCTTATATTATTATATGGAGTCCAACAGCCTGCTGGAAGTCTTCCACTAACAAAGCATGTTTACTGAAGTTGTTTTTAGATTTTTGCTGATTTGTTTTTTGCTTTTTCTGTTTGGTCGTGCTCTACCATATGATTAAAGTTTTTTCCTAAATGACCTTGTTATTTATTATGTTGATTTTATATGATTTAAATACAAATTCTAAATGTTTGCTAGTTTAAATACTACTTGATTTTAAATACAAATTCTAGTTGTTTGATAGTTTAAAATCGTTTATTGACAGTCTCTGACTACTGCTAGTAGCAATCAAACGTGTTTACTTTTGCTTAAGATCAGTGTTGAAATAATTTTGTTTTGATTTTGGTTTTGCTAATACCGTTGTTTTGCCGTTCATATAAACAATGGTAGCAAAAAGAGAGGTGGTAAATTAAAACCACCAAAACTCAATGCTGCAACGACTCAAGTGCAGTCTAATTTGAGACGAAGAAACCGGTTTTCTGCTCTTGATAATCTGCCTGACGATGAAATGGAATGTGGTACTTCTGATGATGAAGATGATGCTGTCAAAGCTGAACCTGCGAAGATTCCAGCTATTGTTGTGGACAACTCTCATCAATTTGTGGATGTGATAAAGTTATTTGGAGGAGAAAATTACAATTTCAAAAGATTGTCTATTGGAACTAAAGTTTTTTCAAAGTCTTTGCAAGATCACGCTGCAGCCATAAAAAAACTGCAGGGACTTAAGTTTAATTTTTTCACTCATCCAGTAAAAGAGGCTTCATTTTATAAAATAGTGCTGTTTTGTTTGCCAAAACTATCACCAAGCAGGATTTCTGAAGAATTTAAAGAAAAATATAACATTGACATAAAATCTGTAAAAGAGATTGAAACTAAACGGTCAAATGTCAATGATGCAATATATATGATTGAATTTGATAGAAATATTGTTCGAAAAGCTCAAATTCTAAAAATAAAATTCGTTTGCGACGTTGCTGTACCCCTCGAAAAAAATGTATGGCCCAACGTTATGCTCCAAGTGTTCAATGTTTGGTCATGACTCATCAAACTGTCATCGGTCTAAAGTGTGTCTGGCTTGTGGTTCAAGTCATGATTTTGATTCTTGTAAACTAAAAGCTGCTTCAAACAGCAACACATTGGTGTTTAAATGCACTAATTGCGTAAAGAACAATAAAAAGCCATTTAACCACAGAGCAGATGATCCAAAGTGTCCCTGTCGTGCGGAATATCTTGAGCTGAGAAGTCGTTTAACTAAAACACAAAATCGTAGTATTCCCACGACTAGATCAATATTATTCGATAAGGTACATTCGCCTCCATCAAATGTGGAAGATGTTGATACCCACTTTTTCCTAATTCAATCCAGAAGAAGTTACGCTGATGCAGTCAATATTAAGCCTACCCTACGAAGCGAAAATAGTTCCCTTTTTTCGATGGACGAACTCTTCGAAATTTTTACTCAAGCCATAACAGATCTTCGCCGATGCCATTCAAAACTGGAACAACTAAATGTTATAATGGGTATGGTTAAACATAAGATATAATTACAAAACATTAAACAGCCATTAATACCTTGGAATTGCCAAGGTATTACAACATTAAATGCTTCAGTTCAACTACACCAGTTTTTATTAAGCAACTCGGTTGATATTATTTCTCTCAACGAAACATTTTTGAAAACGCATCATAAATTTCGACTCCCCGGATATAAAATCTACAGAAAAGATAGAGAAACTCATGGCGGTGGTGTTGCGATTGGTGTTCGAAGTGGTATTGAACACAGCTTATATAAATCATTTCCAACTAAACGAATAGAAAATATCAGCATTTCACTGAAAACTAACAATAAAGTCGTGATTGTTACATCTGCGTACTGCCCAAGTTACAATAACAATTTCCAGAGCGATCTCAATCTTCTGACGTCAGTTAACAACGAATTCTTTCTTATTGGCGATCTAAATGCACATCATACTAGTTGGAATTGCTGCAACGTAAACCAATCAGGACGAGTTTTATTTAATCATCAAAATATCTCTAGTTATTATATATATTATCCGCTAAGTCCTACTAGAATCCCTCAAAATTTAAACTTCAGGAATTCTTCCACTGTTGACCTTCTTTTATCAAACTCCTCTATGACCTGTTCTGACTTAAATGTTTTTTCTTGTGACTTATACTCTGATCATAATCCGATTAGTTTTCGTGTAAATGAGCCTTTTTTGGAGTCCGAAGAGTACTATCCTGATTATCAAAATACTAATTGGGATCTTTTCAAGACCAAAATTAACTATAAAATTGTGTCCTCCATCACGCTAAACGAAGAAGTCTCTCTTTCCAATATTGAAGCGCAATTAAACGAATTTTTAAATATAATTGAAAATGCTAAAATTCACCAGATCTCATATAAAAGACGTAAGCCTAATTCTTTAGTTTTAACAGATTTATGTTCTTCAATTATTGCCACTAGAAATATGTATAGAAGAAAATTCCAAAGGAGTGGAAACATTAGTGAAAAATCCGCTTTTCTCGCAATTACTAAGCAATTAAATCAATTAATCGCAATACACATAACTAATACTAAAAATGAACAATGGTCAAAATTTTTGTCAACACTTAACGCAGGTAGTAAAAATTTTTGGAAGGTTTCAAAATATTTTTCGAAAAGAAAGAAACCGATCCCGAGTTTAATGGTAGGTAATAGCCTGGTTAATAGTCATGTTGAAAAAGCCAATGCTATAGCTGACCAGTTCTCTATAGCCCATTCTATAACCCCTGCTTTCACTCACTCCATTGACAGAAATGTCAATAGTTATTTAAATAGCCTAGATAATGATAACTTTTTTATAAATGAAGATTTACGTACGTTCACTGACATTGCAGAGATCAGGTCTGTAATTAATAAACAAAAGAACCGTAAAGCTCCTGGTTTCGATGGAATTAATAATATTCTGCTAAAAAATTTCCAGAATCGGCCCTAATTTTTCTGGTTAAAATCTTTAATTTCTGTCTTCGATTTTCATATTTCCCTCAAATATTTAAAAAAGCTAAGGTCATACCAATCTTAAAACCGAACAAAGATCCGAAACTACCTAGTAGCTACCGACCTATCAGCTTATTGAGCTGCTTAGATAAAATTTTTGAAAAGGTTATTTTAGATAGGCTTAAAATATTTGCTGCAGAAACCAATGCTATAAGCAAATTTCAATTCGGATTTCGAGCAGAACATAGTACTACTCATCAAGTCAAAAGATTAGTTAATATTGTAAAAGAAAACAAACGGAAAAGAAACTCAACTGGTATTGTGCTTTTAGACATAGAGAAAGCTTTTGATTCCCTATGGCATGATGGCTTAATTTATAAACTAAAAACTTTACGCTGTCCCTTATATCTAATAAAAATTATAAGAAGCTTCATCACTAATAGGGTCTTTATTGTGCAAGAAGAAGGAGTCAGCTCCTCAGAAAGACAAATTCCTGCCGGAGTGCCTCAGGATTCTGCCCTATCACCTCTTTTGTATTCCCTTTACACGTCCGATTTCAAATCTTCTCGTTATGCTGATTTAGCTTTCTATGCAGATTATAGCGCTTTGATAATATCGGGTAAAGTTTCAAATGCAATCATCAAAAAAATGCAGTATGCCCTGAAATTGGCTAATAAATATTTTGACAAATGGAAAATTAAAGTTAATAGTGGAAAAACCCAAGCTATAATATTTCCATTCAACAAATCTCCGAAGAGAGTTCCCACTAGACCGTTTTCAGTCCAAGGAAATCTAATACCTCTGTCAAAGTCAGTAAAGTACTTAGGAGTAATTATTGATGAAAAGTTATTATTTCGGAACCATATAGATAGCATTTGCATGAAAGCAATTAGGTGCAGTAGGAGTCTTTATTCCCTCATGAATAGAAATTCTAAACTGAACATGAAAAATAAAATTATGCTGTACAAATTGTGTATAAGGCCTATTTTGACTTAAGCTTGCTCCGTTTGGATAAATTGTGCAAATACGCATTTAAAAAGACTTCAAGTTATTCAAAATAAGAATCTTAAAACTATTTTTGGTTTGCCAAAAATTTTCTCAACGTTAGAATTACACATGTCAGCTCAAGAAAAAATGATCTCAAATATCATAAACGATTTGAACTTGACATTCATCAATAGATGCAGGTTTTCTTCTCACGCCCTCAGACGGAGTTTGTCTTAAACAGTGTCTTTTTCCCCTATTTTTATAGAGGAATTGAAGAAGCTGACCACTAAACTCCCATTAATCTAGACATTTTGTGATATTAATATAGATTTTTTACTATCATTTTCCTATAAATACTATTTTTATTTTAAGTGACTATCTGTATTGCCAAATTGACATTTATTTTCTGTAAAATCCATAGGATTAAATCTCAAAATTTGTAATTTACATATGTAAACATTGAATTCATGATAGAATAAACAACAACAACAACAACAAATCGTTTATTGAGCTTAAGGTCAAAGTTAGAACAATTAATTGTACTAACGAATCTTTCCAAAGAAACACAACAACAACAAGGTTTTTTTCAATATGAAAAGGAAAAAATCACTAGCTGATTTTATTGCAATTTCGGCCGTGCTAAAGGCTTCATCAGAAATCTTTGTGATACCTCGTGCAAGCACGCACTAGCGCACTGCACCACAGAGGCGATGAGATTTGAAGTGTCAATTTCTCAGTTTTTCTCCCATTTCACATACTCACATTTGTTTTTGTATTTTTGCTTTACTTTAGTCTTTATGCTTATGTTATTATATGGAGTCCAACAGCCTGCTAGAAGTCTTCCACTAACAAAGCATGTTTACTGAAGTTGTTTTTAGATTTTTGCTGATTTGCTTTCAGCTGTTTCTGTTTGGTCGTGCTCTACTATATGATTAAAGTTTTTTCCTAAATGACCTTGTTATTTATTATGTTGATTTTATATGATTTAAATACAAATTCTAAATGTTTGATAGTTTAAATCATACCTGATTTAAAATACAAATTCTAGTTGTTTGCCAGTTTAAAATCGTTTATTGAGCTTAAGGTCAAAGTTAGAACAATTAATTGTACTAACGAATCTTTCCAAAGAAACAACAACAACAACAAAGTTTTTTTCAATATGAAAAGGAAAAAATCACTAGCTGATTTTATTGCAATTTCGGCCGTGCTAAAGGCTTCATCAGAAATCTTTGTGATACCTCGTGCAAGCGCGCACTAGAGCACTGCACCACAGAGGCGATGAGATTTGAAGTGTCGATTTCTCAGTTTTTCTCCCATTTCACATGTATTTAAAATCAAGTATGATTTAAACTATCAAACATTTAGAATTTGTATTTAAATCATATAAAATCAACATATAAAATAATATTTTATTTGTTTTTATTATTAATTTTATTTCGTCCAATATTTCGAACTCAACCGGAGTTCATATTCAAGGACACTGTATTTTAACAAAAATACAAATATTTTACAATTTTAACATAGTTAAAAGCAAAACTAAAATAACTTACATGCTAAACATTAAATATAAAGATTAACACTTAACAATTTGGTAGACGTACAGGAAGACAAATCGAACAGATATTGCCTTAAATTATATTGAAGCACCCGCTATATCGCCGTTTCGTTGTCTACTGAGTTTTATATTGTTGGTTGTTTTGTTATAAGGTGTCCGTAGCTATGAGCGCATCTTTCTGTGTCTGTTTTGATATTTATTCTTTGTTTTGATGGTAATTCGCCTGGTACATACGTTATCGATACATAGATTTTTGGTGGTTCAGGTGCGTGACTTGTTACTTTGTTTTTTGTGTTTGTCATTAAATCCATTGTCGTTTTTTTGGCAAATCCATTTTTATTAAGAATATTTATTATTTTCCTAATATTGTTCTTATGAAATTCTTGGTCGCGGTGTTCATTATTATTCTTTTTAAATTTTTTATATGTAATTTATGAGACATCCTGAAGCCGTAGGTTTATGATACCAGTCAAGTTTAAATTTATTGTCTTTATATATGACCAAGGTGTCTAAGTATGGTAGTTCTCCTTCATTCTCTTCTTATTTGGTAAAGTTTATATTCTTATGGAGTTTGTTTGAAATGTTTAAAGTTTCATAAATTTTGTCCGCTTTAATAATTCCAAATAAATCGTCTACACCTTTTCAAGTTGTAGTTCAGAAAGCATACATTTTATTTCAGAAATATTAATTGTATTTCAGATTTGTGAAATGTAGTTTAGAATCCGTAAATTGTATTTCAGAAAAGTAAATTGTTGTTCAGAATAGTAAGTTGAAATTCGGAATTCGTTATTTGTATTTCAAAATAGTAAATTGAAGTTAAGAATAATAAATTGTATTTCAGAGAAGTAAATTGTAATTCAGAATAGTAAGTTGAAATTCAGAAATCGTTAATTGTATTTCAGATTAGTTAATTGTAGTTCAGAATAGTAAGTTGAAATTCAGAAATCGTAAGTTGTATTTCAGAATTGTAAAATGTAGAATCCGTAAATTGTATTTCAGAAAAGTAAATTGTTGTTCAGAATAGTAAGTTGAAATTCGGAATTCATCAATTGTATTTCAAAAATATGAATTGTAGTTCAGAATCTGTAATATGTTTTTCGGAAAATATTTAATGTATGAATGCTAATAAAGTTATTTGCATTGAATAGCTTGTTTGCATTGCATTGTAGCATGCTACAATGTAAATAAAGCTTTTAAAAAGACCTTAAGATGAGATAATCGGTAGCGGAAGCACGCAATGGTTTTCCGGCTCTGGCTCGTCGGCTAAAGGGGTTAGGATCTTGCAACCGATCATCCAATTAAAACCTTACTACAGCAAATTATTTCTCAGTGTTTTGCGTGCTGAGGGAGAAAAGGATAGATTAGAATAATATGACAGAATAGAAGAAAATTAGAATAAGACAGTTTAAAGCACAAGAATAAAAAGGAAATGATCTGCTGCTTTTAAAAATAGTGTAGAGCTCGGTTGTTGTCCTCTACAAAATGCCCTCCTAACCATGATCAGCAATAAAAAACCTAGCGACAACAATCATTGATGATCCCAAACAAAAATTAAGTTATCGCAACCACCTTACCAACCACTAAAAATCCGGACTAAAACCTTAGGCTTTCATTTTAAATCATTTCAAGTTTATTCCACAATAATAAATAATCCAAATTATATAAATTAAAACTAACAATATGTTCAGCTTAAAGCTGATTGGCATGAAAAAGAACAAATAACAAAAATGCATACAAAAAGTTATTCGACATAATCTTTTTGTATTAATTGTGTGCTTCGCTACTCCCCTCGTTATAAAATAAAATTAAAAGTATTTATATATTTTTCACGCCATCGAATTTTCGAAATAAGTCCACCCCAGCGCCACCTACCGTGTCCATTTATACACAAATTATTTTCTTATGATCAAACCACCTATCGGGTCCAAATATAGCCTATGTTACCCACCGTACCAATATGAACATTTCCTGAAAATTTCATCAAAATCGGCCCAGCCGTTTTGGAGTCCATACGTTACATACATACACACATACTATTTTATATATATAGATATATGCACCATATGTAAGCGAAACTGAAAAGCTCAATGACACTTGTATATAAAACAAAAATGTTTATATACTGAAAAGTTGCAGAATTACATGTGTATGTATGTATGTATTTTACTAGTGGTTGTTTAAATTCTAAGCACAAATATATATACAGCTGCGGTCAAAATAATAGTAGCGCCCTTATCTCAGAATCTTAGCTTCGCTACAGCACATGACACGATAGTGGTTGATACATTGATGGAAAAGTGGATAATTTTTCAAAAATACAAAATTATACTTTTTATTGTATGGTGAGTAGTTTAGATTCGAGATCAATAATACTAAACACTTGCCAAAAACGTGAAACACCCTGTATCTCGAAAATTTTACAATATAGGAGGAAACTGAGCACGGAGTTGGAACGAGTATTGAAAGTACATATAGGAATGAATTCGGATCCGAAATTCGTATACTAGTATTATTTATCCAAACATGTATGAATATAAGGGCGCTACTATTATTTTGACCGCAACTGTATAAACTTTAATATAATATTTTTGTTTATCTGTTTAATAATTAAAATAATGAAACAATTAAACTAAGCTAAAATTTTCATGCAGCCCATAGAAAAATGGGTATGCAACAATATAAATATCAAAGAATGAGACACTTACTTTGAAAACATGTTGTTTGCTCACTTACTCCAACGATGAAAGATCTTTCAACTGGAATGATGATTTGTGCTAAACTTTTAGGTTAGCTTTATGTGGGGGCTTAAGTTCCACAAAATAAAAATAATACATATTTGCCACTATAAAATTGAATTTAACTAATACACTAGTATTGCTTATCCATAAATAGAAAAGCGAGATGGCTATCTATTAAATATATATATGCATTTCGTTAAATTACAATGCTTACACAAAATGCATATACATTTTGTAAAATTAAATTACATATTTCAATAATTTCCAATTTAGGAAAATATACATGAATCTGATTTTATTTTTTTTTATTTAGATTCTATATAAATAAAAGTAATTAACAAAAATATATAAAACTAAGGAATTTAAAGACATTTAAAATTTTTCATAATTCAACTAAAAGATTCAATGTTTGTCTAGCTCTCACACATAGATTTATAATTACTTATGCCATTAATTATTGATTTTTACAATACTAATTGTTTCAAAGAAAATTTGATACATTTAATTAACAAAAATATATCATATTATTAAAATTTAAAGCTACGAAATCTGTATTATATAAATATTTATACAACTGACAATCAAAGTTGTTCTTTTGAGGGAAAAGTAGGGAGAACAATTAGCTTGCATCAGCAACTTACGCCATAAATAATTTCAGGCATTATTTTTAGATTTTACATTAACAATTAGTTAATATTTGTTAATTTGCATAATTTCTATGCTCTTTTAAACTTTACTAAGCTGGATTTTTATTTTCACTGTAAATCACCACTCGCAATTCATTTTTTCCGCACTTCTTGACAAAAAAATTCACCGATCGCTTGAAGATCTGAAAGAGACTAATCTATCTGCAAAACGTGTATATGATGACTTGACAGGTTATACTCATCTGATTAAAAATGATTAGTTATCTGGTGTCAACTCTGGAGATAAAAAAATTAATAACAAACAAAATAGCTTGTGATTTTGTTAGAGAAAAGATTTAAATGTACCTTTTAAATCGATTGGCTCCAGAATTGAATAATTTAAATTACAATAAAAATGTAATTTATAAACCCAAATGTTTATGCGTTCAAATCCATCTACATAAAAATTAATGAAAGTAGGATAAATATATTTAATTAACATTTTACTTACATATTTTGTAGACGAAGTTGTTTGAAATAATTGAATTTAAATAAAAACTTAACTTGTTTTGAATATTAATTTCTCTGCTTAAGCAAAAATGAACTTGTCACTTGGACTTCTATATTTGAAAAAGAACATTTCACTTGGTTAGATCGAACAGCTAATTTCAATTAACAGGATTTATGTATTCGTTTAAACCGCAAAAGCGCATTTTCCCCATATATTTGCATATACCTATAGGTGGACAAAAGCAAATACTTTGCAACAAAAAGGAAACAAAGAATTGGATTGCAGTGTGGTGAATTACATTTTGACCAATAGATGGTGCTTTTTTAAATTTAAAAATTCAAATACAGAATAAAATATACAAAATAAAAACAAATATTTTGGCTACAAGCGCCTGTACATCTCGTAGATGGACTGTCCAAGTAATTTTCAACATTTTAGATTAAGCTGCTATGAATGCTTGTGTTTTATATAAGCTAACAACTGGAGTAAAAATATATCGACAAGAATTTTTATTTCAGTTGGCAAAGGAACTTGTCACTGAATACCGAGATTTACAGGAACAAGAAACGAAGATTTCTGAAAGACGAAAAATCTGTCAAATTGGATGGATATTGTAAAAAAAATTAAGTAAACATTTGTTCTACATTTAAGAAATAAGTTTGTGTTATCTTTTTTTTTTTCTAATTAAAGATATTTGCTAAATTTTTAATTATTTGAATTACATAAAAAGTCAACAAAAAAATTATGATTTTTTATATGTAAGAAAAGTTTAAAATTTATTTCAGAATATACACAAAAAATGTTTAAAATTATCAAATAATATTTCATTTATATTATAAACATAAATATAAACGTAAATAAATTAAACAAAACAAACAACAAATATGTAGTTTATTTATAATAAATAAAATAAATTAATATATTTTAAAAAGATTTAAAAAGATAACAAAACTTCTTATTCAAATAAATTAGTTAGCTGTTAGTAAAAAGTATGATGTGAATAAAATATTCTTTTTATAGAAAAAAAAAATATAGTAAAGTAATAAAACTATTGCTCCTTTTAAAATTCCATAAAATTTGAGCATCCTTGTCTTTTTATAAAACCGAGTCTTTTAAGATCACAATCAAAACAAACTAAGAAATAGACTTTCAAAGTGTATAGAGAGGTTAAAAAAAGAACAAGGTTATTTCGATTAAAAAAAACCATCGTTGTATTAATAGTTTCTTAAAAATTTTATTTTTCTTGTAAATAAAATTCCTTGATTAAGATATTGGAATCCCGGGATTCCGGTACTAGAAATTGGTTTGGAATTCCGATATCCCGTAATTGAAAGCCCTAGTCTGCAATAACTGGCGAAAAGGCTGACCCCCCCATTGGCATCCCTCTCAATTGTCCGTAAACTATTTCGTCATAATTAAAATATCTAATATCTTTGATGAAGAATTTTAAAATGTCCAAAAATAGTTCTTTTGTTATGTTAATATGATTTTTAATCATGTCCCATTTATTCTCTATTACTTTGATCGCGAAGTCTACAGGAATACTTGGAAATAACGCAACCACGTCAAACGATATAACTCTTTCGTCCTCATATATATAGGTTATTCTTTTACAAACTGTACATATTTGAATAAAAAATTACCGACCCATTTTTGATTTGCATGAAATTTTTTTACGGGTTCTATATCGAAAAAAAAGAGACACGTGTTCGAGGATGTTTTTTTTTTAAAATAGAGGCGGTAAAAGTTTGAGATTTTCGTGATTTTTGACTTGGAGACTAATTTTCTGTTTTGTTTTATTTTAATGATAAAAAAGTAAATTTTCAGAAAAAATAGTTTAAATAATATTTATAAAAAATTTCATACTGTTATCCACAATTTAAATGTTTAAATAAATTTTAACCAATCTTACCCACCACTTATCGTGTTTTAAACAAAGCCATCGTATTCTACGTCAAATTTTACATAGAAAATGCTTTTTTTATCGATGGAGAAATGATTATTAGTATTGCAAAAAAATTAAATAAACTCGCGCGGTACCTGACGTCGGCGCGCCAGTTGCAAAGTACAGATCATATTCTCGCCTCATACCGGTGTTCTCTATATTATAGTATAATATAAATTATGTAGTGTCTAGGGCTTCCAATTTCGGTACTCAAAAGCAATTTCGGAATTACTAATTAAGAATCCGGGGATCCCTGTGATTAGTTCCGGGATTTGAAAAACATGAAAAGAAATTTATGTAACAAAGAAATAAATCGTGTGAAAGGTATGAAAGAAAGGATATTTTTTTTAATAAAAAACTATCGAATGAAATTAAAAAAACATTTTACTTAAAATTTTTATAAAAAAAAATTTATTTTTTTTCTTTATATATATAAAGGACGAAAATATATAATTTATTATATATATCTATAGTATAATTCATAAAATTTGGCATAAGTGCAGTTTACAGACCACGCGTAAATATTTTTTTAATTTTTATTAAACGTATATGGGCCTCCTAAGTTCAAAAATGCAAAAATAAAATGTCGGTCTCGAATGGCTTAGAAGATAAAACTCGCCAAAGTTCTATAATTCAGTCCAAAGTTTGTGTGAAAGCTTATCTAACCTGTCACATTATAATATTTAAATTTAAAACGAAAACAACTGCTTAAAATTATCGCGAAAAATACAAGAACTTAAACCCTCTTAGATCGCAGTTCTTTATTTTGGTACATATTAAGAGAATTTAAAAGACAAGAAAAATTGTTATTAAAAATCGCCGCGATTTCTAATAACAATTTTTCGCCTGCGGCGCTTTCTTTATCCTTATATACCTTATATGCTTTAGCTATACCTTAGTTACTTAGTAAATATTTGCAAAATTGTATTAATTTTATCAATTTATTTAAAAATCACACACATCGCCATCGGCACCAATGAAAACATTTTGGTCAATATTTAAGTTACACGAATTTTATCTGTCTAATACACTTTTAGAACTTAATTATGCATAAAAAGTTTTTTGTGTAAGGAAAAAGTCACTTTTTAAAAATGTCACTATTTTTATCTCTTAAACCATTTAAGATGCGACTTTTTTTGCACATTTGTATTAAGGGTATCTAAATACACAATTTTATCTGTCTAATGCATTCTTAGAACTTCACTTATGCCTAAAAAGTAAAGATTTTTGTATACGGAAAAAGCCACTTTTTCAAACTTTCACGATTTTTATCTTCTAAACCACTTGAGACCGAATTTTTTTTTGAAATTTAGATTAAGGGGCTCTAAGTACACATTTTACAGTTCAAAATACACAATAAAAAAAGGGGCGTGGTCTGTAAAGTGCAATTATTCCTAAAATTCATATTTTCTGGCGTAATAATACTAACATAAAAAAGGTAAATTTTTTGAGATCACTGAAGTCTTTAAGAGGCGAATTCTTTGGTAGCGAAATTTCCAGCCGAAGAGAAACATCTCTCGGACTCAACACTAGTAGGTGAAATTTTTATCAATCATATCATATGCTTTTTGAAGCAGATTACCGCGAGTGCCCCCGAGTAAATATATTTTTATTTCATTTTTAACATTTGAGGTAAATTTAAATTTTTTTTAAGTTTTTACTCGAATGTCAAATTAAAGTGTTGCATTTTTGCAATTTGAAGGCAATCTCGCGATCCCGAAAATTCCGGTATTGTCGGGACTGGAAAAATCCGATATCCTGGATTGGAAATCTTATTAGTGTGTAAAAATGATGTATAATTTAATGCATGAATTAAATTGCGAGCTTTAGATCAAGTAAGTTTTTAAGAATCTTATTATTATTTAATAAGATAATATTATTTATTAAAAAATCCATCTATTCTTTACTTTAGCTGCTGCAGCAGTTGTGCCCTGTCTCTCACCAATCCATATCACCAATCTCACCATCAGTAAGACGCCGAGAAAAAACATAAAACCATGCTTGCAAATTAGTCTCAAAGATCACGAGGAAACAGTATTCGTAATGATGCTTGTTTCAATCCTTATAATTTAACAAAACATTCAAGAAAAAAAAAAGCTCTAAAATTGCGAAAAGTTAACCCTATATCGCGCAATAACGTCAATTTTTTGCCTAAAAATATCTTAAACTGTCTTAAAAATAAAGAAAAACAACTTTTTTTTTTAAATTAATACTTTATAAAAATATTATCAACAAATTTTTTGAGACAAAAAATTGAGACAAAAAAATGTACGTGTAGAATACTAATGAATTGAAATCGTAATATATCACTGTATTTGCTGAAATAATGTTATTGTTTATTAAAGTTTGCCCCAATTTTTTATAAAGCTTAATTTTTTAATTAATAATACTTTTTAGTTAAAAATGTAAAATATACTATATACAGTAGACCTGGCGCAGCTTATATGAGACTTTTTTTTAATCTCAAGTGTGGGTAGCAATAGAAATATGCCATTGGATGTCAAAATCATTGTGTAAAATTTTCAGGTCAATCGGAATGTGGCAAGTCGTTCCCTAATGAGGTCAAAGGTCACAATTTACCGAAAACCAACAAAAACATGACATTTTTTTCTTCTTGTAAATATACAACTTTGAAAACATAAATAATTTAAAACTTATTATGCATCCATATAATAATCAAAATAAATATTCGTTCAGTTGAAATTTTCATTTAACATCTCCTTTGTGTAGTTAGGGTATAATTTTTGTGCTAATGAACGAACACAAGAAGTGCTCGCGAATTAACTGTAAAAACTTTAAGTGCTACATTTGTTGCTATTTTCACAATTATCTGCTGATACATATGAGCTGTTTCAGAGCACAAGTGGCGTAAGTCCATTTTTTAGGGAAATTGAGTTAAGTACGTAGAAGTGAAGAGGAAAATGTAACCTATTTATGAGTACGGGCTAGAAACTCCTAGCTTACGTAATCTCTGAGCAAAATGCAATACTTTGTTATTGCTCTGACAAATACCATTATTTTTTCAGAGCACAAGTGGCGTAAGTCCATTTTTGGTAGTTTTGAGAAAATTGAACGTTTAGAAAAATTATTAAATAATTCTAAGTATGAAGAACTCAGTTTTGCTTATAAGCTTGGTCAAGAGCATAATTGGAGCTATCCATATCGTAAAAAATAAACTAAATAATACACGAAAACGATATTGCATATTAGTAAAAACATTTGGAATTGCGCCACTGAAAATTATTTTAAATTTCTCGTTTCCGTTGTAGAAATCTAATAGGAGATATTTTTCAAAAACTTTTTGATGACGAATGGCAGCATTTTTACCTAGAAGTTAGACAAAACCACCCCTTAGCGGTTATTTGCATTATTAAGGGAGATATAAAATGAATGGACTTATGCCACTTGTCCTCTGAAAATTATTAAAAATTTATCTTTTCCGCTGTAAAAATGTAATGGAAATAATTTTTAGGAATTTTTTGATGAGGAATGACAGCATTTTTACATAGAAGTTGGACAAAACTACCCATAAGCGATTATCTCCATTATTAAGGGAGATATAAAATGAATGGACTTACGCCACTTGTCCTCTGAAAATTTTTAAAAATTTCTCTTTTCCGCTGTAAAAATGTAATGGAAAATATTTTTAGGAATTTTTTAATGAGAAATGACAGCATTTTTTCATAGAAGTTGGACAAAACTACCCATTAGCGATTATCTCCATTATTAAGGGAGATATAAAATGAATGGACTTACGCCACTTGTCCTCTGAAAATTTTTTAAAATTCCTCCTTTCCGCTGTAAAAATGTAATGGAAAATATTTTTATGAATTTTTTGATGAGGAATGACAGCATTTTTTCATAGAAGTTGGACAAAACTACCCATTAGCGATTATCTTTATTATTAAGGGAGATATAAAATGAATGGACTTACGCCACTTGTCCTCTGAACATTTTTTAAAATTACGCTTTTCCACTGTAAAAATGTAATGGACTATATTTTTAAGGATTTTTTGGTAAGGATTGACAGAATTTAGTTTCAGAAGTGCGATTAAAACATCCCTTTGTGATTTTCTGAATAATTGAGGTGGCCAGAATGCATTTATTCTTATTAAAGTTAAAGTCTTATTAAACAGCTGAAATTAAACACAGGTAGGAATGTAATAATATGTAATATTTATTAATATATTAAAAAATGTAATAAAAAATCTTTACAAATATAAGTTTTCATCGTTATCGTTGTCGTTATTTGGAGCAATGGTAAATTTTCGAAAAGGTATATATCAAAACTCCCTTTATAATGAAGATAATCGCTAAGGGATGATTTTGTCCAACTTCTATGTAAAAATTCTTAAAAATATTTTCCATTACATTTTTACAGTGGAAAAGGGTAATTTTAAAAAATTTTCAGAGGACAAGTGGCGTAAGTCCATTCATTTTATATCTCCCTTAATAATAAAGATAATCGCAAATGGGTAGTTTTGTCCAACTTCTATGAAAAAATACTGTCATTCCTCATCAAAAAATTCTAAAAAATATTTTCCATTACATTTTTACAGCGGAAAGTAGGAATTTTAAAAAATTTTCAGAGGACAAGTGGCGTAAGTACATTCATTTTATATCTCCCTTAATAATAAAGATAATCGCAAATGGGTAGTTTTGTCCAACTTCTATGAAAAAATACTGTCATTCCTCATCAAAAAATTCTTAAAAATATTTTCCATTACATTTTTACAGCGGAAAGTAGGAATTTTAAAAAATGTTCAGAGGACAAGTGGCGTAAGTCCATTCATTTTATATCTCCCTTAATAATAAAGATAATCGCTAATGGGTAGTTTTGTCCAACTTCTATGAAAAAATGCTGTCATTCCTCATCAAAAAATTCATAAAAATATTTTCCATTACATTTTTACAGCGGAAAGGAGGAATTTTAAAAAATTTTCAGAGGACAAGTGGCGTAAGTCCATTCATTTTATATCTCCCATAATAAGGGAAATAATCGCTAATGGGTAGTTTTGTCCAACTTCTATGAAAAAATGCTGTCATTTCTCATTAAAAAATTCCTAAAAATATTTTCCATTACATTTTTACAGCGGAAAGGAGGAATTTTAAAAAATTTTCAGAGGATAAGTGGCGTAAGTCCATTCATTTTATATCTCCCTTAATAATAAAGATAGTCGCTAATGGGTAGTTTTGTCCAACTTCTATGAAAAAATGCTGTCATTCCTCATCAAAAAATTCTTAAAAATATTTTCCATTACATTTTTACAGCGGAAAGGAGGAATTTTAAAAAATTTTCAGAGGACAAGTGGCGTAAGTCCATTTATTTCATTACTCCCTTAATAATGGATATAATAGCTAATGGGTAGTTTTGTCCAACTTCTATGTAAAAATGCTGTGATTCCTCATCAAAAAATTCTTAATAATTATTTCCATTTCATTTTTACAGCGGAAAGGAGGAATTTTAAAAAATTTTCAGAGGACAAGTGGCGTAAGTCCATTAATTTTATATCTCCCTTAATAATAAAGATAATCGCAAATGGGTAGTTTTGTCCAACTCCTATGAAAAAATGCTGTCATTCCTCATCAAAAAAATCTTAAAAATATTTTCCATTACATTTTTACAGCGGAAAGGAGAAATTTTAAAAAATTTTCAGAGGACAAGTGGCGTAAGTCCATTCATTTTATATCTCCCTTAATACTAAAGATAATCGCTAATGGGTAGTTTTGTCCAACTTCTATGAAAAAATGCTATCATTCCTCATCAAAAAATTCTTAAAAATATTGTCCATTACATTTTTACAGCGGAAAGGAGGAATTTTAAAAAATTTTCAGAGGACAAGTGGCTATTCATTTCATATCTCCCTTAATAATGAAGATAATCGCAAATGGGTAGTTTTGTCCAACTCCTATGAAAAAATGTTGTCATTCCTCATAAAAAAATTCTTAAAAATATTTTCCATTACATTTTTACAGCGGAAAGGAGAAATTTTAAAAAATGTTCAGAGGACAAGTGGCGTAAGTCCATTCATTTTATATCTCCCTTAATACTAAAGATAATCGCTAATGGGTAGTTTTGTCCAACTTCTATGAAAAAATGCTATCATTCCTCATCAAAAAATTCTTAAAAATATTGTCCATTACATTTTTCAGCGGAAAGGAGGAATTTTAAAAAATTTTCAGAGGACAAGTGGCCATTCATTTCATATCTCCCTTAATAATGAAGATAATCGCTTATGGGTAGTTTTGTCCAACTTCTATGAAAAAATGCTGTCATTCCTCAAAAAAATTCTTAAAAATATTGTCCATTGAATGTTTACAGCGGAAAGGAGAAATTTTTAAAAATTTTCAGGGGACAAGTGGCGTAAATCCATTCATTTTATATCTCCCTTAGTAATGAAGATAATCGCTAATGGGTAGTTTTGTCAAATTTCTATGTAAAAATTCTGTTATTCCTCATCAAAAAGTTTTTGAAAAATATCTCCTATTAGATTTCTACAGCGGAAACGAGAAATTTAAAATAATTTTCAGTGGCGCAATTCCAAATTTTTTTACTAATATGCAATATTCTGCACCATTTTTATGTTCTATTTAGTTTATTTTGTACGATATGGATAGCTCCATTTATGCTCTTGACCTAGCTTATACGCAAAACTGAGTTCTTTATACTTGGAATTTATTATAAGAATTTTTCTAAATGTTCAATTTTCTCAAAACTACGCCACTTGTGCTCTGAACAGCTCATATGATCCCGTTATTTGTCTGGCAGAATGTACATACGTAGCTGCTTATTGTGTCATTGTCTCATTCAGTTGTGTGACATTAAGAGAATCAAAGTCATTCTAAAGTTTACTATTGTGGAACAATTATTATCAGTTTAACAATTAATCTATTTTTTCTTAAATTTATTAATAATCATGGCTTCACAAGCAAGTGTAACTACGAGACGACTGAGATCTGGTGACGATAATAATGTGTATTTAATAGGAAAGTGTGAACCTAAAATAGTTGGTGTGAAATTGCCTTCTAATAAGCAAGTGTTGCAGTTCTTTTTTAGCAAAAGTTGTAGCAAAAGTTATTAAACTTTATAATGAGTGGATGTCAGAACATAACAAATCCGAATATGCAAGTCATACTCAAAAAAGAGCTGAATTCATTTGATAATTTAAATGACTTATTTGACATTGCACACGTTGATGCCCTTAAATTAATAACTTTTGAGGAAGACAGAACATTTTTAATTAAACAACGTGAGAAAGGGCGTGTGGACAGCATGACTTGCGTAGATAAAAATCTTGAAAATAAAGAAAAGCGGAAAACTAAAAAATTGGAGAATGAACTGCGAAGAATAGAAAAATATAGAGAAAAAGAAAGCGCTACAGGTGAATTATATTTACTTGAATGCATTACGTCTTCATTTACATAAAAGTATTTTCGTTTTAGACCTCAATACAGTATGTTCTTATTCTGATGATAGTGAGCATGACAGTGTCGAGGTTGCGCAGGTTTTCAACATGTCAGACAGTAGTGAGATTGCCAAAAGCTCTAATAAGCCAAATAAAGTGAATGGAAAAACTAAATTCATTGACGACAGAATGTTAGCTTGTATGGATGCCGGTAGTATGTCGTCTCCATTTCCGATTCACTTTATTTCAGCCACTGCAAAAACATTAGGACATGATTTAAAGGGCCTTGTTCTCAATCGCACGAGTTTGCGTAAACAGCGCAAGGAATATAGTCGCCGTCAATGCAAACAAATTATGGAGAGTTTCGAGGTTATTAAAAATAATTTTATTAATTTGACTGTTATTTTGATTACTAGTTTTATAGATTCCTGAAACTTTTTACATTGGGATGGCAAACTACTCCCCGCCATAGCTGGAAAACTGAAAGTTGAGCGCTTAGCTATTGTGCTTACTTCTGAGTATATTGAAAAATTAATTGCGATTCCTAACATCGATGAGGGATTTGGTGAGGCGATTGCCCAAACAATATTTAATTATTTAGGCACAATGAACATGGGCAATTCAGTTGAAATGGTGTGCTTTGATACAACTGCCACAAATACTGGCCACAATAATGGTGCGGGAGTAATATTGGAGCGAAAATTAGGGGGAAGCCTTTTATGGTTACCATGTCGTCATCATGTTGCAGAACTTTTATTAAAAGCACTATTTGAACTGAATTTCGGAAAAACGAGTGGTCGAGAAGTTCCAATTTTTTAACGTTTCGCACGCGCATGGAAAACTTTTAATATGAATGAATTCAGCATTGGTATGAACGATAAAGAAGTTGCACGCGTTATAAATACTGAAGAATGTCAAGAAAGTAAGAAATTTCTTATTGATTACCTATTAAAAAAATCATATTCGCCACGATTATAAAGAGCTGTTGCAACTTGCATTGATTTTTCTTGGTGGTAGCGATGAGAAGGTTTCATTTTCGTTCACCTGGAGCAACGTCACATGCCCGTTTCATGGCCAAAGCTATATATTCATTAAAAATATATATGTTTCACGCACAATTTGAAATGACGTCCAGAAATTTGAATGGCTTTCGCAACGTGTGTATTTTCCTTGTACGTATTTATATTCCGTACTGGTTTAGAGTCGTGAACGCAGTTGAGGCACCACGCCTAGATTTGCAATTGATCAAGGACTTTGCAGGCTATTACGATTCAAAAACATCTGTGACGTTGTTAGACAAATTTCGCAATCACCTGTGGTATTTGTCGGAAGAAGCAGTAGGACTTGCGTTTTTCGATTCAAACGTTGATATTGAAGTGAAGAAAAAAATGGTTTTAGCACTTAAAATTGATGACAAAGAAGATAGTGACCGCGAAGAAATTTATGATCCATCAACTTGGAGTGTGAGAGACGATTATTTGCATGAGGTTACTAATATAAGAAGCATGACTGTGGTGAATGACCCTGCCGAAAGAAAAGTGAAGCTGATAACAGACTTCAGTCGATCATTGACGCACAGTGAAGAAGACAAGCAATATTTGTTGCACATTGTAGAAAATTACCGCAAAAATTATCCATCATATACAAAAAACTCACTGATGTAAAGTTAATATATATAAAAATAAAATTATAAAATAAATTTATGAGAAAAAAAAAATTCATGCTTTTGCTGGTTTTTGGTAAATTGTGACCTTTGACCTCATTAGGGCACGACTTGGCACATTCCGATTGATCTGAAAATTTTACACAATGATTTTTGACATCCAATGGCATATTTCTATCGCTACCCACACTTAGATTAAAAAAAAAATTACGCCAGGTCTTACAGTCATGGAAAATAAATAGAGACACCTATATTTTTATATTTGAATCTGCATGAATTATATGCAAGGTGCCCCAGATATAGCATTAATTCCCCCTGCTGGTGATTCCTATTGATAAGGCGAATATAACACTATAAGTTTCCTCCCACATTGTAAAACTTTCAAGATACAGGGTGTTTTACGGTTTTGGTACGTGTTTAGTATTATTGATCTAGAATCTAAACTACTCACCATAAAATAAAAAATAATATTTTGTATTTTAGAAAAAATATCAGTTTTTCCATCTATATATCAACCACTTTCGTGTCAAGTGCTACAGCGGAGCTAAAATTTTGAGATTATCAAACGAAATATCAACAAATTTTGTATCTTTTCTTTTAGCGGAGCTGTTATCATCCAAAGTTAGAATTTAAAAAAGAACTGTTGATTAAGTGTATTTTAACATGAAAAACAGAGATTTTAAATTTTGACGATTACAGCTCCGCTAAAACAAAAGATACAAAATTTGTTGATATCTCGTCTGATAATCTCAAAATTTTAGCTCCGCTGAAGCACATGACACGAAAGTGGTTGATATATAGATGGAAAAGCTGATATTTTTTCTAAAATACAAAATATTATTTTTTATTTTATGGTGAGTAGTTTAGATTCTAGATCAATAATACTAAACACGTACCAAAACCGTAAAACACCCTGTATCTTGAAAGTTTTACAATGTGAGAGGAAACTCAATAAAGTTTTATACTCGCCTTATCAAGAGGAACCACCACCCGAGGGAATTAATGCTATATCTGTTGCACCTTGTATTTAATTCATGCAGCTTTAAATATAAAAATGCAGGTGTCCCTATTTATTTTCACATGACTGTATATACTATTGGTCTTATAATACAGAGAACAACGATATGAGGCGAGAATATGAGGTGTGCTTTGCAACTGGCACGCCGACGTCATGTTCCGCGCGAGTTTTTAATTTTTTTGCAATAGTAATAATCATTTCTCCACCGATAAAAAACACTTTCTATGTAAAATTTGACGTAGAATACGATTGTTTTGTTTAAAACACGCTAAGTGGTGTAAGATTGGCTAAAATTTATTTAATCATTACAGTTGTGTATAACAATATGAAACTATTTTTTTCCTAAAATTCAAAATGAAACAAAAAAGTTGTCTCTAGCTTAAAAAGAACCGAAGTTATGAATTTTTGAAAATTAGTCTCCAAGTCAAAAATCACGAAAATCTCAAACTTTTAACGCCCTCTATTTAAAAAAAAAAATTCTCGAACACGTGTCTCTTTTTTTTCGATATAGAACCCGTAAAAAAATTTTAGGGCAAATCAAAAATGTGGTGGTCAGAATGGTATTCGGTTGGTAAAAGAATGACCCATATACGTGTTATTAACTCGATCTTTAAATCCCATCGCGTCTTTTACGTTATATTTAGAGTCTTTCGTCCAGTTTTTTAAAATGTTTGATAGATATTTGCATAGTACATATGCTGGCGAGTTTACCGATGAGCAAATAGGTCTTAGTGGTATGTTTATTTTCAGAAGTCCATATATCCTCGATGCTAAAGACGTTTTCGTCAATAATTTTTTTTGTCTTAAATAATTATTATTTTATTTTTTATTTTTATTTTTAGTTAAAAGATTTGTTGGCATATAAGAACAATTCTTTTGCATGCCGAATTTACAATGGATATAACAACAAATAGGATTGAAAATTCAAATAAATATTGAAGACTGCTATTAATAGTAATTGTACTTAAAAGGACTTAAATTTAGACAATGATTATTTAGACAATTTAGTATTCATTAAAAACTAAGTAGAGAGTGAGAGAAGAAAAAAATGAGAGCAAAAGAAAATTGGGAGCTAAGTGAAGTGTTTGAAAATTAAATGCTTAAAGTTGTTTTTATTAGAAACGCTTTTAATACTATTAGGTAATGAATTCCACGACCTAATAACGCTGACGAAAAACAATCTACTGGAGTTAAGAAAATTGTGTCTAGGGATCATGAGATTCATATTTCTACTTGATCTGCAAAACTTCAACTTTTCAAAAAGATATGTGGGACTACGTGTATAGATGATCCGGTGCAGGAAAATGCAATGTCTAGCTTCAAGGTAACTTGGTAAGTCACGACCAAGTAATTTTTTACAATAGACTGAGATATGATCAAACTTTCTAAGACCGTAAACATAGCGAGCTGCATTATTAAAAGCGACAAGGAGCTTATGTAAGGACCTAGAGTCAAGTTTGCAGTACACGACTTCAGAGTATGTTATGATCGGCATAATCAACTGCAATACAAGTTTCTTTTTTGTTTCAATGGGCACAAACAATGATGTCATTCGGAGATTCCGAAGAAAATAGTACACTTTTTTTACACATGAGTTGATGTGATCATCGCAGGCAATGGATGAGTTTATTTGAAAACCAAGATTAGTGGCTTTATTAACAAGCTTTAGTTTCACGGTATTAAGTAGGATTGGAGGCAAATCTTCGTGATAGTATGGATTTTTAGATAGAGGCAAAACAAATGATTTCGTGGGGTTCAACGTGAGCATATTTTCATCTGCCCATTTAGATACCAAAGCTAAGTCCTCATTAACTCTAGCACATAGATCTTCAACTAAGCCGATAGGTCTCGACAAGTATAATTGGAGGTCATCTGCATATGCATGTATAGTAACGTGTTGACTTTTGCTAAAAATATCATTTATAAACATTGTAAATAGCAACGGTCCAAGAACAGAACCTTGAGGTACACCGCTAGTAGTACTTTTTAGAATAGAAATATTTTGACCAACACGAACTCTTTGAGACCTACCTACTAAATAGTTTTTTAGTAAACGGACCGCAGATTTTGAAAAACGAAAATTTAGAGCTAGTTTTTTGCAGAGTATAGAGTGGCTAACGGTGTCAAATGCTTTTGAGAAATCCAGCAAGCAAAGCAATGTCAAATCAGTATTATCAAAAGGTACTCTTATATCATCAAAGCAGTCGAATAGCTGTGCCCAGGCCGAAAACCAGACTGGAGAGGCGACATCAGTCTAAAAAGACTTAAATGATGAGATATCTGATCCGCCATAAGCGATTCACATATTTTAGACAGCGAGGAAAAAAGACTTATTGGACGGAATTTGCATGGGTTGCAAGCATTTGGCTTTTTAGCTATAGAAATAATAGTCGCCACTTTCCAAATCTCTGGATAGCATGAGGTGGTAAAGCAGTGATTTATTATATGGGCGAGTGGACTAGGGACGTGTGGTAGACTAAGCTTAATAAACCTAATGGAGATTCCATCTTCCCCAGATGCGTTCGATTTTACTTTCCTTATACAGATAGCTATGTCCAATTCACTTACAGCATTAAACCGAAAATCGTTCGGAGACTCAGGATCACCACTGTTATTATAATCATCAGTTTGTTGAGTTTCGTTTGATGCAGAGTTAGCGATAAAATAATCATTCAACTGAGTGGGATCTAGATCACAAGCTACGCAGTCTTTTGTGCATATACCGATACCTTTTAAGTTTGTCCACAACTGTTTAGAGGGTAGCGCAGGATTAAGTTTGGACATAAAATAAACCGATTTGGACAGCTTGACAGCGGATGTGGCATCATTCCTGGCTTTTTTGTGCTTAATCCAGTTCAAGGTAGTGGGGTTGCGCTTCCAATTACAATATGTTTTGCTACGATTTTTAAGAGCTACTTTAACAGACCGCGTGAACCATGTACAACTACTATTTATGATGTGACGCGTGCGCAAGGGAACGTGCATATTAAAAAGAGTATTTATTACGTCAATGAAAAAATTAAGCTTTTCATCCACTGATTGCAAAAACCAGCAATCTGACCAATTAATTAAAGCCAAGTTCTGATGCAAACGGTTAGTATCAATAGACCTAAAATCGCGATATGTAAAATGAGTTGCAGGTCCAGCGGTCGACGTTCTAATATTTAATGTACAGAAAATAAGATCGTGATCGGAAACAAAAGATATTTGATCGAAAAGCAAAACAGCTGATGCGTCGGAGATAATAAAAATGTCTAGTAAGCTCGGAGGAGAGTTGTTTGAAAACCTAGTCGGCATGAGAGTGTTTACTACAGTGAATCCAACTTCAGATATTCTTTCTAAGAAGCTACTGGCAAGATTGCTATTGGCTAATAGGTTTATATTAAAGTCACCTGTTAAAACAAAGTGTTCATAGTCTACAGCACAATTATAAAAAGACATAAATAAGGGATCCAAACTGCAACTACTATTTGGATAGTAGACGCAAGAAACAAATACTTTATTTAAATTGCCTAAAATTTCAACGTTCAAAAATTCTACTTCCGATTGATTCGATTTACCCACAACATTTACTTTAAGCTGATTCTTACAATAAATTGCAACTCAACCACCTCTTTTGTCCACTCTATCATTTCTGAAAAGCCTATAATTTTTGAAGTTAAGATAGGAGTCGTTTACATCTTCATGAAACCACGTTTCTGAGACACAAATAATATCAACAGATGAATCTACAAAGACATGCCTTACGCAATCCAACTTCAAATCATTTAGACTTCGAGCATTAAAATGAACAATTTTTAATCCTTCATGCTGCCTACACAAAATTTCTATCACAGTTTTATGATTGTTTTTGACATCAGAATACATATGATTTACAACTGACATAAAAAAATTTTAATGAACAACAAACTAAAAGCATTTAAAGAAATACGGCAAGAGAACGAATAGTATAGAAGTGAATGAATAACACAATAGCAGATGGAAAATAAAAATACGTAAAGTGAGTAAGTAAGTAAGTATGTCAAAAAAAGAAGAAGGCATAATATATATATATAACAATTATAAAATAACATGAAAATAAATCAGCAGCACTAGAAGATACCCTCTCCATCCTCACTAGCACATACAACTCTTTGAAGTTCATCGTAGTTTGTAATTTTAATAAGATCAGCATCTTTAAAAAGCTTGATGCAGATGACACCTCGACGAGTAAAAGCATTATAAATTTTCTTTTGGCGCTTGTAGGCAATCGCCGCTTGTAGTAGTTTGCGATTTTCTGCAGTGAGACTCGTGTATGTAGACATTGTTGTCAGAGTCAATACCAGCTTCACGTAGATTAAACGCTTTTTTGTGTAGCCTACGATAATCCCCAAATGCCTTTACGACACGATTCCGATCGTAAGGTGTATAGAACTTAACCACCACTACAGGGTTAATGTTGCTAGATTTTGACTTCACTCTAAAAATATCTCTTATTTGAGGTGAGTGAAAATCAATAGCACGGCATATAAGATTAAATTAACTCTTAAGGTTCTCGCCTGAAGAGTTTTGTATTCCAAAAAGAACAACGTCTGCAGAATAATTATGTTATTTTTTATAAGTTCTTCGATAAAATCTTTGTTTTTATGTTGAATCGTCGAAGTCGGATTAACAAATAATACATTTTTATTTTTATGTAAAAACTGTTTCGTTTCGGCCACTGTGTCAAGTATAAAGTGATCTCTTGCGTTTATTTGTATTTTCCTTTGTCAATCAGGTTTCTTAGTTTAGTTCTCGCTGTTTCTTGTTCCGCTTGTTCCTCTGTACCAGAGAACTGCGTGAGTGGCTTCACTAAAACATATAAGCACGGGAATCGTATTTTCTATCAACGAATAAAAAATGCGTACTCGCTCAAGAAGAAAACTTCGCTCAACTTGCTATTCGCCATTGCAGGGCTTAAGAGACTCGCTGTCAAAAATAAACACAGCTGAAAACACTCAGCCCGTCAATGCTCCTCACTCGCCCTATTCGCAGAAAGTTGATAAACTATTCGCATGGCTCTCAATGCTTGAGCGAATCACAGCGAGTCATATACGCAGATTGCTACTGCGCTGATTTCAACTACGCTGATGTTTATCGTGCACAAGAAATAAAAAGAACATGATTGCTAGAGACTATTATTGTTACATTTTAAAAGTTGTTTATTATTAAAGTACTATTTTACAGAAAGTTAATTGTTTTGTAACTAACATTAAATTTACAGTGTGACCCAGAATAAGTGTCACTAAAATAAAGTGCAATAAATACTACAGGGTTTTTCAACTGAAGTGTCCCACAACTTTAGCTCGCTGTATATCCCAAACAGTTTGACATACATGTGTGATATTTTATGAATTTATTTTTTGGTATGGCAATACTGTTACTGCAAAAGCACTTTCAAATATGATCAATTAGTCTGAAATTATTAAACATGGAGCTAAGACGTAACGCCGTTATTGCACTTAATTTAGCAAGAAAATCAAACAATTCTATTGTTACAGAGCTCAAGCATTTAAAAGTGAATAGAAAATTTGTTTATCGTACTATAAAGCGATACAGGGAGACCGGTAGTGTAAAAAAATGATATGGAGGTGGAAGACGTAAAACTGCAACTGCCCCAGAAATTGTGAGGAAGGTAAAAAAGTGCATTTCCCGAAATCCACGAAGAAGTATTCCAAAAATGGCTAAAGCAATGCACGTGTCATGCGCAAGTATGCATCGAATATTAAAAAATGAGCTTAAACTCAAGCCATACAAATTTCAAAAGTTTCATGGGCTTAATGAAAAACAGAAAAAAGAAAAACTTCTGAGAGCCAAAGAGTTGAAACGATTGGCCGCTGCTGGCGAATTGCCAAACATCATCTTTTCTGATGAAAAAATTTTTACTGTTGAGCAGTTTGTAAACAAACAGAACGACCGAGTTTGGCTTAAAAACAAGTCTAATGAAAATTTTAATGTCAGATCGGCCACTAAAAACCAAGCACCTGCGTACGTTATGGTATAGGCCGCAGTTAGCGCAGATTTTCGTTCTCCATTGGTTTTCATTGAAAAAGGAGTTAAAATTAACGCTGAAGTGTACCGTCGGGAAATTTTAGAAGCTGTATTAAAACCATGGGCTGACAAAGCCTACAAAAATAACCTCTACACCTTTCAACAAGACTCGGCACCATCGCACAAGGCCAACGTGAACCAAACTTGGTTGCGGGACAACATTCCGCATTTTATCAACGCAAAACAATGGCCCCCGAATTCACCTGATTTAAATCCAATGGACTTCTCTGTGTGGGGTATTGTAGTGAAAATGCATGACACACAACTGAATGTGTAATTCAATTGTGTGATTCACTAAAGTCAATAACCTTTGCAAAAGGTTTTCTGTTGCAATGATATTCTGTAATTCAATTGCGTGATTGACTGAAGTCAATAACCTTTGCTTTGATATTGCAAAAGTTTCAAGCAATACTTTCAATAAAAGTAGAACAGAATAATACGATACCTTAAGCGGTGTATTTTTGCATACCTCCAAATTTGCTTAGCTTTAAGATTTCATATGTTATGTATTATAAGCTTTTAGGTTTTATGTTATTTTAAAAAATAAAGGCAGTCACTAATTGACATTAAACAAAAACAGTTGAACTGTCTTTCCATTGTTTTATTTTTTCATAATATGGCGATCCTGCCAAACTGGTTAAAAACCAATTCAAATTTTAAAAGACTAGTTAAAGTGAAGGCCAATTAAATGCCGAAATAAGTGAATGAATTTAAAGAAAACAATATATAAAAAAAAAGTGAAAAACGAAACTATGTCCTGGTGGAACAAAGCACTCAGTGCAATCCTGTTAGTCCTATCAGGATATGAAATCGGGCAAGAAGTGGAGCAGAATAAGCTCGAAAAATATGTTGACCGATAATTAAAGGTGGCTGAAACACAGGAAACCTTTATTACCAGTGAGAAAACCAACGCGCAAAACAACTGGCAACTGATAGCGTTACTAGCTATATTTTTACTAATAATTATAGTATATACTATGATAAAACAGCACTTAAGCCGACGAAGGGAAACTCAAAATATATAAGGAAGTCAGTGCCTCAAAGCTGGAGGTCCAACACCCCCCCAACGATTGGGAATAGGGGAAGAAAAAACCATCATTGTTCATCAATGGAATAAGCGGGCATCGGGATCACTATCAATGACAAAATAGATAAGAAACAATTAAATTATATAGCTTATAACTTATAATATAGCCACGATGACACCTATCGAGTTTATAAGCATTGCAACAAAATTGTTGCCTGAATTTGATGGAAAAGTAGAAAATTTAAATAAATTTGTAAATGCTCTAGATTTATTGGACACCATAAAAGATACTCATGAAAGTGTAGCTATTTCATTAATTAAAATTAAACTAACTCCAGCAGCCGGTAGATTATTAAATAATGAAAACACCATTTAAGAAATCAAAGCTACATTACTCGCAAATGTGAAATATGACTCACCACAAAACATTTCAGCCAAACTCACTACAGTAAAGCAACAAAACAAAAGTGACACAGACTTCGCAAAAGAAATCGAAAGCATAACAATGCAATTGCAACAGGCATATATTGCAGACGGTCTGACGCCTGCATTAGCAAAAAGGTACACCACTCAACATGCAGTAAAGACAATAAAAACAAATGCGAAATCTGAGGAGGTAAAATTGTTAATAAGAGCAGGTCAGTTCCAAACAGTGGGCGACGCCGTCACCAAATTCCTTGAACTAAGCTCAGAAAGTTCAGGAACTTCGCAAATAAATTACATTAATAATTATCGTAACCTTAGAGGAGGATATAGGGGTCGCGGAAGTTATTCACACCGCGGATATAGAAATTCTTTTAACAGAAACAATAGGTATAACTCAAGACGAAACGAAAATTTCTACGATAATGACAGAAACAGCACTAATAGAAACAACAATTACCCTAACAACAATAATAGTTATAGGGGACGAAACAACCGTAATAGAAACGTTAGATATGCAGAAACGTCGGAAAACGTGGATGGCCCCCAGCTTGCCCAACTGGGGACTGTACCAATTTAAAAAAACATAAAATTCTGCATATCAACCTCTCTTTAAATAATTATATTACAATAAAATCATCTTTAAGTAACTCAGCCTCTACATTTCTTTTAGATACGGAAAACAACACGTATAAACAATGTTAGTATAAATATGAATAAGATATTGAATTTAAAAGGTATAGGAAGCGGTACAATAAAAACACTTGGTTTCACTGAAGCTATTCTAGACATAAATAATTTCCAAATATATCATAATTTCCACATTGTTGATTCTTCATTTCCAATACCTTGTGACGGTATAATCGGTTACGATTTCATAAAAAATTTTAACTGTGTGTTAGATTACCAATATTCTGGTCCAAGTTGGTTTATCATTAGACCACACTTTTTAAAAAACCATCTAGAAGTCGAAATATTGGACTCACCTCAAGAAGATATGCTCTCACTTCCTGCAAGAGCGGAAGTCATAAGGAAAATTAAAATCACGAGTACAGATGAAGAAGTGTTAATTCCAAACCAAGAATTGAAAGAAGGTATTTTCATGGCAAGCACAATAGTTAATACAAAAACCCATATGTAAGGATAATCAATATAACGGATCAAAATGTTTTTCTAATGCAAAATAATATAAAGACAGAAAGACTCAACGACTATTATGTTTTAAAAACAAAAGGAACAGAATTATAACCAAGAACGAAAAAATGTAATCTTAAATAAATTAATAAACAATTGTCCTTTATACCACAGAGAAAAACTAACGCAACTCGTTTCAGAGTACACGGATGTGTTTGCTTTAGAAACCGATGCGTGCTCTTTTAACAATTTTTATAAACAAAAATTGTATCTTAAAGATGAAACACCAGTTTATTTTAAAAATTATAGAATGCCATTTAACCATAAACCAGAAATCAATAGACAAATAGAGAAACTAATTGCAGACAATATTGTTGAACCCTCAGTCTCCGAATATAACAGTCCCATACTTCTCGTACCCAAAAAATCGTCACCCAACTCATCAGAGAACAAATGGAGACTTGTAATAGATTATAGGCAAATCAATAAAAAGCTAGCATGTGACAAATATCCTTTACCTAGAATTGATGACATTCTTGACCAACTAGGTCGCGCAAAGTTCTTTTCATGTTTAGATTTGATTTCAGGATTTCATCAAATAGAACTTGAAGAAGATTCAAGAAATATAACTTCATTTTCATCAGAACAAGGTTCATTCAGGTACAAGCGATTACCTTTCGGATTAAAGATATCTCCTAATTCTTTCCAAAGAATGATGAATATAGCATTTTCTGGTCTCGGTCCAGGCAGAACTTTTGTATATATGGATGACCTAATAGTCATTGGTTGTTCGGAAAAACAAATGCTTACAAATTTACAAGCAGTTTTTGAAATCTTTAGGCAAACAAATCTAAAACTTCATCCAAATAAATGTAAATTTTTCAATTCACAGGTAACCTTTTTAGGACACAAATGCACAGATAAAGGCATTTTACCAGATGACTCAAAATTTGAAAAAGCCTTATCATATCCAAAACCAACAACTGCTGGCGAATGTAAGAGATTTGTAGCATTCATAAATTATTATAGAAGATTTATCCCCAATTTTTCACACCATGCAATACATATAACTAGATTAATAAGAAAGAAAACGACACCATTCATCTGGTCGAATGAATGCGAAAACGCGTTTTAATATTTAAAAAACTCTTTACTTTCACCAAAAATATTAAAATATCCTAATTTCGAAAAACCGTTCTGCATAACTACGGACGCAAGCAAGATCGAATGCGGTGCTGTATTGAGTCAAAACCACAACGGAATACAACTACCCATAGCATTTGCATCCAGAACCTTCACCAAAGGTGAAAGCAACAAGTCTGTAATAGAGCAAGAGCTTACCGCCATCCATTGGGCAATAAATTTTTTTAAACCCTACATTTATGGTACAAAATTTCTAATAAAAAGTGATCATAAACCACTTACTTACCTCTTTGCCATGAAAAATCCTTCCCCCAAAGTCACACGAATGAGACTCGACCTCGAGGAATTCGATTTCGAAATTGAATACATTAAAGGAAAAGACAATTGCGGTGCAGATGCTTTATCTCGTATTGATTTTGGGCAAATCAAACGACTTAAAGAAGAAAATTCTGCTATTATCCAAGTAGTCACAAGATCAAAAACTAAAAATACACCCCTCCATACCAATACTAACCCAAATGAAAATGTTTTAAAACAAAAAGTCTATACTACTATAACGACACACGAAGTAAGAAAGTTACCATGCCTAACACTTAAACTAAAAAGGTGCACCAAAAATGAAAACAATATTGAAAAATTAAATGATTCCTCCAATGTAATTTTGTTCCATGGAAAAAAGAAGGTACGTGAAATATATGTTAAAGATTTCATTGCTTATGGGAAGATTGAATTAGCTCAATTTTTTCCCAAACTTGAAACAGTAGTTGGCAATGCAAATTTTAAAAATGTAAAAATCGCGATTAATGATAAATTATTTAAATACGTTGACGTTGAGGAATTCAAAAAGATAGGCAACAAAAAATTAAAAAAAGTACTATTGCAATAACACCAAAAATCACTGAAATTACTTCACCCACACAAAAGATTGAAATACTACAAAAGTATCACGATGACCCTGCATTTGGAGGCCACCCAGGAGTCACCCGATTACTATCAAAACTAAAACGACAATATTTTTGGAAAAATATGATTTCAGACGTGAAATCTTATGTAAAAAATTGTGAAAATGTAAACAAAATAAATCTGGGGTGAATCCTGGGATAAATCTGGGGTATAGAACCTCTTATTAAAACACCTACTCCGACTAGAGCTTTTGATGCCGTGCAAATTGACACAATAGGTCCACTTCCGAAATCATTCAATGGCAACGAATACGCACTGACAATAATTTGCGATTTAACAAAATTTCTCATAACAGTAGCTATTCCAAACAAATCAGCTAACGTAGTAGCCAAATCTATAGTAGAAAATTGCATTCTTGTTCATGGACCCATACAACAGATCCTAACAGATATGGGTACCGAATATAAAAACCAAGTGCTAAATGAAATATGCTTTTAAAAATAGAAAACAAAACATCGACTTCATATCATCACCAAACTTTAGGTACAGTAGAGCGCTCTCATAGAACTTTTAACGAATACATAAGGTCATATATATCATAAAATAAATTAGATTGGGATCATTGGCTTAAATATTTTACGTATTGCTACAATACAACTCCATCCACAACACATGGCTACACACCCTTTGAGTTAGTGTACGGGAAATCCGTTGCACCCTATGACTTTATGTTAAACGGAAAAGTAGATCCAATATACAATATAGATAATTACGTTACAGAACTCAAATTTAAACTACAAACAGCCCAAAAGCGAGCAATAGAACTGTTAGAAGGAGTAAAAGTGAAAATGAAAGAAAATTATGAGAAGAAGGCAAAACCACAAATTATTAAACAAAACGATATGGTTTACTTAAAAGACGAAACCGGCCATAAACTGGATAATCTTTTTAAAGGTCCATATAAAGTGCTAGAAACTGACCATTTAGGAAATTGCAAAATCGACACACAGCAAAAGGTTAAAACAGTTCATAAAAATAGATTAAAATTAATCTAATTCAAATTTTATACTTACAAAAAAAGAAAAAAAAAAAAAAAAAAAAAAAATTACCATTAGCCATACTAATAACTCTAAACACAAAAATTATCATTATATCGTTTTATATATTGGGGGTTGGAATTAGTTTTAAAGGTTTTCTAAGAGATGGCGTAACTATCAATAGATCGCATCGGGCACACCTGTGACTATATTCATTTCAAAGCACATTGTCTAAGCTTCATTTTTTAGTATGTGTCATTCCACTGAAGTGTAAACAACATATATTTTTTTCTCTGTGAACATGTCGACTTTCGTTCCAACAAAACGCAATTTGCGGGAAGGTTTACTTTTGTGCTTCCATTTGAAGAAAAAAACGGTTGAAGCACAACGCACGCTTACTGAGGCTTACGGGGACTATGCTCCATCGATTTCTACTTGTGAGTACTGGTTCCGTCGGTTTAAAAGTGGTGATTTTGATACGGAAGACAAAGAGCGTCCGGGCCAGCCGAAAAAGTTTGAAGATGAGGAATTGGAGGCTTTGCTCGATGAAGACCCGTGTCAAACCCTTCAAGAATTGTCAGAATCATTGGGAGTCGACTTATCAACGGTCGGCAAACGCTTGAAGGCCATGGGAATGATTCAAAAGCAAGGAAATTGGGTGCCGTACCAGTTGAAGCCGAGAGACGTTGAACGGCGATTTTGCATGTGCGAACAACTGCTTCAACGGCATAAAAGGAAGAGTTTTTTGCATCGTTTTGTCACTGGCGATGAAAAGTGGATCCATTGCGATAATCCTAAGCGAAAAAAATCGTGGGGACCACCCGGCCATGCATCAACATCGAGGGCCAAGCCGAATATTCATGGCGCCAAGCTTATGCTGTGTATTTGGTGGGATCAGAAGGGTGTCGTGTACTATGAGCTGCTAAAACCTAACGAAACCATCACTGGGGAACGCTACCAACAACAATTGATGCAATTGAGCCGAGCATTAAAGGTTAAACGGCCGGAATATGCCAAAAGACACGACAAAGTGGTTTTTCAACATGACAACGCACGGCCACATGTTGCAAGAACCGTCAAGGAAACGTTGGAGGCGCTGAATTGGGATGTGCTACCCCACCCGCCTTATAGCCCAGACATAGCCCCTTCCGACTACCACCTATTCAGATCGATGACGCATGGCTTGGCTGAGCAGCGCTTCACTTCTTACGAGGATACCAAAAAATGGGTCGATTCGTGGATTGCCTCAAAAGACGAATCGTTCTTCCGGCGCGGAATCCATATGCTGCCAGAAAGATGGGAAAATGTTGTAGCTAACGATGGACAATACTTTGAATAATATACATTGTACCGTTGTTTCTAAATAAATGCTCAAAAACCGAAAAAAACCTTTAAAATTAATTCCAACCCCCAATATATATATATTTTTAACGATAATACATATATTAGTTTTGAATATATAAAATTAATTAAGTTTATAAAATTCATTTTGGTAACAATCATAAATATACTTCAAAACAGTTTCAATGATATTGTACTATTAAATGAATTATTATTTCAATTATATAAGCTACATAAAAAAATATGTTAAAATTAACGAAAACTTTTATCGAAATCGTCTGATCAACGATCTCTATAAAAGCTTTCTCTTTAAAAGGGGAGGTGTAGTGAAAATGCATGACACACAAGTGAATGTGTAATTCAATTGTGTGATTCACTTAAGTCAATAACCTTTGCAATAATATTCTGTAATTCAATTGCGTGATTGACTGAAGTCAATAACCTTTGCTTTGATATTGCAAAAGTTTCAAGCAATACTTTCAATTAAAGTAGAACAGAATAATACTATACCTTAAGCGGTGTATTTTCGCATACCTCCAAATTTGCTTAGCTTTAAGATTTCATATGTTATGTATTATAAGCTTTTAGGTTTTATGATATTTTAAAAAATAAAGGCAGTCACTAATTGACATTAAACAAAAACAGTTGAACTGTCTTTCCATTGTTTTATTTTTTCATAATAGTATACTAGAGAGTAAGGTCTCCACAAAAAAATATGAAAGCCTGCAGTCTCTTAAGCTAGCGCTTACGCGAAAATGGGATGAAATACCCCAAGATCAGCTGTGGGAAGCGTGCAACTCATTTTTTAAGAGACTTAACGATGTAATAAAAGCCAATGGAGGTTACATTGAAAACTTTTAATATAAATTTGTTCCTTTGTTTATTTTCAAATAATAAAATTAAATTTTGAAGACAAATATTGAAAAATATTAATTTTACAGTGTTTTTCTATGGGACACTTCAATTGAAAAACTCTGTAAAATAATCAATGAAATTTCATATTTTTTTTTTGTGTTAAAATATAAAACAATAGATATTAGTGAAATCAGGGGTCGAATTGTCTGTTCCGTTAACGTATAACTCGTTACT